>CP092873.1:26794371-26863481 GCA_030710605.1 Cordylochernes scorpioides | reverse complement strand
GATATATATATTACAACTATAAATCTACAAAGGATAAATCAAATGACGGCATATAATGTAGAACATTTAAATTTTAAAAAGAAAATGGCGCAAATAATTATGCGATATCAATTGACCGTCTCTGAATTCTAGCAAACACTGGTCGGTAACAAAGACACAAACGGACTTTTGTGAATGTATAACGCTCAACTGAAGACCATGATTTTTTTAGCTCTCTATAGCCATTTCACTCAAGGGAAGGCTTCGATCTAATGATATCTGCTGTGGAGGTGCCTCTGCGTGGGTTACTCAATGCCAGGCAACTACATTCTTTTAGAATTTATTAGTACGCAAACTACTACAATACGAACTGACTGACTTACTTGACTGCTAACGACTTGTAGCGCTATTTATGCCTTAAGTCAGAATCGAGTATGCAAAGAGGATATTTGCATTTCTGCAAATATCCCAATTAGGCAAATACACAACACCCTCCCCTCCTAATAATATTGGAGACGGTCTCCTGGATCTCTGGGGTCTGGGGCTCCGGCTTGGGATTTTTTCTCCAGAAGTAGCAGCCATAGGCTCCTGGTGTTCTCCAACTGATGTCAACTCCTGCCTGGTTGACTGCGGCTCCAATTCATTTGTGGTGAACTCTTCTTCCGGGATCTCCAGGCCACTGTGAGAGGGTTCTCTCTCACAATGCGATTCTCTTCGCAGCCCTTGTCCGGATGTACTCGGCAGCACTAAGCTTGGCTCTTTCTCTACAGTAGCCTCTGGATTTCCTTTGACAGGTCGCAGCTGATTGATGTGCCTCTTTAGGGATTGGCCTTCATACCCTATTAGGTAATGGCGGCAACTAAGAAGTTTTAGGATGGTTCCAATTTTCCACTTTGGTCCGGCTGCATAGTTTCTAAAATAAACATCGGAACCAATTTTAAAATGCTCCTGTTTTCTCAGAGCATCAGGAAACCCCTCTCCCTTCATGTCCATTTTAGGCATTAAATTTGAAAATCTAGACTTTAGACGTCTCTTCATCAATAATTCAGCTGGAGATTCCTTTAGGACTGACTGTGGAAATGCTCTATGGGCAAACAAAAATCTTTGTAGGTTTGTTTCCAAGTCATCCATTTCGTTGTTATTTTTTAACGATGTTTTGAATTCGCGCACATACCGTTTCAGCTTACCCATTGGTACTTGGATTATATGGACTGGTCTTTGTGTGCCGAATTCCATTCATTCTGGTAAATTCCTCCATTTCTCTCGAGACAAACTGTCTTCCATTGTCGGTCACTAGGAATTCCGGCAGTCCAAATCTGCCAAACACTTGTCTTAGACAATCAACAATGGTTTTACTGGCTATATCCCTGAGGATAAATATCTTCAACCATTTGGTATAAGCATCCACTATGACCAGAAACATTCTACCCATAAAAGGGCCTGCCAAATCCAGATGTAGGCGATGCCATGGTTTCTCTGGCCAAGTCCATTCTGTAATCATAGAAGGAGGCATGTCTGCAGATTCTTGACATATGGTGCACTGCCGAGCCATATCTTCTATGCTCTTATCTATTCCTGGCCACCAAAAATACCTCCTTGCTATTATCTTCATTTTCACTATTTCAAAATGCATCTCATGTAGATCTATGAGAATTTGAGATCTTAATTTTGGAGGAATCACTATCCGCTCTTTCCACTGAAGGCATCCAAAGTCCACACTTAATTCATTCCTAACCTTGTAGTAAGGAGACAAAGGATTTTTTTTCGTGAATTTTGGTGATTTCCAAGTGTCCTCCTGGACATTTCTCAGAACAATTGCAAGAGTCTTGCCTCTTTTAGTCTCGAATGCCACATCCTGGAATGAAAAGGGAACCTCATTCATTTTTCTTAAGAGCAATATCTGATCATCATCATAAGATCCCCCCTCATTTGCTTTTAACGGCAAACGTGATAACGCATCGGCATTTCCGTGGTCCTCCGTCTTTCTAAACTCCACCGAGTAATGGAAAGCGCCCAGCTTTAATGAACATCTCTTTATCCTAGACGCTGCACATAACGGAATTGGTTTGTGTGGTGAAAACAGGTGCATGAGTGGTCCGTTATCAGTCACCAACACAAACGAGCGTCCCAAAAGGTATTGCCTGAACTTTTCACATCCGTAGACAATGCTCAAAGCCTCCTTCTCTAACTGGGAATAATGTTTCTCCGCCTCAGTTAGAGTTCGTGACGCAAAAGCTATTGGACTTTCCTGCTTCTTGTATCTGTGACTAAGCACCACGCCAAGTCCATAGCTCGAGGCATCGCAAGCCAAAACAAGTTCCTTAGCTGGGTCGTAATGTGCCAACACTGAATCATCGGTCAATAATGATTTACATTTATTAAACAAAACCCGATGTTTATTCGTCCATTTCCAAGGGCAATTTTTCTTCAGCAGTTGGTAAAACGGGGATAAAATAGACGATGTATCCTTGATAAATCTGGCATAATACATTAGCATGCCTATAAAAGAACGTAACTGGCCAATGTTCTTAGGCTCAGGAGTATTAGACACCGCTTGTATTTTTTTCAACATTGGATGCAATCCGTTCTTATCGATACGAAAGCCTAAATTCCACTGAATCCACAGCGAATTTGCATTTTGCCTTGTTTAATATTAGGCCTTTTTCTTCCAATCTTTTGAATACTAGCTCCAATTTGGACTTGTGGTCTCTTGCATCTTTACCAGATACTAATATATCATCTATATAACACGCTACTCCCGGTATATCGGCAAATACATTGTCCATCAACCTCTGGAATTTATTTGGTGCCACAGCCACACCATACGGAAGTCTCCGATAAGCAAATAACCCTTTGGTAGTATTTATATTTACTACTCTTTTTGCTTCATCTCTCAGTTCTACTTGCAGATAAGCCATTGAGAGATCCAGAGTTGAGAAAATCGTGCTACCAGATAACCTTGAAAATATTTCATCTATAGTAGGCAATGGATATTTATCTAATACTAGCGGATGTACCCGGCTTCGCCCGGGTTTTATCCGAGTAAAGGTTTGTATAACGAACATTTGTTAAAACAATTCTCTATAAACATATAAAAATATAATAGATATATTTTTATAATTTGAAACTCTTAAATTTGAATCTCTCGATAAAGTGATCATTTTTTCCCGGTCCCTGTGTGCCGTGTCATCCTGAATTTTGTATTTCCTAATTTTCTACATTACAAAATAATCGTTTTATCGAGTGAACATTTTTTCCCGGTCCCTTAAAAAATATTCGATAAGTTGATTTCGATAATTTGAAACTCGTAATTTTGAATCTCTCGATAAAGTGATCATTTTTCCCGGTCCCTGTGTGCCGTGTCATCCTGAATTTTGTATTTCCTAATTTTCTACATTACAAAATAATCGTTTAATCGAGTGAACATTTTTTCCCGGTCCCTTAAAAAATACTCGATAAGTTGATTTCGATAATTTGAAACTCGTAAATTTGAATCTCTCGATAAAGTGAACATTTTTTCCCGGTCCCTGTGTGCCGTGTCATCCTGAATTTTGTCTTTCCTAATATTCTACATTACAAAATCATCGTTTTATCTAGTGAACATTTTTTCCCGGTCCCTTGAACATTTGTCCCCAGAGAGAGTGCTTTTGGTGTATCATTCTGTGACTCACACGATGACCCAAGGTCATTACAAGGGCGATTCCATTTTCTCACCAGGGGGGGGGGGCAGACCTAAGCCTATCTCCGTCGCAAGGTGGCGCTGCTTGCGAGTTGAAGCTACAAATCTGCAAATAACTCTAAGGATATTAAAGATATTCAAGATATTATTTTTCGTAAACCTTTCCGGGGATATTCTTAATAATATCCCAAAATTTCACGGCGATTGGATGTACGGTTTTTGAATCTATAGAGTACACACAGACAAACAGACAGACATTCATTTTTATATATATACTAGCGGACGTACCCGGCTTCGCCCGAGGTTTTACCCGAGTAAAGGTTTGTCTAACGAACATTTGTTAAAACAATTCTCTATAAACTTATAAAAAAAAGATATATTTTGATAATTTGAAACTCGTATATTTGAATCTCTCGATAAAGTGAACATTTTTTCCCGGTCCCTGTGTGCCGTGTCATCCTGAATTTTATCTTTCATAATTTTCTACATTACAAAATCATCGTTTTATCTAGTGAACATATTTCCCGGTCCCTTGAAAAATACTCGATAAGTTGAATAAAATCATGGTTGTGAATCTCTCGATGAAGTGATTATTTTTTCCCGGTCCCTGTGTGCCGTGTCATCCTGAATTTTGTCTTTCCTAATTTTCTACATTACAAAATCATCGTTTTATCTAGTGAACATATTTTCCCGGTCCCTTGAAAAATACTCGATAAGTTGAATAAAATCATGGTCGTTTATGGAAGATGGACGTAGTTCCCGGAGGTCACCCGCCCCCCGCGCGCCAGGACCTCTTGATCCCTCTGATTGGCCGGCGGCCGGACGGGGGGGGGGCAGACCTAAGCCTAAGCAAGGTGGCGCTGCTTGCGAGTTAAAGCTACAAATCTGCAAATAACTCTAAGGATATTCAATATATTCAAGAAATTATTTTTCGTAAACCTTTCCGGGGACACACCTAATAATATCCCAAAATTTCACGGCGATTGGATGTATGGTTTTTGAATCCATAGAGGACTCACACACAGACAGACAGACATTCAATTTTATATATATAGATAGATTATTGCCTCGTTTGCGGTACTCCTAAAATCTCCACAAATCCTAATACTGCCGTCCTTTTTTACAACTGGCACAATTGGCGCTCCCAACTAGCGTGAACAATAGGTTCCAAAATTCCTCTTTCAACCATACACTCCAGTTCATCCTCCACTTTCTTTTTTAAAGAATAGGGCAAACTCCGTGCTTTGCAAAACACTGGCGCTTCCTCCTTTTTAATGTTTATGTCCAATTTGACATCTTTTAAGCAGCCCAGTTCATCATTAAACAGATTTGCATAACTTTCAATTAATGAGTCTATGCAAGATTCCGAAATTATATTTACATTTAATAATTTACTGTAATTTATATTCAAAAATTTCAGCCATTCCCTTCCTAGCAAAATTTTTGGGATACTTTCATCCACCACTATCAATCTAAGTAACATATTGGTTTCCTTAACAAAACCTTTTCTTTCTCCTACAACCTTTATAGGATTGTTACAAAAGGATTTTAGATTTATTGCTGTTGGAATCAATGGTTTCGCCCTCCATAACTTCTCAAAAATGCTCTTCGGCATCAAGGTTACAGGGCTTCCAGTATCCACTATGCCATTTAATATCTGGCCGTCCACTGTAAGGGCAATTTTAACTTCCGTTCCACCCTTAAGGGAAAAGATAATCTGCTGTTGCACATAGCCACTTTTCTGTGCATTTCCTTTTGCCTTGCATACATTACTCAAGTGACCAATTTTTTCGCATTTGTAGCAAGTTTTAAACTTCTGCGGACATGCTGGCGCTAGGTGCGAATTTTTCATGCCGCACCGGTAGCAAGTCCTTTCTTTGGTCGCAGATGTGAAGTTTTCCTTCGTGGGAGAGTACTTCGATTTTCTGTTCCTCTCAATATGTGAGGTTACTCTCGCTACTTCTTTTTCATGCAGCTCTTTGGCATCTTTCTCTGCCAATTCGTATGAGACTGCCAGGGCAAATACCCTTTCCAATTTTGCTTCATCATCCTCTTGCAAGAGCCTCTTTTGAAGGGATTCTGATGTTAAACCCGCTACAAATCTATCCCGTAGCATCATTTCTAACATCTCCCCAAAAGCACAGTTAGAGGCCAGGTGCTTTAATTCTCTCAGGTATTCGGAAACAGATTCGTTTTCCCTCTGTGTTCGTTTCAAGAACAAGCACCTTTGAGGTATTATCTTCTTCTTAGGCTCTAAATGTTGCCTAATTTTTTTTACGATTAGTTCATATGTTTGTGCTTCCATCTTTTCTGGAAAGAATAAGTCGTTACCCAGTTTCAGTAGTCCAGAGTCCAATAGAGACAGTAAAATCACAACTTTCTTGTGTTCACTAGTTTCATTTGCAGTGCACGCAGCATTGAATCTTTGTATAAAGATTTCAAAATCGTCTTCATTTGGTTCGTAGACTCTGAAAGGCACAGTTTGACTAATCGCCATCTTTCTCTAGCCACTAAGGCGGTTAATTTGAATACCCCAAGATATGTCAGTCGATCGATGTCCGTTTTCTTTTTCTTTTAGGCCTCTTAAGCGCTCTTCAGCTGTGTACTTCAAGCAACCTCGTAATTTGCCGGAGCTTCCCCAGTTCTCTCAGCGATTCTCGTAGTCGATCCTGTAGAGTCCTGTAGTCGCTCCCGTAGTTGCTCCAATGATCCTCGTCGCCAACTTGTTGTGGAGGTGCCTCTGCGTGGGTTACTCAGTACCAGGCAACTACATTCTTTTAGAATTTATTAGTACGCAAACTACTACAATACGGACTGACTGACTTACTTGACTGCTAACGACTTGTAGCGCTATTTATGCTTTAAGTCAGAATCGAGTATGCAAAGGAGGATATTTGCATTTCTGCAAATATCCCAATTAGGCAAATACACAACAATATCCATAAACGATATATGTACATAATTTTTCAACAATTTGTTCAGTTTATATAAAAGTTGAATATGGCTTGGAGGACATTGTTTTAAAAAGAGGTAGATACCTCCTCCTTTTCACAAGCCATATAGACGAGACAACTATGCGCCTTCTAATATCTGTCTCAAGGTGAACGTTCTAATCTGCTGAACCTGGTAAAGTGGTTTTCTCAGCGACCCGAGTAGGCTTGATTGCTGATACGGTCAATAAGTGGCGTATCGGTTTTACGTTAATTTTGATGGAAAAGAGATAGCATTTTTACATTTTAAGATGAAAGATTCTCCATCAAAGGTTCTATTTCTATATGCGCCATAGTTTGGCCTAGACACCTTACCAGCTGAACATACTTGGGGAAAATTCGGAATATATCATGAAACCCTTGGGATCCATTGAAATTAATATTTGCCTATAATAACGAGGGATCATAATTTCCTGTACTGTAAAAGTGTCACATAACTCCAATCGAGAAATAGGTAATTACTATATGGGTGCCAATTTAGCTGTTGCTGATAATAAGCTAACGTGTTCTATCCTGCCAGACACGACGACTGTAACGCCAATCAAATCCTCCGCAACAAAAAGTACTTTTATCAGCAGACTTAACAAAATGCCACATCACCACATTGCCTGCCTTCTGTTAAGGAACAACAACGCCTTTCTTTCTTTTTTTAAAATTCGATAGGAATTAAGAAATGTCTACTCGTTATTGAGATATTTTTTTATTTTGTTTATATAAATTTCATATCGAGAAACATATTAAAACCTATAACCACACAAAGTTTAATTGTTTTTTTTGTTTTTTTTTTTTCAATTTCCAATGCTCAACTTTTCATGAAATCCATTCCTTCGCACAATTTCGAAATATGGACCAAAAAGCCGGTGTAAGAGAAGCTTGTCAACTGTAAAAGACAGAGTTCTCGTTTCATTTTTTTTTTTCACGGTGATCGTAAACTTCCCTCCCTCTCAATATAATATAAAACTAAATTTAATCTTCTGACTTATATCTGTTACATGTGTAGTTTCTTATAAAATTTACCACTCCAATCTCCTACCTTATTGGCGAGAACACGCATATAACCCAATACGATTCAAATACATCCAATAATCCGGCCTATATACACATCTTCTGTAACAAGAGGCCTGAATATACACAACTGCCGCGTGTCAGTGGGAGGAAATTCTTTCATTGAATTCAAGGAATTTGCACCTAAAATTATCCAGCCACAGTCTCGTCGTAAAAAGAATCATTTCTCAAAACAACTTTAACAGTATGGTTAAAATTGCGTGATAAAAAGAAAAAAACAACCGTATATTCATAATCAGAACGAAAATTTACATTAAGATGAATTGCTGTTTTTTTTTTTGTGGGGGGGGAGGGAACAAAGGAAATTATTATTTGGTTATCAGTGTAATGAAATAAGGTTTATGCAAAAATTTACGTATCATTGCATTTATTACTGGTTTATCCCAATAACAAATAAATATATCATAGATTGTCATGCAAAACTATAGGTGATGGTAAATTTCCAATTAGAACTTTGTAGTTCAGTATGAAAAGTTACACCAGAAACACTATCTGGTTTTATTGAAGAAAATATTGTTGACGCGTGTCATGGATCAATATCAGACACATAGACTATATTCCTGTTAAAATACATATATATTTGAAGATATATGATGGTGTTTTTTCAAGTTCTCTCTGTATGAAGTTTTATTTTATGTGTTATATATATGTGCTTTCTCTCCAGTGTGCTAAAGTCTTCCTATTTTGGTAGAAGGGGTAACCAGTTAGTACTGAAGAGATCATATTCGATACTTTGTACTCTGATAAAAATATATTTCAAATATTATGATGCATCAGCGAGCCAACTGTTATGAATATTCGAAACTTTTATAGACGCGTATGATTCTTTCGAAAATTAAACAATTTCTACTGCCATTACTGCGATGAAAAAATTAAAAAGGAGGGCCTGGCTCATCAGTGGTAAACCCTCCCAGCGGTTTTTCCATCGCAGTAAGGGCAGTAGAAATTGTTTTATTTTCAAAAGAATCATACGCATCTATAATAGTTTAGAAAATTCATATTTCAAGTAGTTCAACAAAAATATATATTGAGAGAAAAACACAGCCACACATCAACCTATAGTTTATTTCAACTTCCAACTTTTCAGTGACTTCCTGTCATTCACTTCAGGGGAATGGCTACTTTGTATCTTAATTCTACTAGAACTAGGATACAAAGTAATCATCCCCTGGAGAGAATGGCAGATATTTACTGAAACGTCAGGAGCTAAAATAAACTATAGGTTGATGTGACTGTGTTTTTCTCTGAATCAACTTCCAAATGATATTCAAAAATATCTATATTCATTTCTAAATAAATTTAAACGTGTTTTTTAATTATTAATAAAAAAAATAGGCCAATTATTATTTTTTCTTTTTATTGCGATAAATACTTATATTGTTCGCAAGAAACAATATAATAAATACTTATATCGTTTTCAAGAAACAATATAATAAATACTTATATTGTTCCACAAAAGAAACAATATAATACATTAGCGCAACTATATATTGTTATTTGATGCTCAATTTTAAATCTTCTTTCTTCACTTGAAACAAAGGGGATAGTTGCGATATCCAAAAGTTCGGTAGAAAGGCAGATCCTACAACAAATAATTACAAAATTAGAATTAATTCGTATATTGATATAATATTTTCTGAATTAATATAAGGCAATATAACGCGCAATCCATATATAATGAATTAAGACATTAAGACGCGAATGTTTCTTTTCACAAATAAATCAAACTGCTGCTGTACTTTCTTCGATGAAAAAATATTAGGAGGGCTTGACTCATCAGTGGTTAATCCTCTCAGCGGTTTCGCTAATTTTATCTATCAGAACGCCTCTTTAGAGCTCTAATACTGTATTGGGTCATTCTGCTTTAATATGCTACACTGAAGGATGGAATATCAGGAATGGTATTTAAGGAAACTATGGACATAGGCTTTTAGGACAGTAGAATTACATTTAAATATTTGCATCGAGCAATGCTCTTCGACAAACAATAAGAACAAGACCAGTTAGGCATAAATTAATACAAAGAAATAACGTCATCTATATATAATGAATGAAAACATTAAGACCTGAGTTATATTGTTAAAGCAAGGTATATATAATAAATTATATAATTTATTAAATATATATATTGTCATATAGGGTGAAAAATATTAGAAGTAATATTTATTTAATGTTAGAATAATTTATTATAGCTCTGGGATTATGAATTAAGTAGCTGGAAGTTTTGAAGCCTATTTAACAGGGCCTTTATTTAACGCTGTGAGAGACACTTCCAATTTTACAACATTGAGATCATGGGTCAAAATAACAATAAAATAGCAATTAAGAAAAAGGCATCTCCTTATCAGGCAACTGAGAGTTTCTGATGGCTTTCGCCATCTATCGGAATAAATATCAACTATTCGTTGATATTTAATGACGAGCGCCAACAGCCCGAAACGGATACATGGTTAGTTTTTCTTGATTAATCAAGAATGAGTATTTGACCAATTCTGGAATAATTAAAAATTAACTAATGGTTGATATTTATTTCGTCAGTTGGCGCAAGCCCTCAGCAACTTCCAGTTTCACGATAAGGAGATGCCTTTTTCTTTATTTATCCACCATATCCCAGTACAATTTAAAATTTATACTATTTTATTTTAATAAAAACTAGTTACTATATTTTTAAATGTTATTCCACATGACTACAAAACTCAACTTATCTTTCAGATACAATATTTAAAATGAAAAACAATAGAAAAAATAAAAAATGTAAAAATAAAAAAGAATTTATTTTTAATATTTAAAATATGAAATATATTGATATCCATAGAAGATTGTACTTCAGTTCCATATTATAAATTATTATGCATGGATTCTGACAAATCAAGAGGTTCATTTGTTGAGACATTTATTACCAGCCCATAACCTTTATAGATACATTTTTATAATATTTATGTCTTTGCATAATTCTGCTTATCCTTAGTACACGTGGTACAGGCCATGATAATCATGGTGGGTAGAAGTAGGCGACTGATTTTACTGTAAGTGCACCTCATGTCTACACATGTGAAAAGCAGTTCGACTTTGCACTTACAAATTTGCCAGAGCCCCGTTTGCACTCGCTGGTGGGGTTGGACTTTTTGCAAGAATCGGGGGCCATTGGAGTTTTTTTTTTTTTTATCAAAAAAAGTGCCCAATGCGGGAATCGAACGGGTGGAGGTCGAAATCCAATGATTTAGACCATCCTTCCACCATCCTTAATTTACATAGTTTCAGTTTAACTTATTTTTGCAATAAATAGGACGTATGAATGTAGTTGAGAAGTCCAGTATAGCATTAGGAGTCGAGTAGTCTTGTTGCCTTAAATACCTTTTGCTACTGTAGTTTTAGCTTGGCAAATAAAGAATATTTGTTCAAGTATAAGAGTGGTTCCGTGGCCTAGAGCGACGCGACATAATATTATGGAATTTTGTAAGAATTCAAATTATAAATGAAGTTCGCTATATATGTGTGTACTAGCAGAAAGATGAAAATATAAATTGAAAAAGCCTCAAATAAATTAAATACTTACCTATAAATTCCTCAGGTCCACTCATTTCAGAGAGGCAAAAGTCTATTTTTTCTGCATTATATTTTAGGCTCAGAAATATTCTGCTTGAATAGGACGGTTAGTGTATTATTTCATTCTTGTGTCTGCAACAACCACAAATAA
The DNA here is from genome assembly GCA_030710605.1 of Cordylochernes scorpioides. Lineage (NCBI taxonomy): Eukaryota > Metazoa > Arthropoda > Arachnida > Pseudoscorpiones > Chernetidae > Cordylochernes > Cordylochernes scorpioides. Next base: position 26,852,071 of record CP092873.1, on the reverse strand, counting down.
TTATAATAAATTTAATTATTCAAAGGGGTTTCAATATAAAAAAACAACAAATTAGCAGAGGATTCAGATAATACTCATTTTCAAATAGAAACCAAATTCACAAAATGCGATTGGTTAAATATATTCTACTTTTCGGACGATTATATTAGAATTACTAATTATAAGATAGGCAAACCTATTCATGATGTTCAGACTTGTCAAAAATTGTGCCATTATAAATTTTCAGTTGTTGTTTTGATGATTAGGAATTCTTTTCAGTTCACTCAATAGAGAAATTGTAGCTCTACTTGATGACCTTTATATGAAATTACATTGAATTCATCGTCCATTCCTACCATTGACATAGTGGGGGGGAGGTGGAAGAATGGTCTAAACCGTTGGTTTTCGACCTCTACGACCCGGGTTCAATTCGCGCATTAGGCACTTTTTCTGATTTTGAAAAAATGCTCCAATGGCCCCCGATTCTTGCAAAAGGTCCAACCCCACCAGAGAGTGCAAGTAACCAAACGGTGCTCTAAAAATCTTTAAGTGCAAAGTCGAACTGCTTTTCACCTGTGTAGACATATGATGCACTTACAGTAAAAGCAGTCGCCTACTTATACCCACCATGATTATCATGGCCTGTACCACGTGTACTAGGAATAAGCAAAAATAAAACATTCACATAATTTGATCAAATCACACTAGTTCTATCTAAAATGAAATACAACTGATGGGTTTATATCTTTTCTGGATTGAAATCATTACAGCCTTATATATTTTAAACATTTTCTAGATCAACTATCTGTTAGTTTGAATATAAAAATAGTTAAAGTTGAGCTATTTTAACTTGTTGCTTATATCTTTTAAATATTTGCACCAGATTAAAATCATTCAGTGAGGTCTCTGGAATACCTTTGACCATATCTATCTGAAGCTATCAATATTCGATAGCATGGATTATAAGTATCGTGACTAAATTGTCTGATTTAGATATTCAGACCTAAAGTTTTAGAAAATATGAAAAAAATTACAAAAGTTAATTTGTACTTGGATCAAATGTATAAATTGAGAAAAAGAGCATTTCCTGATCGTGCAACTAAAAGTTGCCGATGGTTTGCGCCATCTATCGTAATAAATTTCAACTAATCGTATTATCAACTAAACGTATGTGGTTAGCTTTTCTTAATTAATCAAAAAACGGTATTTGACCAATTCTGGAATAATTAAAAATCAACGATTAGTTGATATTTATTCCGATAGATGGCACAAGCTATCAGCAACTTTTAGTTGTACGATCAGGAAATGCTCTTTTTCTCAATTTTAGAATAGTTGATTTTATTTATTTTATTATTCATTGACATATATAGTGAACTTGTTTTGAGTCTCTTATTTCATATCACCAGTTCTAACTTTTAAACTTAAATGTTGACTTAGGTTTTGAAATGTATTTACTCTGATGCACATGAATGTTAGTGTATGCTAAGATCTGGCCCTAAATTTTGAAAAGGAAAGCATCAGTCATGTCTTTTGTGATTATTCTATTTTAAATTAGGTTTTACTTTATTGTACATTAAAATAAATTAAATATATTTATAAATGTGTGATATTTTAATCTGTATAAATAGTATTCGAGAGATGATAAAATATTGAATAATTTTTAATATAGAACTATTTGATGATATTATTTCCTATCTTATATAATAGTTTTGTTAAAAAATAAATAATTTACTAATATAAATTTGTTAACTGAATTATCAACACATAACTAATGTTTTTACGCTCATAAAATGATTATTTTATATTTATATTTATCATATTGATATATTTAATAGCTATTTTAATGAGTTTTATTATAATTGACACTACATATATCAAAAGAAAAAAACAAGCAAAATAATATATAGATATTTCAGAATGAAGATTCGCCGCTAGGAGGCCAAATTGGATGGACGCACGGTCGCCTCGCTCTGCAGCTAAGTATCAAATTTTTTATTTAAATTCTATTATGATAACTTTTTCCTATCTTATCTTTCTTACCGTAATCACCGATTCTTATCTAATTGCAATTGTCAGTGTGATTGCCAAAAGATTCGGCAGAGAAATTGGAAATCAAAATTCTTCGAAAAAATTTGCATATTTGCTAACTGTTTGGATTGTATTTCTCTGGTAACTTGTAAAATAGAAATAAAGATAACAAAATGGATTCAGTTATAAAATCTATAAATTTAAAAATGGATGAAATATTTCAATACTTTAATAATAAATATTTAAGCAATCAAAAAAACGTAACTAAAAATGACATATCCTTTTTATCAACAATGATTACTCAGGCAAAGGAAAGAGTCTCTTCTCTTTCTGATATGAATAAAGACTCTACAATAGGAATAATAACGGAAGCTGTCAACTCAGCATTGGAAAATAAGGTTGAAAAAATATTGAGAGAAATTTCGGTAAACAGACCCACATTTGCACAAGTAACAAAACAAGAAAATGTACAACAATTAATTGTCAAACATCAACAAACTCAAAACTTGGAATTTACGCTAATTGCAACTCCAGCCAACAATGAATCTATATCTGATGTTTCTCAAGCTATTTCTAGAACCATAAAGAAAATAAGGGAAGACGGCGGGAATATTAAAATTAATAAAATTTTCAATACACGGAACGCAGTAGTGATAAAATCGCCATCGCGGGTAGAATTGAATGCTCTTCAGGAGGAATTGGGAAAATCGGATGAGTTAAAGGCAATAAGTAAGATTTATATTCCTGGGAAAAGAGATCCAACGGTTGTGGTCAAAAATGTTTCTAAAATAACGGACACAACAACATTTGTTAAGACAATCTGCAACATGAATCCAGAATTAAGGGGAATGGAGAACGAAATAAGGATGTTGTTTGTAATGAAATCAAATACTGCAACACAAAACATAGTTTTAAGACTTTCACCAAAAGCATATCAAATAATTAAGAAAAATAACAATACTCTATACACTGATTTAGAACGTTGCCATATTCAAGATAAGATCTTAGTAAAACAATGTCAAAAATGCTATCAATACAATCCAAACCATAAGCTAAAAGACTGCACAAATGAAAAAATCTGTAATATCTGTGGGGTCCATGGAACCCATTCCTGCTCGAATGTACTGAGTTGTCACAACTGTTCTAAACACCCAATTTACAGAAATAAACAAACTAATCACAGGGTTAATGGGACGGACTGTCCTCTTTACAAAACACAAGTAGATAGAATTATAGATAGAACCCAATATTTTTATGATTTGGAGGTAGAATAGAACAGAAATAATCTCATATAAATTTTAATAAGCGTTTTGCATAAATGTCCATTATGAAAGAAGCAAAAAGTTTAAAATAGGAAAATTTAATTGTATACAACAGAATTTAAGGAAAAGTATAATTGCAACTACCGAACTCAGAAGCTCAATTAGAGACAATCCTCCAGATATTCTCCTTCTTCAAGACCCTTACGTTTTAAATAGAAAGGTCGTGTTCGATATGGACTCGCACATAGTACATTGTTCCTCAACAGAAAACACTTATACTGCAACGGTTATATTTAATAAAAATATAAAATATAGGAAGTTGGAGGGTTTCACAAATCAGTTTTGTACAACAATCTCTATAAATACACCTAAATCTATGACGATAATAGCAAACTTTTATATTCCTCCAAACAAATGCGAGGACGAACATTTGAACTTTTTAAAGAATTTGATAGCTACCTTCGAGAGTACTCCCCTAGTCCTCTGTGGGGATTTCAATTCCCGTCACCCGGTCTGGTTTGATAGAATTACAAACTCTAACGGATATAAAATGCAACCTATTATTAATGAATATAATCTATTTATTCACAATAACAAAACTCCTACCTGTCGTAATAAAAGCATAATAGATCTCACTATTTCAAATAGACATTCTTTGAAACTGGTGAACAATTGGCAAACTTTTGAATTAACCAATATTTCCGACCATGTGACAGTTTCATTTGATATCAATGTTAACTTAGATATTACAAACAATCAACAAAAATCTACATGGAAATTTAGCGAAAAGAAAGCAGATTGGTCACTGTTTTCAAATACAATTTCTGAACAGGAAGTAAGAAGATTGGAAAACGATATAAAAAAGGTCGAAAAAGAAACTGATATTCACATGGTAGTTGACAGGCTAACGGATATAATTCTGGAAGCTGCATATCAATCACTGGAGGTGAAATCTTCCAACTTCACTTTCGATACCGGGATCAAGTGGTGGAACAAAGAATTAGAACAAAAGAAAAAGTATTTTCATTATGTGAGAAATCTATACTTTCATCATAAAGCAATTAGTGTTAATGAATATAAGTCTGTCAGAAATAAATATTAAAAATAGTATAAGAAAAGCTAAGAGGAATAGTTGGCGAGATTTTATAGAAGAAAATGGATCTAATAATCCGTTTGGAAACGCCTATAGAACCTTAAAAAAACTGAGTTCCTCTAATCAACAAAAGGGATTACCAATAATTGAACAGGCACCAGTAGATTCTAAAGAATCTCTAATAAAAGATCTGATTGATGAACTAATTCCTGATGATACAACTATATCGGATACTGCTTACCATATATCAATAAGGAACTATACACCGAATTTTACAAACTCCAACTCATGCAATATTCATAAGAAAGAAATAGAAGAGCTAATCGACAAAATTAATGTAAATAAAGCTCCTGGTCCAGACAATATTAGTAATAATATGATAAAGAATGCTTTTCAACTAATACTTCCGATTTTACACTCATTATTTAATAAATGTATTCAAATAGGATACTTCCCAAAAAAATGGAAAACAGCAGCACTCAAAATAATAGCCAAACCCGGCAAAACCAATATGAATCAGCTAAAAGCTACCGTCCGATATCTTTATTATCCAATTTTTCAAAGATTCTAGAAAAAATTCTCAAAAATAAAATATATGAATTTTATATTCAAAACAATCTGTTAAGCTCGAGGCAGCACGGATTTATCAAGTCAAAGTCAACTATCACTGCTTTGAATACTGTAATCGATGTATTAATGGAGCATAAGCAAAAAGAACTGTCTGCACTAATTACAATAGATATCTCGGGGGCTTTTGATAATGCCTGGTGGCCAGCGATAATCAAAAGAATAGATTCAGACAATTTACCGGAAAAACTGATCAAAATTCTACAATCATATTTAAATTCCAGGATCATTTCATTCAGTTACGACAATCTAACAACTTCAAAGCCAATTACTAAGGGGTGTCCTCAGGGCGGTCCGCTTTCTCCACTTCTGTGGACAATTTTGTTGAACGATTTGCTGTTGAATTTTCAGGTGCCCAATAGTGAGTTGATTTGTTATGCGGATGATATTTCGATCATATGCTGGAATAAAGATCTAACATCACTAAAAACAGTTATAGAGGAAGCAATAAATACTATCGAATTGTGGTGTATTAAGAACAAGTTAGAAATCAGTTCCGAAAAAACAAACATTTTATATTTGCATAATAAAGAGAAGATCCCAGTTGGATTTAAGAGTGGATTAATTTGACCAGTACAAAAAATAAAAATTTTGGGAATAACAATTGCGAATCATAGAAGAAAAAACAAATTAAATTTTGTTTTTCATATAGAGGAAATAGTGAGCAGAACTCTAAGAATAAAAAAAATTCTATTCTCTCTGTGCAGCAAATCATGGGGTTTGAGCTCCCATAAAAGAATTACATTGTATAAATCTTTATTCAGATCAACTTTAACATATGGATCAGAAATCTGGTTCAAATTTTTAAACAAAAAATCGATACAAAAATTAAACTCAATGCAATATCAGATACTAATATGGAGCATTCAAGCATACAAGACAACTTCGTACAACTGTGTTCACAGTTTGGCTAGGGTTCCATTGATTTCAGATTACATTGAAGCAAAAAATATGAAATATGACTTAAATAACTTATCGTTCGAGGACAAGCAAAAATACAACATCGATATTCCCTTTATAATTAAATCCTATATAGACGAAAGAATGTTGCTCTTACTGAATAATACAAACGAGACATTTACAAGTTTTTTCAACCGGGGTATTCCAAGTTATTTTCGCCCTAATTTCCACAACACACAATTTGTAACCAACCATGGTAATTTCGGAAGTTTTCTGGAAAGAATCCATGCATCGGAGGATCCGGGCTGTTTTTGTGGATGCCGCATTCAAGATTCTACTCACCTTTTACTTAAGTGCCCAGCATTTCAAGACTACAGACTCAATAACGGTATTCTCTGTACCGATCCAAGAGAACTGATATCCAGCAGGGATTCATACATTGTATTCAATAGTTTTTGTAAATATATTTCAAAGTTTTTAAATAATCTCATGTGTTAGGTATAATTGACTATGTGCTGTATATATGATTTTTTTTCATTTTTTCTTTATTTTGAGATGTGTTTAAATTAAATTACCTATGTATATAGTATGCTTGTTTGAAATCAATTTCATGAATATGGTAAATGCCTTGAGCATATGTTAATAGATTCTCCCTCTCTCTCTCTCTTGTGTTGCTTTCTTTTGGGCGCCAGTGTCCTTGGCGGGACATCGCGCTTTGTATTTACAGTTGAATAAAAAAGAATGAAAAAAAAATTAACTTACCTTATATATCTAGTCAGTCTGAATCTCGAATTCAACGCTGTTTCATGATAACTTTTTAAAGGGCTAAAGGATTAGTCGGGCAGGTCTTCAATATGGCATTTATATTCTCGGGGGATGGGAGCAATTCTTTGAATTCAATATATATATATAAAAATAAAAATAAATTCATTGTTGAATCAGATCATATTTCTTGAAGTGTCGAAATGTTGAAGTTCAGGGGAAGGAGGATGGGGAAATCTTATTTAATAAACAGTGAAAGGATTCATGATCATTTCAGAAAACGATTTTCTATGCATATTTCAGAGAAAATGTAAAGAATGTAGAGAAAAGCTTCTCTTCACAGAAGATTTTTAAGAAAGAATATTTCCGAAGACAAGAAGTTTATTTATCCTACCTTTGTATATCTTCATAAAGGAAATAAGAAGTTCACATTCTTAGATTGTGCTTATGGTATGAGAGTTCATACTTATGATATGCTGTTCATGAGAATACTCTTTCGATGTTTGCATCTAGAAACTGTTGTCAATTTTTTTATATTCTTGGTAATCAACTTGAATTTTGCGGTGTTTTTCAACAAAATAATTCCATCTTCTCAAATTTGAATTGGTGCTACTCCATTGCTTACACTGGTTGCAGGTTGACGTGTTAAAATATGTACCCTTGCAATAGTTCTTCATGTATCCACGATGGAATTGATACCACAGCAGAATGTGATTCTTGAAAGGAAATTTGATATTTCCACTATGTCAATATTATTTTGTTTTTGTTCTTCTAATTTCTTGATTTGCTTCGAATTTCATTGAAATATATAGAGTTGAATATTGATGAATTTTTATTCAAATAAGTATAAGTTCTGAAAGCAGCATAATTATTTATTTAATTTGGTATTTTAAATTTATTTTTACTTGAGTAATTGTGAATCGTGATGTCAGAATTTCTATTTTGAAGACTAGTAACTTGATTCCCTTTCTGAAGTTCTATTCACGTCTGCTTGATTTTCATCGATTTCTTGGTAATTTTTCTATCACCTGATAGATTAAGGGTATTTTTTCTCACCTATAGCTCGATATCAACGAACGCAATGAAGAAAATCTGTTAACCGATTGATAGAAAGCCAATTATTAGCATCTTGTCCAACGAGATGAATGATACGATCGACAATTCCCGAGGTATATCTGCTTTAATCTTCTTCAGTGTGATAATTTCTAAACCTTAATATATTCAAACATATCCTAATCATAACAGAGAACGAATTTTTTCGAATAGGTAATTGATATGACTAGATGAAAATGAATTCAAAATTATGACCCTCAAATATAATGATTAGCTTTATATCCATATCGCGAGTTTCTGAACAGTTTGAACCTTAAGATGTATTTTCAATATCATTATATATTTTATTATCTAAGATTGATATGAAGAATTTTGAAGATCATTGATGTCACCAAGTCTGAATATCAAACTGGAAAGATTGTATTCCAAACAATTTTGATTATCAGAAATTACCTTTATAGGCAGGTTGCTGTCATAATTGCTTTTTGTCACTTCCTTCTGAAAAATGTCATTTATCTTCTTTCAATATATTTAGGTCTACATGATCAGCTGAAAGGACAGAGATCCCCTACGAAAGAGGCTGGCTTACATTCGTTGAGGCAAAATACCAAAGGCAATCCTTATATATTTTTAAATGTTATCTCTAAACCAGTTCTACTTGCAGTCAGTTTTAAAATACAGATGTATCACTCTATTATATTTTCTGAAAAGGCGGCTATTGAGAGAATCTTTGTTTTTTAATTCTTTGAGAGAACAATCGCGCGTAAAAATGGGTCTTCTGAAAAATACAGCGACTGATTGCAAAATGGCGGTATCAAACGACTATAAACTGAATTTCTTAAGTTATTTCAAGCTCAGACCCTTGGTTCCAGTGTGAAAAGCAAGCCGATTCTCCAATCAAGTAAATAAAACGATATATTATTTACTTTTCCAAATTTTTATATGTAACAGGGGAAATCGAGCCTTTTAATTGCGTATTTGTTGACCATAGACTTTAAGGTTTTTGCCGAGGACTCAGATTTTCAATCGATATTCATACCAAAAATATAGTTGCTGTGTTTGAAGATTTTACTAAGCGGGAATGAAAAGCACTTGAATTACCAGTATTCTTTCGAATTATTTGACACAATTGCCTTTTCTTATGAATTCCTCGAAACTGATAAGATGACTGATATATTTTTTCGGAAATGCCAAGTTTTGAAATATTTTCATATGAGCATTCATGTAGCCATTATGCAAATTTGTTGAAGAAGCAATTCTTTGTAAAATTTTGAGAAGATGCGTTATTATATAGTAATCTTCGGCTATTAAAAGACGATGAAGGTCTTTACTAATATTTTTGATAGTAATTTGATAGTGTAGGTAGGAAGACTTCTTGAACAAGAGCTAAATTTGAGTTCAGAAGACCAGATAAAAAGCAGAGGTTATCACCATTAACATCCAGCATTGAAAGAAAATTTCCATTCCAACCTTTTTTTTTTTTGTCATTCAAAATATTGAAGGAGGAATATTCGAATATTATATTGTTCTTCTGATATTTCAACAGTTGATTACCAGTAATTTGATCAGACATTGGCAGATATTTTGGTTGGAAATTGAACTCAAAAGCGGGAAGAAGTGAACCCTGCACACATTATTCAAGTCATTTGTGAATTTCTATTTTATAATGTAGCAAAATATTCAATATTTTATGAAAAGATATTTATACTTTACTAACCTGTAAACTTCTCTTAAACACCTTATAGTATTTATAAATTTTGACTGTTTTGGCATTAAATAAATCGCCTTGTTATGCTCACGTTTATCTTCCTTAATATTCTGTGTGACATTTTAGTATATATACTGAGTGGTGGGGTTGGTGGTGTCTTGTCCATAGATACTGAGTATTTTAGGGAAGACAAACTAATGCCCGTCAGTAGACCTTGAACTTATTTGTGCTGTGGAATACATTTATCGAGACTGATTCCAGGATTATATACCGCTGTGTCTAGGCTGAAACTTCACCCCATGAATACAGTGTCCCTAATAAAGATACGATCCCAAAGTCTCTCTTTTGTGCAGCAAGAAAAACTATGCAAAGTACTAGGACGATCAACTTCCAAAATTCAGAAAGAAATTGTTGTATCTTCAAATAGTTACTATTTTACCTTTAGTCAATGTTATATATTATATTTAATAAATATATACAGCCTTTATATATAGACATTTAATATAGAACCGTGCTAGAGCAATTCTATGTTTATTATACCGCTATTGTTTACATTTTGCCATATATTTATGTATGCACAGATTATAACTATATACAACAGAAACTTTGACCGAAAAATGTCAGATCCATGTCAGTAACAACAAGATTTACAAGCTGTATGTGACAGCTCCAACAGGGAAAGAGCTATACGTAGCAAATTATTCATAATTTTATGAGCAGATTATTAAATATATTTTAATACAAAATAATAGCGGCTTATGATTTTAGAACGACATTTGAAAATTATCCCGCATGTGTTTCTTTTGAACGAAAAATCGATATTTATTTTAAGGAAAATAACGATTATTTCTAACCTTAGGGATGAAGTATGAAAGAATGAATTGTGCCCATCCCTGGACACTTTATTTTTTTGTTTATCATTACTCTTCACAATTCATTCTTTCAACCTTTACCTTAAGGTTAGAAATAATCGTTATTTCTCCTTAAAATAAATTTCTATTTTTAGTTCAAAAGAAACACATGCGGGATAAATATCAAATGTCGTTCTACAATCATAATCCGCAATATATTATATTATAAATTACTTTATATAATATTTACGAACGGAAAAATATGTCCAGGGTAGCCTAGTGGGCATGGCATCTGCCCGATAAGCGGAACACTGTGGGTTCCCATACCTGGACACTATTTTTCCGTTTATCATTACTATTCACAATTCATCCGTTTATACTTCATCCTTAAGGTTAGAAATAATCGTTACTTTTCCTTAAAATAAATTTCGATTTTTCGTTCAAAAGAAACACATGCGGGATAATTTTCAAATGTCGTTCATTAAATTTATTATTTATATTTAGATTCTCTCTCTCTATATATTTCTTCACCATTGTCTATATAGTATTTATGAATTTTACTTTATTTTGCCAAACGTTTAAATTTCCTCAGTTATTTCGTGTCAATATATATAATAATTATACTTATAATTCAAATATATTTTGTAATTGAATTTATATATATCAAATAAATTCAAAAAACTGTTGAAAATATTATTAAGAATATTTTTAAACATGATAATTGAACATTTCTATTAAATATCTTAGAAATCATATAACAAATTTTAATGATATAGTGTATATAATATATTCAATGAATATTAAAAATCAATTTTCTATATAAAAATGGAATAAAATTAACATTTAATATATAACACACTTTTTTAGCATCACCATAATGAAAATAAAATGTTGTTACATAACTTGTGTCCTTCTCTCGTTAACTTACTCTAGAGAATTTCGCTGTATGGACCTTTCAGATAAATTATTTCATTTTTTGTGAGTATAAGAACTCGAATAGTACCCAATGTCATATTTGCTTACCTTATTTCTATTGGAGGTATATGAAAGGACAGGAGAAGGGGGTGAAAACCTGAGAATATACAGGGAGGTGGAGCTGAGGATAGCCAGGGAGGTAGATCTGAGGATAGACAGGGAGGTGGAGCTGAGGAAAGATAGGGAGGTGGATCTGAGGATGGACAGGGGGGTGGGGCTGAGGTTAGACAGGGAGGTAGAGCTGAGGAAAGACAGGGAGGTGGATCTAGGATAGACAGGGTGGTGGATCTGAGGATGGACAGGGGGGTGGGGCTGAGGTTAGACAGGGAGGTGGAGCTGAGGAAAGACAGGGAGGTGGATCTAGGATAGACAGGGTGGTGGGGCTGAGGATAGACAGGGAGATGGGGCTGAGGATAGCCAGGGAGGTGGATATGAGGATAGACAGGGGGTGGGGCTGAGCATAGACAGGGAGATGGGGCTGAGGATAAACAGGGAGGTGGACCTGAGGATAGACTGGGAGGTGTATCTGAGGATAGACTGGGAGGTGTGTTTGAGGATAGACGGGGAGGTGGACCTGAGGATAAACAGGGAGGTGTATCTGAGGATAGACAGGGGAGTAGAGCTGAGGATAGACAGGGAGGTGAAGCTGCGGATAGACAGGGGGATGAGGATAGACGAAGACCTGATAATAATAGACAGTTATAGGTCCAGTTATGTCAGTAGAGTTATAGCAAGTTACTTACATTAGAAGGTCCGAGGCGCTTGAAGGGGCCCATACATAAGGGCCGCAACTTTAAGCTTTTTCCTCTTCTTGGATTTTATCTCCAAATCCAGATCTAAATCGCCAATGGACAACTTGATTGTCTTTTGAAGGCCATTATTTGTTAGCTGAGAACCTTTCTTCATGACGACATTCTTATTTATTCTAATTTCCTCTCCAATATGGCCATCAATATTCTCTTGAATTGCCTTGAATTGCCTATTTTGAATGTTTTCATTGTGCAATGTTCATTTATAAAAGATATCTCTGCTTGAGTAGCAATATCAGCAATCTGTTCATTTTCAGATTTGTCATTTTGCTCAATTTCTGCTGGAATTATGTCTATGGAGTCAGCTGGTTGAGAAATATTTGGGTTTGTAATAATGAGGCTTTCGCTGCTCTTCCTTCTAAGTTTTTTTAACCGCCGCTGTTTATCTCCTTTAAATTCCTTCCTTAAGCATTTTGGAAGTATGTGGAGTTTTGGGCATTCTCCAAAATGTACGGACTTTTTAGGGGGCTCATTTATCTCCTAAAAACAACAACAACAAAAATTAAATGTTATATTTGTGTTTGATATTTTTATATTAATATTACCATATTTAAATACTCTTTCTAGTTAATGTATATTATAATCTTCCTTTTTTTGCATATTAATTTATTAGGAAAATTTTATATTTTATCTGTAAAAATTGCAAATATTAAATAGATATTTTTTCTTTTTCAAATAAAACAAACTTGCTTCTGTTCTTACTGTGGAATAAACAATGAAATTACCTAAATTATTAATGGTGAAACCTTCTAGTAATTTGGCCATTTTATTTACCATTAGAGTTCTAATATTTTATTACATTTTAGATTATTTTTAAATAATGCAGTAGAACCTTCCTTTGGAAACAAAGGACAGTTTTCATTTTCAAAATTACCATTTTTACAATTTATAAACTCTCCGGTAAGAGGACACCTCCTCCTAAAGGACACTTTGCAACTAGATGTCCTTTACAGGGAGGTTCTACTGTATTTAGCAACTATCCGGTAAGAGGACTCCTCCCCCTAAAGGACACTTTGGCTCTACAACTAGATGTCCTTTGCAGGGAGGTTATACTGTACTATTTTACCATTTTTAATCAATATATCAAACGGAACATTTAAAAATTTTACCTTAAAGATGAATCTTACATCATTATTATCGATGAGAACTTCGTTTTAACATATATTCATTCAGACAGCAAGTTCAGCAATTTCTGTGACTCCCTTTGTATCATATAGCTATAGTAAACTTTACATTAATAGACAGAATATCATCTTTACTTTTCTCTATATTTAAAATAATTATAATTTCTAATTAACTTCAAAATATTTACATTTTCAGAGGACTTCTTCTTCCCTTTGGTGAAAAAATCTTTAATTCTATTGAAGATTCCAGGCTTCTTGGTTGACCTGAAAGAAAATATTCATTTGAAGTATGGTTTATAGGTTCATATTAATTATATATTAATGATATATGTAATATATTGAATGATTATTTCTATTTTAATAAAGTCATATTATGTATCTACCTAAAATTTCCGAGTTGTTCGAGTGGTGCTTCCAGCTCTCCACACCAACAGCAGGTGCATCCCTCTTACCTTCTCCATGATGTCTAATAAATAAGCTGAGACAATGGAAACTAATGGAAAAAATTTGAACGACTTGAGGAATAAGCAACAACAACACCTGGAAAATCCAAAAATATCAATATATTTAAAAATATTTAAAATAACGATTTCCCTTTATTTACACCATCTTTATGCTGCAAGGTTTTGAAATTTTAGTTAGTTCGCAGAATTTTCAATTTCACAAGTTGAATTATAATGTAGATTTTCACGTTTAGATATATTTGAATCCTAAACTAGGTCTATAGAATGACACACATGAGATGGTCTAGCTAATGCATTATCATCTCATTAAAACCTAAATAGTAAAAGGAAATAAATTGGGTAAGATTATATAAATACAAAAGTAATTAACACAAAGCAATAAAATGAAAGGATTTAAAAGCACGAATGTTTCTTTTATACATAACACAAACTTCTACTGCCCTTACTGCGATGAAAAAATATATTGGGAGGGCTTGGCTCATCAGTGGTGAACCCTCCCAGCGGTTTCGCCAATTTAATCCACCAGACCGCAGTAAGGGCAGTAGAAGTTTGTGTTATGTATAAAAGAAACATTCGTGGTTTTAAATCCTTTCACAAAAGTAATTATTGGCCTCCTCAGAGATAGCAACCTTTTCTTTATTCTAAAAAACATCAGTTTTATAATCAGCTTCATCTTTTGACACACTTAGTAAATCTCAAGGCGAAACACTTCATTGATTATCCAGGAGCCTGTGTTTGCGCATAAGCAGATTTTATAGATTTATAATATAATACTTAAAATTATATCCATTATTCCTGTAGAAGGGCAGCTTACGCCCGAAAGCTCTTTTTCAAATAAAGAAACTTATCCTTTTTGAATCTTTTCGTTATTATAAGATTTATAATATGTCTAGATTTTGAAAATTCACACGCATAAATTCAACACCATCCTATATTTAAATCCATAATGTGGGGGGTTATTTTATAATAATTTAGATTCATTTACTATATAATTTTATCTTCTTTAACAGTTTTGATTTGTTATCACAAAAGTTCTTCCTCTTTGATGGTATTCGACAAAAAGACCGCTGACACCAAGAAAGCTAAAATAAGTAATTTATAAGTCTTAAAATCAAATAAGACATAATAGTTGAATTCTAGAGAGACTTGACTTTCAACTTTGAAAATGTACTCTTTCCAACATCTAAAATTAAGTAATATGCATATAATCTGAATCTACTCTGTAATTGTTAACTATAATGTTTTATGGTCATCTTTTACCAGTCAGGGGAGTATGTTGAATCCTATCATATATTTTTTTACTCAAAAAGTCTAAAATCTCTCTTAATTTAATGTTTCTATTAAACAAATTTGTATTTATAAATTCATTTTTATATACAAATAATTTATATCCTTTAAATTTTAATTATTGTTTATTGTTAGTTACTATGTCAGATAAGTAAATTCAATCGGAAAGGAATGGAGTTAATAAATTTTGTATAGTTGAAATTCTAACTATGAATACGAAAATATTAAAATCGGTAAATTTGAAATCAATCAAGTAGAGAATTGCTTCAGCATATCATTTGCTGAACATATAAGTCACTACATTATGGCCTTCAACCCGGATAAGGAAGAATTGAGGTAAGCTATTTGAACATAAATCTAAATCAAACAAAATTCCAGAAATTTACAATAAAATATAAATCTCGATTATAATTCCAGTAATTTGCGATCAAATATGAATTTGATCAAAATTCAAGCAATTTACTCTAAAGTCTGTCTAAAATATAATGGTTAGTTAGGCAATGGTATAAATTCAATCAGAAAGGATGGGATTTCATAAATTTTGTATATTTGTAATTCTAACTATGAATATAAACATAATAAAATCTGTTAATCATAAATCAATCAAGTAGAGAATTGCTTCAGTATATCATTTACTGAACATACAAGTCACTATGGCCTCGAACTGGATAAGGAAGAATTGAGGTAAGCTATTAAAATTGAATATAAATCTAAATCAAAACAAATGCCAAGAAATTTACAATAAAATATATATCGCTCAAAATTCAAGCAATTTACTCTAAGTCTATCTAAGATATCATGGTTAGTTAGGCGAAGATACAAATTCAAATAGACAGAAATAAAATGAATTTAATAACAATTTTTTTTTCTTAATCTAACTATAAAATCGTAGTCTTCAAATTTAAAAATCAATCAAGTTGTCCTAAATGCTTCAAAATAGTATTTTCTGTATATTTTCAATATCATTCTCGCAGCCCCCGCCCCCCTTTATAAAAATCGATTTAATTTTAGTTTTCCAATATATTATTTATTTTCTTCTAATGTTTTTTAACAATATATTTATGCATTTCAAATACAATTTATTTTTTAATATATTATTCTATAACAGTTAGCGTTATTTCCGGATTTTTAATTATAAAAAACGATCTTTAACTGTTTGTGATTTTTCCACTGAACCGGATGTGTTTTACTTAAAAATCACGCATAATTGTTAGAGCGTTGATTTTCCAATGATTTTAATTCAGCTACTTAAATAACGAAATGGTACATTTTGAATTTTCCCTAGTTGTGCAAAATGGTAGGTGTCTAGGTTATTCTCTCACTGAATGGCTCTCCACTCTCATGTGACATGCAACAAACAGAGTAAACTCAAATCAGCTTGCTTGGTTTTTTTTTTTCAAATCTTACGTGACACAACTAAGTAAGTTCGATTCTCGAATATTCTTTTTTTTTGTAAATTAAAATGTACACTCATGAACAAAATGAATTTGTACCTCTTAGCATGTATATCGTTATTCAGACAATAACTCTGAAATATATTACAGTGACCTTTATTGAAGTCACACGAGATAACAAAGTTGGAACAAAATGTCCTCTATCTCTTTCGAAAAAGAAAATAAAGAAACCACCGGCGAAATCAAATAATTTCTACTTAAGTTCTGTTGTTGTTGCTTATTCCTCGAGTCGTTTAAACCATCTCCATTAGGTCCCATTGTCTCAGCTTAAGTTCAGTCTATGAGTATATATTTTTTCATTTAATCTGTAGGTTTCTAAAACATTTATGCCACACTTGTATTCATACAATATTTTGAGATTAAACCTTTATTTTTATAATAAGGATCTGACACTTGACCTAATTATCCTTTGATGGTAAATTTTGTCAACATGTAAATTGTTCGATTTTATTATACGTTACATTTTAAGTTGAAGTATTCTTGATAATTGTTGTTGTGCGACATGCTCTATTCTATATAGTTGTCGGGTCACAGTTATAAATGCGCTAGATTATAACTCAGAAAATTATAGGTTCGAATCCGTGCTTCGCTTTTCCAATAGCGTTCTGCTATTGATTTTGACTTTTTTTGACCAAAAAAAAAACGCAGTTTCACGGCATAAATTCATGTAAATTGTTTTCTCATTATAGCTACATAGTTATTCTGGATTCACACATCTTGCAATAGAATGTAATACATGCTAACTTTACTTGTAATCAATTATTTTCATATATCTTCAAATTTTTATTTATTTTCTATTATTATATAAAAATTGTCTGAAATGAGATTCTCTATCAAAAATATTTGCAACAAATTTATTCAGAAAAAAATATATATATATATGATAACTTTGATATATATTGCCCGATAT
Organism: Cordylochernes scorpioides; assembly: GCA_030710605.1. Lineage (NCBI taxonomy): Eukaryota > Metazoa > Arthropoda > Arachnida > Pseudoscorpiones > Chernetidae > Cordylochernes > Cordylochernes scorpioides. The sequence goes on along the minus strand of CP092873.1, from coordinate 26,834,785 downwards.
TAAAGTTGATTGAAATGTAAAGAATTATTAAGTTTTTCACTTATATTCAAGCTCATGCTGTTGAATAAATAACAAGGAAAATATAAAATAAACACATATTATTTGATTATATGATACACATTTGATCATATATTTCTGTTTCAAAGCCTGAAGCATACCTGGGAATGGAATCATCCAGCCCTACATGAGCCTTGCTGATATTTGGTTTGCTGCGACGGTTTGTTCCACAGGAGAAAATTGTCAGAATTGATAGTAAAACGTTGATTATTCTGCCTCTCTTTTTTGATGAACCAGTTTCCATATTGCTTTTTCAAAATATAGTTGTTAGGCCATATTGGTTTGTAAATACTTGTTCTGGTAAATTATATAATCATAACTTGTTTCAATCAGTAATCTATTTTTACATTAATATATCAGCTATTCTGGGACTATTATCAATGTGTGTTCTAAAGATTAATCTAATTGTTAAAACTTTATTTTATGAAGATATTTACAATGACTAACGGCATAAATATAGGTGATATGAAATCAATTAAATTTCAAATACATATAAATTCTATAAATATAATCAAAGAGGCATACCTTTAGAAATAACAGTAGAACATTTTATTTTAGGCGTAAAAGAAACATTCGGGTCTTGATGTTTTCATTTCCTATGTATAGAGGCGCGTTATTGCTTCATATTGGCAAATATAGTTTGCATGTTTATATTTTATAATTTTTAGTATTCATTTATAAACATTAGAATAAATTTCAATTTTGCCTATAGTAATATGGTCTCTTTATAATTTATAAAAATGTGGAATTTCTCGAAAAATTAAAAAGAGTTCTAAGTCTTGTACTTTTTTGTCACTAGTGGAAAGGTACAAAAAGAAACGAATTTATAACCAATTAAGAAAACACAGAAGTTTCTAAGCAGACAAAAAGAACCCCAAATAAGCACTAAAATCTATATGTTTGTTCTATCATTGCAGATTCCTGCCAAACAACACTACACTTGATATATGAAATAGAAGTTGTATGTTTATTACCTCCCTTCGGTCAGTAGAGGAAACATACAAGATAATATCGAGTTTATCATATATTATGAATACAGAGGTTTCCAAGCAGACATATAGACTCCAGGCAACGTCCTACAAGCTATATGTGCGGTCTATCACTGCAGAGTCCCTTACCAACCAATGCCCTCATATGTCCATAACAGGTTCTATTCCTACAAGATGGGGAAACTCAACTGACATTTTAAGTAAACCTTAATGTTCTTTTAAAATTACAAAATATTTTATCATAATAAGTTTCTTTTAATTAAAAGACGCTAGCTTTCAAGCGATAATCGCTTGTTTTTGTAAATATTTCTGGTAGCATATAGTCGAGATTTAATTAAGCCCGTTGGAGAGCGATTATCGTTTGAAAGCTAACGTTTTTTAATAAAAATAAACTTATCGTGAGAAAATATTTTGTAATTTTAAAACTTTTTCACAATTTAATCATGAATAGAGACTTAATGTTCATTGTTTTCATGATTGGCAGCAATACTACAATGAACTCTATTATCTATTATTTATTAACGATACACACAAAAAAGTGTCAACTATACTGTCACGACCTCATCTACATCCTTATTTAAATATCGATTTAAAGAAACCCGCACCCATTAAAATAAGCAGTCGCAAATAAAACGTTAAAAATTCCTAATGAAATTTACATTCATTTGGAGTATTTAGGAGTGGAGGGGTCATTCTCATATCTTTAACGCAAAAATTTATAAATTATCCAAATAAAGGTCTTATTTGACTTTTTCTATCCCAAAACATATCAATAATGGCAAGTTGAAGTTCTTTACTTTCTTACAGGATACAAAGTGCATTATCTTAGTACTTCTAAATATCAAACCCCTGGTTGGGTCGATTTTGTTATGCTACCAATTACAATTTATGAGGAATTTTTACATAGTGAATATTATTTTAACATTGTTTCTTTCCTCCTAAACAATACAATGCACATAGGTTCACGAATGAAAAATTGCCATCATGACCTGTGGTTTTAAAATATGTACTTCCCTTTGTAGTATATTTTTCTTTTAAAAATATGCATGTGTGTATAAGAAAATAAAGTGAAATGACCTATAGGTCAAAGTGTTTTATTTGAAAAGAAATATATATTTATATTAATTGATTTAATTAAATTTGAGGTATTTTCGAAGGAAATGAGGTTTTATTTTTACACAAATACTTTAATTTTTATGATGGATTAGCGCGCCATCTGCTATGAAAATTCGAAACTATTATAGACGCGTATGATTCTTTTTAAAAATTAAACTACGTATTTTACTGCCCTTACTGCAATGTAGAAATTAATGGGAGGGCCTAACTCATCAGTGGGAAAGCAGTGATGAGTCAGGCCCTCCCATAAATTTTTCCATTGCAGTAAGGAAAGTAAAATTGTTTAATTTTTTAGTAAAAAAAAAATTCATACGCGTCTATAATAGTTTCGAAATTAATTTTTGGTAACACTCTCTCTGAATTTCTATCGTAAGATCTATGAAATAAAATGAGGGTAATATAGTCGACTCCAAAATTTGTGAAAGTGTGTTCATTAAATTTGTCATGATGTATAATTATAATATTGTTCAATTAAAACTATATATATATATATTTATTAAGGATCCAATTTTTTTTTTACTTCATCTTGATAATAGTGTTCTATATATATTTACTTGTATTTGGTTAAAACAAAACAATTTATAAAAATAAACCGCCTGAATTTTAATGCATATCACCATTCTATGAACTTTTAACTTGCATCAGTTACTTTTTTTTATTATTACAGAAGCACGAAGTCTATCAGACTATTGTGCTATATTATAATTATTTACATATATATATCTTCCATTATTAACACGATGAATTAGTAGTGATTTATAAATCTGTGTACTCTATCAGTTACCGTATAATTGATTGGTTTGGCATTGATTAATTCATCTTTACTTTTAAACGCACCGAATAACTCAAGCCTGAACAATGTAGTTTAACATCCAAACTCCGTTCATATTGAAGTCCTTTTAGAATTGCAAGCCCCCCCCCCCCCTTTCCCCCCTTTCTGGAATAAATATCTTTTAGAACATCTTGATTCATAAATCTTGAGCTTTCGGGCCCAAAGGCCCTTCTACAGGAAAAACACGTTAAAATAATTCGTTAATTCGACAGGAATTAAAATAAAATTAAAAATAGCGGATGCTTAAAATCATTTAAATGTCAATTTAACGCGCAAGCTTCTACTGCACGAGCTTATTAGTTTGCAAAGCTGAGATATCGTGTATCTTTCAAGTACCAAAAATATGTATATCATTAGTTATATCAGGAACATGTTCATGGTTGGGGGCATCAAACTAGTGTATCAACAACCTAAGAAGATGTCGCTGACATTCTCAAAATCTCTTAAGAAATTCAATATGATATTTGACAGTTTGTGACCTAATTAATCAGTTTATTTACAAGTGCCTTTACTTACTTACTTTACCTACTTTCTTGTACCTTTTCTCAACCAATATATTCATTTTAGGTACCACTTATCACACTCAAATTTCCACTACTTCTCTCTATGCTAATGGAATAATACCTAATGGATCTCTTTTGTCCAAATCAAGAATAAAATTGATCTTCTAGTATTATTAAGCTCTAAGATACAATAATATTTTAAGGCATTTTCTGATATAAATTAAGAATTGGAGTTCAGAATATCCCATTTTGAGAAAGAAATGATCCAACTCAAACTTCCGCTACCTCTATCTATGCTAATGGAATAATACCTAATGGGCCTCTCTTGTCCAAATCAAGATTAAATTTAATCTTCCAATTAAGCTCTAATATATAATAATATTTCGAGCCTTTTCTAATAATAATTATGGTTTCTAAGTTCAGAATTATACCTTTTGAGAAAGAAAGGATTCAAAGATATTTTATATTATTTATTAGCATATAAAATACATAATGGATTATATAATGTGTGATATATATAGGTATTCACTCTTCATCGTCTAACCGAGCGGTGGCCAGGCTCAACTACTTTCTGCACATCACACAACACATTAGATATCCAAAGAATCACATTCTACATATATATAGCATTTAAAATACAATATAACGCGGCTGATGATTGTAAAACGAAAATTGAAATTATACCGCGAATGTTTCTTTTATAAAAATCGAAATTTATTTTCAAAGAGAAATAGCGACATTTCTAACTTTGAGGATGAGGTATGGAAAGGTGAAACATGAAGAGTAATGGCGAACGGAAAAATAAAAAGTGTCCAGGGGCGGGAATCGAACCCACACCCTTCTGCTTACCGGGCAGGTGCCTTGTCCACTCGGCTACCCTGGACGTATTTTTCCGTTCGTAACTAATACCTAAAGTAACATTTAAAATACAATATAACGCGGCTGATGATTGTAAAACGAAAATTGAAATTATACCGCGAATGTTTCTTTTATAAAAATCGAAATTTATTTTCAAAGAGAAATAGCGACATTTCTAACTTTGAGGATGAGGTATGGAAAGGTGAAACATGAAGAGTAATGGCGAACGGAAAAATAAAAAGTGTCCAGGGGCGGGAATCGAACCCACACCCTTCTGCTTACCGGGCAGGTGCCTTGTCCACTCGGCTACCCTGGACGTATTTTTCCGTTCGTAACTAATACCTAAAGTAACATTTAAAATACAATATAACGCGGCTGATGATTGTAAAACGAAAATTAAAATTATACCGCGAATGTTTCTTTTATAAAAATCTAAATTTATTTTCAAAGAGAAATAGCGACATTTCTAACTTTGAGGATGAGGTATGGAAAGGTGAAACATGAAGAGTAATGGCGAACGGAAAAATAAAAAGTGTCCAGGGGAGGGAATCGAACCCACACCCTTCTGCTTACCTGGCAGGTGCCTTGTCCACTCGGCTACCCTGGACGTATTTTTCCGTTCGTAACTAATACCTAAAGTAACATTTAAAATACAATATAACGCGGCTGATGATTGTAAAACGAAAATTGAAATTATACCGCGAATGTTTCTTTTATAAAAATCGAAATTTATTTTCAAAAAGAAATAGCGACATTTCTAACTTTGAGGATCAGGTATGGAAAGGTGAAACATGAAGAGTAATGGCGAACGGAAAAATAAAAAGTGTCCAGGGGCGGGAATCGAACCCACACCCTTCTGCTTACCGGGCAGGTGCCTTGTCCACTCGGCTACCCTGGACGTATTTTTCCGTTCGTAACTGATACCTAAAGTAACATTTAAAATACAATATAACGCGGCTGATGATTGTAAAACGAAAATTGAAATTATACCGCGAATGTTTCTTTTATAAAAATCGAAATTAATTTTCAAAGAGAAATAGCGACATTTCTAACTTTGAGGATGAGGTATGGAAAGGTGAAACATGAAGAGTAATGGCGAACGGAAAAATAAAAAGTGTCCAGGGGCGGGAATCGAACCCACACCCTTCTGCTTATTTTTCCGTTCGCCATTACTCTTCATGTTTCACCTTTCCATACCTCATCCTCAAAGTTAGAAATGTCGCTATTTCTCTTTGAAAATAAATTTCGATTTTTATAAAAGAAACATTCGCGGTATAATTTCAATTTTCGTTTTATATATATAGCATAAATAATCAAATGTTCATGCGGTTTTGTTTTAAATAAACATAGTAATGTCAAAATTTTCTTTATTAAAATGCGTGAAATATTATGTTTTGATATAAGTGGCGCTCTGTTATCTAAAAGTGCTCATGTGAGCCTGGCCAGGATATTCCTTTTTATTTTTAATATCAACATCTGACCTTTTTTTATATTCTTTATTATATTTTCACATTAAAAGCGTATTTACGCATACTTGGCCTTAAATACCTATTTCTTGATTTCTCAGGAAGTCACTGGGCCCAAATATTTGGTCGTAGAGGTACAGTTTGCTCCACGCTGACGAGGGCCAACAGCCCGAAATTATTGAGTTATCAAGAAATTTGGTTGGCCAACTATCACGGAACAAGTTAAATAAACGTTTAGTTTCACTAGATGGCGCTCTGCCATCTAAAAAGGCTCATGTGAGCCTGGGCAGGATATGCCGTTTTTGTTTTTAAATATGAATATATAAACATGCAAATTACAAATAATAGACCTTCTTTTAATGTACTACCCCAACAATAACAAAACTAATTCAAATTCGAAAAAGCTATTAAATATGATACGTAATTATATAATATATAAAACAGCATTTCTTGTAAAGATTCATTTTATTTGGAGCTCGGATGACATGTTCTTTTCGAAATTTCTTCGTGGATTCTGGAGTTGATTTTTCTTCATTAGGTGTAAAGAGATTTCTGCGCAATATTAACCAGGGTATCATTTAATTGGTGTTTCCTTTACGTGATAAACTGGTTTGCCATCGAGAATAAACAGGATGGAAGCTATTTCTTCTATAAATAAATTTTCTCTCACTAATTATAAGTATTATAAGTGTTATTGCTGGATGAGAGATAATTCCCAGTTCTATTTCAGGTTTCTATTCTATACTTATCTCCCATATTGATGAAAGAAGTTTCACTTCTCTTTCATGGCGCTATTATAATATTTCCGTTGGTAAATTTAATAGATGTCGATTTTTTAAATATATTAATCAACCAGGGTTTCGATATTGAAATATTTGCACCTAATACAGAGATAACAAAAAACGAACAAATTAGAACTTAGAATTCAATATATATATTTACAAATTTACATTATTATTAATCGAGATAATTCATAAAATTTATATAGACTAAGTGGCTGAGGTAAAAGGGAATATAGATGAGAATTGGAAACCTAAAATCTAGCTATGTTTTGAATAAAATGTCAAAATTCTGATAAATTCGGTTTACATACAGAATTATACACCATAGTCCAAGAAAGAGATTACTATAATCTTTGGTGTTGGAGGATTTGACGGGACTTTGAATTTATAGATATTAACATGTCCTTAGTCATATTTGATTTAACAAAAAATAATAATAATATTTATGCGGAAAAAAAGCAATAAAAATATATATATAAACGGTCAGATGTTGATAGTAAAAAAAGGCATATCCTGACCAGGCTCATATGAGCATTTCTAGATTTCAGAGCGCCATCTAGTAGATCAAAAATAAACTAAACGTTTATTCCACTTTTTACATGATATTTGGCCAACCCAATTTCATGATAAATCAAGAAATAATCAACCACGAACGTGTTTCTGGCTGTTGGCCCTTGTCAGTTACTAATATTTATGTATTGAAATATTTGATGAAATGAAAGAATAACCCGTTATTTAAATATGTATTTCTCTCTCTGTTAACAGACATTTACTTAGTGTGATCTATACTTTATAGTAATGATTAGCACAAAAAGAGAATTATTTAAATAAAAAGGCATATATTGGATCAAAATATAATTTATTTCACCAATATTCCAGTTGACTGAACGCCAACCTTTATCGCTGTATTATAAAATATTAAATATAATTAAAAACACAAAACAATAAAACATAAGTAAAATCTTATAATACCTTGATAAAGGTTGGCGTTCAGCCAACTGAAATATTGGTAAAATAAATTATATTTTGATCCAATATATGCCTTTTCATTTAAATATTTATTTATGGATTTGCTCTATTTTCAAAGATAATTATATTCAATTTTAATAATAAAATATATCATCAAAATAACCACATTGACTGTCTGTAAAAATATTACCCATATATTTCCAATATAATAGAGGAAAAGTGTTGAGTATTCTCCATGTGAATGTATAGACAATTACTTACTCAACATACCTAGGTATCCTTTCTTGTGACCTTCATCAAAGGTCGTTTTTAACCTTTTTGGCATTTCTTTTATTGATTGCAACTTGGAAGGTTATCTTGTTTCCTCCAATGGAAATCACGACCTTTACTTTATTCTCCTTGATAATCATTTTATATTCTGTGATGACATTTCTGTTGAAGTTGGGGTCATTCAGCACATTTCTGATTATTTGAAGAAATTGTCTTCGAATCATTCGGCGAAATTTTATCTCGGATTTTCTCCCGAAATTTTTATTTTGATGATAACCCTTTTTTGGTATCTTATAGGTTACTGTCCTTTTCGCTTTTTTGACTTGGTTTTGTACGTGAAGAGGTCCAATTGTCGCGTTTATATCTTCAGGCGACACAATTTCCTTCTGAATGGTTGGTTGGGCTAGAAGGAAGTTTTCTTGGCTGTTTAGCTCTCGGACTCTGTAGGCCGTGAATGGATTATGGTTACGGCGAGGTCGGAGCTTTTTCAGTCTTCTCTCCTTGTCGCCCTTAAATTCTATCTGCAAACATTTTGGCAACATTCGCATTAGCCACCTATACCTGGGGCATTTTCCGAAGTGTACTTGCTTTTTGTTTGCAACTTGACTTTGCTCATTCAGAACCTAGGAATAAAAAATATATATATTAATTCACAGCAGATATAGTTACACAATTATTCTGGTAAAATATCATGTTTTTGGTGAATGTATATCCATTTGTAACAAAATTTTGAAACTTTTGTATGATGTTATAAGGTTTTGAAGGTCGTGCGGTTTAGCGCGTGTATTTTTGAGTATATAATGTAGTATAAATTTAGAAAAATAGTTTGGTTTACTGTGTTGAAGTTATTCCCAAAATATAGGCTGAAAAAAAATGATATATATATATTTTTATATAATGTGTGGAATTTCATTGGTATCAATAATTCATATGTAATTATATCGCCACGTGGAAAATTAGAAAGAGAGATAGTAAGATAATATAAAAACTTATCCCAAGATAAAATAATAATAACAAAAGTGTTCAACCACCGAGGCGTCTCATTTTTCTTATCAGCAGATCAGATTCCGAAAACCCCCCACACCTGTGGTCGTCCCCCCCTAACGGGGTCCATTGATGATTGACCGCTGACCCAAGAAGTTTCCTGTGGCCGAAGTAGTAGAGATACTTGACAATAAAACCTATTCAAACCTACTTTGACAATAAGCCTTTGATGAGTTTAAATATCCTATATTAGTTCGAAAAAAAATATATATATACATTTTGATATTGCCACGTGGAAAATTAGGGAAGACAATCTTCAGGATGACACAGCAATTTATTTAAGACAAGAACAAACTATGAATGATAAACAAAAGATAAGCAATGAGGGAAGTTTACAGAGTAGTAAAATATAAATATAGAAAATGATACTCTGTTAATACTAGTGTAAAATAATAAATTATTGTGTAAAATAATAAATACTTCACTGCAATATCAATGTAGAATTTTTGTACAATAAATAAATATTTCTACGATAATAATAATAATAAAGATTTAGGCCTCAATATATAATTCTAAAATTCATATTTGAGGGGGTTTTTTTGCCACAAATCTAGTATCTATTATTTACTTTGAGGCCCTCACACACGAAATTCCAGCAAATCGTTCCTGCTGAAAGTTTACAACATAAATTATATATTTCCAAATCAACTTAGCGAATAAGATATTTTTAGAAATAACTGCCTTATATATTGTTTATACTTTTATAATTGAATTAAAAGTTATATATGAAATAATTATATAACAGATACACAATAATTGATATATATAATGCACAGTGTATGTAAATCAAAAAAGTAGTAAAATCCGATGTTCCTGAAATTGCGATATGCATATATACATGTTATAAAATGAAAAAAGATTTTCTACTTGTATTTTTATTGTTATTTATATAAAATTATTAGCTGTTGCTTGATTTTGGTATACATGAGTATTTTACAATATTTTTCTGCAGTCGTGGCAATAATAATAATAGTCTAATTATAAAATGGTTTTGATCAGAAATTTCTTTAATTGAGATCTAAGGAATATACATAAAAAAACATGATTTGGTAAAGGTAATGCCTAGCTTAAGACGTAAGAATCTAAAAAACGAAAAACTTATTTACACAATGTACAAAAGATTTGAGCCGGCCATCGGGAAACAACAACAAAGAGTTTTTATAGGGAAAGTCCCGACATCTGGTGGTAGATCTAACAGATTATTTGAATCTATGAAATAATAATTTAAATAAAATAATATTTTAATATAACATACATATTTAATAATTCCTGGATATGAATAAATAGAAATAACTAAAAATACATAATGTATCCATTAAATAGAGATATGATAATTACAAATAGGTAAAGAATATATAAAGTACATATACTTTGTGTGTATAGGGCAGTTATTTCTTTCAAGTTTATAAACGAATAGAATAAAAATTGGTTATTCAAAATATACCAAAAAACATCTATTATGAAATATTACTATATTATATGGACGTATAAACAACAAAAATGACCTTATAAAATGTTTTTTTTTTAATGCTCTCTTTCTCCATTATTGTTAATTTCTCATAATTAGTGCGGACTGTACACTTTCCTGTATTGACAAAATGTCAATGAAATATGTTAATTGTCATTGTCTCTCTCTCTGATAGAGAGACTTATATAAATTATTGAAAAATATATATATATAAAATACCATTTTTTTTTGCCAGTTGGCTCTAAAATTGACTCAACATAGGTCTAAACAAATATATATATTTTATGAAAAAATTAGAGATTTTCTTTATTTGAGCTTAGGTATATATTTGAAAAACATAATTTGGTAAAAGTGCTGCCTGGCTTAAGGCGAATAGAACAAGGAAAACAAAATATTATTTACATAATGTACAAAAGATTTAAGCCGACCAACGGGAAACAACAACAACGAGTTTTTATAGGAGAAGCCTGACCTCTGGCGGTCGATTTAACAGTATTTGTATCTATGAAATATATTTTTAAATAAAACAATATTTTAATATAACATACATACATTTTTTATTATCATTTAATTATCTTACCTTTTGTTCTTTGTCATTTCCAGTGAAAAGATTTTTAATTCGCCCAAAAATCCCTCCTTTTTTTTCGTTCCTGAAACATTTGCTTGAAATTAAAAAAGAATCATTATAATCAATACAGCACAAATATTACTAATATACCATTTAAAACTAAGTTGAAAAAGAAATTGACTTAAATCAAACAAAATTCATTTATATAAGACATTTTTATATCTCACTTGAATTATTAAGATAATTATATAAATACATAAGAAAATATATTTATTTTATATAAAATTGCCTTCAAGATGATACTATAGGTAGTATCTTGTTGAGAGATTAGTGTTGTTGTTGTTGTGTCCAATGAAGAGCCTCAGATGTTTCCATGCATCTCTATCACATCAGTCACAATGTCCACTATCTTGGGTGTGTAAAGCTGCTGCTCTGGGTCCATGTCAATTTTCTGCAAGGCTGCGACCATTGCTGGGCATGTGAATATGTGGATAGGTGTTGGTGCATGTCCTGTAGGTTCTTGTGCCATCTGGATGTATTGTTATTCCTTTATAGTGTTTTGTTCTAAGTCTTGTTATAGTTTTTGTGGTCATTTTACCCTCAGAGTGTTTTACGCATATTCGATCTTTTATTATTTTTTATTTAATTATCTTGTATTTTTCCAGAGCATCAGCGTCAAATACTGACATTTGTTCTTTCCTTTGGCTCAACTTTCTGGCTTCCTTTGCCAATTCATGAAAGAGTAGTGTGATAGTCTATTTTCCAAACTAATACATGTCAGGGATCTCAATAGGCTATTCTATTAACCTCTCTATGATAAGTTTTAGAAATATATATTATTACCTTCTAATTTAAATATGATTGCTGATATAAAAGGACTTTTACTGTTTTATTATTATATTCGAATATGTAATAGTGTTCATTAAAAAACATGATTGGCATCATCATATTATCACCCTTTACCTTGTTTAAATTCCATAGCTCCCAGATACCAAAGTCAAAACAGCGGCTAATTTCTGTTTAAAACTCAACCGAACTTGATAATCTTACATTTTATCATTGTCTCATCCATATATTTACCGCTAAACCTTATTATAAACTTATATTTCATTAGTTTTATGAGAATATTGAGTAAATTCAATCAGGCCTCCAGGGAAAAGTGTCTATTCAAAACATGTTTATTATTCTCTAGCTTTCGGGCACGGACGCCTTTCTACAGGGGAAAACCTGGTGTAATAATTCGCTAAAAGCTAGAGAATAATTAAAATGTTTTGAATATATACTTTTCCCTGGAGACATGATTAATTTTACTCAATATTGATGTAAGGAATTACTTTATAGAATTTATGAGAATATATTAAACTAACACAATGTGTAGAAAAATGGTTATGGAGAGAAGAGTGTTATATAGAAACTACTACTATATTCAATGTGTCGAAATTGAATAACATTCTAATTAAATTACTAATAGATTTTATATATAGTTTTGAATTTAATTCATTCTCAACTTTATTGAAAATTGATAAATATGATCATTTCTTTTTATAGAAGCCACACATTTATTATTCATTGTAATATTTTAAATATATACAATCATTCAAAATGTCCTCCCTTATTTTTGACACAGGATCTCAAACGTATATCCGTTGACAATATAATTCAGAATAAACATTCCTATGAGTAGAGTGACAGCAAATCACTAAAACGTCGGGAACTAAATAATAAATTGGTTGATGTAGCTATTTATTTTTCTAACCAAACTTCAAACCATCAGATTATTTTCAAAAATATAATTGGTATATTAACACAAAGCAATAACGCGCCATCTATATATATAAAATAAAAGGTTTTAAAATCACGAATGTTTCTTTTATACACAATACAAACTTATACGGTCCTTACTGCGATGAAAATATATATTGGGTTAACAGTGTTTAGCTCAACCACTGATGAGCCAATCCCTCCCAAAATATATTTCATTGCAGAAAGGACAGTAAAGGTTTGTATTATGTATAAGAGAAACATTCGTGCTTTTAAATCCTTTCATTTTATAATAACGATATATATTTCATATCTATGCTGCTCTGAATAGTGTGTGTGGTCTATGATGAAAACAAATTCCTTTAAACGTGAAAAAACGGCCTATTTTGGCTTATTAAACTGCATTTGTCTTCAATAAACCATTCAAAAATTATCAATATGTTTGTTATTGTCACCTGTATTTTTATCTAAAATATTGATAATTTATTTTCTAATTATAGATCCATTTATAAATTATAAAACTGCTACCACATCACAATAACAGGCTTCCAAATAATATATTTGATAGTTTTCGAAGTTCTTTTAGTAAATGGACTAGCCCAATTTTTTTGTTTATAAATTACCTTTATTAAAAAACTTAATGTAAAATAAAAAGTGTACAAAGATTTCGATCAAAATTTAAGCCTTCTCAACACAACGATATCGAATAATATTTATGAGAGGTATGATTGAATATAATTTGATATAATAAATGAATATGCAATTAAACCTGTCTATAGCGCTCCCTCTAAATAGCGCCTTCCTCTATATAGCCCCCGATTTTACACATTAAAATGTATACATTTTACATTAAAAGTGACCTGTCTATAGCACCCTATTTTGGTGAGACACCAAAAGGGGGCGCTATAGGCAGGTTTAACTGTTTCAAAATTTATATTTTATAGCTTCAACTATTTATAGATGATATAAAAATAAATCATTACTTTTTTTTAAAGGTTCGATTTTCGGGGGTTGGTGAGTCATCAATTATTTGAACTTTTGTTTTTAAACAGCAGAGTAGATTTGCCATTAGGGAGATAATGGCCGGTGCTTTCGTTTTCTTCTTGGAGCCTCCAATTCCCATTGCGTAGATAGTTATTTTCCAATCTTACATGAATATTGTATGAATTAATAGGTAAAATAGAAATCAATGTATTCACACAGAATATTTAGTTATACCGCTCAGCCTTTCATTTCTACTTCAAAGTATTTTTTACTCTTAAAATGTGTTTAATGATGTGTTTTTTAGAATTATTTTATAATAGTTGGTTACTTTAATATCTTAATTGTTTGGAAAAGGTGATTGATATGATTTTAATATTGAATAAAGTTACACTTTTGATAAAATATTTCTAAATTCATATTAGGATCCAAATATATTATTTAATAACTTAATTGATTTATCACCGACTCGAGGCTTCTAGTTTGCGGCGATGGTCAATAGATGGCGTCTATTTTTGACGTTTATTTTAACGGGAGAGGAGCCCTGTGCTTCTATTTTTCAATATCCTACTGGCAAATATTCATCTATATATATATATATATATATATATGTTATATAAATATATTATTTTATTTAAAAAAATTATATTTCATAGATTTAAATACTCTGTTAAATAGATCGCCAGAGGTCGCGCTTTCCCTATATATAACCCGTTGTTGTTGTTTCCTGATGGCCGGCTCAAACCGTTTGTAAATTATGTAAAAAAGTATTTTATTTTTTCATTCTTACGACTTAAGCCAGGCAATATTTTCTCAGATTATTTATTTTGTGTTTTATAAGCTTAATTAAAGCAATAATGATCTAAACTGCTCTTATTATATTTCCCAAGACTGCAAAACAATATCATAATAATACTCATGTATCCAAAAAATAATAAGAAAATAATATTCCAAAGTCAACAGAAGAAATCATTATTAAATATAATATATTTATATGGTAATTCAAACCAACAACCCTATATTGTATAATACTTATAACAATATTGTCAAGTTGTATATAGAAACACATCTATAAATAATTATATGCATGATTGACATGTGTCATTGCATCACCATATGTAATAAACTTTGTGCAAACTGAGGATGAATAAATAAAACTATGAAATAGATTAAAAGCTGAGCTAAGCAAGAGAGATCGAGATAGAAATCAACCCTAAAGAGGAATTTGGCAGGCCGTTGCCATCAGGTCCAAAGGGTGTAGAATACCGCAGACGCCCCACGCCCTTTGCACCCGTTCAAAGTCCAAATTCCCGCCTGTCTCCTCACTCGGCAAAGATATAAAAAGCCTCTGCCCTAGCCGAAAAAAAAAAGTCACTTCACCATCAGCGTGAGCCCTCGTCGGTTGTACCCAGGTCCACCTCACCGACCATGTAGAACAGTAAGGACTCTTCTATCTCCATCTTGCTCTTAGCTCGACTTTTATCTGTTCACGGAACTTTCCTTCTACAACTGTGTCTCTTCGTTTTTTGTGTGTGGACATTCCCAAGCTTTCCATTCTGCCTCGACCACGACTGCCTGTACTCTGTGAGAACTGTTAAAGGTCCTTCAAGGTGCAGAGGTTTAACCTTCGGTTATCACAGCTATAGCGAGAGTCGACAGGATCTCACACCACAGATAAGTCGACAGGATACATCACCACTGATATATTATATTATCTAATGATTTAAATATGGATTGCTCTATTCTCAAAACAATATATATACAAATATAAACTTACTATATGTTGATATTGATAAATATTGCGAAGTGGTGTTGATATAAATAGAAACCCAATGCTATTTAAAATGATTATCGAAGTTACCATAATTGTAGGCTGTGTATTATGACCAATTCAAGATATAAATTATTCAACCTTAGAATGCCAGGACTTCAAAAATAAACGTACATAGGAGAAACGGAATACCCTTAGTAAATAATAAAGGAGATAAAAAATACAGAAGGGCAACCTATTGTTGTTGTCGTGTCCAATGAAGAGCCTCAGATGGCCTCATACATCTCCATCACAGCAGTAGCAATGTCCACAATCTTGGGTGTGTAAAGCTGTTGCTCTCGGTCCAGGTCAAATTTCTGCAAGGCTGCGGACATTGCTGGGCATGAGAATATGTGGGTAGGTGTTAGTTCCACACCGGGACAGTTGTTGCATGTCGTGTAGGGCAAACCATTGAACATAGGATTACATATACTGGATCATTACTACAACACCTATTGGAAAGGAATCCACATAATACACAGTGGAATCAAAATTAAATTCGAAAGGATTATTTTGGAAGAGTTGTAATTTATGAAAAACAACGGTAATTATCAAAACAAGAAATACGATGTCCCAATAGAGTACAGACATTAAATCGTGAAAATACGGTAAAAATCCAATTAAAGAGGCCAAATAATTTATTCTCATGTATTTTTATTCTGATATTTTACTTTTAGCCATATAAAAACCTTCTTTAATGCATTTTAATCTCGTTTATGTATTTTACTTATTTATTTTATTCCATATTTTGTTTTAATCGCTAGACGTTTTTCTTGGTGAATATTTGTACCGGAGAATAGATCGACAAAA
The DNA here is from genome assembly GCA_030710605.1 of Cordylochernes scorpioides. Taxonomy (NCBI): domain Eukaryota; kingdom Metazoa; phylum Arthropoda; class Arachnida; order Pseudoscorpiones; family Chernetidae; genus Cordylochernes; species Cordylochernes scorpioides. The sequence goes on along the minus strand of CP092873.1, from coordinate 26,818,501 downwards.
GACAATTCTCGTTAATCAGCTTCCATATTTGAAAATAGCTAGAGTGTGGGACGTCAAAACAATAAACCTTTTTTTTAATAGTGCCGGTTATTCTACAATTTTGTAACAAATTCTTTCAAATGTTTGGATGATAATTTAAATCTTTCCACACATAACCTTTAATATTTTATATATGATTATGTAAAATAATTACCATTAACATTCTAGGAAGTAACAAATTGACCCACAAATTACATGTATGAAGATATTTGTAAAATAACGTAATTTAACGTTTGAGTGATTTTTGTTCCACTAAATAGTGCTCCGTCTTCTGAAATGCTCATTGTGAGCGGTTAGTATATAACTATTTTATGTTTAATATATCAACACTTAAAATAGAAAAAAAACGTAGAATTTGGATTAAAAATAACATTCACTATATTGATTTATAAAATGAGGAATTTGATTTTGAATATTAGTGGTTAATAATCAAATCTAGCTTTTTATAAGTAATATAATAATTAGCACAAATCAAATATTGATATTTAAGTTAAGTTCATTAACATAAGTTGTTTTCCAACCCTTTCAAGGATTTAATTTCTGTTATGACCTGGTATATTTATGTGAACCTATATATATTGTAGGGCTTGGTATATCAAGTAGCTGCTTGTTCCAAAAGATAAAAGTAGTATATAACTAGGTAAATACTTGTCTTAAAGGCCGGCATTCATATTTATATGAAAAATAGACACTTCGGCCAGTTAGTTTTTTTATTTTCTCAAACGTTTAGACAAAATTCTTTTGTCTTCGTCAGGATAGGTGAATAAAAATTCTCCTTGAGAATGCCCTTGTAACCTCAGAACAATTTTTAACACCTTGCCAAATGCTTTATTTTTATTTACTTCTCCTGACAAAGAAAAAATATTTTTGTCGAAACGTTGATAAAATAAAAATAAAACTCTAACTGGCCGAAGTTTCTATTTTTCATAGAAATAGGTAAATACTTGTCACTTAGATCTTTAGATTCTATTGAAGCGAGGTCTCTGGATGAAATGTTCCCGATTCTATCTGAAGGGGTGACTCTCTTTCTATATTGGATCATATTGATTATAAGTTGCGTTACAAATTGAATCCTTGAATTCAGGCCCCGTGACCTTGTATGTTTATACAATTGAAAAATAATAAAAATTCATTAGTTGTATCCTGGATCAGTATATTATCAAAATCATTAAATCATGAGGACATAGAGTTTCTTGTAAGGTGTTTTATACAGTCGAGTTCGAGCATTTCTGCCTTTCTACAGGATTTTTTATTCCAGTAGAAATGTTCAAATTCTTTAAAGCTCTGTTGAATAAAATAATCCACAAGAAACTATTAGATTTTATGCTTTTGGCAATAAGTACACTATTTTTATTTATGGATGTATATCAATGCATTAATAAGAAACCATGAGGTATTTAAAACATTCTTAAATTATTATTTGAAAAGACACACAAAATGATTTTTAATCAATAAAGCCGATAATTGTTCAGGTTGTTTGTCAGGTGTCTAACTTCAGCAATTCAAATCTATATATTTTATTTTTAACACCTTCCTTTTCAGAACCCTTGATTTTTCAACAAGAAATATAGGAGAAATATTTTCATAAACTTGTATATATTCAATATATTTTAATATTATGTATGTAGATATATTGATGAAAAGAATATATAATAAAATTATTCTCAACTTTGATATAGTAAGATATTAAATGCAGGTTAAACACTTGAATACAAAGTTAGTTTATGTAATAGGATGAAACAAATATAAAATATTCCAGGAATCTGTTCTCAAATAATGGATCAACGTTAGACACAGACTATATTCTTCAATTAAAAAGGCGATAATTGGTTCAAAGAATAATTTATCCACCAATATTTCAGTTGGTTGAACGCCAATTTTTTTCAAGGTATTACAACATGTTTATGTTATGATGCCTAAGCGCGCCATCTGTTATGAAAATTCGAAACTTTTATAGAGGCGTAGGATTTAAAAAAATAATAATGAAACGATTGCTCGAAGCACATTATATACAATTATAATTGTATTTATAATTGTATGTAATTCTGCTGTCCTCAAAACTTATGTCCATAGTTCATCTAAAATACCCATTCCAAGAGTCTAAGCAACAGTATCACTATAAAAGTAAGATCGAAAAATGCAATATAACAACGGTATGGTAGATTAAACTGGTGAAACCGCTGAGAGGGTTCACCACTGATGAGCCAAGCACTCTCATTAATTTTTCCATTGCAATAAGGGCAGTATAAATTGTTTTATTTTTGAAAAGAATCATACGCGTCTATAATAGTAGCGAAATATGTTTATGTCAACAACAAAACTATAGTTTCAAAATAATATTCTGTTCAGAATAAATACAAATATTATCATATCGATGAAGACGTGTTTACAAGACATCTGTCTTAAAGTTTATTCAGGGCTTTTCTCACCAGCGAGTTTATGTTTTGTTCTGTAAGAGAAGGAACCGCTGGCCAAGTGAGGAAGAGGTATGAAAAGGTATATTTGAAAAATATTATTCAATATTTTTAACAAAAGAGTTTTTATTTAGCGCTCTAATTATATTCAATTGTGATATTTAATAGTGTTTGTAGATTTTCAATAAATGAGGCCAATTATTTTTTCACTTTATTGGAATAAATACTTATATTGTTTATGAGAAACAATATAATATATAAGGTACCCTAACATTATATTTCTATTTCCAAAAAGAAATATATTTCTCCACAGGTTACAAGGGAGAGAGAACAGGAGGGAGGGAGAGTTTGGTAGAGCGGCTGATCCTGCAACAAATAACTCCAGAATCAGAATTGTTATTCAGGTGGTTAATAAACTACCAAAATTATATATGTATATATATTTATCTTTATATTCAGTGAGATAAAGATCTTTAATTATCGATTGAATTTAGCTTTGAAGAATAAAGAAGAAATCTTCTTTCTTCTTTTTTCTTATCCCCGCTCAATCAAATCAGGGTATCAAACTTTTAGAGCTTGTTTATGGTGTCCTCTGGGGATGAGTAGAACTCTTCAATGAATGAGTCAATACAGTCAATAATGTATTTTGGGGTTAAAAAGAATAAATAAATTTAACCATCATATCTTTATACATCTTACCATTTAAAAAAAGATTACTTTAGCGGCAATAGGAACATTGTATGTCTATAAAATCTTTGATTTCATCAATAAATTTCAGTTTTTAATTGTAAAAATAAACTGTGTTGAGATTTTGAAATATATATTTGGCTTCATTACGTTTCGAGGGTTAGAAAAATCATTTAAAAGGTTCATTTGTTAACCCCTGTATCAACAACCCATGAATAATAACCTTTATAAATACATTTCACTATAACGTTATATAATTAAGTAAGTAGTTGTACAGTAGAACTTCCCTGTAGAAGACACTTAATTGCAGAGCCAAATTGTCTTTTTGGAAGAGGTGTCTTCTCACCAGAGAGTTGCTAAATAGCAAAAAGGGTAATTTTGACAATGAAAACTGTCCTTTATAGAGAGGTGTCCTTTAGCGTGAGTGTTCTCTCATGGAGGTTCTATTGTATTATAAATTTACTTAGTATTCATATTAAATGAAAACTAACATTTTACATTATATCTACTAACCCCAGGTCCATGTATTGTAGAGTTCGAAGCCTATTGTCTTTTGCATTATATTTCAGGCAGAGATGTGTTTAAAATAGGATGGTTGGAGAGAGAGCAGTTCTTTATCCTTATATCTGCAACAACCACAATGAATTATTATGAATATAATATAATAAATACGTTTATATAACCGAAAGTTGCATAAATAAAGGTTTTCCTACATAATTTAAATGGTATCTAGATTTCAAACAAAATTTTTGTTGATTAAATTTACAATCAGAAAGTGTATTGGGTTTTAAAGGATTTTTTTTCCATATATATAAATATCAAAATTTTGAATAAATTTTATAACTCTTAATATATCATACATTAATGTGAAATGTTCATACTAGAAATTTATTTAGGCTCAATGTTGAATATATTTATTGTAATAATCGGATGAAAATATCCCGAAATAATTTATCATATGTTCTCAATCCACTACGCAAATATATTTTTTTATTTAAAAGACTTATATTCGGAGGGGGGGTAAATATATTATTTTAGATCCAATATATGCCTTCTTAATTGGAGATATATTTATAAAATGTTAAAATTACAATTATATATATAAATATGTGAAATATATTTTTTTAAGTAATATATATATATATATATATATATATCAAAAATAAAGAAGGCATCTCCTTACCACGAGCACATGTGCTTTTTAGATGGCAGAGCGCCATCTAGTGGAGCAAAAATAAACTAAACGTTTATTTAGCTTGCTCCGTGATATTTGGCCAACCCAATTTCTTGATAAATCAAGAAAAGTCATCCACGAACGCGTTTCGCGCTGTTGGCGCTCGTCAGCGTGGAGTAGACTGTAACCACTGCGACCAAAAAGATTTTTAGTCCCAATGGCTTCTTGAGAAATCAAGAAATGGGTATTTAAGGCCAAATTTGTGTAAAGACGTTTAACACATGAAAAAACAATAGAAAAAAATAAAAGATAAGTGGGTCAGGTGTTGATATTAAAAATAAAGAAGGCATCTCCTGACCACGAGCACATGTGCTTTTTATCAAGAAATTAGGTTGGCCAAATATCACGGAGCAAGCTAAATAAACGTTTAGTTTATTTTTGCTCCACTAGATGGCGCTCTGCCATCTAAAAAGCACATGTGCTCGTGGTCAGGAGATGCCTTCTTTATTTTTAATATCAACACCTGACCCACTTATCTTTTATTTTTTTCTATTGTTTTTCATATATATATATATATTAATTAAAGGGCATATTATTGATATTAGTAGATATAATGTAAAATGTTAGTTTTCATTTAATATGAATACTAAGTAAATATAAAAGATATTTGTCCTGTCTCTACACATAAATTCTACTATTTATAATACAATAGAACCTCCATGAGAGAACACTCACGCTAAAGGACACCTCTCTATAAAGGACAGTTTTCATTGTCAAAATTACCCTTTTTGCTATTTAGCAACTCTCTGGGGAGAAGACACCTCTTCCAAAAAGACAATTTGGCTCTGCAATTAAGTGTCTTCTACAGGGAAGTTCTACTGTACAACTACTTACTTAATTATATAACGTTATAGTGAAATGTATTTATAAAGGTTATTATTCATGGGTTGTTGATACAGGGGTTAACAAATGAACCTTTTATTGACATGGATGGCAAACTTGTTTTTGATAGCCTTTAACGAATATATGTAAGGTTCTAATGTGTGGAGTATATCCAAACTCACTTTTAATTCTATGTCCAATCTTCTTTCGTCCAATATTCTTCTGAATCATCTAAGAATACTTCTTGATGTGTGTTTATTCTTATTATTTAAATCTTCAGGTTTCTGACATATCTGTTAAATTGAAATGCTCATTGTGTCCTAGACAAAAACCTATGTTACTTCCTTGATTTTCAAGATCACTCTTGGTTCAGGCATGTCTCTTAAAACAGAAGACACGAAAAACGAAAATGTCCCTTTATGTAAATTCTATACTTTTCCTAAAAATAAAATGAATTCAAGCTCTTCTGAATAATGATTACATATCTCTACAGTTCTAACTTTTGAGCTTAAATGCTTTCAGTAGTTTGGAAATTAATTTTTCTCGAAAACACATGTGAGATTGTATACTGATATCTGGCATAAATATAAAAAGCATCAGCCATGTCTTTTATTATTATGACAATTATTTCTATTAAAAAATATGTTTAATTTCATTGTGTACATTCAAATAATATTCAATATAAATATATTCATATATGAATAAATATACATCGTGTGTGAATAGATATATATCTATATAGAAAAAACCTATTGAATTATTCTTAATATATATTCATCAATAAGGAAAAGACACATTTGAGCATGCAACTAAAGGTTGTTGATGATTGCGCAATATATATTTTGATTATGTTTTCTAAAATATATAATAAAAATACATATAGCACACTTTATTAAAACAAATAAAATATTGTTTAAACATGTAATAAATATGAAAATAAAATTGATTTACCTGGTATTTAGGGAGTTCCAATCAATTCATTGCTGTTTCATAAAGAGCTTTTCATGATAGGTTGTACAGGCTTTCAATATGGCATTTGTTATATCTGAGAGAATTTTCTTTGGAGGAGTTCACATGACAAGAAATGCATTGCGCAACAGAATCGTACTTCTTAAACTCAACAAACTTCTTAAACTGTCTTCACAATAATTTGCGTTCAGAAAATCATCTATTCGCCGAAGATAGAAAGGAATCTTGAGAGAAATATCATTTCAAATTTATTTTACAATTTTTCTTTTTGAAATAAGATATAAATGTCTTCTTTGCAGAAATAATATTTTCCGACAATGCAAATCTAATAACGGGAATTTGCTTATGGTGGCTTGATATTTTCTTATCTAGGGAATATAGGATCCGCGTTTATGTGTTAACAATAGAATTAGCAATAAAATAATATTTCTCGAGGTTATATCATCTGAAATGGGTTTTAAGAGATAGGTTAATCTTGGCTAGATATGCAAACGTGATTTTATAAGTAGTTCAACAAACAAAGTCGTTCTCATCTGGTGCTATTCCATGGCCCCACACTAGTTAGAAGTTCACGTGGTAGAACAGGTATACTTGCAATTGTTCTTCATATTTCCACGATGAAAGATATATCAGCAGAATTCAGAATTTGAGTTTTTTTAATTTGGTTTTCACCTTCTTCTTTTTCCCCAATGTTCATTAAATATATAGATGTGAATATTGATCAAATTTTATTCAAATATGTTTGGGTGCTGAGAGCAGTTGATTTTCACTGAATTAGAGATTTTTTAAATGTTTACTTGCTTGAGTGTGGATCTTGATCTCCTGTTTGCCAGATATTCCATATTTTGAATTATCTTTTTTTCTTTTTAAGGTCTATTTCTCACTGTGCAAATTTGATTGGTTTTCTGGTAACTTCGTTGGGTCGCATGATAGATCAAGGGCATTGTAACTTCCTTATAACTGGAGATCACAGAATAGAATTAGTAAAGCTGATATTCTCGTTAATAAATTTTGACTAACTTTGAAGTGAATATATCTTGTGGTAACTCTTTCTCATTTTAATAATTTCTCAATCTTAAAAAACTCGGTCTATCCTAACCTTAGAGTTTTCAGCAGAATTGATAATTTGAGCTTTTTAACTTCGAATTTCTCAACTTCTTCTTTTGCCCCAATGTTAATTAAATATATAGATGTGAGAATCCTGATAACTTTTATTCAGATATGTTATGAGTGCTGAGAGCAGTTGATTTTTCACAGGATTAGATATTCTTTAATTTTACTTTCTTGAGTGTGAATTTTGATATCCTGTATGCTAGCAATTCCATTTTGAGATCCATCATATTGAATTATTTTTAAGGTCTAATTATCGCTGTGCAAATTTCATTGATTTTCTGGTGTTTACGTTGGGTCGCAAGATAGAACAAGAGCATTGTAACTTCCTTATAAATGGAGATAACAGAATGTGATTAGTGAAGCTGATATTCTCGTTAATAAATTTTGAATAACTTTGACGTGTTTATGCCTTGTGGTAACTCTTTCAGAGTTTAATAATTTCTCTAATTTCTCAAAATTCTCAGGCCATCCTAAACTTAGCAAAGACGTCTCTCAGAATAGGTTATTGAAATGATGTGATATTAGAATTTTCATACAAAGGCTGACAAACATTGAGTGAGGCAATATAACATATGCAAACCTTATTTTATAAAAAGATATTTCTAAACAAATCAGACCTGCAGACTTTTTTCAGAGACAGATAACTCAATTATATTTCCTTGAAAAAAAATCCGGTTAAAAATATCAATTTTTTTAGAATATAATTAAAGGCAATAATAGTACTTCTGAAAAAACAGCGACTGATAACAAAATGTCGGTATCGAAACCTATATTTTTAATTTTTATCTTGATTATTATTTCCGTGATTTTTTAAGGCATTGCTCTGGTTCTAGTGTACAAACTAGTAAAACTGATTAGCCAATTACGTAAATAAGTATGAATTTCATTCAATTAACTAGGATTCTATGTATTTGGGCAAAGTGAGCTTTTAAATGCCTTTTCTGTTGAACATAGCATTCGAGGTTTTACCTTTGGCGAGGGGACTCAAATATTCAATCAATATTATGTTTGAATAATTAGATTTGTTATATTTGATGATATACTTGCGCTTGAATGGGAAGTACTAGAGTTACCAGTATTCTATCGAATTATTAACTTGTCACAAAACGACCTTTTCTTGTAAATTCCAACGTGCTACTGATAAAAAAACTGGCTGATGAATATTCTTGAGGACACACCATTTCAAAATATTTCCATATGAGCGGGCATGTAGTCATCTTGCAATTTTGTTGAAAATCTGTTCTTGGAAAGAATTATGAGAAGATACGTTAGAATCTAACGATATTCGGCAAATAAATATTTCTTTAAAAAATTTTAAGCTCTATTCAGGGTATCGGTTATTTTTGAGTATTTTCCATTAAATAATCTGCTTAGAGAAATTTTCTCTCTCTGATCTTTATCAATTAATGAATATTAGGGCATTATAATTGTGTTTGGTATTGAATTGATTCTGGAGGTAGGCAGATCTGTTGAACAGAGACAAGATTTGAGTCCAGAAGACCAAATATAAGGCAGAAGTTATCACAATTACCATCCAGCGTTGATGAAGATATTCATATTGACTGTATTTTGGTCATTCAAGATATTGAAAGAAGTAGATAGGGTTATTATAATCTTCTTGATATTTTCCGTAGTTGTTTGCAAGTTTTTGGTCAGCTATTGTAACAATATTTGGTTTGAAATAGAACTCCCAATGGGAGAAGAAGTGAAACCTGCACAAATTATTCGAGTCAATATTGAATACTGGATTAATATTGTAGAAAATAGTTATTATTTTACATACAGTTTATTGATTTTGTTATATATATTTTTTAAAACTTCTTTCAATGCCTCTCTGGTGTTTATAAATGTTGGTTTACTTTGATTCAAATAATTTGGCTTGTCATCTTTACGTTTGACTTCCGTTTTTACTAAGTGACAATATACATTTTAAATAAATATATATATTCACATAAAATATATTGGTGGAAACACTCTTTTAGAATATATATAATATATTTAAATAATTTGTAAAATTTATAAGGAATATTTCACAATAGAAGAACATTCAACATTTTTCTTAAATATACTGGAAATCATAAATATTATTAATGATATAATGTACATCATATTTGAAAAAAAGACATACAATTACATTTCTTTTATAAAATAGAGAACTATCATTCCATATATACGTGGGATATAAAATACAGAATGTTTATTGGTTTAGCATAATAAAAATAAACCTTTCTCCTTTGCACTTATACTTGGACTAGATAATTGTTCTGAATCAACATTTTTAAATTAAAAAATTCTCATGAAAATTATTTCACTCTCATTATATTTTTATTCAGAATTTTTATTCAGAATATATGGATCAGAGAAAACATACAATGTGATATTTAGCTCACCTTTTTTATTTTGGAGAAATATGCCGGGAAATGGGAGGGTAGATGAGGATTTAGGATAGACCGGGAGGTGGACTTAAGATAGACAGGGAGGTGAGGCTGATGATAGACCGGTAGGTGGGGCTGAGGTTAGACAGGGGGAAGATCTGAGGATAGACAAGGAGGTGGAGCAGCGAATGGACAGGGAGGTGGAGCAGTGGATAGACAAGGGGGTGGTTCTGATGATAGACAGGGATGTGGATAAGCGGATAGACAGGGGGGTGGTTCTGAGGTAGACAGAGAGGTGGATCAGCGGATAGACAAGGAGGTGGATCAGCATATAGACAGGGAGGTGGATCAGCGGATAGACAGGGGGATGAGGATAGACGAAGTCCTGATAATAATAGATAGTTATAGGTCCAGTTATGTCAGTAGAGTTATAACAAGTTACTTACATTAGAAGGTCCGAGGCGCTTGAAGGGGCCCATACATAAGGGCCGCAACTTTAAGCTTTTTCCTCTTCTTGGCTTTTAATTCCAATTCCAGATCTATATCACCAATGGACAACGGTATTGTCTTAAGAAGGCCATTCTTTGTTAGCTGAGGACCTTTCTTCATAACGACATTCTTATTTCTTCTAATTTCCTCTCCAATATGGCCATCAATATTATCATGAATTGCCTTGAGAAGAACATTGTTAGACTTTGTCCATTTTTGATATCGTTTTTTAAACTTATTTGTTTTAAATGTTTTTACTGAGCAATATTTATTTTTAGAAGATATCTCTTCTTGAGTAGCAATTTCAGCCATCTCTTCATTTTCTGATTTGTCATTTTGCTCAATTTCTGCTGGAATTATGTTTATGGGGTCAGCTGGTTGAGAAATATTTGGGTTTGTAATAATGAGGCTTTCGCTGCTCTTCCTTTTAAGTTTTTTTAACCGCCGCTGTTTATCTCCCTTAAATTCTTTCCTTAGGCATTTTGGAAGTATGTGGAGTTTTGGGCATTCTCCAAAATGTACGGACTTTTTGGCGGGCTCATTTATCTCCTAAAAACCAAAAAATAATAATAATAAATATAAATGATATATTTTCATATAATTTATATTTTATATTAATTTCATATTCAATGCTTTTACAATATTCTAAATATATCTTTGAAACATATATTTACAAAGGGAGAGGAAAAGCTATGCCTAATATTTGGAAGGACAAATATCTTGAATACAATTTCTTCACTAAATTTTTAATATACAGTTTATAATAGCTTAACGTATTTTTCAAATAAAATTGATGAATTCCACCTAAATATCAGACTTTTAAGATATTTATAATTGTAAATATTGCTAACTTTATTATAGGTACATGAATTCTATAAGCACAAAGAGATCTTCATTAAAATCCCACAATAGATGTCATTATAAAAGATTTAGGAAATTAATCTGCAAGAGAGCTTATTTCTTAAAAAGTACAATAAGTACAATCTACAGTTTTGGTGAGAATAATTTTGAAAACACATATTTTCCCATTGAAAAATAAAGAGGTCATTCTGAAAAAATATTAAATTTTGTCACTAAACATTATTCACATCATTATTAGTGCTGAAAACTTTATTTTATACTTTATTCCTTTATGTAGTGAGTGCAAAGATTTTTGAATGCCACTTTGTATGATCTAGGTTTATTAAACTTTACTAAAACGGACGGTATATCCTCTTAATTTTACTTTATTTATAATCAATGTATTTTTCATAATTCAATAAATTTACTTACAGAGGGCTTTTTCTTCTCTTTGGTGAAGAAATCTCTAATCCTTCGGAAGATGCCAGTCTTCTTGGTTGGCCTAAAATAACAAATTCTCATTTGATGGTTCATTTATAATCAAAATAAAAATTATCTTTGAAAATTTGGGGGGAATAAACTAAGATTTATCACTCTGCCTTATAGATAGAATGAATATATTATCTCCTATATTTTCCGATTTTTATTCCTTTATTCAGGCTGTAGATTTCAGGGCCCGAAGCAAAAATATTACAAATCCCTATAACCACAAAAGGATATCTAAATAGCTAAATAAATTCGTATCTTACTTTTACTGGTTAAATATATATCCTAATCAAAAATAATAACCAGTACTTGACTAAGAACGCTAGATTAGAACTTTCGCAATATACAGTATTTGTAGGTAACCTAAAAACAATAAATCTTCAATCATATTATATTTATGGATAAATAAATAAAACTATTTTTTGAAAACAAAAAAAGAAGTTTGAAGTTCTGAATTCTAAGGTTATAATTTTATGCCTAATTTTTTTCGAATCATTTGGTCTTTAAATGAAAATAATTTGGTATAAGATATGCTATACTGTATCTGATATTTACGTTTCTCTTCATGAGGCCCGAACCGCTACAGTAACCGTGAAGGCTTACAGGGAACTCTGAAATGTGGCTGACTAACGGGGCAATGACACCCCACCCCCTTCCTATCCATGGAGCAACAAAATCAGAGACAAAACACCACCACCTTTATTGCTCCATAACTCTGAGTGTTCCCATATGTACTATAGCCTTCATATTATTAAGCCTTTCATTTTATGAGGCTGCCTTTGTGAATTCCTATATTGTAAAATCTGTTTTTTTATGTTCTTGGCTTTTCGTTCAATATAATCAGGTTAACCTCTTAACAATATATTTTAAATTCTGATCCATCTTTTTTCTCTGTGTCTCATGCATTGTTAGATATAAATAACAATAGAAGAAATCACATGATAGGATTGCTAAGAATTGACCATTTATAAACGCGACGAGTTTCTTTATTGAAGAGCTGCGACCTTTCAGAAAATAACGACCTTCAACAGGGTATTACGCAAAGAGAAGTAAATAGAATATTATATATAACTGTTTGCTAAATTCGACCAATTCCATAACCCCTCTCGTAGGATTTTATGAAATCGAAGCCGCTTCTGTACTGATGAAGGCCATAGCCCGAAACCATGGTATGCAAGTTGGCCTTTAGTCTGTATTCGCCAAAACTGGTATTTTGGCTCATTCTATATCACCACTAGTAAAGTTCTTATACTAGAGTGAGGCATAATGCAATCGTTCTGATGCACAAATAAAGGGAGATATGCCTCTCTAGGTACATTTATATTTATTAAGAAAAAGGCATCTCCTTATCGTGCAACTGAAAGTTGCTAATGGCTTGCGCCATCTATCGGAATAAATATCAACTATTCTCGTTGATTTTTAATTATTCCAGAATTGGCCAAATACCCATTCAGGGCCAACAGCCCGAAACGCGTCCGTGGTTAGCTTTTCTTGATTAATCAAGAATGGGTATTTGGCCAATTCTGGAATAATTAAAAATCAACGAGAATAGTTGATATTTATTCCGATAGATGGCGCAAGCCATTAGCAACTTTCAGTTGCACGATAAGGAGATGCCTTTTTCTTAATTTATGCACCTTATCCTAGTACAATATTACATTTGTACTAATTTTTCATATATATTTATATATATGGAAATTTTGCCGGGAGGCGCGTCGTGGGTTATATATATATAGTGATTTACATAACCTAAATATACGTTACAATAATGTTGATAAATATTTTAAATCAAGTGGAAAATAAAATTTTAGATTTGTTTACCATAGTTTTAAAAATAATATTTCAGAATTATTTTATAATTGATCTTTCAATATATTATTTTATATATTTCGCGTTATTTCAAAATTGTTTTATTAAAATAAATGTAGTTTATGTTCAATGTTCCTACCTAAGCGATTTTTTCACTTAACTGTGTGTGTTTTTTATTGAAATTGGACATAATTGCTAGGGGTTCAATTTTCATTCGAATATTTTTTTTATTTATTCAAGTACTGAAATACCAGAAATGCTCTTTTGTTTAATTTTGTTGCTGCGCAGAGTGGTAAGTATATTTTCTATTCGCTCGCTGAATGGTTATCTATATCCTGTGACATCAATCAGCCAATCAGAGTCAACATAAAACAGCATACAAGACCTTTTCATGACTGTTGCATTGACCAACTACTTTCTATATTAAATAAAAGTAGGTTAGATATTCTTGAATTTTTTTTTTTTTTTGGAAAGTTGAAATTATTTTTAATTTGTCATTCTATCTGTAGGTTTCAAAAACTTCCATTAATAAAAAAATATATATTATTGATAATTTAATATTTTGATATTTTTCTTTTATTATTTTTATTATAAGGATTTGACGATTGACCTATTTATCTATGATAGTAAATTTTTGCGATGTGAAAATATTGTTCGATTTTTATTACATGATATTAGTTTTTCCTTGGGTATTCTTTGATTTTTGTACCGTATTCGGCATGTCAATGATATGATTTTATATATTTGTCGTATCTCAGTGTTCATCGTATTAGATTATAGCTCAGATTATTGCAGATCCTGGCTTTGTGTTTTTAAATAGATCAAAGGCTACTTCACATAACGTATTTTCACCACAAAATTTCGTGTAACTTTTTTTCCTGAAATAATAGAATAATTTTTTGTCTATAGACATCTTACATTTTAGACTTGATAAAATATCTTTTAATCAATAATTATCATAAGTTGTCTTCATTTTTCTTCTTATTTTCTATTAATATTAAATTTTAACTGAAATGAGATTTTATATCAAATATTTCTGATATTTTCCACAATTTCATTGATACAAAACAATGAATATTTCCTGAGCTATCATAAAAACAATCAGAATATTGATGAAAAAATATAAATTTTGTGTGTGATATTCTAATATTAATTTCATATATGGTGGTAGTGTATTGTCCATCGAGCAGATCAGATCGGTCCGTGCACCCTGATCACAATACCAGCCAACCGAGGTGCCTTTTCCGTATGCATGAAAATTTCATATAAAATAAAATGGTAAGAAGTTTTACTTTCTCATATCTAAGCTTCATATAGCTTAATGAATAAGCATTAATAGATTAATTATATCAACTAATTCTTGGATATTATGTTTTGAAACCCTAATGGTAGACCAGACATACACAAAAGACTTTAAATTGAAATGAATTGGAAAAAGAGATCTGCTGGAACGGGGATCTTCAGATAAAAATTCCAGCGACATTTCACCAAACTTATAACAAATGTTAATTCATACTATAGATATATTACTAAATACAACTATTTATAATCATATTATAAAATAAAAAAACCTTTAAAAATCTTTTTAAAAAAAAAAAGGATAAAATATAAAATCATAAAAAATATATATATATATATACTAACAATCTTATCTACCTTCTTTATAAAACTCTTTTTTTTTTTTTTTCCTTATTATTAGTTTGATTAAAAGTGCATGGTTCTGTCTTTCTCTCTTTTTTCTAACTATTATATATATTCTCTCTTCGATTATTCTATATATAGGATTAGAGTATGTCTGAATGACGTGTAAAAGCCGATGTAATAGACGTTACTTTGTTAATTTTTATTGTTATTAATTATAAATATATAATTAACTTGAGGATGTAGTAGAAGTAAAGGATTTTTTTTTTTTTCTCTCTCTATCTACAAATTAATAACATTTTACAAATTTTATAATTTGAATTTAAATGATCATAATAGTGAAGATAATCTTAATACAAAAATGGACTATAAAATTAAATAACTATTTATTATTATAATTAATTTAGATTTAGCTTGCTAATCTAATCAAATCTAACTGATATAAGTTATCATTATTATCAGTTTGCTCCTTAAGTTTTAAAATTAGAATCACTGTTATAATTTTGTTATATAGTTTCTACACTATATATATATATATATATATATATATATATATAACGACGTTTGACAAGTTTTATCGCAAATGTTCCTTTTGAACGTAAAATCGTAATTTATTTTAAATAAGTTAATAAGTAATATAGTATAATAATAAAATAAGTTGCGAATTTTCGTTCAAAAGAATCATTTGCGGTAAAATTTGTCAAACGCCGTTTTATAATCATGGGCCGCATTATATCGTATTATATATATATATATTCTAAACTCAATACTTATGGTTAATTCTACAAAGCAAAGATTGTATAATTTCAACTGGCTTTTGAGATAGAATTTCATTAAACATTTTTGTTTGAATTAGAAGGCGCAATCCATTCAATACATTGATATAAAAGGGTATACCTGGATCTATGATAGAAAATCAAAATTTCAAAATTTATTTAGAGATATTGCTTCCTTTTTATTAATTTATTGCACAATAACCTCAAAGTAATTTATAATACAATATAATGCGGCTATTATTGTAGAACGACGTTTGACAATTTTACCGCAAATGTTTCTTTTGAACAAACTGTCCGGTAAGCGGAACACTGTAGGTTCGATTCCCATCCCTGAACACTTTTATTTTTCCGTTTATCATTACTCTTCACAATTCATCCTTTCATACCTCATCCCTAAGGATAGAAATAGTCGTTATTTCTCCTTAAAATAAATTGCAATATTTCGTTCAAAAGAAACATTTACGGTAAAATTGTCAAACGTCGTTCTTAAAGTAATTTACAAATTCGTGTAGATCATACGGAAAAACTTTGTCATTGGTCAAAATATTCAAAATATAATAATAACGCTAAATTAAAAAATAATTGAAACAATGAAAGGATATTGAAGATAAAATAAGATAATTAGAAATGTATATTTGGAACTCAAAAGCTTTTTGTAATAATAGTAATATAATTAATGTACAATAAATAGATAGAAATATTTAATAATTAAAGTATTAATAAAAATATGAAATAATAAATCTTTTTGAAAATAGAGGACAATCTATTGTAATACCTTGTTGTAATACCCTGAAAAAGGTTGGCATTCAGCCAACTGAAATATTATTTAAAAAAATATTTTTTATCTAATATATTCCTTTTGGATTAAAATAATTTTAAATAATAAATGAATAATAAAAAGAGGGAAAAAGAAATTAATGTAAATGAAAAGTTTGAACAAAGACTGGAGAGAAACTAAAATTATCTTTACTAATTTTTAAAAGTAAAATATGCTGTATTTAAAATTTGATCGCGATAATTACATGGCCATTGGAAGAAATATCCAACTTGTAGACGATGTACAGCTGCTAAATCTTTTGAATTCTTCTGTTGAGGTTTAGCTCAAAAGTGAGTTCCAGTCCTCTAATATAGAGTTTGACCATTTTTTCGTTCCTTCTTCTAAAAACTTTATATTTTATGGTCGTTGTTTCAAGATTGATATGCTGTTTGTTTGTTTTTCTAATTATTTTTGAAATTTCTCTTTCAACATACTTGTAAAAATTAGAATCAGATTTTCTCTTCTTTAGATATTTTTTCTTATGAAAATACCTTTTAGGGATCTTATAAGATATATTCACTTTTTGTTTGTTAATTTTCTTTTGAGCCATTTCGATTGTAGTATTTTCATTAGTGGCCAACATTTCATCTGTTTGTATTTGCATTTGTTGATCGGCCTTTATTTTATCTTCAAAGATAAGACTGCCACGTTCGGAAGCTATCTGCTGCTTGAGAAGAGCAAACTTTTTTTTCCTTAGGCGTCTTGTCTCACCCTTGAACTCTTTTTGCAAGAATTTAGTGAGATTTCTTTTGAAGGGATGAAGTTTTGGACATTCTCCAAAATGCACATGTTTTTTATTTTGTTCTTCGAATTTTGAATTCTGCACACAAAAATATTAATGTATTAGAATATAATGATTATAAGAGAGAGAGAGAGAGATGAGGCGGGTCATAGTTAACCAGAGTGATTCAGCTCGATATAGACGGCTGTGTAAGATTTTTCGCTAAAAGCTAGGGAATTTTAATAAAGTGTTCAAAGATATTTTTCAGGGAACATGAATAATTATTGTTAGATATTTCTTCAATTTCTATCGCGACGGAATAAAATGAGTTATGCCTCCAAAATCTATAGATATTTTCTTGAAACGTTATATTCGACTCAAATTCAGATATATGATATGAGATAAAAATATTTACAAATATATTTGAAATCTTACCTCTTTGTTATTGTCACTTCGGTTGAAGAAACTTTTGAATCTTTGGAATAGGCTTCTATTCTCTCTTTTACTGAAACATTAAAAACAATTGGTTTCAAGAAATATTATTTTTAGGTGTACAAAATATATTGAGATTAGAATATTTTATATTTATTCTATTAAGTTTATAGTCGTAATATAATATAATAAAGTTATAAAATAGAGAAATGGGCTTCAAAAGTAATTATATTTGAGGATGATTTTAAAAAATGGTGAAATTTGTTGTAAGATTTAGGTACTTACAGCTTGTAGGAAGGCATGAGGACGTTGAGGATTATATGATAATAATCTTTATTATCCATTTAGCAAGAAAAAACAAAGTTATGGTAGCGAACAGTTATTGAAGTATAGAGAAGAAAAGTAAACAAACAGTTGTGATGATGATAGGTCCAGTGTGGCGCTAGCTGTCGTAGCATTCAGTTATCCAACAAATCCCCGGCATGAATGTGGAGACATCACGAGGTTGTAGCGTAACTTCTCAAATGTCGGCCTTGGTAGCGGCTTGGTCAGAATGTCCGCCTTCATGTCGCCAGTTGGGCAGTAGACCATTTTTATCACTGTCTTCTTCTGAAGATCCTTCAGGTGATGGATCTTGGTTGCGATGTGCTTGGTTCTAGAAGACACTTTTTCGGATGAACATATCTTGAGACATGATTGATTGTCTTGGTGGAAGTAGATTGGAGCTTTCTGTTCCAGTTCGAGATCCTTTAGCAAGTCGAGAAGCCATAACAGTTCTTGTGAGGCTTCGGCTGCGGAGATTAGTTCCGCTTCGGTGGATGAGAGAGATACGCAACCTTGTTTCCCAGTCATCCATGAGATGGGGTTTGATCCCAGTAGGAGCAAGTTTCCGCTTAGTGATTTTCTGTCGGTGTTGTCGCTTGCCCATGTGGCATCACTGTATGCTTCCAGTGTGGGAGGTTTTTGGTTAGATATGCGTAGCTCGAGTTCTTTAGTAGTTTTTAGATATCTTACGATTCTTTTTGCTGCATTCCAGTCACAATTTCTAGGATTCTGGTTTCTGCTGCTGAGTATGCAGACTGGAGCTGCGATATCTGGTCTGGATACTACGCTTAGGTACAATAGTGAGCCTATCAGTTGTTGGTATTGGACGTTGTTTGGTAGAAGTTTTTCATCAGATATACAGGGATATCCGCTTTCCATGGGAGTGAAAGTAGGTTTCGCTTCTTGGAGATTGTACCTTTCAACTAATTCTTGGATTTTATTCTTTTGGCTCAGAAGGAGTTCACCTTCTCTGTTCCTTGAGATTTCTATACCAATGAATTGAGTGGGGTCTCCAAGGTTCTTTATTTCGAATTCTTTTTCGAGAGTTTTTACAGTGTTTTGGATGATTATCTCGGAATCGCTTGCGAGGAGCATGTCATCCACATATAGAATCAAGTAGATGGAATGGTTTTCTTCATTCTTGGTGAATAGGCATGGGTCTACAATGCTCTGTTTGAAGTTATTTTTAATTAGAGTGCTTGCGATTTTTGTGTTCCAAGATCTTCCGGCTTGTTTTAGACCGTAAATTGCCTTCTTTAGTTTGCAGACTTCGTTTGTTTGTTTTGTATGGAGTCCTTCTGGGAGTTCCATGTAGAGTTCTTTATCTAGGTCGCCGTGTAGGAACGCTGTCTTCACATCGAGGTGGATCACTTGCATCCCTTTGTAGACTGATGCAGCTAGGAAGGCTCTAATTGTAGAATGCTTCACAATTGGTGCAAAGGTTTCTTCGTAGTCTCGGCCAAATTTCTGATTGAACCCTTTTGCTACGAGTCTGGCTTTGTACCGCTCTATTTCTCCTTTGGAATTGAGTTTTTGTTTATAGGTCCATTTACATCCTATGATCTTTTTGTCCTTAGGTAGAGGCGTTAGTTCCCATACATTGTTCTTCTCAAGAGAATTTAGTTCTTCGTTCATTGCTTGTAGCCATTTTTCTCTTTCTATTTTTGGTAATTGTAGGACTTCCGAGTAGTTGGTAGGTGTCTGAATGTCTTGAGCTTCAGTTTTGTACAGCATGTAGTCATTTCTTATGGGAGGTGTTCCCTTTGTTGGTCTCGTGGATCTTCTTTGTGTGACCACTTGTGTTCCTGTGCTTGTACCGGGTTGAATGTAATCCTCGGTTTCTGAGTCCTCAAGGTTTTCGGATTGTGTTCCTGGTTCCTGACTTTCCTCTGCATTACCAATATGATTGGAGGAAGTTAGATCTGTACTTAGTACTTGTGGTGAAGTTGTTTTTGTGGAAGCGTGGTGAAACCCATTTTCTTTTTCTATAAATTTTACGGATCTGCTGATTGTGATGTTGTCTGTATCGTGCAGGATTCTGTATCCTTTGCTTCGATCATCGTATCCAAGAAAGATCCCTTCGATAACTTTGCTATCCAACTTGTTTCTTTTTATCTTGGGAATATAGGCGAAGGCTTTACATCCGAATCTTTTTAGATGCTTCAGGCTGGGCTTCCTGTTGGTCCATAGTTCAAATGGAGTCTTGTCTGTAGCTTTCGAGGGTATTCGGTTGTGTAGGTAATTAGCTGTGGTAACCGCTTCCGCCCATAGAGACTGTGGGAGTCCTGAGTCAAACAGCATGCATCTTGTCATCTCCATTAGTGATCGATTTTTCCTTTCTGCTACTCCGTTCTGGGCTGGGGAGTAGGGGACTGTTAGCTGATGTTTGATTCCGCTTTGGTTCAGGAAATCTTCGACTTGTCGGTTTACGTACTCACTACCGTTGTCTGTCCGTATGGTTTGGATATTTTTTCCAAATTCCGTGTGTGCTGAGATGACGTAGTCTTTTATTTTTTCATAGGCTTCGTCTTTTCCTTTCAGGAGGTAGATCTTCGTGTATCTGCTGTAGTCATCAGTGAAGGTGATGAAGTATCTCTTACCGCTGAGAGAGTTAGTTGGTAATGGACCGCAGACATCACTGTGGACAAGTTGAAGCGTTTCAGTTGCTCTGTACTCTGTCTTCTTTGGAAATGGGGTTTCGGTGAGTTTTCCTTGAATGCACTGAACGCAGTCTGTGCTGTGCGAACAGTTATTTAGACTTAGTCCTCTTGCTAGGTTCTCATTTCGAATCTTCTTAATTGATTCTATATTTCTGTGTCCTAGTCTGTCGTGCCAGAGCATGAGGCAATTTTTGTTCTTGCAGTGGTTTTGTTTTGCAACATTTGCTTTGAATGTGCGAGTTTGGGGGTTGTCATCCAGGTGGAGTCGGTACATTCCATTGTCAAGTATACCGTTCGCGAGGACTGTGTTGTCTCTTTCGATGGTACACCAATCTCTGTTGAACGTTACTTTACATCCGTTGGAGGTGGCCGCACTCACTGACAGAAGGTTGTCTGTTAGTTCCGGGATGTAGAGAACTTTTGTGAGAAGTAAGGTGTCAGTCTTTCCTTGGGGTGTGATGACTTTGATTTCTCCTTGTCCTATCCCTTTGACCTGCAGCTTATTGCCGTTAGCAACCACAACATGTTGTGTTTGTTCTCTGTTAAGTTCAGTGAAGAAGCTTTCATCGTACGCCATATGAGATGTGGCTCCAGAGTCGACGAACCAGTTGTGTACACTTGCTTCTCGTTGAGTGCAATTGAGAGCTTTTGGGTTAGGTCCTTTTGTTGTTCTCTGATTTGTTGATTGTTCTTGGGTGACACTCGACTGATTTGTGTACTTTGGTGCGTTTCCTCTTCTGAAGTTTTCATATTTGTACTCTTTGTTGCTGTTGTTTCGTTTTTGATAGTGCCAACATTCTTCTTTGGAGTGGTTTGGTTTGTGGCAGAAAGAACAGAATTTCTTCTCTTTTTCTCTTCTTTGGCTTGAAGCTCTGTGGAGGCTTTTTAGGGCTTTTGATTCGGTGCTTTCGTCTTTCGAGCTTTCTACTCTGCGTGTGTGTTCATCAAGGAGTTTGTTCTTGGTGAATTCAAGCGTTAGCTCGTCATCAGGCCTTGATTCCAACATCGTGATGAGATTTGAGTAGCTCTTTGGAAGCGAGCAAAGCAGTATAGCCGTGATGTGAGAGTCCTTTAGTGTTTCGCCAATGGTTCGCAGTTTGTCAACAAGTTCCATCATGGTAGTGATGTGCTGTTGCATGTCTTTGTCTTCTTCGAGTTTTAAGCTGTATAGCTTCCTTAGCAAATAAATTTTTCCTGAGAGTGTTTTTCTTTCATAGATATTTTTAAGAGTGTCCCAGGTAGCTTTGGCTGTTAGTAGGTTTTTGACATGCACTATTTGTGAGTCGGCGATGCTTAGATTAATGATAGCTCTAGCTTTTGAGTCTTTCTTTTTCCATTCGATTTTAGGTTCATCTGGAATATTTTCGGTGACAACTTCCCAAAGATCTTCCTTTTGCAAGAGCATTTCAATTTTGAAAGACCATAGTGAGTAGTTATAGCCGTCGAGCTTATTTAGGGTTACATCGTGGCTCGGGAGTGACGCCATTTTTGCTAAGCCTTTTTTTTTCTTTGTCTTAACTCGTTAGTTGAATTTCATGCAATATTCAGTCTCATAATCTAATTGTTGTAAGATTTAGGTACTTACAGCTTGTAGGAAGGCATGAGGACGTTGAGGATTATATGATAATAATCTTTATTATCCATTTAGCAAGAAAAAACAAAGTTATGGTAGCGAACAGTTATTGAAGTATAGAGAAGAAAAGTAAACAAACAGTTGTGATGATGATAGGTCCAGTGTGGCGCTAGCTGTCGTAGCATTCAGTTATCCAACAAAATTTAATTTTTCATTTGTGGTAGAGATTTTAATTAATTTGAATCAAAAAAATTTTAATTTGTTATTCAGATGAAAATTTTCTAAACAGATAAATAACATATTGTAAGAGAATCAGAGGCTGGATCTCAGTAATTATTGTTTTATTAACAATATAACATTAGATTAAGATGACAAAAGAAGCAAAAAGACAAGTGTAGCAACAGAAACCAAAACTTAAACTACAGGTACAGTCGGTGTGGCGCCAGGTCAAGTGATGTCTGGTAGGAAGTTGGCGCTGCTCGGCAACAGCTGAAGTGCGAAGTTGCTCTCCAACACATATGCATTTCTATATCCAAGGATATAATCAATTCTTCAAATATATGCTTGGAATTTGGCACAATTGAGGGTTCACCATAATTTTTTCTTTCAATTTAGAACGTTCATCTTTGGAATCTTATTGAATAGTTTGAAGGATTGCTAAACTAAAATGAAGACCCAATGTAATAACATTGATATTAAATAATCAAAATTTGTATTCTCTCTCCAAATTTATATAAATGCTAATGATAAAATTGTGAACATATTCAAACTAAAAGAGAAAAAGACCAAGGGGGGATTTGCAATTGAATGTTTTTAAGAGAAACACACTAGTCTCTATGCCTAACCCTATCTCTAACCCTACGGAAATTGTACCTTTTATCGTGTATATTGGGATTCAGACAATACCTCTGAAAGATATTTGGACCGTTATTGAAGACACACGAGATTACCAGGTGTGAACAAGATTGTCTCTGTCTTTTTAAAATAAGCAAACGACCGGCAACATAAAAGACTTTCACTTCTTCAAGTTTTGACCTTGAGTATATGTGTATGCAAATTTTTCCGGAAGTAAATTGATCTATAAAGGCATAGGGAGTCTTTCCCTTCAAAATAAACGTCAAAACTAGACACCATCTATTGACCGTCGCCAAAAACTTGCGGCCTCGGGTCGGTGTCAAAGCCACAACACCAGATTTGGCAAACTGAGAAGCGTCCACCTAAAGACCATGGTTTCGGGTTAAAGACCCTCGTCAGCCTAGGGTGAACTTTATTCCATGGGATCCACAAGATATATAATAGAATCTTAGCAATCCGTCAAAGAGGGGTTTAGCTGACAAAGTGGCTGTGCCAAAACAAAGGTAAAAATATATATATATATATATATATATATATATATATATATATATATATATATGTCATAATATTCGTAAATATATTAAGAAATGGCCTGTGTGGGAGTACAAGGAAAGAGGGAAGATAGTCGGGTTAAAGAACAACCCCCTTGGTAAACAAGTGTCCAGTCTTCATTCTCCCCTAGGGGATTTAGCTTATTCAAATCGGTTTAAAAGTGGCTGGATGTGATAAGAAAAAGCTCTGTTCTCATCGAGGTGGTCTCGACGCCATTTGTGCTAGAGATTGTTCTGGGACCTTCTATCTTTCCTCCCCGATCTATTTCCTCACGAGGCCTCTGGATCCTGTCTCCTGTGTGTCCTTACCACCCATCACTCAACCATCACGGCTGCTTCTAACCAACATGCCACACTACCGTCATCAAACAGCATAAACTGCATTACTACATATATTTAAGTGAGCTTACTTAGTATGGCCAGCTTCTTCCTGGATTATAGGCCTGGCATTATTTGGTTTGGCTATGTAGCATGTTAACAAGGTTGTTATGATGGCGGATATT
>CP092873.1:26706699-26794271 GCA_030710605.1 Cordylochernes scorpioides | reverse complement strand
TACTGCTCCTGCTCCTCCTTTCTCATCGGGGTTGGAACCGGCAATGGCGGAGATGAATACTATTTATCCTAAATTTATAAATCTATATTTTTAATTTTTGCCTTTATAATCTAAATTATATCATTCGAATTTGTGTCTGCATTTTACGTTTATATATTTATGTGCCGTTAGTCATTCTATTTCTTCATAAAATAATTCAACAATTAAGTTGAAAAATAATATTTATTTGAAACACTCATTGATAATAGCCTGATATAGAAATATCTGATTTATATAAATGTAAAGTGAAAAAACTATTGCTGATTTAAACATGCTATAACTTATGAATCCCTAATTCATCATAACAAGTATTTGAACAACCAATATGGCCTAACAACTATATTTTAAAGAAGCAAAATGGAAACCGGATCATCAAAGAAGAGAGGCAGAATCATTAACGCTTTCCTATCAATTTTGACAATAATTTTCACCTGTCGAACAAACCGTCGCAGCAAGCCAAAAGTTAACAAATCTCATGTAGGGCTGGATGAACCCATTCCCAGCGATGCCAGGTATGTTTCAGGCATTGAAATAGAACAAGTCTGATCAAATATGTATCAATTAATCAAGAATTAGTTGATATAATTAATCTATTAATGCTTATTCATTAAGCTATATGAAGCCTAGATATGAGAAAGTAAAACTTCTTACCATTTTATTTTATATGAAATTTTCATCCATACGGAAAAGGCACCTCGGTTGGCTGGTATTGTGATCAGGGTGCACGGACCGATCTGATCTGCTCGATGGACAATACACTACCACCATATATGAAATTAATATTAGAATATCACACACAAAATATATATTTTTTCATCAATATTCTGTTTGTTTTTATGATAGCTCAGGAAATATTCATTGTTTTGTATCAATGAAATTGTGGAAAATATCAGAAATATTTGATATAAAATCTCATTTCAGTTAAAATATAATATTAATAGAAAATAAGAAGAAAAATGAAGACAACTTATGATAATTATTGATTAAAAGATATTTTATCAAGTCTAAAATGTAAGATGTCTATAGATAAAAAATTATTCCATTATTTCAGGAAAAAAAGTTACACGAAATTTTGTGGTGAAAATACGTTATGTGAAGTAGCCTTTGATCTATTTAAAAACACAAAGCCAGGATCTGCAATAATCTGAGCTATAATCTAATACGATGAACACTGAGATACGACAAATATATAAAATCATATCATTGACATGCCGAATACGGTGCAAAAATCAAAGAATACCCAAAGAAAAACTAATATCATGTAATAAAAATCGAACAATATTTTCACATCGCAAAAATTTACCATCATAGATAAATAGGTCAATCGTCAAATCCTTATAATAAAAATAATAAAAGAAAAATATCAAAATATTAAATTATCAATAATATATATTTTTTTATTAATGGAAGTTTTTGAAACCTACAGATAGAATGACAAATTAATAATAATTTCAACTTTCCAAAAAAAAAAAAATTCAAGAATATCTAACCTACTTTTATTTAATATAGAAAGTAGTTGGTCAATGCAACAGTCATGAAAAGGTCTTGCATGCTGTTTTATTAAAACAATAATAAACATTAAGAGGAGCTTCTTGTGTAAATTTCTTTAATACCGCAAGCTTTCGAACAGAACGTTCTTCAACGGGCGTGGATAGTAAAAACGTACTAACATGCTATTAGAGGAGAAAAAAAAACTAATATATACACCAATAAATTTACATATTGAAGAGATAATAGCGTAAAAAGAGAATACAACATAAATATTTAAAAATAAATTTGCATAATACAAACGTGACGACTAAAAAATAAGCAATAAACTTGAATGAGACTAAAAACTAAGGTAAAAATTATTATTAAAACGGCGACATCCCTACACCAATAGAACATAGAATAAAACAGTATATGGAAGTTAAAATCAACAAGACCAAGGCAGGGGAAAGGGAGGGTCCCACCCAGTGCTACCACTATCTTTGAGATATAAGAGGGGGGGGGGGGGGGGGGTGAAAGACAAGCTATTTATAGAGTATCTGGTAAATGTCTGGGAGGTCTATTCTACGGTTACAACTATTGTTTTGTGTGGAAATAATAGATTCTAGGCAGAGTCGGTGATGTTTGTTCTGTATGTGCCGGTATTTAACTTGAGGATGGTCGAGATCAAAACTATGGCCTGTTTGTGCTATATGTGTGAAAATTAAGGATTTAGGATCTTTATTGCGAATGTTGCGTCTGTGCTCTGAAATACGGATGCCAGTAGTTCTGCCTGTTTCCCCAACATAAGAGGTTGGGCAATTCAGGCACTGTACGGAATAAACTGCGCCGGTAGAGTTTATGGGTAGGGTGGGTTTATCAGATTTGGTGATGTGATGTCTAAGGATGGTGGCTAAGTTGGGGGGACTATTGTAGAGAACTTTTATGCCGTATGGGCGTAGGACTCTGGAAATGGATACTGCGGCAGGGGAGAACGGGAGCCAACATGTGGCCCTATGAATTGTAGTGGTTCTGTGGACACATGGATCAAAAGTATGTTTTTCTATAAAATCTATGGGATAACCAGCGGTTGTTAATAAGGAATGGATTCTAGATCTTTCTATTGTTTTAAAAATGGGTATTGTTTTAAAAATGCTGTTTTATGTTGACTCTGATTGGCTGATTGATGTCACAGGATATAGATAACCATTCAGCGAGCGAATAGAAAAGATACTTACTACTCTGCGCAGCAACAAAATTAAACAAAAGAGCATTTCTGGTATTTCAGCACTTGAATAAATAAAAAAATATTCGAATGAAAATTGAACCCCTAGCAATTATGTCCAATTTCAATAGAAAACACACACAGTTAAGTGAAAAAATCGCTTAGGTAGGAACATTGAACATAAACTACATTTATTTTAATAAAACAATTTTGAAATAACGCGAAATATATAAAATAATATATTGAAAGATCAATTATAAAATAATTCTGAAATATTATTTTCAAAACTATGGTAAACAAATCTAAAATATATTTTTCCACTGAATTTGAAATATTTATCAACATTAATGTAACGTATATTTAGGTTATGTAAATCACTACATGTATATATATATATATATAACCCAAGACGCCCCTCCCGGCAAAATTTCCATATATATAAATATATATGTACCTAGAGAGGCATTTCTCTCTTTATTTGTGCATCAGAACGATTGCAGTATGCATATCACTCTAGGATAAGAACTTTACTAGTGGTGATATAGAATGAGCCAAAACACCAGTTTTGGAAAATTCAGACTAAAGGCCAACCTGTATACCATAGTTTCGGGCTATGGCCTTCATCAGTACAGGAGCGGCTTCGATTTCATAAAATCCTACGAGAAGGGTTATGTAATTGGTCGAATTTAGCAAACAGTTATATATATATGTTATAGATTAGAATTTTTTGTTTTTGATTGTTGAAAAGAGGTGCAGTCGTGGAAAAGTGAAGATAATTATTTACCTTTCAAGCAGATTTTTATTTTGAATCTCTTGAAGTAAAAATATAAATAAAATTATTTATATCACAGTAATATAAAATTTAGAAAATGAATTCTATATTCGTGATTTTCATTAGAAAAGGTAGGGTTCACTTTACATATTTACAACAACAATAATTAAAAGTGGTATGGTTTGCATCTATGGTCAAATATATATAATAGTCAATGAATGAAAAAATAAAATATAGGTTTTTAAAAAAAATAAAATATTTGTATTTTAGATTATATAATATATATATATATATATATGGTATTTCGGCAGTCTGGTCTGTTGTATTGAGTCGTGGGGAAAGATGATGATTGCGCAGTCGTGATGGTGGTGAGTGGTAAGGCACACAGAGACGAATCACAGGGCAATCCGAGGCATCAGAGAGAGTGAACGCAGAGACCAAGTTGCGGCCGGCGGGCCATCCACCCCGTTCACAAAGACTTACTAACGATCTGTCTGCTGCTGCTGTCGGCTATCTTGCATCTGCTGAACTGACTGACTTGGCTGCGGGGCAAGCCCTTTTTATATGCTCAAGCCTTACGTCACCGGACGTCTGGCGCCGCATTGTCGAGACGGTGACCTCATTGGCTGCGGGTAAGCCCTGTTACGTCATCGGACGTCTGGTGCCGTAGTGTCGCGACGGTTGATCTCATGTTTGCGGGGTAAGCCCTGACGTCATCGGACGTCTGGCGCCGCTTGTCGGGGCGATTTTCTGCGGGAAATTAGAAATTCTCAAAGTATAACTCGAAAATTCAGAACTTCAAACTTCTGTTTGTTTTCAAAAAATAGTTTTTTCATTTATTGATAAATATAATATGATTAAAGATATTTATTATGTTTTTAGGTTACCAACAAATACTGTATATTGCGAAAGTTCTAATCTAGCGTTCTTAGTCAAGTACTGGTTATTATTTTTAATTAGGATATATCTTTAACCAGTGAAAGTAAGATACAAATTTTTTAACTATTGGAATATGCTTTTGTGGTTATAGGGATTTATAATATTTTTGCTTCGGGCCCTGAATTCTACAGCCTGAATAAACAAATAAAAATCGGAAAATATAGGAGATAATATATACATTCTATCTATATGGCAGTGTGATAAATTTTAGTTTATTCCTCCCAAAATTTCAAAGATAATTTTTTATACCGATTAAAATGTTTTATTCGTACTATATTATGACAATCCAAAACAGTGCAAAGAGTTTAATTTTAAATACTATCAGGTTTTGTTAAAAACACATTTGCATTTTGGGGGAGTTACAATATCATTTTTGTATTTTTTGATAGAAATAAACACAATATGAGACCTTTTTGATGTAAAATTAATCTATCAAATACATATTTTATAAATATCATATTTTTAATATTATAAATGAGAATATGTTATTTCAGGCCAACCAAGAAGACTGGCATCTTCCGAAGGATTAGAGATTTCTTCACCAAAGAGAAGAAAAAGCCCTCTGTAAGTAAATTTATTGAATTATCGAAAATACATTGATTATAAATAAAGTAAAATTAAGAGGATATACCGTCCGTTTTTGTAAAGTGTAATAAACCTAGACCATACAAAGTGGCATTCAAAAATCTTTACACTCACTACATAAAGGAATAAAGTATAAAATAAAGTTTTCAGCACTAATAATGATGTGAATAATGTTTAGTGGCAAAATTTAATATTTTTCAGAATGAAGTTTTTAATTGTTCAATGGGAAAATATTTGATTTCAAAATTATTCTCACCAAAACTGTAGAATGTACTTATTGTACTTCTTAAGAAATAAGCTCTCTTACAGACTAAAATCCTTTATTTTTTTATATTAACATCTATTGTAGGATTTTAATAAAGGTCTCTCTGTGCATATAAAATTCATGTACCTATGATGAAGTCAGCAATATTTACAATTAGAAATATCTTAAAAGTCTGATATTTAGGTGGAATTCATCAATTTTATTTTAAAAATACGTTAAGCTATTATAAACTGTATATTAAAAATTTAGTGAAGAAATTGTATTCAAGATATTTGTCCTTCCAAATATTAGGCATTAGCTTTTCCTCTCTCTATGTAAATATATGTTTTAGAGATATATTTAGAATATTGTTAAATAATAAATATGAATTTAATATGAAATAAAAATCACATGAAAATATATTATTTGAATTTAGCTTTTTTCTGTTTTTAGGAGATAAATGAGCCCGCCAAAAAGTCCGTACATTTTGGAGAATGCCCAAAACTCCACATACTTCCAAAATTCTTAAGGAAGGAATTTAAGGGAGATAAACAGCGGCGGTTAAAAAAATTTAGAAGGAAGAGCAGCGAAAGCCTCATTATTACAAACCCAAATATTTCTCAACCAGCTGACCCCATTGACATAATTCCAGCAGAAATTAAGCAAAATGACAATTCTGAAAATGAAGAGATTGCTGAAATTGCTACTCAAGCAGAAAAATCTTCTAAGAATAAATATTGCTCAGTAAAAACATTTAAAACAAATAAGTTTAAAAAACGATATCAAAAATGGACAAAGTCTAACAATGTTCTTCTCAAGGCAATTCATGATAATATTGATGGCCATATTGGAGAGGAAATTAGAAGAAATAAGAATGTCGTTATGAAGAAAGGTCCTCAGCTAACAAAGAATGGCCTTCTTAAGACAATACCGTTGTCCATTGGTGATATAGATCTGGAATTGGAATTAAAAGCCAAGAAGAGGAAAAAGCTTAAAGTTGCGGCCCTTATGTATGGGCCCCTTCAAGCGCCTCGGACCTTCTAATGTAAGTAACTTGTTATAACTCTACTGACATAACTGGACCTATAACTATCTATTATTATCAGGACTTCGTCTATCCTCATCCCCCTGTCTATCCGCTGATCCACCTCCCTGTCTATCCGCTGATCCACCTCTCTGTCTACCCCAGAACCATCCCCCTGTCTATCTGCTTATCCACATCCCTGTCTATCATCAGAACCATCCCCTTGTCTATCCACTGCTCCACCTCCCTGTCCATCCGCTGCTCCACCTCCTTGTCTATCCTCAGATCCTCCCCCTGTCTAACCTCAGCCCCACCTACCGGTCTATCATCAGCCTCACCTCCCTGTCTATCTTAAGTCCACCTCCCGGTCTATCCTAAATCCTCATCTACTCTCCCATTTCCCGGCATATTTCTCCAAAATAAAAAAGGTGAGCTAAATATCACATTGTATGTTTTCTCTGATCCATATATTCTGAATAAAAATTCTGAATAAAAATATAATAAGAGTGAAATAATTTTCATGAGAATTTTTTAATTTAAAAATGTTGATTCAGAACAATTATCTAGTCCAAGTATAAGTGCAAAGGAGAAAGGTTTATTTTTATTGTGCTAAACCAATAAACATTGTGTATTTTATATCCCACGTATTTATGGAATGATAGTTCTCTATTCTATAAGAGAAATGATATTTTAGAACTTTTTTTCAAATATTATATACATTAAATCATTAATAATTTTATGATTTCCAGGATATTTAAGAAAAATGTTGAATGTTCTTCTATTGTGAAATATTCCTAATAAATATTAAAAATTATTTAAAAATATTATATATATTCAAAAAGAGTATTTTCACCGATATATTTCATGAATATATATATTTAAAATGTATATTGTCACTTAGTAAAAACGGAAGTCAAACGTAAAGATGACAAGCCAAATTATTTGAATCAAAGTAAACCAATATTTATAAACACCAGAGAGGCATTGAAAGAAGTTTAAAAATATATATAACAAAATCAATAAACTGTATGTAAAATAATAACTATATTTTCTACAATATTAATCAAATATTTAATAATGACTCTAATAATTTGTGCAGGTTATACTTCTTCTTACATTGGGAGTTCTATTTCGAACCAAATATTCTTACAATAGCTGATCCAATAACAAGTAAAAACTATGGAAAATATCAAGAAGAATATAATAACCCTATCTACTTCTTTCAATATCTTGAATGACCAAAATACAGTCAATATGATTATCTTCATCAACGCTGGATGGTAATTGTGATAACATCTGCCTTTCACCTGGTCTTCTGGACTCAAATCTTGCCTCTGTTCAACAGGTCTGCTTACCTCCAAAATCAATTCACTACCAAACACAATTATAAGTCCCTAATATTCATTAATTGATATAGATCAGAGAGAGAAGATTTCCCTGAGCAGATTATTTAATGAAAAATACTCAAAAATAACCGATAACCTGAATAGAGCTTAAAGTGTTTTAAAGAAATATTTATTTGCTGAACGTATCTTCTCATAATTTTGCCAAGAACAGATTCTCAACAAAATTGAAAGATGACTGTATGCCCGCTCATATGGAAATATTTTGAAATGATGTGTCCTCAAGAATATTCATCTGCCAGTTTTTTTTATCAATTACAAGTTGGAATCTACAAGAAAAGGCCGTTTTGTGACAAGTTAACAATTCGATAGAATACTGGTAACTCTAGTACTTCCCATTCAAGCTTAAGCATATCATCAAATATAACAAATCAAATTATTAAATTAGGAATATCTGAGCCCTCTCGCCAAAAGCAAAACACGGAATGCTATAGTCAACAAACAAGCCATTTAAAAGCTCACTTTGCCCAAATACATAGAATCTCGGTGAATTGAATAATATTTATTCTATTTACGTAAATGGCGAATCGGCTTTATTAGTTTTACAAACAAGAATCAAGATTATGCGTGGAAAAATCATGAAAATGATAATCAAGATAAACATTAAAAATATAGGTTATATTTGTTCGATACCGCCATTTTTTAATACAGTCGCTTTTTTACAGGAGAAGTCCTATTATTGCGCATAATTATCTTCTCAAAAAAGAAAATAGAAAATTTCAAGCGAATATAATAATCTGTCTCTGAAAAAAGTCTGCAGGTTTGAATTTTTTTAGAAATAACTTATAAAATAAGGTTTGCATATTTTAGATTGCCTCACCCAATGTTTGTCAACCTTTGTAGGAGAATTCTAATATCACATCATTTCAATAACCTATTCTGAAAGACATCTTTGCTAAGGTTAGGATGGCCTGAGAGGTTTGAGAAATTTGAGAAATTATTAAACTCTGAAAGAGTGTGTTACCACAAGGCATAAACACGTCAAAGTTAGTCAAATTTATTAACGAGAATATCAGTTTCACTAATCACATTCTGTTATCTCCATTTATAAGGAAGTTACAATGCTTTTGTTCTATCATGCGACCCAACGTAAACACCAGAAAACCAATGGAATTTGCACAGCGATAATTAGACCTTAAAAAAAAATCAGTATGATAGACCTCAAAATGGAATTGCTAGCATACAGGACATCAAAATCCACACTCAAGAAAGTAAAATTGAAGAATCTCTAATTCAGTGAAAAATCAACTGCCCTCAGCACCCAAACATATTTGAATAAAAGTTAATCAGGATTCACGTCTATATATTTAATGAACATTGGGGCAAAAGAAGAAGTTGAAAATTCGAAGTTAGAAAGCTCAAATTATCAGTTCTGATGAAAACTCTAAGGTTAGGATAGCCCGAGTTTTTTAAGATTGAGAAATTATTAAAATAAAAGAGTTACCACAAGACATATTCACTTCAAAGTTAGTCAAAATTTATTGAAGAGAATATCAGCTTCACTAATTAATTTCTGTTATCTCCAGTTATAAGGGTGTTACAATGCCCTTGATCTATCATGCGACCCAACGAAGTTACCAGAAAACCAATGAAATTTGCACAGCGGGAAATAGACCTTAAAAATAATTCAGAATGAGAGAGTCCTCAAAATGGAATTTCTGGCATACAGCACATCAAGATCCATACTCAAGCAAGTAAAAATTAAAAAATCTCTAATCGAGTGAAAAATCAACTGATCTCAGCACCCAAACATATTTGAATAAAAGTTAATCAAAATTCACGTCTATATATTTAATGAACATTGGGGCAAAAAAAGTTTAAAATCAAATTTAAAAACTCAAATTCTGAGTTCTGCTAATCATCGTCGAAACATGAAGACCAATTGCAAGTATACCTGTTTTACCACGTGAACTTCCAACCAGTGTAAGGTCATGGAATGGCACCAGATGAAATGGACTTAGTTTGTTGAACTACTTACAAAAATCACGTTAGTGTATCTAGCCAAGATTAACAGAAATATCAAAGCAGTTTTTAGATATGAGAACCTCGAAATATTTTTTTCATGCTGATATGATTGTTAATACATAAACGTGGATCCTATATTCCCTAGATAAAAAGATACCAAGCCACCATGAAAACTTCCTGTCATTGGATTTGCATAGTCAAAAAACATTTTTTCTCTGCAAAGAATATATTTACATCTTAATTCAAAAAGAAAAATTGTAAAATAAATTTGAAATTATATCTTTCTTAAGATTACTTTCTATCTTCGGTGAATTTGATTTTCTGAACGCAAAGCATTGCGAATATTGTTTAAGAAGTATGTTGAGTTTAAGAAGTGCGATTCAGTTGCGCAATGATTTTCTTTGTCATGTGAACTCTTCCAAAGAATTGCCCTCAAATATAATAAATGCCATATTGAAAGTTTGCACAACTTATCATGAAAAGCTTTTTATGAAACAGCATTGAATTGATTTGGACTCCCTAAATAACAGGTAAATTAATTTTATTTTCATATTTCTTACATGTCTATACATTATTTTATTTGTTTCAATAAAGTACTATATGTATGTAAATTATATTTTAGAAAATATATTTAAAATTAATATTGCGCAAGCCATCAGCAACCTTTAGTTACACGATCAGATGTGTATTTTTCCTAATTGATCAATATATATATTGAGAATAATTGAGAATAATGTATATTTATTTATACATAAATATATTTATATTAAATTATTTGAATGTAAAACGAAATTAAATATATTTTATAATAGAAGCAAATAACCATAATAATAGAAGACATGGCTGATGCTTTTTATATTTAAGCCAGACATCAGTATACAATCTCACATGTGTTTTCGAGAGAAATTAATTTCCAAACTACTGAAAGCATTGAAGCCCAAAAGGTAGAACTGTAGAGATATGAAAACATCTTTTAGAAGAGCTTGAATTCATTTTATTTTTAGGAAAAGTATAGAATTTACATCAAGGAACATTTTCGTTTTTCGTGTCTTCTGTTTTAAGCGACTTGCCTGAACCAAGAGTGATCTTGAAAACCCAGGAAGTAATTTAGGTGTCTGTCTAGGTCACGATGAGCATTTCAATTTAACAGATATGTCCGAAACCTTAATTTCACCCGAATTTTATTCAAAGAAAAAACTCTAAGAAGTATTCTTAGATGATTCAGAAGAATATTGGAAGAAAGAAGATTGGACAGAGAATTAAGAGTGAGTTTGAATCTACGCCACATATTAGAAGCTTTCATACATTCGTCGAAGGCTATCAAAAACAAGTTTGCCATCTATGTCAATAAATGAATAAATATATATTTATATATGTTTAACCTTTTATTATTTTAAAAATATTTATACATATAATTGTGATAGTAGCATTTTCAAAATATATCTCCAATTAATAAGACATATATTGGATCTCAATTCGATCAAATAATCCCTTGAATCAATATTAAAATAAAAACATAAGCCTCCAGGGAAAAGTTTCTTTTAAAAATATTTTTTATTTAAAAAATCTCGAGCTTTCGGTCAAGTACGCCCTTCTACGGGAAATGAGCCCAGCCCATAACCCCCAAGTGAAGCACGCGCAACAGAAGCCCGCGTTGATCGTGCTTTTAAAGCAAATGTAAACAGAAAATGGACTTTATTTAATTTTGAATCATATTTCATTGGCGTATTAATCATATAAAGCATTTTCTCCCGTAGAAGGGCGTACTTGCCCGAAAGCTCGAGATTTTTTAAATAAAAAATATTTTTAAAAGAAACTTTTCCCTGGAGGCTTATGTTTTTATTTTAATATATTGGATCTAAAATAATATATTTACCCCCCCCCCCCAATATATGTCTTTTAAATTGAAAAATATATTTTCGTAGTGTGTTGAGAACATATGATAATTTATTTTGAGATATTTTCATTTGATAATTACAATAAATATATTCAACATTGAGCCTAAATAAATTTCTAGTATGAATATTTCACATGAATGTATGATATATTAAGAGTTATAAAATTTATTCAAAATTTTGATATTTATATATATGGGAAAAAATTCCTTCAAAACCCAATACACTTTCTGATTGTAAATTTAATCAACAATAATTTTGTTTGAAATCTAGATACCATTTAAATTATGTAGGAAAACCTTTATTTATGCAACTTTCGGTTATATAAATGTATTTATTATATTATATTCATAATAATTCATTGTGGTTGTTGCAGATATAAGGATAAAGAACTGCTCTCTCTCCAACCATCCTATTTTAGACACATCTCTGCCTGAAATATAATGCTAAAGACAATAGGCTTCGAACTCTACAATACATGGAACTCGGGTTAGTAGATATAATGTAAAATGTTAGTTTTCATTTAATATGAATACTAAGTAAATATAATAGATATTTGTCCTGTCTCTACACATAAAGACTACTATTTATAATACAATAGAACCTCCATGAGAGAACACTCACGCTAAAGGACACCTCTCTATAAAGGACAGTTTTCATTGTCAAAATTACCCTTTTTGCTATTTAGCAACTCTCTAGTGAGAAGACACCTCTTCCAAAAAGACAATTTGGCTCTGCAATTAAGTGTCTTCTACAGGGAAGTTCTACTGTACAACTACTTACTTAATTATATAACTCGTATTTATAAAGGTTATTATTCATGGGTTGTTGATACAGGGGTTAACAAATGAACCTTTTAAATTATTTTTCCAACCCTCGAAACGTAATGAAGCCAAAAATATATTTCAAAATCTCAACACAGTTTATTTTTACAATTAAAAACTGAAATTTATTGATAAAATCAAAGATTTTATAGACATACAATGTTCCTATTGCCGCTAAAGTAATCTTTTTTTAAATGGTAAGATGTATAACGATATGATGATTAAATTTATTTATTCTTTTTAACCCCAAAATACATTATTGACTGTATTGACTCATTCATTGAAGAGTTCTACTCATCCCCAGAGGACACCATAAACAAGCTCTAAAAGTTTGATACCCTGATTTGATTGAGCGGGGATAAGAAAAAAGAAGAAAGAAGATTTCTTCTTTATTCTTCAAAGCTAAATTCAATCGATAATTAAAGATCTTTATCTCACTGAATATAAAGATAAATATATATACATATATAATTTTGGTAGTTTATTAACCACCTAAATAACAATTCTGATTCTGGAGTTATTTGTTGCAGGATCAGCCGCTCTACCAAACTCTCCCTCCCTCCTGTTCTCTCTCCCTTGTAACCTGTGGAGAAATATATTTATTTTTGGAAATAGAAATATAATGTTAGGGTACCTTATATATTATATTGTTTCTCATAAACAATATAAGTATTTATTCCAATAAAGTGAAAAAATAATTGGCCTCATTTATTGAAAATCTACAAACACTATTAAATATATATCAATTAAGAAGGATCAGAAGATGAGTTTCTTTTATTGTATGAATGCTTCGAGCTTTCGGGCAGAAGCCCTTCGACAGGCAAAAATATAACTATACTAAGAAAGATAACGATTTATATATGTTAATCTTAACAGAAGACCGTTTTTTGAGAAAAGTAAATATTAAATCTGCAGTCTGAAACCACGAGACGGCGCGTGATTTGGGCTATTGAAATAAACATGTGGGAGGTTTAAATGTAGTTTGTGTAGGCTGCGGGGATGTCAATTTTTCTATTTATGCTGTGTAGCTTGGATGAAACTATGGATTCCAGAACCAATCTCTGGTGTAGGTTGGAGATATTTTTGTAGTGAATGGTTGGGTTAGCAGTGTCAAAGGAATGGCCAGAAGATGCAATGTGTTGGAAAATAAGGGAACGGGTATCTCGGTTGGTGATGTTGCGTGTGTGTTCGGACATTCTGATGGCGATGGTTCTACCGGTCTCTCCCACATAGGTGGCAGGACACTGTTGGCACGAGACCGAGTAGACTGCCCCAGAAGATGTTAGAGGATCGGTGGAGGAGTTGGTTTTTGTGATGGGATGCCTAAGGAGTGAGTGGAGGTTAGGTGTGTTAGTAAAAAAGGTACGGATGCCAAAGGGTTTGAGGAAACGGGAGAGGTTAACTGAGAGGGGAGAGAATGGGATCACACATGTGGATTTGTAAGTTGCAGGAGGGTTGAGAGGAACAGGTGAATAGTTGTGTTTTTCTATGAAGGATAGAGGGAAACCTGAAATTGTAAGATGGGAGATGATGCGGTTCTTTTCAATAGTTTTGAAGATGGGGAGTGAGCAGTGGGTTAATAGACGGCGGGTGAGGGCTTTAACTATATTGATTTTGTGGGAGGTTGGACAGTGTGACCTATAATGGGTGTATCTGGGGGGGTGGTTTTTCTTTCAGGCAGAAAATCTTGCAATATTTAAAGCTTTAGAATGGTTCGAAGATAACAATAAATTTAAATCTGTACATATTGCTTCCGATAGCTTATCATCTCTCTTAGCCCTTAATAGCCCATTATCTAAGACTTGGACAATAATGAGAACCAAATTATTAATTAATATCATTAGGCAAAAAAATAAATTAATTAGGTTTTATTGGGTTAAATCCCATATAGGTACAATAGGTAATGAACAAGCTGATAAGCTGGCCAAAGAAGCATATCAATATCCAGCCCCGTACCAACCCATTCCAATACCTAAATCCTATATGAAAAATCTTCTTAAAAAAGAAATTCTTGGTTTATGGCAGGACCTTTGGGATAAATCAGTTAATGGTAGACATCTATATAAATGGTTGAGATTTGTAAATAATAGAAGAATTTTAGGCAATGGCTATTTAAATTACTTCCTTACAGGTCATGGTCCCTTTCCTTCATATTATAATAAGTTCAAAATTAAAATTCCCTCCCCCTGTCTTTGTTCACTATCATTGCCAGATCATGCCCATTTATTATTTTCTTGTACATATTTTAATAATACACGCCCCTATTTTTTAAAAACTCTGCACCCTAATCTTCCCCATATAATTTATACCTATAAATCAGAATTGGAGCTGTTTTGCCAAGAAATTTATGACTCTATAAAAAATATTTAATCAGAAATGTTTTTGTTTTATATTTGATTAATTCTGGAAAAAGGGAGTAAATAAATAATTTTTTCTTATAACTGTTGATCTTTATTGTTTATATATTTGATCTTTCATTTTTATCCTCTAAAATAATTATTTTCTTTGTTGTATATAGATTTTGTTAAATATTTTGAAAATTTTATGTAAATATAATAATAGTTAAATTTCCTTTTCTTCTGTTTCTTTATATATTCATTTATTTTGTTTTTGTTTTTATTTTTCTTTTTTCTTTGTTCCTTTTTTTCCCTCTTTTCTTTTCTTTTCTGTTTTCTTTAACTATATATAGCTTCTTTTTTGTGTGTAAATATTAATTATATAATTCATTGTATCATTTTTGAAAATAATAAACAAACCGTCTCTGGGGCAAACCTTATCTGCACCTCGCTGTTTCTTTGCGGAGCTTGATCTGGGGGTTTTCTTTTCCCGCTGATTTTAATAAAAAAAAATAAATTTTGTAAATCTAGAAGCAGAGTACAGGGGACGCAAGGGCTTGTTAGCCTATATCGTTCCCGGCTTTGTCTTTGACATGCCAAATTTTTCCATCTGTAGTAGACTGTGGTATGGTAGGTGTTTGGGGTGCGTATGACTAGGACGTCCAGGAAAGGAATAACAAGCTCATGTTCTCTCTCAAGAGTGAATGTGATGTTGGGATTGTAAGTGTGGAGGTCGGTGAAAATGATATTCTCGCTGTCGGTTTTGCATACGCAAAAAATATCGTCAACGTTTCGACGCCAGAAGAAGATGTTTGAGGGTTGCCGGTTACAGATCCACTGGTCTATGGTAGACATCGTTATTTCAGACAAAATGGATGAGAGGGGGCTGCCCATTGGGGTTCCCCTGATCTGTTTAAAGTGGGTATGAGAATAGGTGAAGGTGTTCATGCACAGGCAGATTTTGGTGAGTGAGATGATGTTGTTGGCTATGGTGGCATCTGTGTGGATGGATGAAAGGAATTGGTGGAGGTTATCTAACATAAGGCTGTGTGGAAGGCTGAGGAATAGGGAAGATACGTCGAACGAGCACATGGATGAGTTTGGAGGGGGGACCAGTGGATCTGTAACCGGCAACCCTCAAACATCTTCTTCTGGCGTCGATACGTTGACGATATTTTTTGCGTATGCAAAACCGACAGCGAGAATATCATTTTCACCGACCGCCACACTTACAATCCCAACATCACATTCACTCTTGAGAGAGAACATGAGCTTGTTATTCCTTTCCTGGACGTCCTAGTCATACGCACCCCAAACACCTACCATACCACAGTCTACTACAAGAAAAACCACCCCCCAGATACACCCATTATAGGTCACACTGTCCAACCTCCCACAAATCAATATAGTTAAAGCCCTCACCCGCCGTCTATTAACCCACTGCTCACTCCCCATCTTCAAAACTATTGAAAAGAACCGCATCATCTCCCATCTTACAATTTCAGGTTTCCCTCTATCCTTCATAGAAAAACACACCTATTCACCTGTTCCTCTCAACCCTCCTGCAACTTACAAATCCACATGTGTGATCCCATTCTCTCCCCTCTCAGTTAACCTCTCCCGTTTCCTCAAACCCTTTGGCATCCGTACCTTTTTTACTAACACACCTAACCTCCACTCACTCCTTAGGCATCCCATCACAAAAACCAACTCCTCCACCGATCCTCTAACATCTTCTGGGGCAGTCAACTCGGTCTCGTGCCAACAGTGTCCTGCCACCTATGTGGGAGAGACCGGTAGAACCATCGCCATCAGAATGTCCGAACACACACGCAACATCACCAACCGAGATACCCGTTCCCTTATTTTCCAACACATTGCATCTTCTGGCCATTCCTTTGACACTGCTAACCCAACCATTCACTACAAAAATATCTCCAACCTACACCAGAGATTGGTTCTGGAATCCATAGTTTCATCCAAGCTACACAGCATAAATAGAAAAATTGACATCCCCGCAGCCTACACAAACTACATTTAAACCTCCCACATGTTTATTTCAATAGCCCAAATCACGCGCCGTCTCTTGGTTTCAGACTGCAGATTTAATATTTACTTTTCTCAAAAAACGGTCTTCTGTTAAGATTAACATTTAATTTAATATTATTCAATGAAAATATATTCAACAGATTATAAAAATATATATTACACTGTATTTGTGAAATCATCTTTAAAATATTTCTTTGCTTGCATGCTTAAGATTCTCTAGCTGTAAATAGTTTTTGGGCTGAACTGTTAATAATTGTCGACTCGTCGCTGTGACGTCATCAATAAATACTTTTACATCTTAGGATATTTCAAGGGTTGATTTATACGCTACAACTGGTGAAGAAGCTGGATCGATACCCATTCAGAAAAAAACGTAAAATTGATTCGGTTGAGCAAGAAGAAACAACCATGAACATCAAGAAAGAAGCAACAAATCAGGTAGGTTCATTTTTTATACAACATTTACCTAGAAACCCCTCAATGTTCTCTGGTGAGGGTTCTGAAGATCCCCATAACTGGTTGAAAAAGTACGAACGTGTGGCGAAGCATAACCAATGGGATGAAACACTTTGTCTCGCCAACGTTTACTTTTATTTGACCGGCACTGCTCTCAAATGGTTTGAGAACAATGAGGAAAGCATCCTGACATGGAAGGAGTTCATGTTCCAGTTAAAATCAGTTTTCGGAAAAAACGAAAACTTGAGGTTACGAGCAGAGAAAACCTTAAAAACTCGTGCACAATTAAAAGGTGAAAGCACCGAATTTTATATTCAAGACGTCCTGCGCCTCTGCAGAGAGGTAGACACTCATATGGATGAGGAAGATAAAATATCCCATTTGATGAAAGGGATAGCAGAAGAGCTCTACCAGGCACTTCTCCCAAGAGATGCACATACTACCGAACAATTCGTCACCGAGTGTCGCCGCATTGAAGCGCTACATTGTAAGCGAGTAACCCCAACCAGGTACGAGCGACTACCAAATGTGGCGTCTCTCAGTGATCATGATGACAGGGCAGATCTGTCATCTATGATTAGGCAAATGGTTCGCGAGGAGGTACAGCGAGCATTAGCCTCTCCTCGAGAAGAACCAGAAATTTCTGCAATTGAACATATGGTGCAGAGCAAGAAATAAAAAAAAAACATTGCGCCAATTTCTAGAAGTTTCCCTCAAAATAGAGCGCCAAGGCCATTACCAAGCCCTAGGCACGAGTTCCAACCCAGAAATGGGTTCCAACCCCTACAATATTATTATATATTCTTTTCATCAATTTATCTACATACATAATATTAAAATAAATTGAATATTGTCATAACCAAAAATGTACATAGCTTGTAACTGTAAAGCTTGGCAAGCACGTTACATTCTCTGCGCGCGCGCTCGAGAGTTAACGCTGTTTTACCGCTAATTCTTTTCATCCCTCAAACTTATTCACTATTTAAAGTGTTATCTAATAAACTATTATTTTATTCTATTCAAACGACTCGTCACCTTCATTACTGTGACATTCTGGTGGAGACAAGCTGGATCATCCCTTCGCTGCCCAAGCTATAAGAAGAAGTAGAATCCAAGGATTAAACCCATTGGAATATTCTAAGATGCAACAAGAAGGAAGAGAGACCCCACAGGGTGAGTACCACTTCAAACCTATAAGAAACCCTTCTATATTTTCGGGGGAATCGGGCCAAAGCCCAAAGAAGTGGTTGAAAGAGTACCATCGTGTAGCTCGCTACAACTGCTGGGACAGTTCCATGTGCCTAGCAAATGTTTACTTCTTCCTCTCAGTAACGGCCAAAGTCTGGTTCGAGAATGTAGAGAAAAAAATAACCTCAAGGAAACTTTTTGAGACAATGTTGTCTCAGGCCTTTGGGCATTACGCTAGCGAAAAAGATCAACTTTTAGAAGAACTAAAAGCCAGGGCCCAAGGAAAGGGAGAGTCTAGTGAAGGCGTATATTCAAGACGTCCTCTATTTATGTCGGCAAATTAACCCCAACATGAATGAAAATGAAAAAGTTGCTCATTTAGTCAAGGGGGTCTCTGAGGAAATTTACAGGGCAATTGTCACCTTTGAAATTGCCACCACCGAGGAGTTTATAAGGTGGTGTCGAAAAATCGAACTATCTCAAAAGAAGCGTGTGAATACGCGGATAGTTTTGACAAACTGCCGAATGCTGCCGCCATCAACCCAGCAGAATC
The DNA here is from genome assembly GCA_030710605.1 of Cordylochernes scorpioides. Classification (NCBI taxonomy): domain Eukaryota; kingdom Metazoa; phylum Arthropoda; class Arachnida; order Pseudoscorpiones; family Chernetidae; genus Cordylochernes; species Cordylochernes scorpioides. Next base: position 26,775,307 of record CP092873.1, on the reverse strand, counting down.
GGAATCTATGGAGGGCCTCATTAGACGTATCGTCCGAGAAGAAATCCACCATGCATTGAATCCCGAGCCAGCCACTCTTAAACCATCTTCCCTGGATCTATTATTCGAGAGGAAGTTGAAAGGAACCTGTCTTCAATTTCGCAGCCCGTTCAAAGGCCAATGCCACGACAGCAGTACTCTAACCGACCCCAAATATTCAAACAGACGCCACGACAGTAGTTCCTGAACCAAAGAACACTGGCACCCAACCAGACACCACCACAGAGAAGAACTGATGAATGGAGGACACACGAAAACGTTCCAATATGTTTCCATTGCGGTCGCCCGGGACATGTAGCCCGATATTGCCGAGACAGAAGGCGTGTTTTCGAGGAAGCCAGGGTAAAGAGGCCGACCTACTCCAATAATTACAACACCTGGTTCAATCAAAATGCCGAAGAAGTTGAGTTTGTAGATCGTCGCTTTCGAAAACCCGTCGCCCTATCCTGGCCGTGGAAGATCCCCCTCAAGACGAAACGCAACGCCGTCGCCCTCTCGTCGATCCAGTCAATCTCCTCGCCGCCTAAGCCAGGGAAACTAAGGAGAGCGACCGAAACTGGAGGTAAGGCCGCTGACGAAAGTAGAAATCCTCCCCCTATTATAACTGCGAACATGAAACGGAACTACGTTGTTATCATCATAAATGGACAGAATGTTGAGGCCTTAGTCGATTCTGGAGCCGATTATTCCGTAATCTCGGAAAATTTTCGCCGATATTTGAAAATTCCCTTCTTTGCAGAAAAAGGGCCTGTACTGAGAGTCGCCAATAGGAAGCATATCGAAACTCTAGGGCGCTGCAACTTAAAAGTGTCGATTGAAAAACTTGAAATTTATTTTACTTTTGTTGTCTTCTCTGAATGTAGCCATCACATAATCCTTGGTCTTGATTTCTTCCGAGCCACAAGTGCAGTGATTGATTGTGGAAAAGGTGAAATACATTTGAAGGAAAGTGTGAACGACGGCCTAGAAGAAGATCTGCCTACACATGCATTAGAAGACTGTTTTATTCCAGCTAGCTCAATTAAGAAAATCACGGTTATTAACGAAGATATTCGAGGCGGAAAAGATCTAATGATAGAAGGAAGCAAAGATCTAATCTTAAAAAAAGAATTGGTCATACTATCATCCATAATTAACTTCCAACACGGCAGAGGGTAGATATGGGTAACTAATGGGACTTTTCAGAATCAAATAATTCCAGCTGGTATGCTTGTAGGATACTTGAGGAAAATTGGAAGTAGCGGAATCTACAGTGTTGACACAGCTGAAGACGATAAAACTCAATCAAACGTTAAGAGTGAGGATAGACGCCAACAAATCTTATCTCTGGTAGACGAGAGATTAGATAAAGAACAAAAGTCAATGATTGCAAAATGTCTAGAAAAGTACTCGGAGATTTTTGATTTTGAGAGAAAACCATTCAGTACAACCTCCAATGTGAAACATAAAATCGACACCTCAGACAGCCGTCCTATTAAACAACGACCATACCGGGTGTCTCCTGTCGAAAGACGAGCTACACAAAGTAAAGTCGATAAAATGATAAAGATGGGAATTGTACAACCGTCCGAAAGTCCTTGGTCGTCTCCAGTAGTTTTGGTTAAAAAGAAAGATGGCTCCTGGAGGTTTTGCGTAGACTACCGAAAGCTTAACAAGGCCATCAAAAAGGATGTGTATCCTTTACCTAGAAATGATGATGTTTTGGATAGCTTAACAGGAGCTAAATTCTTTTCCAGCATGGACCTACGTACAGGATACTGGCAGATAGAAATCGACGAGGAAGATCGGGAGAAGACAGCTTTCATCACCCCTGATGGTTTATATGAGTTCCGGGTGATGCCCTTCGGTCTATGCAACGCACCGGCAACATTCGAAAGAATGATGGACAAGCTACTAGCAGGATTGAAATGGACAATTTGTCTTTGTTATTTAGACTATATAATTGTTTATGCTACATCCTTTAAAGAACATATTGAACGCCTAGGGAAAGTTCTCAGATGCATCCAGCAAGCGGGCTTGTGTATTAATCATGAGAAATGCCGTTTTGGGTCAAGAGAAATCAAAGTGTTAGGACATCTGGTTACAGAAAGCGGCATTCGCCCTGATCCCGACAAAATTGAAGCAATTAAAATTTCCCGACTCCAAAAACAGCAACTGAAGTAAGAAGCTTCATGGGATTGTGTTCATATTACAGGCGATTTGTGAAAGATTTTGCAAATAAAGCAAAGCCGTTACACGACCTCCCGAGGAATAACGTGAAGTTCTTTTGGTCTAACGAACAAGAACAATCTTTCCAAATATTAAAATCAGCCCTAACTACCAATCCTGTGCTTGGCCATTTTAAAGAAGATGCTAACACACTTGTACATACCGACGCGAGTGGATATGGCGTCGGAGCAGTGTTGACCCAACTGGTAGAAGGAAAAGAAAAGCCTATCGCCTATGCATTAAGAACCCTCAACGCCGCAGAAAGAAATTATTCCACGACGGAGAGGGAATGCCTGGCTGTAGTTTGGGCCATTTACAATTTCAGACCATATTTGTTTGGAAAAAACTTCACCGTCGTCTCCGACCATCATTCCCTGTGTTGGCTAGCTAATGTAAAGGATCCATCGGGAAGGCTAGCCAGATGGGCCTTGCGACTTCAAGAGTTCGACATATCTATTATGTATAAGAATGGTAAAAGACACCAAGATGCGGATTGCCTCTCAAGAAGTCCTCTCCCCCAATCCAACGAAGATTACATACCAGAATTGTCTTCAATTACCGACATAAGAAAAGAGCAAAGAGGCGATGTCCAGACCAAAAAAAAATAATTCAGGAAATTGATTCCAAAAGTGAAAGTGGATACAAAATAATCGACGGGATCCTCTACCGCAAAAACTACGATCCCATGGGCAAACCTTGGCTTTTAGTAGTGCCCAAACAAATGAGGCTTGACATTTTGAGTGAAGCCCACGATGCACAAATGGCGGGACACCTGGGATTTGCAAAAACATACGACCGCATTAGAATAAAATATTTCTGGTCCGGCTTGCATAGATCTGTGCGACAATATGTGGCTCATTGTCGAGAATGTCAACGGCGAAAAGGTTCTACCGAACGTCCACCAGGACAACTTATGCTAATTCCGCCGGTTACACGACCTTTTCAGAAAATAGGGATAGATTTGTTAGGAAGATTCCCTACCTCGAACGATGGCAATAAATGGACCGTGGTCGCGACAGACTATCTAACAAGGTATGCTATGACCAAAGCCATACCAAATGTAAGTTCGGAAGAAGTTGGAAAATTTATAGTAGAAGACGTGATCCTTAAACATGGAGCCCCCAGAGAATTGATTTCAGACCGAGGTCGAACGTTTATATCTCGCACAATACGGGAGATTAACAACCTCTGTGGAACCGCACATCGCTTTACTTCTGCCTACCACCCCCAAACAAATGGCCTTACCGAGAGACTCAACAAGACACTTGGTGACATGCTGTCTATGTATGTTGACGTAGACCAAAGAAACTGGGACTCAGTTCTCCTTACGTAACCTTTGCCTATAACACCGCCAAACATGAAACCACTGGGTTTAGCCCTTTCTATCTTGTACACGGACGCGATGTCGAGACCCCATTGGAGCAAGATGGAGATAGAAGAGTCCTTACTGTTCTACATGGTCGGTGAGGTGGACCTGGGTACAACCGACGAGGGCCACGCTGATGGTGAAGTGATTATTTTTTCGGCTAGGGCAGAGGCTTTTTATATCTTTGCTGAGTGAGGAGACATGCGGGAATTTGGACTTTGAACGGGTGCAAAGGGCGTGGGGCGTCTGCCGTATTCTACACCGTTTGGAGCCCGATGGCAACGGCCTGCCAAATTACTTTTTAGGGTTGATTTCTATCTCGATCTCTTGCTTAGTTCAGCTCTTAATCTATTTCATAGTTTTATTTATTCATCCTCAGTTTGCACAAAGTTTATTACATATGGTGATGCAATGACACATGTCAATCATGCGTATAATTATTTATAGATGTGTTTCTATATACAACTTGACAATATTGTTATAAGTATTATACAATATAGGGTTGTTGGTTTGATTTACCATATAAATATATTATATTTAATAATGATTTATTCTGTTGACTTTGGAATATTTGGTAAAGAAAACATTCAAGACAAAGAGGATGAGTTTCTTTTTATGAACATGCGTTCGAGCTTTCGGGCATAATGTCGCCCTTCAACAGGAATAAAACTACAAATAGAATCAAGATACGTCTATATATATACAGGTGATTAGCATAAACAAGAAAACTATTATTTTTAGAGAGATAAAATTTAAGTTTTATGTATGATATACAAAACAGGAATCATGAGGGGCGTGGAGCCCGTAAGCTTGCAGCCCGTGCATTTCAATAAAAAATTCTCTCTTCGTTTTATAGCTATTTACAATACAAAACAGGTAATAGGAGAAATGTAATTATGTTAATATATGGTTTAATCTATTAGTAAAGAATCTATAGGTTGTTGTGTGAACAACTTATATAAATATTTCATTATAAAGTTCCGAAATATCAATGTGTATATTACCTGTTTTGTATTGTAAATAGCTATAAAACGAAGAGAGAAATTTTTATTGAAATGCACGGGCTGCAAGCTTACGGGCTCCACGCCCCTCATGATTCCTGTTTTGTATATCATACATAAAACTTAAATTTTATCTCTCTGAAAATAATTGTTTTCTTGTTTATGCTAATCACCTGTATATATATAGACGTATCTTGATTCTATTTGTAGTTTTATTCCTGTTGAAGGGCGACATTATGCCCGAAAGCTCGAACGCATGTTCATAAAAAGAAACTCATCCTCTTTGTCTTGAATGTTTTCTTTACCAAGTTACTCAAGAGGATTTTACCTTGTTTAAAAAAACTTTGGAATATTATTTTCTATTTTTTTTGGATACATGAGTATTATTATGATATTGTTTTGCAGTCTTGGGAAATATAATAAGAGCAGTTTAGATCATTATTGCTTTAAATAAGCTTATAAAACACAAAATAAATAATCTGAGAAAATATTGCCTGGCTTAAGTCGTAAGAATGAAAAAATAAAATACTTTTTTACATAATTTACAAACGGTTTGAGCCGGCCATCAGGAAACAACAACAACGGGTTATATAAAGGGAAAGCGCGACCTTTGGCGACCTATTTAACAGAGTATTTGAATCTATGAAATATAATTTTAAATATTAATAAAATGGAAATTTCATTAGTGGACATCACTAAAAACTTTCGTTATAATGCATCAATTTCAACCAAATTTTCAACATTTAGGTAAAACGAGATGGAGCAGGTTTTGCTTAACATCAAAATATTTTTCCTAACTTTAACATGCGTAACTTCGCTGTTATCGATTAAATACAAAAAAAAAATCAACAGAGTTAATTTTATTTATATATAAATACAAAAAAAAATCTGCAATTCATTCAACTCAATCTAAAAAAATATTCAAAACAAGCAATTTTAAGATAACACCATATGTAAAACAGTCGGCCAAGAAAACAACAACGATATTACATCTTTCTCACATATTCACACACAATCTTGATTAATAATTAAAAACTAATCTTCAACATTGTTTATAATACTTCATAATATATAATATTCGTTAGGCAAACTTTCACTCGGATAAAACCCGGGCGAAGCCGGGTACACATCCGCTAGTTTTAAATAAAATAATATATTTATATAACATATATATATATATATATATATATATATATATAAATATAGATGAATATTTGCCAGTAGGATATAGAAAAATAGAGCATAGGGCTCCTCTCCCGTTAAAATAGACGCCATCTATTGACCATCGCCGCAAACTAGAAGCCTCGTGTCGGTGATAAATCAATTAAGTTATTAAATAATATATTTGGATCCTAATATTAATTTAGAAATATTTTATCAAAGTGTAACTTTATTCAATTCTAAAATCATATCAATCACCTTTTCCAAACAATTAAGATATTAAAGTAACCAAATATTATAAAATAATTCTAAAAAACACATCATTAAACACATTTTAAGAGTAAAAAATGCTTTAAAGTAGAAATAAAAGGCTGAGCGGTATACCTAAATATTCTGTGTGAATACATTGATCTCTATTTTACCTATTAATTCATACAATATTCATGTAAGATTGGAAAATAACTATCTACGCAATGGGAATTGGATGCTGCAAGAAGAAAACGAAAGCACTGGCCATATTCTCCCTAATGGCAAATCTACTTTGCTGTTTAAAAACAAAAGTTCAAATAAATGATGACTCACCAACCCCCGAAAATCGAACCTTTAAAAAAAAGTAAGCTTTATTTTTATATCATCTATAAATAGTTGAAGCTGTAAAATAGAAACTTAGATACAGTTAAACCTGTCTATAGCTCCCCCACTTGGGATTCACCAAAATAGGGTGCTATAAAGAGGGGCTGCTATAGACATGTCACTTTTAATGTAGAATGTTTACATTTTAATGTGTAAAATCGGGCGCTATAGAGAGTAAGGCGCTATTTAGAGGGGCGCTATAGAGAGGTTTAACTGTATTTTCATTTATTATATTGTTTTGTGCTTGTTTTTAAAGTTTAAAACACTTCAAACGTTATATATTTTATTCAATGAAGATCAAAAATACATAACCATCACAATTAATTATATATCATAACTACTTAACATTAAGCCAACTATTTTCAGTTTTGTTTTGGTCACCAGTCCAATATTTTTATTTCCACAGACTAAATTATGAGATTAATTTATAAATGAAATATTATGCAAAACAAATAAACAACTATATACAGCATATATCAAATTATATTCAATCATATCTCTCAAAAATATTATTTCATAACGAATGTTGAGAAGGCTTAATTTTTATCGAAGTTTTTGGACACTTATTTATTTTACATTAATTTATCAACAAAATATTTGGGAAGTCAGTTTTCTAAAAGAACTTCGAAAACTATCAAATAGATTATTCGGAAATCTGCTATTGTAATGAGGTAGCAATTTTTATAAACCTATATAAATGGAATTATAATCAGAAAATAAATTATAAATATTTTAGATAAAAATACAGGTGACAATAACAAACATATTGAAAAATTTAAATGGTTTATGGAAGACAAAGGCAGTTAAATAAGCCAAAATAGGCCATTTTTGTCACGTTTAATGTAATTTGCCGTTATCATAGACCACACACTGTTTAGAGCAGCATAGATATGCAATATATATCATTATTATAAAATTGAGGTATTTAAAGCAGGAATGTTTCGTTTATACACAATACAAACCTCAACTGTCCTTACTGCGATGAAAAAATATATTTAGGGAGGGTTTGGCTTATCAGTGATTGAGCTTATCACTGTTAACCCAATATATTTTTTAATCGTAGTAAGGACAGTAGAAGTTTGTATTGTGTATAAAATAAACAATAATGCTTTTAAATCCTTTCATTTTATATATATACGAGGGTTGTCCGTTAAATAAGTTCCACGGGGCACCACTGTCGTGAGGATCGCTTTTAGGCTCGAGCCGACTGCACGGGCTCGTAGCTTGTTCTCCTCACTCCAATTTCCCACCAAGGACACGTCGCTGGTAAGCTTAGTCTTGGCTGAGCAGCCGTTAGTGATGGAGCTTCCCCTCGTGTCTCCCGCCAGCTGCGAATTACGGTCAGTAATTCGATTTTTGGCCGCAAAGAAGAATTCGGCGAAGGACATTCATACTGAACTCTGTCAAGTGTATGGAGAAGGGTGTATGAGTTCCGGGATGGTGCGCAGATGGGTCAGAGAATTTAAAAACAGCCGAACAGACGTCCACGATGAACCGCGTGCTGGACGGCCATCGGTTTCGGACGAAACCATTGCCAAAGTCGAAGCGGCAATGCTTGAAGATCGACGGGTTACTGTGCGGAAGCTCTGCGATTTGGTTCCTGATGTCAGTAAAACCACCATCGACAAGATTTTGCGTGAACATTTAGGGTATTCAAAGGTCTGCGCAATATGGGTTCCGAAAATGCTGACTGAAGACCATAAACGGCAGCGGGTTTATGTGGCCCAGAAATTTCTCGATTGCCACAAAACTGACGGAGAGGAATTTTTGGATTCGATCGTTACTGGTGATGTGACATGGGTACACTACACCACACCGGAGACAAAGGAGCAATCCAAGCAGTGGAATCACATTTCTTCGCCGAAACCTCTAAAGTTTAAACAAACACTTTCTGCCGGGAAACTTATGGCTACCGTCTTTTGGGACCGAAAGGGCCTATTGTTGTGCGACTTTATGCGTCTGGGTACAACAATCAATTCCGACCGGTACTGTAAGACCTTAAAACAACTTCCACGCGCGATTCAGAACAAGAGGAGAGGGATGTTAACCAAAGGGGTGCGTTTTCACCACGACAACGCTCGGCCGCACACCGCCCGTCAAACCACCGCCCTCATCGAAGAATTTGAATGGGAATTGGTGTCACACCCACCTTACAGCCCGGACGTAGCTCCTAGTGACTTCCATTTCTTCCCCGAGTTGAAGAAAAACCTGGGGGGAACCCAATTCCAGGACGATGACGAGTTGGAAGAAGCGGTTTTAGGCTTCTACGTGGCCAGGCGGCAGAGTTCTTCGACTCTGGGTTCCATAAGTGGGTGTACCGAATGCAAAAATGCGTAGAACGAAACGGGGAATATGTAGAAAAATGAAAAAGTCTGATATTTTCGAAAATGTATAGTTCAGGGCAAATAAACCTGTTTTTCTGTATGAAAAACCTCTGTTGAACTTATTTAACGGACAACCCTCGTATATGGCTTGTTATTGCTTTGTGTTAATATATCATTATTATTTTTTGAAAATAAACTGATGGTTTGAAGTTTGGTTAGAAAAAATAAATGTGTGGCTACATCAACCAATTAATTATTCAGTTTCTGACGTTTTAGTGATTCACTGTCACTCTCCTCACATGAATGTTTATTCCGAATTCTATTGTAAACATATATAGATACAATATTTATTAAAATACATGTTTTATATTCTTCTCTGATTATCAACTTCGCCTGCTTATTGTAACCGATAATATAATGAGCTATGTAATAGAAACAAGGAAATGGGTGATGATTTGATGATGTCAATCTTGTTCTTTGATGAACACTATTATATATTTGAATATAATACTGAAACAGTAAAAGTCCCTTTATATCAGCAATCATATTGTTATTAGAAGGTAAAATCTATATTTCTGAAATTTAACAAAGAAAGTTTAATAGAATAGCCAATTGAGATCCCTGACATGTATGAGTTAGGAAAATAGACTATCATACTACTATTTCAACAAGATAATACCTATAGTATCCTCTTGAAGGCAATATTTAGAATAAATATATTTTCTTAGGTATTTTATATAATTATCTTAATAATTCAAGTGAGATATAAATATATTCTATGTAAAATAAATTTTGTTTGATTTAAATGAATTTATTTTCGTTCTATAATTAGTTTTAAATGATATATTATTAATATTTGTGCTGTATTGATTATAATGCTTCCTATTTAATTTTAAGCATATGTTTCAGGAACGAAAAAAAAGGAGGGATTTTTGGGCGAATTAAAAGTTTTTTCACTGGAAATCACAAAGAACCAAAGGTAAGATAATTAAATGATAATAGAAAATGTATGTATGTTATATTAAAATATTGTTTTATTTAAAAATATATTTCATAGATACAAATACTGTTAAATCGACCGCCAGAGGTCAGGCTTCTCCTATAAAAACTCGTTGTTGTTGTTTCCCGTTGGTCGGCTTAAATCTTTTGTACATTATGTAAATAATATTTTGTTTTCCTTGTTCTATTCGCCTTAAGCCAGGCAGCACCTTTACCAAATTATGTTTTTTATATATATTCCTGAGCTCAAATAAAGAAAATCTCCAATTTTTTCATAAAATATATATATTTGTTTAGACCTATGTTGTGTCAATTTTAGAGCCAACTGGCCAAAAATGGTATTTTATATATATATTTTATTCAATAATTTATATAAGTCTCTCTATCAGAGAGAGACAATGACAATTAACATATTTCATTGACATTTTGTCAATACAGGAGAGTGTACAGTCCGCACTAATTATGAGAAATTAACAATAATGGAGAAAGAGAGCATTAAAAAAAAAACATTTTATAAGGTCATTTTTGTTGTTTATACGTCCATATAATATAGTAATATTTCATAATAGATGTTTTTTGGTTATATTTTGAATAACCAATTTTTACTCTAATCGTTTATAAACTTGAAAGAAATAACTGCCCTATACACAAAAAGTATATGTACTTTATATATTCTTTACCTATTTGTAATTATCATATCTCTATTTAATGGATACATTATGTATTTTTAGTTATTTCTATTTATTCATATCCAGGAATTATTAAATATGTATGTTATATTAAAATATTATTTTATTTAAATTATTATTTCATAGATTCAAATAATCTGTTAGATCTACCACCAGATGTCGGGACTTTCCCTATAAAAACTCATTGTTGTTGTTTCCCGATGGCCGGCTCAAATCTTTTGTACATTGTGTAAATAAGTTTTTCGTTTTTTAGATTCTTACGTCTTAAGCTAGGCATTACCTTTACCAAATCATGTTTTTTTATGTATATTCCTTAGATCTCAATTAAAGAAATTTCTGATCAAAACCATTTTATAATTAGACTATTATTATTATTGCCACGACTGCAGAACAATATTGTAAAATACTCATGTATACCAAAATCAAGCAACAGCTAATAATTTTATATAAATAACAATAAAAATACAAGTAGAAAATCTTTTTTCATTTTATAACATGTATATATGCATATCGCAATTTTAGGAACATCGGATTTTACTATTTTTTTGATTTACATACACTGTGTATTATATATATCAATTATTGTGTATCTGTTATATAATTATTTCATATATAACTTTTAATTCAATTATAAAAGTATAAACAATATATAAGGCAGTTATTTCTAAAAATATCTTATTCGCTAAGTTGATTTGGAAATATATAATTTATGTTGTAAACTTTCAGCAGGAACGATTTGCTGGAATTTCGTGTGTGAGGGCCTCAAAGTAAATAATAGATACTAGATTTGTGGCAAAAAAAAAAATACACTCAAATATGAATTTTAGAATTATATATTGAGGCCTAAATCTTTATTATTATTATTATCGTAGAAATATTTATTTATTGTACAAAAATTCTACATTGATATTGCAGTGAAGTATTTATTATTTTACACAATGATTTATTATTTTACACTAGTATTAACAGAATATCTTTATCTATTTTTATATTTTACTACTCTGTAAACTTCCCTCATTGCTTATCTTTTGTTCATCCTTCATAGTTTGCTCTTGCCTTAAATAAATTGCTATCTCATCCTGAGGTTTGTCTTCCTTAATTTTCTACGTGGTAATATCAAAATGTATATTTTTATTTTTCATTCGAATTAATATAGGATATTTAAACTCATCAAAGGCTTGTTGTCAAAGTAGTTTTGAATAGGTTTTATTGTCAAGTATCTCTACTACTTCGGCCACAGGAAACTTCTTGGGTCAGCGGTCAATAATCAATGTACCCCGTTAAGGGGGACGACCACAGGTGTGAGGGGTTCTCGGAATCTGATCTGCAGATAAGAAAAATGAGACGCCTCGGTGGTTGAACACTCTTGTTATTATTATTTTATCTTGGGATAAGTTGTTATATTATCTGAATATCTCTTTTCCTAATTTTCCACGTGGCAATATAATTACATATGAATTATTGATACCAATGAAATTCCACACATTAAATAAAATAATAAATATTAATTATTTTCAACCTATATTTTGGAAATAACTTTATCACACCAAACCAAATTACTTTTTAAAATTTTGAACATATTATATACTCAAAAATACACGCGCTAAACCGCACAACCTTCAAAAACTTATAACATCATACAAAAGTTTCAAAATTTTGTTACAAATGGATATGCATTCACCTAAAAAAAAAAAAACACAATTATTGCGTAAATATATCTGCTGTGAATTAATATATATTTTTTATTCCTAGGTTCTAAATGAGAAGAATCAAGTTGCAAGCAAAAAGCAAGTACACTTCGGGAAATGCCCCAGGTATAGGTGGCTAATGCGAATGTTGCCAAAATGTTTGCAAATAGAATTCAAGGGCGACAAGGAGAGAAGACTGAAGAAACTCCGACCTCGCCGTAACCATAACCCATTCACGGCCTACAGAGTCCGAGAGCTAAACAGCCAAGAAAACTTCGTTCTAGCCCAACCATCAATTCAGAAGGAAATTCTGTCGCCTGAAGATATAAACACGACAATTGGACATCCTCACGTACAAAACCAAGTCAAAAAATCAAAAAGGACAGTAACCTATAAGATACCAAAAAAAGGTTTTCATCAAAATAAAAAAATCGGGAGAAAATCCGAGATAAGATTTCGCCGAATGATTCGAAGACAATTTCTTCAAATAATCAGAAATGTGCTGAATGACCCCAACTTCAACAGAAATGTCATCACAGAATATAAAATGATTTTCAAGGAGAATAAGGTAATGGTCGTGCTTTCCATTGGAGGAAACAAGATAACCTTCCAAGTTGCAATCAATAAAAGAAATGTCAAAAAGTTTAAAGCGACCTTTGATGAAGGTCACAAGAAAGGATACCTAGGTACGTTGAGTAAGTAATTGCCTATACATTCACATGGAGAATACTCAACACTTTTCCTCTATTATATTGGAAATATATGGATCATTTTTTTACAGACAGTCAAGGTGGTTATTTTGATGATATATTTTATTATTAAAATTGAATATAATTATCTTTGAAAATAGAGCAAATCCATAAATAAATATTTAAATGAAAAGACATATATTGGATCAAAATATCATTTATTTTACCAATATTTTAGTTGGCTGAACGCCAACCTGTATCAAGGTATTATAACATTTTATTTATGTTTATTGTTTATGTTTTTATTATATTAAAAATTTCATAATACCTTGATTAAAGGTTGGCGTTCAGCCAACTGAAATATTCTATATACAGTTACGAGCGTCATGCGTTCTTAATAATTTTTCATCTCTGTCACCGTTTGCTTTTTTTTTGGAATGGCGCTCTCCTATTGGTTGGCTACGATCACGCCACCTTTGCCCCCCCCCCTCCAATCATGCCCCCCCCCCACTCGCTTCTTCGTTTTTGTAACTATTGTGTTGGAGCGGGTCGCTCCTTAAATAAATGCATATATTAGTTAATAACTAAATGGAATCCTCTCTTTCTTTTTCCCAGTAAGAGACGCCTACGGAAGCCAACAGTACATAGACAGATAAAGCACATAGGCTATAGTTATTAACTAATATATGCATTTATTTAAGGCGCCAATTTATAATTGTAACAAATAGTATTTGAATGAAAACATTCAATCGGGTAAAACACGGGCGTTGCACGGGTCATTCGGCTAGTTGGTAAAATAAATTATATTTTGATCCAATATATGCCTTTTTATTTAAATATTATTTACGTGCTTATCATTACTATAAAGTATAGATCACACTAAGTAAATGTTTGTTAACAGAGAGAGAAATACATATTTAATTAACGGGTTATTCTTTTATTTAATCAAATATTTCAATACATAAATATTAGTAACTGACGAGGGCCAACAGCCAGAAACACGTTCGTGGTTGATTTTTTCTTGATTTATCAAGAAATTGGGTTGGCCAAATATCATGTAAAAGTGGAATAAACGTTTAGTTTATTTTTGATCTACTAGATGGCGCTCTGAAATCTAGAAATGCTCATATGAGCCTGGTCAGGATATGCCTTTTTTTACTATCAACATCTGACCGTTTATATATATATTTTTATTGTTTTTTTTTCCGCATGAATATTATTATAATTTTTTGTTAAATCAAATCTGACTAAGGACATGTTAATATCTATAAATTCATTCTAATCTTTCAAAGTCCCGTCAAATCCTCCAACACCAAATATTATAGTAATCTCTTTCTTGGACTATGGTGTATAATTCTGTATGTAAACCGAATTTATCAGAATTTTGACATTTTATTCAAAACCATAGCTAGAATTTGGGTTTCAAATTCTCATCTATATTCCCTTTTACCTCAGCCATTTTGTCTATATAAATTTTATGAATTATCTCGATTGATAATATAATGTAAATTTGTAAATATTGAATTCTAAGTTCTAATTTGTTCGTTGTTTTGTTTTCTCTGTATTAGGTGCAAATATTTCAATATCGCAACCCTGGTTGATAAATATATTTAAAAAATCGACATCTATTAAATTTACCAACGGAAATATTATAATAGCGCCATGAGAGAGAAGTGGAACTTAATTCATCTATATGGGAGATAAGTATAGAGTAGAAACGTGAAATAGAACTGGGAATTATCTCTCATCCAGCAATAACACTTAGAATACTTATATTTAGTGAGTGAAAATTTATTTATAGAAGAAATAGCTTCCATCCCGTTTATTCTCGATGGCAAACCAGTTTATCGTGTATAGGAAACACCAATTAAATGATACCCTGGTTAATATTGCGCACAGAAATCTCTTTACACCTGATGAAGAAAAATCAACTCCAGAATCCATGAAGAAATCTCGAAAAGAACATGTCATCCGAGCTCCAAATAAAATGAATCTTTACAAGAAATACTGTTTTATATATTATATAATTACGTATCATATTTAATATATTTTTCGAATTTGGATTAGGTTTGTTATTGTTGGGGTAGTACATCAAAAGAAGGTCTATTATTTGTAATTTCCCTGTTTATATATTCATATTTAAAAACAAAAACGGCATATCCTGCCCAGGCTCACATGAGCCTTTTTAGATGGCAGAGCGCCATCTAGTGAAACCAAACGTTTATTTGACTTGTTCCGTGATATTTGGCCAACCAAATTTCTTGATAACTCAATAATTTCGGGCTGTTGGCCTTCGTCAGTGTGGTGCAAACTGTACCTCTACGACCAAATATTTGGGCCCAGTGGTTTCCTGAGAAATCAAGAAATGGGTATTTAAGGCCAAGTATGCGTAAATACGCTTTTCATGTGAAAATATAATAAAGAATATAAAAAAGGTCACGTGTTGATATTAAAAAATAAAAAGGAATATCCTGGCCAGGCTCACATGAGCATTTTTTAGATAACAGAGCGCCACTTATATCAAAACATAATATTTCACGCATTTTAATAAAGAAAATTTTGACATTACTATGTTTATTTAAAACAAAACCGCATGAACATTTGATTATTTATGCTATATATATAAAACGAAAATTGAAATTATACCGCGAATGTTTCTTTTATAAAAATCGAAATTTATTTTCAAAGAGAAATAGCGACATTTCTAACTTTGAGGATGAGGTATGGAAAGGTGAAACATGAAGAGTAATGGCGAACGGAAAAATAAGCAGAAGGGTGTGGGTTCGATTCCCGCCCCTGGACACTTTTTATTTTTCCGTTCGCCATTACTCTTCATGTTTCACCTTTCCATACCTCATCCTCAAAGTTAGAAATGTCGCTATTTCTCTTTGAAAATAAATTTCGATTTTTATAAAAGAAACATTCGCGGTATAATTTCAATTTTCGTTTTACAATCATCAGCCGCGTTATATTGTATTTTAAATGTTACTTTAGGTATTAGTTACGAACGGAAAAATACGTCCAGGGTAGCCGAGTGGACAAGGCACCTGCCCGGTAAGCAGAAGGGTGTGGGTTCGATTCCCGCCCCTGGACACTTTTTATTTTTCCGGTCGCCATTACTCTTCATGTTTCACCTTTCCATACCTCATCCTCAAAGTTAGAAATGTCGCTATTTCTTTTTGAAAATAAATTTCGATTTTTATAAAAGAAACATTCGCGGTATAATTTCAATTTTCGTTTTACAATCATCAGCCGCGTTATATTGTATTTTAAATGTTACTTTAGGTATTAGTTACGAACGGAAAAATACGTCCAGGGTAGCCGAGTGGACAAGGCACCTGCCCGGTAAGCAGAAGGGTGTGGGTTCGATTCCCGCCCCTGGACACTTTTTATTTTTCCGTTCGCCATTACTCTTCATGTTTCACCTTTCCATACCTCATCCTCAAAGTTAGAAATGTCGCTATTTCTCTTTGAAAATAAATTTCGATTTTTATAAAAGAAACATTCGCGGTATAATTTCAATTTTCGTTTTACAATCATCAGCCGCGTTATATTGTATTTTAAATGTTACTTTAGGTATTAGTTACGAACGGAAAAATACGTCCAGGGTAGCCGAGTGGACAAGGCACCTGCCCGGTAAGCAGAAGGGTGTGGGTTCGATTCCCGCCCCTGGACACTTTTTATTTTTCTGTTCGCCATTACTCTTCATGTTTCACCTTTCCATACCTCATTCTCAAAGTTAGAAATGTCGCTATTTCTCTTTGAAAATAAATTTCGATTTTTATAAAGAAACATTCGCGGTATAATTTCAATTTTCGTTTTACAATCATCAGCCGCGTTATATTGTATTTTAAATGTTACTTTAGGTATTAGTTACGAACGGAAAAATACGTCCAGGGTAGCCGAGTGGACAAGGCACCTGCCCGGTAAGCAGAAGGGTGTGGGTTCGATTCCCGCCCCTGGACACTTTTTATTTTTCCGTTCGCCATTACTCTTCATGTTTCACCTTTCCATACCTCATCCTCAAAGTTAGAAATGTCGCTATTTCTCTTTGAAAATAAATTTCGATTTTTATAAAAGAAACATTCGCGGTATAATTTCAATTTTCGTTTTACAATCATCAGCCGCGTTATATTGTATTTTAAATACTATATATATGTAGAATGTGATTCTATGGATATCTAATGTGTTGTGTGATGTGCAGAAAGTAGTTGAGCCTGGCCACCGCTCGGTTAGACGATGAAGAGTGAATACCTATATATATATCACACATTATATAATCCATTATGTATTTTATATGCTAATAAATAATATAAAATATCTAATTTTTTATTTCTTTCTCAAAATATATAATTCTGAACTTAGAAACCATAATTATTATTAGAAAAGGCTCTAAATATTATTATATATAAGAGCTTAATTGGAAGATTAAATTTAATCTTGATTTGGACAAGAGAGGCCCATTAGGTATTATTCCATTAGCATAGATAGAGGTAGCGGAAGTTTGAGTTGGATTATTTCTTTCTCAAAATTTGATATTCTGAACTCAAATTCTTTATTTATATCAGAAAATGCTTTAAAATATAATTGTATCTTAGAGCTTAATAATACTAGAAGATCAATTTTATTCTTGATTTGGACAAAAGAGATCCATTAGGTATTATTCCATTAGCATAGAGAGAAGTAGTGGAAGTTTGAGTGTGATAAGTGGTACCTAAAATGAATATATTGGTTGAGAAAAGGTACAAGAAAGTAGGTAAAGTAAGTAAGTAAAGGCACTTGTAAATAAACTGATTAATTAGGTCACAAACTGTCAAATATCATATTGAATTTTTTAAGAGATTTTGAGAATGTCAGCGACATCTTCTTAGGTTGTTGATGCACTAGTTTGATGCCACCAACCATGAACATGTTCCTAATATAACTAATGATATACATATTTTTGGTACTTGAAATATACACGATATCTCAGCTTTGCAAACTAATAAGCTCGTGCAGTAGAAGCTTGCGCGTTAAATTGACATTAAAATGATTTGAATCTTCATCTGTATTTAAATTTATTTTGATTCCTGTCTATTTGACGAATTATTTCAACGTGATTTTTCATTTAGAAGGGCTTTTGTGCCTGAAAGCTAAAAATTTATGAATTAAGATGTTTTGAAAGAAATTTATTCCCGAAAATTGTTGCAATTCTAAAAGGACTTAAATATGAACGGAGTTTGGATGTTAAACTCGACATTGTTCAGGCTTGAGTTATTCGAGGCGCTTTAAAAGATAAGCTAAATTAATCGATACTAAACTAATAAATAATACAGTAACTGATGAAAATATAAATCTTTGTAAGTTAAAAGTTCATAGAATGGTGATATGCATTAATATAGAGGCGGTTTATTTTTATAAATTGTATTGTTTTAACCAAATAAAAGTAAAGATATAGAACACTATTTCAAGAAAGAGTTAATTTATTTTGGAACCTTAATAAATATAATTTTAATTGAACAATATTATAATTATACATCATGACAAATTTCATGAACAAACTTTCACAAATTTTGGAATCAACCATATTCCCTCATTTTATTTCATAGATCTTACGATAGCAGTTCAGAGAGGTGTTACCAAAAATTGAAGTTCGAAACTATTATAGACACGTATGATTCTTATTAAAAAACTAAACAATTTCTACTGCCCTTACTGCAATAGAATTTTTAAAAAGAATCATACGCGTCTATAATAGTTTCAAATTTTCATAACAGATGGCACGCTAATCCATCATAAAAATTAAAGTATTTGTGTAAAAATAAAAACTCATTTCCTTCAAAATACCTCAGATTTAATTCATTCAACTGAAAAATGTATATATTTATTATCAAATTAAAAAACGTTGACCAATAGGTAATTTCACTTTATTTTCTTTACACACACATGCATATTTTTACAGAAAAAATTAGCACAAAGAGAAGTATTTTGAAACAACAGGTCATGATGGCAATTTCTATTTCGTGAACCTATGTGCATTCTATTGCTTATGTATTATATGTATTTGAAATTTAATTGATTTCATATCATCTATATATATTTATGCCGTTATTCATTGTATATATCTTTATAAATTAAGTTTTAACAATTGATTAATATTTAGAACACACATTGATAATTATCCCTGAATAGAAAAAGCTGATATATATATAAATGTAAAAATAGATTATATTACTGATTGAAACAAGTTATGAATAACTAATTTACCAGAACAAGTATTTACAAGCCAATATGGCCTAACAACTATATTTTAAAAGGCAACATGGAAACTGAATCATCAAAAAAGAGAAGCAGAATAATCAACGCTTTCCTATCAATTCTGACCACAATTTTATCCTGTGGAAAAAACCGTCGCAGAACACCAAAAATCAGCAAGGCTCATTTAGGGCTGGATGAGTTCATTCCCAGCAATGCCAGGTATGGCTCAGGCTTTAAAACAAGGATATGATCAAATGTGTATTATATAATCAAAAATATTTTAATATTTTATTTTTTCCTGGTTAATTTTCAACAGCATAAAGCTTCAATTAGAAAAAAAAAAAACATAATACTCTTCACATTTTAATCAACTTAAAATTAAAAATTTTCAATGTCAAAAATGCAAATTTTACATCAATATATACTCTCTGTTTATGCATTAATTCAATATCTGGAAATATATATATACAAATTGTCATATATTTATTGTTTTTTCTAAATGTATTTGTTTGAAAATATTTTTGATAGAGAATCTCATTTCAGCCAAATTATATATTAATAGAAAATAAATAGAAATTTGTAGATATATGATAATAATTGATCACAATATATTTCAGCATGTGTAACATTATATTGCAAGATGTATGATTCCAAAAAAATTATGTAGCTATAAAGAGAATACAAGTTACATGAATTTATGCCGTGAAACTGCGTTTTCTATGTGAAATAGCCGTTCTGCAATTGAACAAGCAAAGAAAGGATCCGAACCTATAATTTTCTGAGCTATAATATAGCGTATTCAAAGATGCGACCCGACAAATATATAGAATAGAGCATGTAGCACAACAACAAAAATTATCAAGAACACTTCAACCTAAAATGTAACAATATAATAAAATCGAACAATTCACACGTTGACAAAATTCACTATCATAGAAGATATAAATAGGTACGGAGTCAGATACTTATAATAAAAAATAAAGGACTAATATCAAGATATTGCAGGCAAATACAATTGTTATATAAATGTTTGGGAAACCTACAGATTGAATTATAAATGGAAAATATACTCATAGACAGAACTTAAGGTAGTAGAACATCTTTGATTTCGCTGGTGGTTTCTTTCTTTTCTTTTTCGAAAGAGATAGAGTACATTTTGTTCCAACTTTTTTTATCTCGTGTGACTTCAATAAAGGTCACTGTGTATCTAATATCTTTCAGAGTTATTTTCTGAAATCGGACATACATGCTAAGAGGTACACATTTTTTTTTTGTTCATGAGTGTACAATTAAAAAAAATATTCGAGAATCGAACTTACCTATTGTTCGATGTAGCAGTTGAAAAAAATCTTGCAAGTTGAGTTGAGTTTACTCTGTTTGTTGCTTATCACATGAGAGTGGAGAGCCTTTCAGTGAACGAATAACCTAGACACCTACCATTTTACACAACTACAAAAATTTCTAAAAATAGGCTTCTGTTATTTCATCAGCCGAATTAAAAAACATTGGAAGGAAAATCATTCCCTAACAATTATGCATAATTCTTGAATCAATGCATGCCCCAACTATAATTCACAACTTCATAAAAATCTAGAATGACTGAACCAATAGCTAACACTAATGAAACATTCCTGAAAATTTTCCCATTTGGAATTCCTTACTATTTTCTTCAAAATTTTTACAACGCATAATTAATTACAAATCAGGGTAATTTTAAGAATTTCTGGCGAAAACCGGGGCAACATATGATCCTAGCTACTTCTGTGGAAAAGAAAACCAAGACTCAATACATTTATTGATAGAATTGTGTGTGTGTCCATTCTTCCACAACTATAGAAGTAATCATTTTTATCCAATCGAAGAAATGTGCGAATTTGTATATAAAAAAGACACCTAGGTAAAATTCAATAATTTTGGTAAATTCATTTCTTACTTTTTTTTCGGTTTGAGAAAACCAATCTTTCAGTTTTAATTTTGTTTTCAGTCTTGTTTATTGAATTGTATATAAGCTGCTAAAATGTATTTAGGCACAAGTATCTAAAACTGGGATATCGCGTCCGATATGTCAAATAAATAAAAGTAAAACACATACTGTGTTCAGTAAAAATCGCTTGAATATCGTTTATTTAATAAAAAAAATTGGAAATAACGCCAACTGATTCTGAAATAATATTTTAAAAATGAATTGTATTTAAAATATATATTAATATATTTTTAAAAACCTTGAGAAGCAAATGAAAAATATATTGGAAAGCTAAAATTGAATCCATTTTTATAGGGGGGGGGGGGGGTCTGCGAGAATAATATTGAAAATATATAGAAAATACTATTGAAGCATTTAGGACAACTTGATTGATTTTTAAATTTGAAGACTACGATTTTATAGTTAGATTAAGAAAAAAAAAGTTATTAAATTCATTTAATTTCTGTCTATTTGAATTTGTATCTTCGCCTAACTAACCATGATATCTTAGATCGACTTTGACTTAGAGTAAATTGCTTGAATTTTGAGCGAGATATATTTTATTGTAAATTTCTTGGCATTTGTTTTGATTTATATTCAATTTTAATAGCTTACCTCAATTCTTCCTTATCCAGTTCGAGGCCATAGTGACTTGTATGTTCAGTAAATGATATACTGAAGCAATTCTCTACTTGATTGATTTATGATTAACAGAATTTATTATTTTTATATTCATAGTTAGAATTACAACTATACAAAATTTATGAAATCCCATCCTTTCTGATTGAATTTATACCTTTGCCTAACTAACCATTATATTTTAGATCGACTTTGACTTAGAGTAAATTGCTTGAATTTTGATCAAATTCATATTTGATTGCAAATTACTGGAATTATAATCGGGATTTATATTTTATTAAAAATTTCTGGAATTTTGTTTGATTTAGATTTATGTTCAAATAGCTTACCTCAATTCTTCCTTATCCGGGTTGAAGGCCATAATGTCGTGACTTGTATGTTCTGCAAATGATATACTGAAGCAATTCTCTACTTGATTGATTTCAAATTTAGCGATTTTAATATTTTCATATTCATATTCAGAATTTCAACTATACAAAATTTATGAAATTCATTCCTTTCTGATTGAATTTACTTATCTGACATAGTAACTAACAATAAACAATAATTCAAATTTAAAGGATATAGAATTATTTGTATATAAAAATGAATTTATAAATACAAATTTGTTTAATAGAAACATTAAATTAAGAGAGATTTTAGACTTTTTGAGTAAAAAAAATATATGATAGGATTCAACATACTCCCCTGACTGGTAAAAGATGACCATAAAACATTATAGTTAAAAATTACAGAGTAGATTCAGATTATATGCATATTACTTAATTTTAGATGTTGCAAAGAGTACATTTTCAAAGTTGAAAGTCAAGTCTCTCTAGAATTCGACTATTATGTCTTATTTGATATTAAGATATATAAATTACTTTGTTTAGCTCTCTTTGTGTAGGCGGTATTTTTGTCGAATAATATTAAAAATGAAGAACTTTTGTGATAGCAAATCAAACTTGTTAAAGAAGATAAAATTATATAGGTATTATTTTTATTTAAAAATTCCAGAATGGACGCTATATCCACAAATCGGATATTTGCGAAATGTATACATTTGAATGAAAAAAAAAAAGAAGAAAAGCAGTTCAAAGGGATTTATACATATTTACATATCAGTATGTAAATTGATTACATTAGTAGTCACTTATTTAGTTAAGTACATTCTGCAGAATTTGTTGAATCTTTGGTGTATGTCCTTAGTGTAGACCAGATGTTGCATATTTGTTATGGGAAGCTGATTTAGTTTCTTAATGTCAGTGGTTAGCGGACAGTCAGTTAATAAGTGTCTGGGGTTCTGTTCTTTGCCTTCACACGAGCATCCAGGTGATTCAGCTTTGCCAATTTTAAACAGGTATGAGTTTGAGTCGCCATGTCCAGTGAAGAGAGAGAGAGAAAGAGAGAGAGAGAATTGCACATTATAGAAGTTAGATTTGATATAATTAGGAATATTTGGGCCACTGAAGGAACTTTTGAAATTTTCATTGGTCGCTTCGTAGTATTCCTGTTGTTTCTGGTTTATAAAGTTAGATATTATGATTCTTTTTGCTGGGACAACTCGGTTGTAATCTATATTTATTTTCAATATATTTGATTCAATGAAGTGTGTGAGCTTTGGTGTTCTAGCAATGATATGCGTACAATTTGACGATGTCGTATTGTAGGCTTGTATACCAATGTTTGAGGATTTTATACTGTAAGCTAGTTCAATTTGTCTTTGGCTTTTTTTGGGATGAATTGGTACCATATCGTAGATCCGTATGTTATTGTATTTCTAAATAGTGTTTTGTACAATACAATTTTCCTTTTACTGTCAAGACCCCAGGACTTCTTTGTTAGTCCTAATAGATATCCACTTGCTCTGGTTGTTTTCGTGATAATATCATTAATGTGCGGCATAAAATCAAGTTTGTTCTTATTTCTGTGGTTTTTGAAGGTTATTCCCAAATATTTACCCTATCTACCGGAATAATATGGTATTGTTATTCAAAGTTATTGTAAACCTTTTATTATTGAACAAAGGCAAAACCTTCGTTTTCTCCTTGGATATTCTTATTTTGCTGCCTTCACACCAATTTGTTATTTTACTCATTATGCTCTTTATTGTATTTTCAAGTTCTTTTAAGTTTTTATTCCAGCATATCACCGTTATATCATCTGTATGTACGTATCCGATATCATGTATCCAATGATTTCACTATTCGGCTCAGTATATTTGTATAGTAAAAATCGTTCATGATTATATTCCATATTGTAGGGGAAATAGGTCCTCCCTGCGGGCATTCTTTGCTTAGTGTTTTTTGAACTTCAATTGATGTGTATCTGTATCTTATTTTTCTATTATTGAAATATACCTTGAAAAGTTTTACAATAGATGCATTTACATTATCTTCATCGATTCTTTTCAGCACCATTAGCCACCATGCATTATCAAATGCTCCACTGATGTCGATTGTTATAATGGCCGTAAATTCCATAGCTTTGTGGTCTAAAGCAGTTTTGACAATGTCAGTTAGCGCTGTTATTGTTGATCGTGATTTTGTAAATCCGTGTTGACGATTGCTGAATATCTTATTTTCTTCATAGTGCTTGATTATTTTATTGTTAATAATTTTTCAAAGATTTTAGAAATGTTTGAGTTCAAACATAAGGGTCTGTAGCTCTTATACTCGCAGTAGTTAGCTTTACCTGGCTTTGGGATAACCAACACTTCTGCTTTCTTCCACTCATTTGGGAAGTAGCTCATATCCAAACACTTCTGAAACAGCTTAGTCAGGAGCGGAGCGATAAAGTGTTTTAGTATGCAATATCATATTGTTAGATATATAGTCAGTTCCAGGATATCTCCTTGGGTTTAATTTATCAATTATATCATTTATTTACTCCATTGTGACTACTATATTTGCTGTATTCAATATCTTTGGTTTATAGTTTCTTATTTCATTATTTGAATTCGTGTCATCGTTGAGGCTGTCATCAGAAAAGAGACAGGCTAACAAGCCCTCGGTTCTCTGCAACCGCTCATGACATGTATTTGTTTCCAATATTTGTATTTGCTTATCAGGTATTCCTTTCAATTTTTGTATATTTTATATAAATTTCCAAAAGGATTGTTTGAATTGTTTTCTTCCAGAAAAGTTTTCCATGATATTCTTTTTGATTTCTTAATTTCACGTATATATTTGTTTCGTGTATTTTTGAACAATTCAGCAATATAACGTGGAGGATTAGGATTTCGGTAATATCATTTTCTTATATAGTGAAAGTTATTTTTCATAATTTCCAGTTTTGCATTCCACCAGTTTTCGCTCTACCTCTCATAGAGTTGTTTCCCCTAATTCTTAATGTTGAGTAGGCAGATTCAATTAAGATATTTGCATTTCTCTCATCATCTCTGGTGTAGAAGCATTTTATGTATAGTTTTTTAATCTTCTCATGGTCAGTTCCATTCACGCTCTGAGTGTATTGATTCTAGTCCACTCCCTGCTTATTGAAAATTCCAATTTGAATAAGAAGTGATTGTGGAGAATTGATCATCTATACAGACATAAAATGTTATTGCCTTGTGGTCAGATATTTGAGAGATTTGTTTAGAGCACCAGTTTCTAATAGTTCTAATTGTCCGTCTGTTTGTTAACGTTAAATCGATAATGCTCGCATTTCGTCATGTTGGAGTTTTGACATTGTGTATCGTTAAGTTTAAATCGTCTATTTGTGGTGTCAGTTTATGACCATTGTAGTTTTTCTTCGAGTCATACCATAGTGGATCTCTTGCGTTGAAGTCTCCACATATGACCACTGGGGAATCTTCGTACTCATTACTTAATTGTCTTAAGAATATTGTATGTTCGCTTTTCATAGAGTTTGGTTGTATATAAATATGTGATATTATGACTTTTTTAGTTGAGGTATAAATAAAATTGTTGTGGCAAATGTGTTTGTATATTTTTTGATTAGTTTAGTCTGAAGAGAGGCATTATTTATAATGATTGCTGCATTGACATTTCGGCAGTTTTCCAGTTGAAACTTTTTCGCGGACCATGAGTATATTACCTTATCATTTATTGCATATGGTTCCTGTATTAATATTATATCAGCCTCCGTAAAGTCTTTGGAAGCACGGAGTTCATTAATACATGCAATGCTTTTTCTGGTGTTTTGTTGGACAATTTTGACTTTATTAATTTGCATGGTATCTAAGTACGTGCCCCGTTTGTTTACTGCTCCGAGCGTATTATTCATTTTTATATCGTGGTTCAGTAGTTATGTAGGCAGTTTTTTGTATCGTATACTCAATTTGTTTTGCATATATCGGACAGTCTTTGGAGTTTGGTTTATGTTCTTGATTTTTATTTTTTAAATATGGGTGTTTCGTTCAATTACAACACTTAATGCTGCCAGAGCAAAGATGCTGACCTTCCTGGCCACATTTGATACATTTTTTCAAGTTAGGACAGTTGTTTGTACGATGCTTAGGGTTAAATTCAAAGCAATTTTGACATTGGCTAACCAGTATTTTATCTCTCACCTCACAGCGTTGTATATCTGTGTAAACTTTACCAGTTTTCTTTAATATTTGGTACTAGCCGAGTGACCCGGGCAACGCCCCGGGTTTACCCGAAGGACCCGCAGGTGAGAAACTATAGAAGAAAAATTTTAACAAATCAGAAAATGAAATTGCAAACAACAGAACTACACTACTTTAAGGACATGAGAGCACATGCACTGTATCACCATACGTATACCATTTTCAAAGACCCTGCTTAGGATTAAAACTTCTCAGAAGCATAACAATAGTACCACCTAGAGGTTAACTGGTGTGGATGCATTCCTCTGGGAGTGAGACTATTGAGAAATTCAGTAGGGAGTTATTTTGCTTCTCCGCATTCTAACACTCCAACTGTTAACACTGTGGAAACACTGACTCATGTTTGGTAAGCAATTTCAGGGAAGAAACTATAGACATTGGATTAAATAAATTATTAATTAAATTGCATTGAATAAAAATTATTAGATTTAAATAAATATTATTAGAGTGAAAAAAAAAGAAAGAAATTAACAAATTAGAAAATAAAATTTCGAAAAATACAACTATATTGCAGATAAGATAAGAGGACCTTATTAAAAATACATAAACAAACTGTAATTCGACACTCGATAATTCGACACTTTCGATAATTCGACACTTTCGATAATTCGACACTTTCGATAATTCGACACTTTCGATAATTCGACCATTTTAAAAATCAAATTTACAAGGTTGATTGTTGTTTAAATACAACTTTGCTTTTGCATGCATAAACACAGGCTCTTGTAGCAAGAACCCAAATATTATTTATAGTCATAGCAAAAGCAAACTTTAGTGAAAACTGATGCCTCTTCAGAATGAATGGAAGACTGAAATCTGAAGGAGCAGAATATATGGGTCATTTATACTTTCACCAATGCCTTTAGGATCTTTGCGATGGAACGCGTATGGTGTTTCAGCGCATGTGCTCTCATGTCCTTGAAGCACATATACTGACAGTGCCCAAAGTTGAACACACTGTATAGTGTCTGAAATATCTTTGGCCCCTTCGGATACCAACCTTCGCTTCATTCTAGAGAGGCGTTAGTTTTCATGTCATATCTGTAATATAGTTTTGTTGTTTGCAATTTTCTTTTTTTTTTTTTTCCTTTCAAATATGTATCCACTCTGAAATATAGTTTGTAAATTTTTATTCCAATTTATTTTCTTATATATATATGTATTTTTTTTTCATTTCCAAAATATTTATTTATACTTTCACCAATGCCTTTAGGATCTTTGCGATGGAACACGTATGGTGTTTCAGCGCATGTGCTCTCATGTCCTTGAAGCACATATACTGACAGTGCCCAAAGTTGAACACACTGTATAGTGTCTGAAATATCTTTGGCCCCTTCGGATACCAACCTTCGCTTCATTCTAGAGAGGCGTTAGTTTTCACTAAGGTTGGCTTTTGCTATGACTATAAATAAGGCTCAAGGCCAAACCTTGGCTACAAGAGCCTGTGTTTACGCACGGACAACTTTATATGTAGCTTTTTCAAGTGTGCGAACATTGGATAGCATACATGTAAAGATGACCCATATCTTCTGCTCCTTCACATTTCAGTCTTCCATTCATTCTGAAGAGGCATCAGTTTTCACTAAAGTTGGGTTCTTGCTACAAGAGCCTGTGTTTATGCATGCAAAATCAAAGTTGTATTTAAACAACAATCAACCTTGTAAATTTGATTTTTAAAATGGTCGAATTATCGAAAGTGTCGAATTATCGAAAGTGTCGAATTATCGATAGTGTCGAATTACAGTTTGTTTATTTATTTTTTAATAAGGTCCTCTTATCTTATCTGCAATATAGTTGTATTTTTCGAAATTTTATTTTCTAATTTGTTAATTTTTCTTTTTTTTTTTCACTCGAATAATATTTATTTAAATCTAATAATTTTTATTTAATGCGATTTAATTAATAATTTATTTAATCCAATGTCTATAGTTTCTTCCCTGAAATTGCTTACCAAACATGAGTCAGTGTTTCCACAGTGTTAACAGTTGGAGTGTTAGAATGCGGAGAAGCAAAATAACTCCCTACTGAATTTCTCAATAGTCTTACTCCCAGAGGAATGCATCCACACCAGTTAACCTCTAGGTTGGTACTATTGTTATGCTTCTGAGAAGTTTTAATCCTAAGCAGGGTCTTTGAAAATGGTACACGTATGAAAAGCAGTTCGACTTTGCATGTACAAGTGTGCCAGAGCCCCGTTTGATTACTTGCGCTTGCTGGTGGGGTTGGACTTTTGCAAGAATCAGAAGCCATTGGAGCTTTTTTTTTTATTTTTTCAGAAAAAAGTGCCCAATGCGGGAATCGAACCCGGGTCGTAGCGGTCGAAAACCAACGGCTTAGACCATCCTTCCACCAACCCCCAGTAAAATAAGTAAATAAAAAGAAGACCAAAAATAAGTGATAATAGTTTATTGAATAACAAATAAAAAAAAATCTTTCAGGTGAAAAATTATAGGCATTGGTAAAAAAGTAAACAAGAGAAATAGCCTAGCGGTCAGGGGAGTGAGTCTTCCACGGCCTTTCCGAGGCATGACAGAAGACGCTCAAAAAAAAAAAAGGTAAAATAAGAACCAAGCAGAGGAAATCTATAAAACTGAAAGCCAGGACAGGCATAAAAAGAAAATTCCAAGCATGTGAGGAAACAATTGATGAAAAAAAAAAGGATTAAAAAAAAATACTGCAAAAAAGAAACCAGACACAAAAAGCAACAATTGAGTACACAAATACAGCATCAGCCTATTTATGAGATGAAAAAAAAAGACAGACACAAAAATGGAGCTAAATTCAAATGAAAAACTAACAAATTAATAAAAGAAAATAAGACCTAATCCAAATAATTTAATAAAAAAAAAGCAACAATTGAGTACACAAATACAGCATCAGCCTATTTATGAGAAGAAAAAAAAAGACAGACACAAAAATGGAGCTAAATTCAAATGAAAAACTATAACAAATTAATAAAAGAAAATAAGACCTAATCCAAATAATTTAATTTAAAAAAAAGTCACACACTATTAAATTATTTGGATTAGGTCTTATTAATGAGAAAAAAAAGATGCCAAAAAAGATAACCAGATACAAAAATTGTGCTAAATTCAAATGAAAAACTATAACAAACACTTATAAAAGATAGAATAAAAGTAATAATTCAATCTACAATTCGAAAAATAATATAACCTGGTGAGTTCCCAGAAAAGGGTAACTTTGGTAGGCGGCGCTGTACGTTGACACCGCCGTACCTTCGAGCCGAACCAACGGCTTAGACCATCCTTCCACCAACCCCCAGTAAAATAAGTAAATAAAAAGAAGACCAAAAATAAGTGATAATAGTTTATTGAATAACAAATAAAAAAAAATCTTTCAGGTGAAAAATTATAGGCATTGGTAAAAAAGTAAACAAGAGAAATAGCCTAGCGGTCAGGGGAGTGAGTCTTCCACGGCCTTTCCGAGGCATGACAGAAGACGCTCAAAAAAAAAAAAGGTAAAATAAGAACCAAGCAGAGGAAATCTATAAAACTGAAAGCCAGGACAGGCATAAAAAGAAAATTCCAAGCATGTGAGGAAACAATTGATGAAAAAAAAAAGGATTCAAAAAAAAATACTGCAAAAAAGAAACCAGACACAAAAAGCAACAATTGAGTACACAAATACAGCATCAGCCTATTTATGAGATGAAAAAAAAAGACAGACACAAAAATGGAGCTAAATTCAAATGAAAAACTATAACAAATTAATAAAAGAAAATAAGACCTAATCCAAATAATTTAATAAAAAAAAAAAGCAACAATTGAGTACACAAATACAGCATCAGCCTATTTATGAGAAGAAAAAAAAAGACAGACACAAAAATGGAGCTAAATTCAAATGAAAAACTATAACAAATTAATAAAAGAAAATAAGACCTAATCCAAATAATTTAATTTAAAAAAAAGTCACACACTATTAAATTATTTGGATTAGGTCTTATTAATGAGAAAAAAAAGATGCCAAAAAAGATACAAAAATTGTGCTAAATTCAAATGAAAAAACTATAACAAACACTTATAAAAGATAGAATAAAAGTAATAATTCAATCTACAATTCGAAAAATAATATAACCTGGTGAGTTCCCAGAAAAGGTTAACTTTGGTAGGCGGCGCTGTACGTTGACACCGCCGTACCTTCGAGCCGAACCAACGGCTTAGATCATCCTTCCACCAACCCCCAGTAAAATAAGTAAATAAAAAGAAGACCAAAAATAAGTGATAATAGTTTATTGAATAACAAATAAAAAAAAATCTTTCAGGTGAAAAATTATAGGCATTGGTAAAAAAGTAAACAAGAGAAATAGCCTAGCGGTCAGGGGAGTGAGTCTTCCACGGCCTTTCCGAGGCATGACAGAAGACGCTCAAAAAAAAAAAAAGGTAAAATAAGAACCAAGCAGAGGAAATCTATAAAACTGAAAGCCAGGACAGGCATAAAAAGAAAATTCCAAGCATGTGAGGAAACAATTGATGAAAAAAAAAAGGATTAAAAAAAAATACTGCAAAAAAGAAACCAGACACAAAAAGCAACAATTGAGTACACAAATACAGCATCAGCCTATTTATGAGATGAAAAAAAAAGACAGACACAAAAATGGAGCTAAATTCAAATGAAAAACTATAACAAATTAATAAAAGAAAATAAGACCTAATCCAAATAATTTAATAAAAAAAAAAGCAACAATTGAGTACACAAATACAGCATCAGCCTATTTATGAGAAGAAAAAATAAGACAGACACAAAATGGAGCTAAATTCAAATGAAAAACTATAACAAATTAATAAAAGAAAATAAGACCTAATCCAAATAATTTAATTTTAAAAAAAGTCACACACTATTAAATTATTTGGATTAGGTCTTATTAATGAGAAAAAAAAGATGCCAAAAAAGATAACCAGATACAAAAATTGTGCTAAATTCAAATGAAAAACTATAACAAACACTTATAAAAGATAGAATAAAAGTAATAATTCAATCTACAATTCGAAAAATAATATAACCTGGTGAGTTCCCAGAAAAGGGTAACTTTGGTAGGCGGCGCTGTACGTTGACACCGCCGTACCTTCGAGCCGTTTTACACGAGTTAAAGCGAAGATTTTGGACATAGTGATTTTTACATTTCGATCTTTTATATTAATATATATACTTACTATTGCGAATTATTTTTCTAAAAACGAACATTATTTTTTTTTAATTATCTGAAACTAACCTAATTCAACTTATCTAAAACTAACCTTATTTAGCGATTAAACTAACATAATTAAACCTATTTGAATCTAACCTCATATACACTTTTACACTACCTTTTCATTTCAAAATTAAATTAAAATAAGTTTATATTAAATAATAACATTTTTAAAAATCGACTTTCTGGTTCACACTTTTGTATCTAATCAATTATGTATTTCTTTATTTCTCTCTATAAAAGTTACGCAATTGTAAACAAAAGAATTGATGATGATAAATGCAAAAAATCTACGATTGTAAAATAGATTAAATTAAAAAATAAAAATAACTGTTAACATTAGGAAAATAAAAACAGGCCTATGACACGAAGAAAAAAATAACGAAAATTTTGGTATATAGATTGTTATGTGTAGTTCAGAATCTTCGGAGGAGATAGCTCAGGACTTTACAATGGAAAACTCTGTTACGGTATTATCTATATAGATACTTGTGTAGAGACTCTCAACACGATGTCTTGTTCTTGCCTATTAGATTTGATCGGAAAAATAACCTTTATATGATCTTGTAGGTTGTCAAGCTCCCGATTCATATTGCATAATATAGTTGCAGATTGGTTATATCAGTTATTTTATTGACAGATTTGATAAGTATATCAGGATCTCTTAGTTTTGGTTTGTATACCTTACTTATTTTGTTAATTTCGTCTGTATTTTGAAAATTTCTAGAAGCTGGTCGATATCTTCCTCATTAGGAGATCTGATGATTGTACTATTTTTTGTATTTATTATGTTTGTTATTTTGGCTTTGTTACCTTCCTGACGCAAAATTTTATTTTTTCGCTTACCAGTTGATGAATGCCTGATATGTTTAGATTGTTATTTGATGAAATAATCAAAGTTTTCTCTTCATTCGTATATCCGTCTTTCTGTATTGATTTTCCTATTTTATTTTTAACCATATCTACATAAGTATCCTTAGTTGTGCTTTTTGTAACCATTTTACATAGTTCATTTTTTATTTAATCTAAATTATTTGCAGACATTCTTCAATCTTTGATACATTTTTCATCAAGTTTAATTAGTTCACATACGCTATCTTTTATTTGTTTAATAGTTCCTTTTAAATAACCAATATCCTCTTTGCAAAGATTTTTCCTATTGCTATGATATTTGTCAGAAAAATACTTGAATATTTCATCCAAACGATTTAAAATTAATGAGTTCATATCTCATTCTAGCTAAGAATCTCCGCAAAGGATAACGATAAAAAATGTAAATTAGATATTTTCTTACTAATAAGAACTAAAAAAGAGAGAAAAATAAATCAGTAAAGTAATTATACTTAGCTTGAGTAGCGAAGAGCGATGCAAAACACGTCCGCTCAGACCGGGAAAAATATGACAATTAATTGAATCAAATTATTATAAAATATAGACCAGATATAAAAAGGGGTTTTCCTCTTTCAAAGAACTCGTAAACACCGACATTCTAGATTTTTATAAATATAGAATGGTGTTGTATTTATGCGTGTGAATTTTCAAAATCTACACATATGATTAATCCATAAAAGCTGTTTATGTGCAAACACAGGCTCTTGGATACTCAATGAAGTGTTTTACCTTGAGACTTACTAAGTGTGTCAAAAGATGAAGCTGATTATAAAACTGATGTTTTTTTTTATAATAAAGAAAAGTTGCAATCTATGAAGAGGTCGTAAAAACTTTTGTATTCATAAAATGTTCCTCAATTTAGTTCCTTTTAATATTTAGGTTTTAACGAGATGATAATGCATTAGCTAGACCATCTCATGTGTGTCATTGTATAGACCCAGTTTAGGATTCAAATTTATCTGAAACGTGAAATCTACATTATGATTCAACTTGTGAAATTAGAATTCTGTGAACAAACTAAAATTTCAAAACCTTGCAGCATAAAGATGGTGTAAATAAAGGGAAATCGTTATTTTAAATATTTTGAAATATATTTATATTTTTGGATTTTCCAGGTGTTGTTGTTGCTTATTCCTCAAGTCGTTCAAAATTTTTTCATTAGTTTCCATTGTCTCAGCTTATTTATTATACATCATGGAGAAGGTAAGAGGGATGCACCTGCTGTTGGTGTGGAGAGCTGGAAGTACCACTCGAACAACTCGGAATTTTTAGGTAGATACATAATATGACTTTATTAAAATAGAAATAATCATTCAATATATTACATATATCATTAATATATAATTAATATGAACCTATAAACCATACTTCAAATGAATATTTTCTTTCAGGTCAACCAAAAGGCCTGGAATCTTCAATAGAATTAAAGATTTTTTCACCAAAGGGAAGAAGA
This sequence comes from Cordylochernes scorpioides, assembly GCA_030710605.1. NCBI lineage: Eukaryota > Metazoa > Arthropoda > Arachnida > Pseudoscorpiones > Chernetidae > Cordylochernes > Cordylochernes scorpioides. Next base: position 26,741,548 of record CP092873.1, on the reverse strand, counting down.
AGTCCTCTGAAAATGTAAATATTTTGAAGTTAATTAGAAATTATAATTATTTTAAATATAGAGAAAAGTAAAGAAGATATTCTGTCTATTAATGTAAAGTTTACTATAGCTATATGATACAAAGGGAGTCACATTGCTGAACTTGCTGTCTGAATGAATATATGTTAAAACGAAGTTCTCATCGATAATAATGTAGAACCTCCCTGTAAAGGACATCTAGTTGTAGAGCCAAAGTGTCCTTTAGGGAGAGGAGTCCTCTTACTGGATAGTTGCTAAATACAGTAGAACCTCCCTGTAAAGGACATCTAGTTGCAGAGCCAAAGTGTCCTTTAGAAGGAGGTGTCCTCTTACCGGAGAGTTTATAAATTGTAAAAATGGTAATTTTGCAAATGAAAACTGTCCTTTGTTTCCAAAGAAAGGTTCTACTGTATTATTTAAAAATAATCTAAAATGTAATAAAATATTAGAACTCTAATGGTAAATAAAATGGCCAAACTACTAGAAGGTTTCACCGCTAATATTTTAGGTAATTTCATTATTTATTCAACAGTGAGAACAGAAGCAAGTTTGTTTTATTTGAAAAAGAAAAAATATCTATTTAATTTTTGCAATTTTTACAGATAAAATATAAAATTTCCCTATTAAATTAATATGCAAAAAAAGGACGATTATAATATACATTGACTAGAAAGAGTATTTAAATATGATAATATTAATATAAAAATATCAAACACAAATATATCATTTAAATTTTGTTGTTGTTGTTTTTAGGAGATAAATGAGCCCGCCAAAAAGTCCGTACATTTTGGAGAATGCCCAAAACTCCACATACTTCCAAAATGCTTAAGGAAGGAATTTGAGGGAGATAAACAGCGGCGGTTAAAAAAACTTAGAAGGAAGAGCAGCGAAAGCCTCATTATTAAAAACCCACATATTTCTCAACAAGCTGACCCCATAGACATATTTCCAGCAGAAATTGAGCAAAATGACAAATCTGAAAATGAAGAGATTGCTGATATTGCTACTCAAGCAGAGACATCTTCTATAAATAAATATTGCACAATGAAAACATTCAAAATAAATAAGTTTAAAAACGATATCAAAAATGGACAAAGTCTAACAAGATTCTTCTCAAGGCAATTCAAGAGAATATTGATGGCCATATTGGAGAGGAAATTAGAATAAATAAGAATGTCGTCATGAAGAAAGGTCCTCAGCTAACAAAGAATAGCCTTCGAAAGACAATCAAGTTGTCCATTGGCGATTTAGATCTGGATTTGGAGATAAAATCCAAGAAGAGGAAAAAGCTTAAAGTTGCGGCCCTTATGTATGGGCCCCTTCAAGCGCCTCGGACCTTCTAATGTAAGTAACTTGCTATAACTCTACTGACATAACTGGACCTATAACTGTCTATTATTATCAGGTCTTCGTCTATCAGCCTCAGCCCCACCTCCCTGTCTATCCGCAGCTTCACCTCCCTGTCTATCCTCAGCTCTACTCCCCTGTCTATCCTCAGATACACCTCCCTGTTTATCCTCAGGTCCACCTCCCCGTCTATCCTCAGATACACCTCCCAGTCTATCCTCAGATACACCTCCCAGTCTATCCTAAGGTCCACCTCCCTGTTTAACCTCAGCCCCATCTCCCTGTCTATGCTCAGCCCCACCCCCTGTCTATCCTCATATCCACCTCCCTGGCTATCCTCAGCCCCATCTCCCTGTCTATCCTCAGCCCCACCACCCTGTCTATCCTAGATCCACCTCCCTGTCTTTCCTCAGCTCCACCTCCCTGTCTAACCTCAGCCCCACCCCCCTGTCCATCCTCAGATCCACCACCCTGTCTATCCTAGATTCACCTCCCTGTCTTTCCTCAGCTCCACCTCCCTGTCTTACCTCAGCCCCACCCCCCTGTCCATCCTCAGATCCACCTCCCTATCTTTCCTCAGCTCCACCTCCCTGTCTATCCTCAGATCTACCTCCCTGGCTATCCTCAGCTCCACCTCCCTGTATATTCTCAGGTTTTCACCCCCTTCTCCTGTCCTTTCATATACCTCCAATAGAAATAAGGTAAGCAAATATGACATTGGGTACTATTCGAGTTCTTATACTCACAAAAAATGAAATAATTTATCTGAAAGGTCCATACAGCGAAATTCTCTAGAGTAAGTTAACGAGAGAAGGACACAAGTTATGTAACAACATTTTATTTTCATTATGGTGATGCTAAAAAGTGTGTTATATATTTCTATATATATTAAATGTTAATTTTATTCCATTTTTATATAGAAAATTGATTTTTAATATTCATTGAATATATTATATACACTATATCATTAAAATTTGTTATATGATTTCTAAGATATTTAATAGAAATGTTCAATATCATGTTTAAAAATATTCTTAATAATATTTTCAACAGTTTTTTGAATTTATTTGATATATATAAATTCAATTACAAAATATATTTGAATTATAAGTATAATTATTATATATATTGACACGAAATAACTGAGGAAAATTAAACGTTTGGCAAAACAAAGTGAAATTCATAAATACTATATAGACAATGGTGAAGAAATATAGAGAGAGTATCTACCATAATTACCATAAATTCAATGAACGACATTTGAAAATTATCCCACATGTGTTACTTTTGAACAAAAAATCGAAATTTATTTTAAGGAAAAGTAACGATTATTTCTAACCTTACTGATGAAGTATGAAAGGATGAATTGTGAAGTGTAATGATAAACGGAAAAATAAAGTGTCCAGGTATGGGAACCCACAGTGTTCCGCTTATCGGGCAGATGCCATGTCCACTAGGCTACCCTGGACATATTTTTCCGTTCGTAAATATTATATAAAGTAATTTATAATACAATATATTGCGGCTTATGATTTTAGAACGACATTTGAAAATTATCCCGCATGTGTTTTTTTTTTAACTAAAAATAGAAATTTATTTTAAGGAGAAATAACGATTATTTCTAACCTTAAGGTAAAGGTTGAAAAAATGAATTGTGAAGAGTAATGATAAACGGAAAAATAAAGTGTCCAGGGATGGGCACAATTCATCCTTTCATACTTCATCCCTTATGTTAGAAATAATCGTTATTTTCCTTAAAATAAATTTCGATTTTTCGTTCAAAAGAAACACATGCGGGATAATTTTCAAATGTCGTTCTAAAATCATAAGCCGGTATTATTTTGTATTAAAATAAATTTAATAATCTGCTTATAAAATTATGAATAATTTGCTACGTATAGCTCTTTCCCTGTTGGAGCTGTCACATACAGCTTGTAAATCTTGTTGTTACAGACATGGATCTGACATTTTTCGGTTAAAGTTTCTGTTGTATATAGTTATAATCTGTGCATACATAAATATCTGGCAAAATGTAAACAATAGAGGTATAATAAACATAGAATTGTTCTAGCACGGTTCTATATTAAATGTCTATATATAAAGGCTGTATATATTTATTAAATATAATATATAGCATTGACTAAAGGTAAAATAGTAACTATTTGAATATACAACAATTTCTTTCTGAATTTTGGGAGTTTATCGTCCTAGTACTTTACATAGTTTTTCTTGCTGCACAGAAGAGAGACTTTGTGATCCTATCATTATTAGGGACACTGTATTCATGGGGTGAAGTTTCAGCCTAGACACAGCGGTATATAATCCTGGAATCAGTCTCGATAAATGTGTTTCACAGCACAAATAGGCTCAAGGTCTACTGACGGGCATCAGTTTGTCTTCCCTAGAATACTCAGTATCTATGGACAAGACACCACCAACCCCACCACTCAGTATATATACTAAAATGTCACACAGAATATTAAGGAAGACAAAAGTGAGCATAACAAGGCAATTTATTTAATGCCAAAACAGTCAAAATTTATAAATACTATAAAGTGTTTGAGAGAAGTTCACAGATTAGTAAAGTATAAATATCTTTTCATAAAATATTGAATATTTTGCTACATTATAAAATAGAAATTCAGAAATGACTTGAATAATGTGTGCAGAGTTCACTTCTTCCCGTTTTCAAGTTCAATTTCCAAACAAAATATCTGCCAATGTCTGATCAAATTACTGGTAATCAACTGTTGAAATATCAGAAGAACAATATAATATTCGAATATTCCTCCTTCAATATTTTGAATGACCAAAAAAAAAAAAGGTTAGAATGGAACTTTTCTTTCAATGCTGGATGTTAATGGTGATAACCTTTGCTTTTTATCTGGTCTTCTGAACTCAAATTTAGCTCTTGTTCAACAAGTCTTCCTACCTACACTATCAAATTACTATCGAAAATATTAATAAAGACCTTCATCGTATTTTAATAGCCGAATATTACAATATAATAACGCATCTTCTCAAAATTTTACAAAGAATTGCTTCTTCAACAAATTTGCATAATGGCTACATGAATGTTCATGTGAAAATATTTCAAAAATACATCTGTATTTAAAACTGACTGCAAGTAGAACTGGTTTAGAGATAACATTTAAAAATATATAAATATTGCCTTTGGTATTTTGTCTCACCCAATGTAAGCCAGCCTCTTTCGTAGAGGATTACTGTCATTTCAAGCGACCAAGTAGACCTAAATATATTGAAAGAAGATAAATGCCATTTTTTCAGAAGGAAGTGACAAAAAGCAATTATGACAGCAACCTGCCTATAAAAGTAATTTCTGATAATCAAAATTGTTTGGAATACAATCTTTCCAGTTTGATATTCAGACTTGGTGACATCAATGATCTTCAAAATTCTTCATATCAATCTTAGATAATAAAATATATAATGATATTGAAAATACATCTTAAGGTTCAAACTGTTCAGAAACTCGCGATATGGATATAAAGCTAATCATTATATTTGAGGGTCATAATTTTGAATTCATTTTCATCTAGTCATATCAAATACCTATTCGAAAAAATTCGTTCTCTGTTATGATTAGGATATGTTTAAATTAAATAAGCTTGGGAAATTGTCACACTGAAGAAGATTAAGGCAGATATACCTCGGGAATAGTTGATCGTATTATTCATCTCGTTGGACAAGATGCTGATAATTGTCTTTCTATCAATCGGTTAACAGAATTTCTTCATTGCGTTCGTTTATCTCTATCTATAGGTGAGCAAAAATACCCTTAATCTATTAGGTGACAGAAAAATTACCAAGAAATCCATGAAAATCAAGCAGACCTGAAGAGAACTTCAAAAAGGGAATCAAGATACTAGTCTTCAAAATAGAAATTCTGACATACAAGACATCAAGATTCACAATCACTCAAGTAAAAATAAATTTAAAATTCAAAATCGAGTGAATAATTATGCTGCTTTCAGCACTCAAACTTATTTGAATAAAAGTTCATCAATATTCAACTCTATATATTTTAATGAAACCCGTGGCAAACCCAGAAATTAGAACACCAAAAACAATTTAATATTGAGATAGTGAAAATATGAAATTTTGAAGAAACATATTATGCTGTGGTATCCATTTCATCGTGAAAACACGAATACCTATTGCAAGTACACCTATTTTAACGTGTTAACCTGCAACCAGTGTAAGCCATGGAGTAGCATCAGTAAAAATTTGAAAAAAAGAACTTAGTTTATTGAAAAACACCGTTAAAATTCAAGTTGATTACCAAGATAACCAGAAGGTAGATAACAGTTTCCAGATGCGAACATCAAAAGAGTATTCCCATTCTCAGAATATCATAGGCATGAACTCTCATATTATAAGCACAATCTAAGAATGTGAACTTCTTATTTCTTTTATAAGGATATACAAAGCTAAAATGAAGAAACACCCCGTCTTCGGAAAACCACTTTTTAGAAATATTCTGTGAAGAGAGAAGCTTTAAGCTTTACATTTCTCTAAAAAAATCATGAAAAATCGATTTGAAATGATAAAGAACCTTTTATCTGTTTATTAAATATGATATCCCCCCTGAATGCCAACAATTCGACACTTCAAGAAATATGATCTGATTCAACGATGAATTTCTTTTTATTTTTATTGAATTCAAAGAATTTCTCCCCCTCAATCCGAGAATATAAATGCCATATTGAAGACCTGTCCAACTAATCCATTAGCCCTTTGAAAAGTTATCATGATGAAACAGCGTTGATTTCGAGATTCAGACTTGCTAGATATAAGGTAAGTCAATTTTATTTCTCATTCTCAAATGTCTATATATTATTTTGTTTGTTTCTTATTTTGATATATGTAGTCAATTATGAAATATATTAAACTATCTATTGAATATAGCAATATGATAAATTTATATCTCAAATCATTTTGGTTCAAATCACATTAATAGGTACCGCTCAGCAAGAGCAACCTAGTTCATGATAATAGAAACAGTGAATAATATGTGAAGGTTATTCACATATTAAACAAAACTTTAACGCGGGATTCAATTCAGGTTATAAAACTATTTAAGAGGCGTAATATTCTTTTTAAAATAAAACAATTTTCTACTGTCCTTACTGCGATGGAAAAATTAAAGGGAGGGCCTGGCTCATCAGTGGTGAACCCTCCCAGCGGTTTCGCCAGTTTAATCTACCATACCGCTGTTATATTGCATTTTTGGAACTTCCTTTTATAGGTGACTGTTGTAAGACTCTTGGAATGGGTATTTTAGAAGAACTATGGACATAAGATTTTAGGACAGCAGAATTAAATATAATTATAAATATATAATATGCTTCGAGCAATCGCTCTTCCGCAAATATCAAATTGTGTCTTTTATTAGAACAATAATGTTACGATGTACTAGAGCGCCATCTGTTATCAAATTATAAAACTATTTAAGAGGCGTAATATTCTTTTTAAAATAAAACAATTTCTACTGTCCTTACTGCGATGGAAAAATTAAAGGGAGGGCCTGGCTCATCAATTCAGGTTCATGACTGTCGGGAATCGAGCGTGTTACCCTCTCATCCACCGACTTATTTCAAATCATTTTATGCGTGTAAAAACATTAGTTATGTGTTGATAATTCAGTTAACAAATTTATATTAGTAAATTATTTATATTTTTTCAACAAAACTATTATATAAGATAGGAAATAATATCATTAAATATTTCTATATTAAGACTTATTAAATAATTTTTCTTCTCTCGAATATACTATTTACACAGATTAAAATATTATATTTATAAATTTATAATTTATTTTAATGTACAATAAAATAAAACCGAATTTCAAATGAAATCAAATATAATAATCACAAAAGACATGACTGATGTTTTTTATATTCAGGGCCAGATCTTAGCATACACTAATATTCATGTGCATCAGAGTAAATACATTTAAAAACCTAAGTCAACATTTAAGCTCAAAAGTTAAAACTAGTGAGATATGAAATGAGAGATTCAAAACAAGTTCACTATCTAGGTTGATAAATAATAAAATAAATATAGAAGTATATATTTTTTAAACTTTAGGTCTGTAAAACTAAATCAATTTGGTCACTCGACTTATAATTCATGCTATCGAATCTTCATTGTTTCAGATAGATATGGCAAAAAGTGTATCTAGAGAACTTTGCTGAGTATTTTTAACACGGTCAAAAGATTTAAAAGTAATAAACAACAAGTTAAAATAGCTATACTTTAACTAATATTTTTATATATACACTAACAGATAGTTGATCTAGAAAATGTTTAAAATATATAAGGCTGTAATGATTCCAATCTAAAACAGATATAAACACATCAGTTATATTTCATTTTAGATAGACCTAGTGTGATTTGATCTAATTACGTGAATGTTTTTTTTTTTTGCTTATTCCTAGTACACGTGGTACAGGCCATGATAATCATGGTGGGTATAAGTAGGTGACTGCTTTACTGTAAGTGCACCACATGTCTACACATGTGAAAAGCAGTTCGACTTTGAACTTACAAATATTTAGAGCCCCGTTCGCGGTTACTTGCACTCGCTGGAGGGGTTGGACTTTTTGCAAGAATCGGGGGTCATTGGAGTATTTTTTTTTAATCAGAAAAAGTGCCCAATGCGGGAATCGAACCCGGGTCGTAGAGGTCGAAAACCAACGGTTTAGACCATTCTTTCACCGACTCCCCACTATGTCAATGGTAAGAATGGACGATGGATTCAATGTAATATCATATAAAGGTTATCAAGTAGAGCTACAATTTCTCTATTGAGTGAACTGAAAAGAATTCCTAATCATCAAAACAACAACTGAAAATTTATAATGGCACAATTTTTGACAAGTCTGAACATCATGAATAGGTTTGCCTATCTTATAATTAGTATTTCTAATATAATCGTCCGAAAAGTAGAATATATTTAACCAATCGCATTTTGTGAATTTGGTTTCTATTTGAAAATGAGTATTATCTGAATCCTCTGCTAATTTGTTGTTTTTTTATATTGAAACCCCTTTGAATAATTAAATTTATTATAATTATTTGTGGTTGTTGCAGACACAAGAATGAAATAATACACTAACCGTCCTATTCAAGCAGAATATTTCTGAGCCTAAAGTATAATGCAGAAAAAATTAGACTTTTGCCTCTCTGAAATGAGTGGACCTAAGGAATTTATAGGTAATTATTTAATTTATTTGAGGCTTTTTCAATTTATATTTTCATCTTTCTGCTAGTACACACACATATATAGCGAACTTCATTTATAATTTGAATTCTTACAAAATTCCATAATATTATGTCGCGTAGCTCTAGGCCACGGAACCACTCTTATACTTGAACAAATATTCTTTATTTGCCAAGCTAAAACTACAGTAGCAAAAGGTATTTACGGCAACAAGACTACTCGACTCCTAATGCTATACTGGACTTCTCAACTACATTCATACGTCCTATTTATTGCAAAAATAAGTTAAACTGAAACTATGTAAATTAAGGATGGTGGAAGGATGGTCTAAATCATTGGATTTCGACCTCCACCCGTTCGATTCCCGCATTGGGCACTTTTTTCTGATAAAAAAAAAAAAACTCCAATGGCCCCCGATTCTTGCAAAAAGCCCAACCCCACCAGCGAGTGCAAACGGGGCTCTGGCAAATTTGTAAGTGCAAAGTCGAACTGCTTTTCACATGTGTAGACATGAGGTGCACTTACAGTAAAATCAGTCGCCTACTCTACCCACCATGATTATCATGGCCTGTACCACGTGTACTAAGGATAAGCAGAAATATGCAAAGACATAAATATTATAAAAATGTATCTATAAAGGTTATGGGCTGGTAATAAATGTCTCAACAAATGAACCTCTTGATTTGTCAGAATCCATGCATAATAATATATAATATGGAACTGAAGTACAATCTTCTATGGATATCAATATATTTCATATTTTAAATATTAAAAATAAATTCTTTTTTATTTTTACATTTTTTATTTTTTCTATTGTTTTTCATTTTAAATATTGTATCTGAAAGATAAGTTGAGTTTTGTAGTCATGTGGAATAACATTTAAAAATATAGTAACTAGTTTTTATTAAAATAAAATAGTATAAATTTTAAATTGTACTGGGATATGGTGGATAAATTAAGAAAAAGGAATCTCCTTATCGTGAAACTGGAAGTTGCTGAGGGCTTGCGCCAACTGACGAAATAAATATCAACCATTCGTTAATTTTTATTATTCCAGAATTGGTCAAATACTCATTCTTGATTAATCAAGAAAAACTAACCATGTATCCGTTTCGGTCTGTTGGCCCTCGTCATTAAATATCAACGAATAGTTGATATTTATTCCGATAGATGGCGAAAGCCATCAGAAACTCTCAGTTGCCTGATAAGGAGAAGCCTTTTTCTTAATTGCTATTTTATTGTTATTTTGACCCATGATCTCAATGTTGTAAAATTGGAAGTGTCTCTCACAGCGTTAAATAAAGGCCCTGTTAAATAGCCTTCAAAACTTCCAGCTACTTAATTTATAATCCTAGAGCTATAATAAATTATTCTAACATTAAATAAATATTACTTCTAATATTTTTCACCCTATATGACAATATATATTTAATAAATTATATAATTTATTATATATACCTTGCTTTAACAATATAACTCAGGTCTTAATGTCTTCATTCATTATATATAGATAACGTGTTATTTCTTTGTATTAATTTATGCCTAACTGGTCTTGTTCTTATTGTTTGTCGAAGAGCATTGCTCGATGCAAATATTTAAATGTAATTCTACTGTCCTAAAAGCCTATGTCCATAGTTTCCTTAAATACCATTCCTGATATTCCATCCTTCAGTGTAGCATATTAAAGCAGAATGACCCAATACAGTAATAGAGCTCTAAAGAGGCGTTCTGATAGATAAAATTAGCGAAACCGCTGAGAGGATTCACCACTGATGAGTCAAGCCCTCCTAATATTTTTTTCATCGAAGAAAGTACAGCAGCAGTTTGATTTATTTGTGAAAAGAAACATTCGCGTCTTAATGTCTTAATTCATTATATATGGATTGCGCGTTATATTGCCTTATATTAATTCAGAAAATATTATATCAATATACGAATTAATTCTAATTTTGTAATTATTTGTTGTAGGATCTGCCTTTCTACCGAACTTTTGGATATCGCAACTATCCCCTTTGTTTCAAGTGAAGAAAGAAGATTTAAAATAGAGCATCAAATAACAATATATAGTTGCGCTAATGTATTATATTGTTTCTTTTGTGGAACAATATAAGTATTTATTATATTGTTTCTTGAAAACGATATAAGTATTTATTATATTGTTTCTTGCGAACAATATAAGTATTTATCGCAATAAAAAGAAAAAAAAAATAATTGGCCTATTTTTTTATTAATAATTAAAAAACACGTTTAAATTTATTTAGAAATGAATATAGATATTTTTGAAAATCATTTGGAAGTTGATTCAGAGAAAAACACAGTCACATCAACCTATAGTTTATTTTAGCTCCTGACGTTTCAGTAAATATCTGCCATTCTCTCCAGGGGATGATTACTTTGTATCCTAGTTCTAGTAGAATTAAGATACGAAGTAGCCATTCCCCTGAAGTGAATGACAGGAAGTCACTGAAAAGTTGGAAGTTGAAATAAACTATAGGTTGATGTGTGGCTGTGTTTTTATCTCAATATATATTTTTGTTGAACTACTTGAAATATGAATATTCTAAACTATTATAGATGCGTATGATTCTTTTGAAAATAAAACAATTTCTACTGCCCTTACTGCGATGGAAAAACCGCTGGGAGGGGTTTACCACTGATGAGCCAGGCCCTCCTTTTTAATTTTTTCATCGCAGTAATGGCAGTAGAAATTGTTTAATTTTCGAAAGAATCATACGCGTCTATAAAAGTTTCGAATATTCATAACAGTTGGCTCGCTGATGCATCATAATATTTGAAATATATTTTTATCAGAGTACAAAGTATCGAAAATGATCTCTTCAGTACTAACTGGTTACCCCTTCTACCAAAATAGGAAGACTTTAGCACACTGGAGAGAAAGCACATATATATAAAACATAAAATAAAACTTCATACAGAGAGAACTTGAAAAAACACCATCATATATCTTCAAATATATATGTATTTTAATAGGAATATAGTCTATGTGTCTGATATTGATCCATGACACGCGTCAACAATATTTTCTTCAATAAAACCAGATAGTGTTTCTGGTGTAACTTTTCATACTGAACTACAAAGTTCTAATTGGAAATTTACCATCACCTATAGTTTTGCATGACAATCTATGATATATTTATTTGTTATTGGGATAAACCAGTAATAAATGCAATGATACGTAAATTTTTGCATAAACCTTATTTCATTACACTGATAACCAAATAATAATTTCCTTTGTTCCCTCCCCCCCACAAAAAAAAAAACAGCAATTCATTTTAATGTAAATTTTCGTTCTGATTATGAATATACGGTTGTTTTTTTCTTTTATCACGCAATTTTAACCATACTGTTAAAGTTGTTTTGAGAAATGATTCTTTTTACGACGAGACTGTGGCTGGATAATTTTAGGTGCAAATTCCTTGAATTCAATGAAAGAATTTCCTCCCACTGACACGCGGCAGTTGTGTATATTCAGGCCTCTTGTTACAGAAGATGTGTATATAGGCCGGATTATTGGATGTATTTGAATCGTATTGGGTTATAAGCGTGCTCTCGCCAATAAGGTAGGAGAGTGGAGTGGTAAATTTTATAAGAAACTACACATGTAACAGATATAAGTCAGAAGATTAAATTTAGTTTTATATTATATTGAGAGGGAGGGAAGTTTACGATCACCGTGAAAAAAAAAATGAAACGAGAACTCTGTCTTTTACAGTTGACAAGCTTCTCTTACACCGGCTTTTTGGTCCATATTTCGAAATTGTGCGAAGGAATGGATTTCATGAAAAGTTGAGCATTGGAAATTGAAAAAAAAACAAAAAAAAACAATTAAACTTTATGTGGTTATAGGTTTTAATATGTTTCTCGATATGAAATTTATATAAACAAAATAAAAAAATATCTCAATAACGAGTAGACATTTCTTAATTCCTATCGAATTTTAAAAAAAGAAAGAAAGGCGTTGTTGTTCCTTAACAGAAGGCGGGCAATGTGGTGATGTGGCATTTTGTTAAGTCTGCTGATAAAAGTACTTTTTGTTGCGGAGGATTTGATTGGCGTTACAGTCGTCGTGTCTGGCAGGATAGAACACGTTAGCTTATTATCAGCAACAGCTAAATTGGCACCCATATAGTAATTACCTATTTCTCGATTGGAGTTATGTGACACTTTTACAGTACAGGAAATTATGATCCCTCGTTATTATAGGCAAATATTAATTTCAATGGATCCCAAGGGTTTCATGATATATTCCGAATTTTCCCCAAGTATGTTCAGCTGGTAAGGTGTCTAGGCCAAACTATGGCGTATATAGAAATAGAACCTTTGATGGAGAATCTTTCATCTTAAAATGTAAAAATGCTATCTCTTTTCCATCAAAATTAACGTAAAACCGATACGCCACCTATTGACCGTATCAGCAATCAAGCCTACTCGGGTCGCTGAGAAAACCAATTTACCAAGTTTAGCAGATTAGAAAGTCCACCTTGAGACAGATATTAGAAGGCGCATAGTTGTCTCGTCTATATGGCTTGTGAAAAGGAGGAGGTATCTACCTCTTTTTAAAACAATGTCCTCCAAGCCATATTCAACTTTTATATAAACTGAACAAATTGTTGAAAAATTATGTGCATATATCGTTTATGGATATTGTTGTGTATTTGCCTAATTGGGATATTTGCAGAAATGCAAATATCCTCCTTTGCATACTCGATTCTGACTTAAAGCATAAATAGCGCTACAAGTCGCTAGCAGTCAAGTAAGTCAGTCAGTCCGTATTGTAGTAGTTTGCGTACTAATAAATTCTAAAAGAATGTAGTTGCCTGGTATTGAGTAACCCACGCAGAGGCACCTCCACAACAAGTTGGCGACGAGGATCATTGGAGCAACTACGGGAGCGACTACAGGACTCTACAGGATCGACTACGAGAATCGCTGAGAGAACTGGGGAAGCTCCGGCAAATTACGAGGTTGCTTGAAGTACACAGCTGAAGAGCGCTTAAGAGGCCTAAAAGAAAAAGGACATCGATCGACTGACATATCTTGGGGTATTCAAATTAACCGCCTTAGTGGCTAGAGAAAGATGGCGATTAGTCAAACTGTGCCTTTCAGAGTCTACGAACCAAATGAAGACGATTTTGAAATCTTTATACAAAGATTCAATGCTGCGTGCACTGCAAATGAAACTAGTGAACACAAGAAAGTTGTGATTTTACTGTCTCTATTGGACTCTGGACTACTGAAACTGGGTAACGACTTATTCTTTCCAGAAAAGATGGAAGCACAAACATATGAACTAATCGTAAAAAAAAAATAGGCAACATTTAGAGCCTAAGAAGAAGATAATACCTCAAAGGTGCTTGTTCTTGAAACGAACACAGAGGGAAAACGAATCTGTTTCCGAATACCTGAGAGAATTAAAGCACCTGGCCTCTAACTGTGCTTTTGGGGAGATGTTAGAAATGATGCTACGGGATAGATTTGTAGCGGGTTTAACATCAGAATTCCTTCAAAAGAGGCTCTTGCAAGAGGATGATGAAGCAAAATTGGAAAGGGTATTTGCCCTGGCAGTCTCATACGAATTGGCAGAGAAAGATGCCAAAGAGCTGCATGAAAAAGAAGTAGCGAGAGTAACCTCACATATTGAGAGGAACAGAAAATCGAAGTACTCTCCCACGAAGGAAAACTTCACATCTGCGACCAAAGAAAGGACTTGCTACCGGTGCGGCATGAAAAATTCGCACCTAGCGCCAGCATGTCCGCAGAAGTTTAAAACTTGCTACAAATGCGAAAAAATTGGTCACTTGAGTAATGTATGCAAGGCAAAAGGAAATGCACAGAAAAGTGGCTATGTGCAACAGCAGATTATCTTTTCCCTTAAGGGTGGAACTGAAGTTAAAATTGCCCTTACAGTGGACGGCCAGATATTGAATGGCATAGTGGATACTGGAAGCCCTGTAACCTTGATGCCGAAGAGCATTTTTGAGAAGTTATGGAGGGCGAAACCATTGATTCCAACAGCAATAAATCTAAAATCCTTTTGTAACAAGCCTATAAAGGTTGTAGGAGAAAGAAAAGGTTTTGTTAAGGAAGCCAATATGTTACTTAGATTGATAGTGGTGGATGAAAGTATCCCAGAAATTTTGCTAGGAAGGGAATGGCTGAAATTTTTGAATATAAATTACAGTAAATTATTAAATGTAAATATAATTTCGGAATCTTGCATAGACTCATTAATTGAAAGTTATGCAAATCTGTTTAAGGATGAACTGGGCTGCTTAAAAGATGTCAAATTGGACATAAACATTAAAAAGGAGGAAGCGCCAGTGTTTTGCAAAGCACGGAGTTTGCCCTATTCTTTAAAAAGAAAGTGGAGGATGAACTGGAGTGTATGGTTGAAAGAGGAATTTTGGAACCTATTGTTCACGCTAGTTGGGCAGCGCCAATTGTGCCAGTTGTAAAAAAGGACGGCAGTATTAGGATTTGTGGAGATTTTAGGAGTACCGCAAACAAGGCAATAATCTATATATATATAAAAATGAATGTCTGTCTGTCTGTTTGTCTGTGTGTACTCTATAGATTCAAAAACCGTACATCCAATCGCCGTGAAATTTTGGGATATTATTAGGCATATCCCCGGAAAGGTTTACGAAAAATAATATCTTGAATATCTTTAATAGTTATTTGTGTAAGAGTTATTTGCAGATTTGTAGCTTTAACTCGCAAGCAGCGCCACCTTGCGACGGAGATAGGCTTAGGTCTGCCCCCCCCCCCTGGTGAGAAAATGGAATCGCCCTTGTAATGACCTTGGGTCATCGTGTGAGTCACAGAATGATACACCAAAAACACTCTCTCTGGGGACAAATGTTCAAGGGACCGGGAAAAAAATGTTCACTAGATAAAACGATGATTTTGTAATGTAGAATATTAGGAAAGACAAAATTCAGGATGACACGGCACACAGGGACCGGGAAAAAATGTTCACTTTATCGAGAGATTCAAATTTACGAGTTTCAAATTATCGAAATCAACTTATCGAGTATTTTTTAAGGGACCGGGAAAAAATGTTCACTCGATAAAACGATTATTTTGTAATGTAGAAAATTAGGAAATACAAAATTCAGGATGACACAGCACACAGGGACCGGGAAAAATGATCACTTTATCGAGAGATTCAAATTTACGAGTTTCAAATTATCAAAATATATCTATCACTTTTTTTATATGTTTATAGAGAATTGTTTTAACAAATGTTCGTTAGACATACCTTTACTCGGGTAAAACCGGAAAAAATTATCACTTTATCGAGAGATTCAAAAAATTACGAGTTTCAAATTATCGAAATCAACTTATCGAATATTTTTTAAGGGACCGGGAAAAAATGTTCACTCGATAAAACGATTATTTTGTAATGTAGAAAATTAGGAAATACAAAATTCAGGATGACACGGCACACAGGGACCGGGAAAAAATGATCCCTTTTTCGAGAGATTCAAATTTACGAGTTTCAAATTATAAAAATATATCTATTATATTTTTTATATGTTTATAGAGAATTGTTTTAACAAATGTTCGTTATACAAACCTTTACTCGGGTAAAACCCGGGCGAAGCCGGATACATCCGCTAGTATTAGATAAATATCCATTGCCTACTATATTTGAAATATTTTCAAGGTTATCTGGTAGCACGATTTTCTCAACTCTGGACCTCTCAATGGCTTATCTGCAAGTAGAACTGACAGATGAAGCAAAAAGAGTAGTAAATATAAATACTACCAAAGGGTTATTTGCTTATCGGAGACTTCCGTATGGTGTGGCTGTGGCACCAAATAAATTCCAGAGGTTGATGGACAATGTATTTGCCGATATACCGGGAGTAGCGTGTTATATATAGATGATATATTAGTATCTGGTAAAGATGCAAGAGACAACAAGTCCAAATTGGAGCTAGTATTCAAAAGATTGGAAGAAAAAGGCCTAATATTAAACAAGGCAAAATGCAAATTCGCTGTGGATTCAGTGGAATTTTAGGCTTTCGTATCGATAAGAACGGATTGCATCCAATGTTGAATAAAATACAAGCGGTGTCTAATACTCCTGAGCCTAAGAACATTGGCCAGTTACGTTCTTTTATAGGCATGCTAATGTATTATGCCAGATTTATCAAGGATACATCGTCTATTTTATCCCCGTTTTACCAACTGCTGAAGAAAAATTGCCCTTGGAAATGGACGAATAAACATCGGGTTTTGTTTAATAAATGTAAATCATTATTGACCGATGATTCAGTGTTGGCACATTACGACCCAGCTAAGGAACTTGTTTTGGCTTGCGATGCCTCGAGCTATGGACTTGGCGTGGTGCTTAGTCACAGATACAAGAAGCAGGAAAGTCCAATAGCTTTTGCGTCACGAACTCTAACTGAGGCGGAGAAACATTATTCCCAGTTAGAGAAGGAGGCTTTGAGCATTGTCTACGGATGTGAAAAGTTCAGGCAATACCTTTTGGGACGCTCGTTTGTGTTGGTGACTGATAACGGACCACTCATGCACCTGTTTTCACCACACAAACCAATTCCGTTATGTGCAGCGTCTAGGATAAAGAGATGGTCATTAAAGCTGGGCGCTTTCCATTACTCGGTGGAGTTTAGAAAGACGGAGGACCACGGAAATGCCGATGCGTTATCACGTTTGCCGTTAAAAGCAAATGAGGGGGGATCTTATGATGATGATCAGATATTGCTCTTAAGAAAAATGAATGAGGTTCCCTTTTCATTCCAGGATGTGGCATTCGAGACTAAAAGAGACAAGACTCTTGCAATTGTTCTGAGAAATGTCCGGGAGGACACTTGGAAATCACCAAAATTCACGAAATAAAATCCTTTGTCTCCTTACTACAAGGTTAGGAATGAATTAAGTGTGGACTTTGGATGCCTTCAGTGGAAAGAGCGGATAGTGATTCCTCCAAAATTAAGATCTCAAATTCTCATAGATCTACATGAGATGCATTTTTAAATAGTGAAAATGAAGATAATAGCAAGGAGGTATTTTTGGTGGCCAGGAATAGATAGGAGCATAGAAGATATGGCTCGGCAGTGCACCATCTGTCAAGAATCTGCAGACATGCCTCCTTCTATGATTACAGAATGGACTTGGCCAGAGAAACCATGGCATCGCCTACATCTGGATTTGGCAGGCCCTTTTATTGGTAGAATGTTTCTGGTCATAGTGGATGCTTATACCAAATGGTTGGAGATATTTATCCTCAGGGATATAACCAGTAAAACCATTGTTGATTGTCTAAGACAAGTGTTTGCCAGATTTGGACTGCCGGAATTCCTAGTGACAGACAATGGAAGACAGTTTGTCTCGAGAGAAATGGAGGAATTCACCAGAATGAATGGAATTCGGCACACAAAGACCAGTCCATATAATCCAAGTACCAATGGGTTAGCTGAGCGGTATGTGCGCGAATTCAAAACATCGTTAAAAAAGAACAACGAAAAGGATGACTTGGAAACAAACCTACAAAGATTTTTGTTTGCCCACATAGAGCATTTCCACAGTCAGTCCTAAAGGAATCTCCAGCTGAATTATTGATGAAGAGACGTCTAAAGTCTAGATTTTCAAATTTAATGCCTAAAATGGACATGAAGGGAGAGGGGTTTCCTGATGCTCTGAGAAAACAGGAGCATTTTAAAAATGGTTCCTATGTTTATTTTAGAAACTATGCAGCCGGACCAAAGTGGAAAATTGGAACCATCCTAAAACTTCTTAGTTGCCGCCATTACCTAATAGGGTATGAAGGCCAATCCCTAAAGAGGCACATCAATCAGCTGCGACCTGTCAAAGGAAATCCAGAGGCTACTGTAGAGAAAGAGCCAAGCTTAGTGCTGCCGAGTACATCCGGACAAGGGCTGCGAAGAGAATCGCATTGTGAGAGAGAACCCTCTCACAGTGGCCTGGAGATCCCGGAAGAAGAGTTCACCACAAATGAATTGGAGCCGCAGTCAACCAGGCAGGAGTTGACATCAGTTGGAGAACACCAGGAGCCTATGGCTGCTACTTCTGGAGAAAAAATCCCAAGCCGGAGCCCCAGACCCCAGAGATCCAGGAGACCACCAGACCGTCTCCAATATTATTAGGAGGGGAGGGTGTTGTGTATTTGCCTAATTGGGATATTTGCAGAAATGCAAATATCCTCTTTGCATACTCGATTCTGACTTAAGGCATAAATAGCGCTACAAGTCGTTAGCAGTCAAGTAAGTCAGTCAGTCCGTATTGTAGTAGTTTGCGTACTAATAAATTCTAAAAGAATGTAAAACGAAAATTAAAATTATACCGCGAATGTTTCTTTTTTTAAAAATCGAAATTTATTTTCAAAGAGAAATAGCGACATTTCTAACTTTGAAGATGAGGTATGGAAAGGTGAAACATGAAGAGTAATGGAGAACGGAAAATTTTTATTTTTCCGTTCTCCATTACTCTTCATGTTTCACCTTTCCATACCTCATCTTCAAAGTTAGAAATGTCGCTATTTCTCTTTGAAAATAAATTTCGATTTTTAAAAAAAGAAACATTCGCGGTATAATTTTAATTTTCGTTTTACAATCATCAGCCGCGTTATATTGTATTTTAAATGTTACTTTAAATATAAGTTATGAACGGAAAAATATGTCCAGGGTAGCCGAGTGGACAAGGCACCTGCCCGGTAAGCAGAAGGATGTGGGTTCGATTCCCGCCCCTGGACACTTTTTATTTTTCCGTTCTCCATTACTCTTCATGTTTCACCTTTCCATACCTCATCTTCAAAGTTAGAAATGTCGCTATTTCTCTTTGAAAATAAATTTCGATTTTTAAAAAAGAAACATTCGCGGTATAATTTTAATTTTCGTTTTACAATCATCAGCCGCGTTATATTGTATTTTAAATGTTACTCTAAAAGAATGTAGTTGCCTGGTATTGAGTAACCCACGCAGAGGCACCTCCACAGCAGATATCATTAGATCGAAGCCTTCCCTTGAGTGAAATGGCTATAGAGAGCTAAAAAAATCATGGTCTTCAGTTGAGCGTTATACATTTACAAAAGTCCGTTTGTGTCTTTGTTACCGACCCGTGTTTGCTAGAATTCAGAGACGGTCAATTGATATCGCATAATTATTTGCGCCATTTTCTTTTTAAAATTCAAATGTTCTACATTATATGCCGTCATTTGATTTATCCTTTGTAGATTTATAGCTGTAATATATATATCATATCCTTTGTACTTCTTAAATAATGAACTTTTTCTTCACAGCAAGACTCCCATTTCCAATAACTGCTAATTTAGAATAGCGTAATGACTAGTTAATTTTAAGCTAATTGATATCTACTTTCTTTATATTATTTAATTAACAAAAGATATAATTGGACATTTATGTTATATGGAATATTTCGTTGGGGGCAACGGGGGGTAATGTGATATTATCAATAAATAATTTCAGAGTTACTTTTTATTATTTTATTGCATTATACATTATATTGAATAGATATAGGTATAAAATATTTCAGCCTTAAATATGGATATAGCAGGCTAAGAAAATATCGTCATTCATGTGAGATAGGGGAAGTTCGTATTGGGAACTTCGTCAGGGATATTGATGGAGGACGTGGCTCCAATATTTCCTGCACAGAACAATCACAATTAGAATCACTCTGATAATTGGAATGATTCTATATTTCACACATTCATCATTTAAATTCAATAAAGTAATTTACAAATATTTTGAAAAGCAAATATTCTTCAATTTAGAAATGTACTTATCAACCTAACGAGAGCAAAACATTTTTGAATATTTCCAGAGACCCACATCTATGTGTCATCTAACTATTAGAAATTACGAATCTTTGGAAAATTATCGATGATTTGACGAATGTGCACAATGTGATGAAATACTCTCTTTTATGGACAAAACTTAAGGAAGTTGTACTTTTTAGCATGCATATATATATATATCGGGATTAGAACAATAACTCTAGTTACCTTTATTAAAAACACACGAGATACCAAATGTGAAGAATCAGGTATTAGGGGAATAATAGGGGATGTGATTATTTCTCACTGCCAAGCAAAACTTGCACCGTCATCTCATGCTGAAAATAAATTCTTCCAGAAGTTTATTTGGGATGAAAGCCCATTCCTGTTCAAGGACAGTTGTCAGCTCCTGGTTGGTCTTTGCGGGGGTATCCGGGCTGATACCCTCCTTCCCAGATAGCATGTTCTATGAGATTGAGGTCGGAAGATCTCACAGGCCATTCTATTCTGTACGTGTCTTCAGATTCTATCCATTCACTAAACAGACCGGCTTATGTGGGGGCGTGTCGTCATCTATAAACACGAAATCCGGGCCAACAGTATCCCGGAAAATCTGGGCAAAGTGTTTTAGGATCTCGTCCCGGTATCGCTTGGCATTCACAGAGTCACGCCGTCGAACACATTGAGAGGCAGGCGGTCAATTTTCATTATCCCTGCCCAGACCATCACATACCTTCGGCTATAGGAATCATTTTCTACGATCTTTGCGGATGGTAGCGTGTGCTCCTTTCTCTCCAGATGTAGGAGTGTCGGGGATTATTTTATTCAGGCTGAACCTGGATTTGTCTGAGAACAGAACCCGACTCCATTGGTCATGGTCCCAGTTGATGTGTTCTATGCACTATGCAAGGCGGCACCACTTCAGGAGTGGAGTTAACAGGATTCCGAGCGTAAAGGCCTTGCATTTTGAGCCTTCGCGAGACGATTTTCCAGACTATAATTCTGCCGGCGGCTATGGCATGTTCCAGGGAGTGTTGGCGGGCTGATATCTCCTGTGAACGCTTAGCTGTTCACGCCAGGTATCGGTCGTCACTCGGGGTTGTCACCTTGGGTCGGTCCCCAGCTTTCCTCCTGCGACAAGTCCAAGTAGTTTGAAATTGGCTCTAGAGACGGGATATCACGCTTTGAGACCCCTTTAAACAATTTGACGACTTCCCGCTGGGATTACCTTCCTTTCAATCATCCCGATCGTTTTTCCTCGTGATATGTCATCCAAAGGGTGCCTTTTTGCCATTGATTGCCCTTTCCTTGGAAAGGTATAGTATAGTAGCTATTCACTCTAAGTGCTCTTCAATGCCAAAACGTTAAACCTTATTTTCGAGTGCGACACGTGTTCAATCCTAATTATTTGATTTTATATGTAAATTATATATATTTATATTTTAAAAAGAGAACGTTCAAATTTACTTGTATGGAAAATCCGCCTGCATATAAGCAAATAAAGAGTAGTTTACGCTTTAAATATTAAACTTCCTCAAGTTCTGTCAATGGGTACATATAGTTGATATGTGATAATATATTTTGAAATTTATGAGGGGAATAATTACCAATAAAAGAAGAGGCAAACCATTTTGAAGATTAATTTGAGATGCGATATTTTCCATTTGTCTCCTACATAAGAACTCTATGTAGTAACCTTTGAGGACATGATAGATATGCTAATTTAATATTGTACCGTGGGGACCAATTAGAATTACACGAGTGTTGTAAAAAGTGGTATTTCTACTTTAAAGATCAGGTAAAATTTGTCAAAAAAAAAAACATAACTCAAAAAACATGTATACGATTATCAATGATGTTTCACGTTTTTTTTACAGTTCGCACTTATGGTGTAATCAAATCAGCCAAAATACCAAGTGAAAAATAAATATTTATGATATATTCAAAATTTCCACGAGTTTTTTAATATTTAATAACTATATATATAAGCCCCAGCTCGCCTGCCGGCTCTCGCCTGGTAAAGATCTTATAAAAATCTTCTACCATAGTCACCCTGAAGATGAAGAAACACAAAAAATACCAGAGACAACTAGGTCGACTCTAAATCTCTGGAGACTAAAGACATGGTCTTAGGTCCCAACCACCACGATGCCCTGCTATAATTGAACCAGTCTTCACTAAGAGGGTTACACCACCTTGACCCGGTCTAGTACATTGAGAGAAGGACTTAAGAAGATTGCTGATGCCTCTATCAAAAGACCAAAAATACCAATGCCCAAGCCTGCCTTGTCCTGTGCCCCCAAAGCCGGCTGCTTAAAAGATCAAAAGGCATACAGAGAAATCGGCAGCGCATACTGTGATCGTTGTTAACAATTCACAAGCCGACCCTAGGGACATCCTGAACAGGCTGTCCGAGCTGCTCATCATCTGCCCGAAGGTGTATGGGCGTCTCTTGTACACCAAAGACAAGCTGGTTCTCCACTCCAGCATCTATCCCTGCCATCAGTTCATCCCTGGCCAGCAAACTATAAGGAATGGAGATCCACTAGTAGAAAGAGAGACTGCCTGCCACGGTTTTCCTCTTCAGGGTGAGGTAGGAACTTCCAAATCTACAATAGAGGAAACCTACCTGGCGATCCAGGCTGTAAGTCAGCATCCTAGTGACAAGATGGTGCGTGGGGCACACCGCTCGGTTCTTAGTAACCTGCACGGCCTTCATTGAAATGGGCAAGGCTACCTCAAAGCCCTTGGGAGCCCTGCAACAGAATTATGTTGACGAAGTCATTCTCAATTCCGAAGACCAACGTTTGATTTCGCTATTGTGGCTAAAACTCGGACTCCAGGGCTCCCATATGCATCCACTCTGGGCATGAGCACAAGACATTATTGATTAATATTCAGAAGAATTGGTTTGATTTTAGCTCATTCTCTAACAAGATTATTTCTCTCTTTTATTTTATAGGACGCGGAAATATTTATAGGTAATAATAATAATATTTATAATGGGGTCGATATATATATATATATATACGAGGTGTGTTCAAAAATTATCACGACTTTTGAATTTTCGCGGGTTACGTATATTCGAATTTCGAACTTATTGTGGCTTTATGTTGGTACTCATGTCTCTCACTTATGCCGACAAGCTCGGCCATTTTGAATGTTCACTTAATTGTTGACATCTGCTTTGCTTGCAGGTGTTTTGGATCGTCTTCGATTTTTACCTATTAAAAAAATGGATCAAAGAACCTGTATCAAATTTTGTGTGAAAAACGAAATTAAGTGCGCGGATGCATTCCGAATGTTGACTGTGGCATACGGAGAAGCTACCTTGGACCGAAGCAACGTTTATCGGTGGTACAAAATGTTCTCAGAAGGCCGAGAAGATGTGAACGACGAAGAGCGTGCCGGACGCCCGAGCACTTCAACAACAAACGAAAAAAATTATTGAAGTGGAGAAAATGATATTGGCCAATCGTCGAATCACCGTTAGAGAAGTTGCTGAGGACCTAAACATTTCGATTGGCTCGTGCCATTCGACTTTTATCAATGATTTGGACATGAGACGGGTCGCCGCGTAATTCTTTCCAAAATTGCTCAATTGCGACCAAAAACAGCATCGCATGAACATTGCTAATGAGATGTTGGACTCTGTCCGCGACGACCCAAATTTGCTCCAGAGGGTCATAACTGGTGAAGAAGCGTGGGTTTATGGTTATGACGTGGGAACCAAAGCTCAATCATCTCAATGGAAGCTGCCGCACGAACCAAGACCAAAAAAAGCGCGCCAAGTTCGGTCGAATGTGAAAGTTTTGCTGACAGTTTTTCTTCGATTGCAGGGGCGTGGTGCATGAGTTCTACCACAGGGTAGAACGGTCAATAAGAAATATTACCTGCAAGTTATGCGCAATTTGCGCGAAGCAATCCGCCAGAAACGCCCGGATTTGTGGAAGAACAAAAATTGGCTTTTGCACCACGATAACGCCCCTGCTCACACATCGTTGCTTGTGCGCGACCTTTTGGCCAAAAACAACACACTAATGATGCCGCAGCCATCGTATTCCCCAGATCTGGCCCCCTGTGACTTTTTCTTGTTCCCTAAACTGAAGAGGCCCATGAAAGGACGATGTTATGCTACGCTTGACAAGATAAAGACGGCATCAAAGGAGGAGCTGGAAAAGATTTTTAAAAATGATTTTTTGAAGTGCTTCGAAGATTGGAAAAACCGTTGGCACAAGTGTTTAATATCTCATGGAGATTACTTTGAAGGGGACAAAATAGGTATTCATGAATTAATAAATAAATTTTGAAAAAAACACATAAGTCGCGATACTTTTTGAACACACCTCGTATATATATATATATATAGTGTAAAAAACTATATAATAAAAATATAATAGTGATTCTATATTTAAAATTTAAAGAGTAAACTGATAAGAATGATAATTTATATCAAGTAGATTTGATTAGATTAGCAAGCTAAATCTAAATTAATTATAAAAATAAATAGTTGTTTAGTTTTATAGTTTAGTTTTGTATTAAAATTATATTTATTACTTTGATTATTTAAATTCAAATTATAAAATTTGTAAATTGTTGATTTTAATAGAGAGAGAGAGAGAGAAAAAAAAATCTTTACTTCTTACACATCATCCATATATATATATAATTAATAACAATAAAATTTAACAACGTAACGTCTTTTGCAGTCGGCTTTTACACGTCATTTAGACATACTCTAATTTGTATATAGAATAATAGAAGTGAGAATATATTTAATAGTATAAATTTTAGTAGTTATAGAGAAAAGAGAGAAAGACAGAACCATGCACTTTTATTCAAACTAATAATAAGAAAAAAAGAATTGTAAAGAAGGTAGATAAGATTGTTAGTATATATATATATATATATATTATAATTATATATTTTATCCTTTTTTTTATATGATTTTTTAATTTTTTTTATTTTATAATATGAATATATCTAGTTGTATTTAGTAATAAATTTATAATATGAATTAACTTTTGTTATAAGTTTGGTTATTATGTTTTGAAACCCTAATGGTAGACCAGACATATACAAAAAAAAAATTAAACTGAATTAATTAGTGGAAAGAGAGATCTGCTGGACAGGAGATTTTCAAATAGAAATCCAGCGACATTTCACTCTTGCTCTATTATGTCATAGATCTCTCTTAGACCGGATTTTATGTGTTAATATTAAGTTGTTTTAGTGAAAAATTTATATGCACAGATTTAACAAGTACAAGTGTTAAGAAATTCTAACTGTAACCTACCTCGTCTGTGACGCCTTCCTCTGTAAACAGCTATTTCTGGCTGACATCTGTTGGGGGGGGGGGACACATGTTCGTCCCTTCAATATAATTATAAATTTATCGACTCAAATAAAAAAAATCATTAACTATTTAATGAACACAATTGGACAAACATTGAAACAGTACACACATTTGATTTTGAGGACCTATATTCTAAAAAATAACTTTAAGAGATCTAAATAATAAAATAACCAATTTATTTAATGAATTCATTAATGACAAAACTTTCTACATTAAAATTATTCATAACAGATATAAAACAATTAAATTAGATCTTAAAACAGCAAAAACTCTACTGGAAACATTTTTAAATTTTAATTATATAGAATTTAAAAATAAAATATATATTCAATCAGAAGGCGTTCCCATGGGAACTTCATCAAGTCCTTTATTAGCCAATCTAATACTATTCTGGTACGAAAGATAATACTTTCTACAAAATAATATTAATTGGCAAATGTTCCATTTTGTAGATGACATTATTATATTTAATAACCCACAGTTTAAAAACATAATACCTGAAATATATCCTAAATACTTGAAACTTAAGAACAATGAAAAAATTAATAGAAACAAAAAAGTTAACTTTTTAGACCTAAATATAAACCTTACAAATAATGCTATTAAAATTTATAATAAAAAAGTAATTATAATTTCAATATTATAAAATACTGTAATATAAATTCTAATATATCATTAAATTGCTGTAAAGGTATATATTTTGGTCAGTTTCTAAGATTTTATAGAATAAATAATATATTAAAAATTTTCATAGAAGATGTTAAAATTTTAAACATGGAATTTATTAAAAACAAATTTAGTATTAGACAAGTAAAATATTTCAACAGCATATCAATTATATAATACTTTTAAAAAATAAATGGAAGTATCCATTTATTAAATCAACTTTTTATAATTTCTCTCAATAATAACTAATACAAATTTATAATCTTTAACAGTTAATTAAACTTAAATTATATAACTAATTTGAAGATTTTTCACAATTTTATTTAATCTCCAATTTCTGGGGAGGAAAATGGAAATTAAATAAAAATGAATTTTCAAAATTAATAGCTTAATTAATCATCTAATAATTTGCCTTTTTAAAGGAATATTGAAAGATAAATAATGATTGAATCAGTTATATTAATATAACTATCTGTAAAGATTATAAAGTTTGGCTTTCTTCCCTTAACTATTTTCTTTCTTCTTTAGTTGTCTTATTGTTCTGGAATTTCTGAGAAAGCAGTTTAATTTTGAAGGGACGAACATGTGTCCCCCCCCCCCCAACAGATGTCAGCCAGAAATAGCTGTTTACAGAGGAAGGCGTCACAGACGAGGTAGGTTACAGTTAGAATTTCTTAACACTTGTACTTGTTAAATCTATGCATATAAATGTTTCACTAAAACAACTTAATATTAACACATAAAATCCGGTCTAAGAGAGATCTATGACATAATAGAGCAGGAGTGAAATGTCGCTGGATTTCTATTTGAAAATCTCCGGTCCAGCAGATCTCTCTTTCCACTAATTAATTCAGTTTAAATTTTTTTTTGTATATGTCTGGTCTACCATTAGGGTTTCAAATCATAATAACCAAACTTATAACAAAAGTTAATTCATATTATAATTTATTACTAAATACAACTAGATATATTCATATTATAAAATAAAAAAAATTAAATAATCATATAAAAAAAAAGAATAAAATATAAAATTATAAAAAAATATATATATATACTAACAATCTTATCTACCTTCTTTACAAAATTTTTTTTTCTTATTATTAGTTTGAATAAA
Source organism: Cordylochernes scorpioides (assembly GCA_030710605.1). Taxonomy (NCBI): domain Eukaryota; kingdom Metazoa; phylum Arthropoda; class Arachnida; order Pseudoscorpiones; family Chernetidae; genus Cordylochernes; species Cordylochernes scorpioides. Next base: position 26,713,992 of record CP092873.1, on the reverse strand, counting down.
AGTGCATGGTTCTGTCTTTCTCTCTTTTCTCTATAACTACTAAAATTTATACTATTAAATATATTCTCACTTCTATTATTCTATATACAAATTAGAGTATGTCTAAATGACGTGTAAAAGCCGACTGCAAAAGACGTTACATTGTTAAATTTTATTGTTTTTTAATTATAAATATATATGGATGATGTGTAAAAAGTAAAGAATTTTTTTTTTCTCTCTCTCTATTAAATAACAATAATTTACAAATTTTATAATTTGAATTTAAATAATCAAAGTAATAAAGATAATTTTAATATTTTACACAAATAAATTTACTGGCAATGCGTTTCTTTTTTAAATCTCTACAGACCTTACTGCAATGATATGATTTAATGAATGAGAGGGCTTGGCTCATCAGTAGTGAACCCTCTCAGCGGTTTCGCCAAATTAATCTCTAGACCGCTCTACTATTGTATTGGACTGGTTTTGTTATATACCCTGCATTTTCTATGGAAGGCAGCTAAATGGTGTTTAGTGAACTATGGACATAAGCTTATAGGTCTGTAGAGGTACATACATATAAATTTCAAGGTATTGCATCGAGCAAAGCTCTTCCGCGCAAAACATGTTTTCATAACCATTATATATTAGTAAATTAAATTTTATTGCCCTCTATCGTTAATATTTTACACAAATAAATTTACTGGCAATGCGTTTCTTTTTTAAATCTCTACAGACCTTACTGCAATGATATGATTTAATGAATGAGAGGGCTTGGCTCATCAGTAGTGAACCCTCTCAGCGGTTTCGCCAAATTAATCTCTAGACCGCTCTACTATTGTATTGGACTGGTTTTGTTATATACCCTGCATTTTCTATGGAAGGCAGCTAAATGGTGTTTAGTGAACTATGGACATAAGCTTATAGGTCTGTAGAGGTACATACATATAAATTTCAAGGTATTGCATCGAGCAAAGCTCTTCCGCGCAAAACATGTTTTCATAACCATTATATATTAGTAAATTAAATTTTATTGCCCTCTATCGTTAAAATTTTACACAAATAAATTTACTGGCAATGCGTTTCTTTTTTAAATCTCTACAGACCTTACTGCAATGATATGATTTAATGAATGAGAGGGCTTGGCTCATCAGTAGTGAATCCTCTCAGCGGTTTCGCCAAATTAATCTCTAGACCGCTCTACTATTGTATTGGACTGGTTTTGTTATATACCCTGCATTTTCTATGGAAGGCAGCTCAATGGTGTTTAGTGAACTATGGACATAAGCTTATAGGGGGGGGGGGGGGGGTCTGTACATACATATAAATTTCAAGGTATTGCATCGAGAAAAGCTCTTCCGCGCAAAACATGTTTTCATAACCATTATATATTATTAAATTAAATTTTATTGCCCTCTATCGTTAAAATTTTACACAAATAAATTTACTGGCAATGCGTTTCTTTTTTAAATCTCTACAGACCTTACTGCAATGATATGATTTAATGAATGAGTGGGCTTGGCTCATCAGTAGTGAACCCTCTCAGCGGTTTCGCCAAATTAATCTCTAGACCGCTCTACTATTGTATTGGACTGGTTTTGTTATATACCCTGCATTTTCTATGGAAGGCAGCTAAATGGTGTTTAGTGAACTATGGACATAAGCTTATAGGTCTGTAGAGGTACATACATATAAATTTTCAAGGTATTACATCGAGCAAAGCTCTTCCGCGCAAAACATGTTTTCATAACCATTATATATTAGTAAATTAAATTTTATTGCCCTCTATCGTTAAAATTTTACACAAATAAATTTACTGGCAATGCGTTTCTTTTTTAAATCTCTACAGACCTTACTGCAATGATATGATTTAATGAATGAGAGGGCTTGGCTCATCAGTAGTGAATCCTCTCAGCGGTTTCGCCAAATTAATCTCTAGACCGCTCTACTATTGTATTGGACTGGTTTTGTTATATACCCTGCATTTTCTATGGAAGGCAGCTCAATGGTGTTTAGTGAACTATGGACATAAGCTTATAGGGGGGGGGGGGGGGGGGGGGTCTGTACATACATATAAATTTCAAGGTATTGCATCGAGAAAAGCTCTTCCACGCAAAACATGTTTTCATAACCATTATATATTATTAAATTAAATTTTATTGCCCTCTATCGTTAAAATTTTACACAAATAAATTTACTGGCAATGCGTTTCTTTTTTAAATCTCTACAGACCTTACTGCAATGATATGATTTAATGAATGAGAGGGCTTGGCTCATCAGTAGTGAACCCTCTCAGCGGTTTCGCCAAATTAATCTCTAGACGCTCTACTATTGTATTGGACTGGTTTTGTTATATACCCTGCATTTTCTATGGAAGGCAGCTAAATGGTGTTTAGTGAACTATGGACATAAGCTTATAGGTCTGTAGAGGTACATACATATAAATTTCAAGGTATTGCATCGAGCAAAGCTCTTCCGCGCAAAACATGTTTTCATAACCATTATATATTAGTAAATTAAATTTTATTGCCCTCTATCGTTAAAATTTTACACAAATAAATTTACTGGCAATGCGTTTCTTTTTTAAATCTCTACAGACCTTACTGCAATGATATGATTTAATGAATGAGAGGGCTTGGCTCATCAGTAGTGAATCCTCTCAGCGGTTTCGCCAAATTAATCTCTAGACCGCTCTACTATTGTATTGGACTGGTTTTGTTATATACCCTGCATTTTCTATGGAAGGCAGCTCAATGGTGTTTAGTGAACTATGGACATGAGCTTATAGGGGGGGGGGTCTGTACATACATATAAATTTCAAGGTATTGCATCGAGAAAAGCTCTTCCGCGCAAAATATTGTATTAGTTATTATTGAGAGAAATTATAGAAAGTTGATTTAATAAATGGATACTTCCATTTATTTTTTTAAAAGTATTTTATAATTGATATACTGTTGAAATATTTTACTTGTCTAATACTAAATTTGTTTTTAATAAATTCCATGTTTAAATTTTTAACATCTTCTATGAAATTTTCTAATATATTATTTATTCTATAAAATCTTAGAAACTGACCAAAATATATACCTTTACAGCAATTTAATGATATATTAGAATTTATATTACAGTATTTTATAATATTGAAATTATAATTACTTTTTTTTATTATAAATTTTAATAGCAGTATTTGTAAGGTTTATATTTAGGTCTAAAAAGTTAACCTTTTTGTTTCTATTAATTTTTTCATTGTTCTTAAGTTTCAAGTATTTAGGATATATTTCAGGTATTATATTTTTAAACTGTGGGTTATTAAATATAATAATGTCATCTACAAAACGGAATATTTGCCAATTAACATTATTTTGTAGAAAGTATTCTCTTTCGTACCAGAATAGTATCAGATTGGCTAATAAAGGGCTTGATGAAGTTCCCATGGGAACGCCTTCTGATTGAATATATATTTTATTTTTAAATTCTATATAGTTAAAATTTATAAAAATGTTTCCAGTAGAGTTTTTGTGGTTTTAAGATCTAATTTAAATGTTTTATATCTGTTATGAATAATTTTAATGTAGAAAGTTTTGTCATTAATGAATTGGTTAAATAAATCTGTTATTTTATTATTTAGATCTCTTAAATTTATTTTAGAATATAGGTCCTCAAAGTCAAATGTGTGTACTGTTTCAATGTTTGTCCAATTGTTCATTAAATAGTTAATGAATTTTTTTATTTGAGTCGATAAATTTATAATTATATTTATTAATTAATTTATTTATAATAAATTGTAGTGTTGAAGCTAATTGTATATCAATGTTTTTTATAACTGAATTTATACCAGATGTGATTGTTCTGAAAGAAATAGGTTTTTTGTGTAGGTTAGGAATTATATAGAACTTTGGTATGCTTGGATTTTTTGTAGTAATTATACATTTTTAGTGAATTTTCAACGTTTTTGATGTCTTTTTTGATTTTTGTGGCTGTAGTTCTAGCAAAAGTGTATTTATGATTATTATCAATTTCCTTTTTTAGTATATCGTGGTATAGATTTTTACAAATTATAGATAAGTTATTGGAACATTTATCTATAGGAGTGATAATAAAGTCCTTCTGTAAATTAATTATATTTTCTTTAAAAGAAGGACTATCTGAATTAGGTTTTGTGTATTTAAGTGTATTATTATAATAATTTATAATTTCCTTTTTAATATTATGTTTCCATTCCAGAAAAGTAAATTCTGGAATACTGTATTTTATACTAGTTTTATTTATGAAAATATCTATATCTTTTAATATAGATTAATTGTATTATTATAATTGTGTTTAATTTGAGGTATATATTTATACCCTTTATTTAAAATATCCTGATATTCTGGATTTAAAAAATAAAAATTGCTAGTTAATATATATGACCTGAGAAGTTATATCTATCAATATAGTTGTTGCAATTACATTTAAATTTTTTAAAATTTGCCAAAATATTAATAAATTGGTTATAATTGCAAACTAAACTAACTATATTTTATTGTATCTCCAGATTGTTTTAAAATTTACATTTTTTATAGGAAAAAGATTATTGATGTTTTGGATATTAAAAATATCATTAAATTTAATATGATTAAATAAATTGTTATTAAATTTAATGATAATATTAATGTTATTAGTATATTGTTTATTTTTTTTCTGTATTTAAAGATGTCGTGTGTGATATCTATTAATCTGTTAGATTATGAATTTTAATATATTCTATAAGTTTGATAAATTTATTATTATTTAGTTTAAATAATGTTTTAATAAATTTATCGACGAAGTTGTTAGTATACATTTGTTTTGGGTCCAGTAATTCTTCAAATTCAATGTAACCTAATTTATTGGTAGTTTTACCTCTATTCTACCTCATCTAATAATTTGCCTTTTTAAAGGAATATTGAAAGATGAATAATGGTTGAATCAGTTATATTAATATAACTAGCTGTAAAGATTATAAAGTTTGGCTTTCTTCCCTCACCTATTTTTTCTTTCTTCTTTGGTTGTCTTGTTGTTCTAAAATTTCAGAATAAGCGGTCTAATTTGAAGGAACGACATGTGTCCCCCCCACAACATATGTCAGCCAGAAATAGCTGTTTACAGAGGAGGGCGTCGCGGACGAGGTAGGTTTACAGTTGGAATTTCTTAACACTTGTATTTGTTATATCTGTTCATATAAATGTTTCACTGAAGCAACTTAATATTAACACATAAAATCCGGTTGAAGAGAGATCTATGACATAATAGAGCAGGGGTGAAATGTCAGCTGGACTTCTATTTGAAAATCCCCGGTCCAGCAGATCTCTTTTTCCACTAATTATTTATATTTTAAATTTTTTGTATATTTCTGGTCTACTATTAGGGTTTCAAAACATAATAACCAAACTTATAACAAAAGTTAATTCATATTATAGATATATTACTAAATACAACTAGATATATTCATATTTTAAAATAAAATTTTTTAAAAAATCATTAAAAAAAAAGGATAAAATATAAAATTATAAAAAATATATATATATATACTAACAATCTTATCTACCTTCTTTACAATTTTTTTTCCTATTATTAGTTTGAATAAAAGTGCATGGTTCTGTCTTTCTCTCTTTTCTCTAACTACTAAAATCTATACTATTATATATATTCTCACTTCTATTATTCTATATACAAATTAGAGTATGTCTAAATGACGTGTAAAAAGGTCTCTATTTTGAATTTTCTTTGAGTTATTTGTAAATTTACGTTGCAAATTAGCCCTTTTGCTCGTAAGCAGCGCCTCGAGCGGTGAAGATGGGAGGTAATATCACCTGACCTAATGTACATGTAAAACTTGTTTTAACAGGACATAAAGAAAAATATGGAAGATATATTTGTTGCAATTTAAGTCAAGAAGAATTGAAATTGACATGCTCTGGGCAAAAATAGTTGTTTTTTTTATTCAGAAAATGATGATGACAATATTTCTTTATCATTTTTGATGATCAGACGCAAAATTATATCGGGAAAAATTCCAAAATGCAGAGGCCACGGGTGAAGACAGTTCATTTTTAGCATGCAGGAACAAAATTTTAATAGAAAAAACATTCATTCAAGCAGAAGACACAAAGCCAGATTATATTTCTATGAAAATATCGCTTCTCAGACACAAAGTTTGGAGCGGGATGTTTCCCACGAGTTACATCCACGGCGCTAATTTATAATTGTAGCGAATAGTTTTTGAAAGCAAAATAAAAAAATCAATATCTTGGTGAAATTTACGATTTTATTTTTTGAAAGAACACAAAGTTAGGTGTTCGACGTTTCACAAGAATGACATTCACGGCGCCAATTTATAATTATAATGGACAGAATTTGAATAAAACATTCAATCGGGGTAAAACCTGGGCGTTGCCCGGGTCATTCGGCCAGTTACATATAAAATTTTGTGTCGAGCAATGCTCTAACACAAACAATAAGCAGAAGGCCAATTAGGCATAATTAAGGCGATACGTGCCATCTAAATATAATAAATGAAAGTATAAAGCACGATTGTTTCTTTTAAACATAAAACAAACTTCTATTGTCATTGCTACGATGATAAACGACCTATAGATAAATATTCAAACAATATATCTTCATAATAATGTATTCTGTTAATATAAGCATTAATCATTTCATATCTGCGAACATATTAAAATATAAAATAAAAGGATTTAAAAGCGCGAGAGAGAGAGAATGTTTCTTTTATACATAATACAAACTTATACTGTCCTTACTGCGATGAAAAAATATATTGGGAGGGCTTGGCTCATCAGTGGTGAACCCTCCCAGCGGTTTCGCCAATTTAATCCACTAGACCGCTTCTCAGAGCTCTAATACTGTATTGGATCATTCTGCTTTTATATGCTACACTGAAGGATGGAATCCTAGAAATGGTTTTTCAAGAAACCTATGGACACAAGCTTATAAGACAGTAGCATTACATTCAAATATTTGCTTCGAGCAAAGCTTTTCAGCAAACTATAAAGACAAGGACAGTGTAGCATATAAAAGCAGAATGATCGAATACAGTATTAGAGCTCTGAGAAGCGGTCTGGTGGATTAAATTGGCGAAACCGCTGGGAGGGTTCACCACTGATGAGCCAAGCCCTCCCAATATATTTTTTCATCGCAGTAAGGACAGTAGAAGTTTGTATTATGTATAAAAGGAACATTCGCGCTTTTAAATCCTTTTATTTTATATGTATAGATGGCGCGTTATTGCTTTGTGTTAATATTGGAATATATTTCGTATTTTCCAATACACAGCTT
>CP092873.1:26691076-26706599 GCA_030710605.1 Cordylochernes scorpioides | reverse complement strand
TTTAAACAAGCTGTTCTATATCGAGAAGTATTCAAATTTATACAGAAAAGAAAATGGAGGAAAGACTCAGAGATGCCTCTTTTCTCCCTATTACCGTTTGATCTGGTACATTTGTTTACCCTTCATTACATTTATTCACAGGAATACACACGTTTACAATCATGGGAAAAACTTAAGTGGAAAGTCTTTGATATCAACGGACTATTTTATATATTTTTAAAGAGACTGATACAATTTTGTACACGCTTGGTTATCTCGTGTCTTCAATAAAGGTCACTGTTGCATAAAATATCTTTCAGAGTTATTGTCTGAATCCTTATATACATGCTAAAAGGTACAACTTCCTTTTGTCTATGAGTGAATATTTTTATTTTTAAAGAGAGAAAACTATTCATAAACGAATACGTCTCCCATTTAAAAAAGACATCAAACAATGATCAATATTGAATTTTCTCCATCGTAACTGTAATATATAATATGTATATATGGTTTTGACCAAGGACTTGGTTGTTGTTGTGTGATGTAATCAATATATAGCGTGAGATATTCATGTTTTTAGTTCTTATGATAATTCTGTAATAATAAAATATTATGCAAATATATAACTTTTCAGTAGCATACAATCTCATTTAATAGAAACTGCACTATCCAAGATTATTGAATATTAGGTAGAAGAGTACATAACAGTGGCGACGAGGATGGGATAACGGAAAAAAGACATCAAGACCAACTAATGAGAAGGCTGAGCAAGGGAGAAGTGGAGGAAACAGTGGAAGGGTTCGACCAAGAAAAAGAGGATGACCCAGAGAAGGGAAAGGAAGAAACAATCCCGACTGGTAGACCAGTCAGATCAAGACGACCACCTGAAAGACTATGTTGCTGATTGGGATAAAGTACACAACAGTAACTATATTAATTGTTACTTTTAAATTCTGAACACTTTTGTGAGAAAATAAAGCTCATTTCTTGATATTTTAAATAAAAAACCATATTGTAAATGTAATAAATCCTTGCAAGTAAGCTATTGTAACATATCAGTATCAATAATGTCGCAATAACATCTAATCCTTTTAAATAAATCTTAAACGAAATCCACATGTCTTTAATCACCAACTCTCCAGCCACAATTTAAAGTGAACACAAACAAACATATAATATACACTGGTGTCCAAAAAATAAGAAACTTTTGTTTTTTAATGATATGTTTTAAAATATACAACGCTAAAAGCTAAAAGTAATTTAATTAGGTATTTTAAGTCGTAGAATTATTTATCGCAACCATTCGATTCGGTAAAATTGAAAATATGCAAATTTTTGCTTGTCTATATAAGTGTGCTATTTGGCGTGTCGTTTACCACATCTAAGAATTGTCCAATTATAATTTTATTTAATCCTTAGTTAATTATGAGTTTACGAAAAGTTTTAGCAGATGGTTTAAAATGGAGAGCTGTTGGAAGAATGGAGGCAGGGCAATCACAAGTTGAAGTAGCAAAATGGCTAAATGTGAATAAATCTGTGGTCAGCAAAATATGGAAACAGTTCATTGAGACAGGAACCATCAAAGAAAAGAAGGTTCTGGTAGAAAAAGAAGAAAAGCTACCTCTCTGAAGACCGTTATCTGGTCGTAACTGCCAAGCGCCATAGGGAGATGACAGCTATTCAACTCTCTAATGAACTCTCAAGTGCTACTGGAACGAGAATTTCAAGACAAAACTGTTTACCGAAGGCTTCACGAAGGTGCTCTTTATGCAAGACGACCAATGGTCTGTATCCCTTTAACCTCTGCTCACAGGAGAGCCCGCTTGAATTGGTGCTTGGAACATCACGCCTGGACTCATGATCAATGGGCCAATGTTCTCTTCAGTGACGAGTCAAGATTTAGTTTAAACACAGATTCTCGACGAGTTTTCATCTGGAGGGAGCCTGGAACCCGCTATCATCCCAGTAACATCAGGGAAATAGACAGTTTTAGAGGGGGCAGTCTCTTAGTCTGGGCTGGCATCAGTTCTAGCAGACGCACACCCCTCCACATTTTTTCTGGGGGCACTTTAACTGCCCAAAGGTACAGGGACGAGATCCTTGAGCCCTATCTAAGACCTTATAGAGATCAAATTGGTCACAATTTAATTTTTATACATCAAATTAAATTATGTATAAAAAATTATGTAATTATGTATTTTATGGACGATAATGCTCGTCCGCATAGGGCTAGGCTAGTCAATGAATATCTCCAGAGTGAGAATATTCGAAGGATGGATTGGCCAAACAGATCTCCGGACCTGAATCCAATAGAGCATGTGTGGGATGCTCTAGGGAGGCGTATTGGAGCTCGTCACCCCTCTCCCAGAACCCTCGTTGAGCTAAGAACTGCTCTATTGGAGGAGTGGGGTTTACTACCCCTGGACCTCCTCCAAAGCCTGGTAAACAGTATGAGGGCTCGCGGTGAGACCTGATAGCTGTTAGAGGTGATCATACTCCCTATTGATATCTTATTTCTTTAAGATCTGGAACCTTTGCTTTGGGTATGTTGGTAATAATTTGCATATTTCATAATTTCAATTTTTTAAATTTATTTTCATATAGCTAGTCAAATTCTCCATGGTTTAAACTATTTGTATACTAAATTTTATATTTGTTAATAAATGAGCTTTTGAGAAATTTCAATATTGGAGTAAGTTTCTTATTTTTTGGACACCAGTGTATATTTACTATTTTAAAACGCCATCTATATAAAAATAAAATCATTAAAACACGAATTTTTCTTTTACACATAAAACTAATCTCTCTCTATTTTTCTTACTGCGATGAAAAAATATAGTCCTTTCCCCAATATGTTTTATCATCGCAGTAAGGACAGTAGAGGTTTGTTTTATGTCTAAACCGCTCAGAATATTGGAAGAAAGAGATTTTAAATTTAAGTTATATGGAGTTGAGAGAAATTCAAGATGAGTGTCCCCCATAGTGCTCTTTATTGATACAGGTTTCGAAAGAAAAGACAAAAATGGTTAGTTTTTATGTTTATCAAGGTAACAAGTCAAATATCTATAAGCACATTTCTCTGATTCAATGACATATGAGAACGTTGTCTACTTGACTAAAACACACACACACACACAAAAGCCTTTATTAGGGACTTGCCCCATACAGATTCTCCCAATTGGGTAAGGTAATAATCATCTTTTGTTTTTTACATAGAAATTGATCTGGCTTTACTCTCTTTCTCAAAGTCATTCACTTGTTGACTGGTCCTTATATAATGACGATCTGAAAAATGTATAATAAGCTATTGCCTTAGATTTGTTTGCTGATATTTTTGAAAGCAATACGTAGGGTGAAGTGTTGGTACATTTAATTTGATGATATAGGGCCTTCCTCTCTGCATCAAGGGCTATTCAATTAAGCAGGTTACTTGTACTAAAAGCTCTACAGTTCATTAGAAAAGCTGAGTATATCGTTTAAAAAAATTAAAAAGAATATGACTAGAGAAGCCAATCAATATTTATGTTTCTCCACCAAGATTGTTTATAACTGATTACCTATTTACTTATTGATGCTGCTAAGAATAATTAATATTCCGGTAAGAAAGAACGTTTATAATTACGAAGAAAGGATGATAAATTAAAGAAAAACTAGATAAAATTATATATACAGTAACAGCTCACATCTATTAGCGGCCTGACCTATCCAAGGCCCTAACCATTTTTTGCAATATATCTATCTATGTTGTATATAAAAAAAGATAAGATTTTCTGCTGTTTTTGATTGTTATTTATATAGAATTATTAGCTGTTACTTGATTTTGGTATGCAGTCGTGGAAAATATTATAATAAAATTAGTTATCAAAAATATATTTAATTGAGCATAAGGAATATACTAAAAAACATAATTTGGTAAAAGAGAGTATTGCCTGGCTTAAGGCGTAAGAATAAAAAAATGAAAAACTTATTTACATAATGTACAAAAGGTTTGAGCCGGCCATCGGGAAACAACAACAACGAGTTTTTATAGGGAAGCATGACCTCTGGCGGTCGATTTAACAGAGTTTGAACCTATGAAATATAATTTTCAATAAAATAATATTTGAATATAACAGATATGTATATATGGTAATTTAAACCACACACACACACACACACAAAAGCCTTTATTAAGACACACAGGTCTTACAGAGGATTCTCCTTGGGGTTACAAAACGGAGAAACCTATGAAAGTGGGAAATAAAAAAATGGGGAAAGATTATGTACATTTGGTAAATATATACAGATTATAAGAAAGAATAAAAAAATAAGAAGAATAAAAAAAAAATCAAAAAAAGAGAAAAAAAAAATAAAAAAATTTGGAAATATGGATGGGAGAAGTGGAGAGCGAAAAGAGGAAAGAAAACAGGTATTTACATATGAAACAAGACCATTTAAGCTCTCACACAGCACAGGTGGGCCATGTATTTTTTAAGAAATCTTTAAGAGATTTCCCAGGAAATCCTCGTGTTCAGGGTTGTAAGGTAAACACCGTTTTATCATTGTTAACTTATCGTATCTGCCTAAACAAATAATTGGATGTTGGTTCTGTCTTTCTCATCAAACAGAAATTTTTGGTATGTTTGAATGTTCGGTTAAGTCTTTCTTTTTTACAGCATTTTTATGGAAGTTATATAGATTTAGAGCTACTGAACTATTGTCTATAAAGTTGGATAATAAAGAATATAATGGTGATATATATATTCTCTAGTTGGAGTTCGTTAGGAGGTAGATACGTGAAGGTTATACAAGTCAGCAATGAATCTATGCTTGGGTTCATTTTAAGTAACCGAAATCCAATTAGTTTTCTCTTCAACATTGTCCAGTATGTGTTTATTTTTGATATAAATTCCCACAATGATGTCTTCAGAGCTTCTTCCTGACCCGAGATTTTTCTGGCAAGTGATGGTAAACCTGGAAATTCTCGATCTCGAGTTTTAGATAAAATTGGCACTAAGTTTCCGTTATAGCAAATATTTCAGATTGTTTTAAATAATTAATGAAAGGGAAAACGTATAATTGGAAAAATTCCAATACATAATATTTACATAATTGTGACCAAGTTTTAATAGTTGTTAAATCGAGTAGTTTAGTTTTCCATTCCTATTAGCTATATGTGATTGATGGTGATATTTTCTTGCCTGTAAAAAGAGATATGATGTGATCCTTCCAGTTCCTTTCTGAGTGTTTTGCTATATCTCAGTTCCTTCTGAACTCATGATCTTATCATTTATAACTTGGTAAACAGTACTTCCCACAATCACTTGCTATCTCGAAGTCTAGATGAGATTCCTTTAGCCAAAAGTTCTTTTCTCTTATTAATCAACAATCGACGCTGTTCTCTAACTTTTAAGGTGTAATCCTTATTTATGTAAATCCTTAATTGCTTAAGCTTGAATGCATTCCTAAATAGTTTTATTCTGTCTTCATATTTGGGTATTTCAACCAGTAGGGGGTGCGCTCGGCCTTTTAGATAATCGATGACATTTAATGGTAATTTAAACCAACAACCCCATATTGTATATAACTTATAACAAGATTTTCATGTTGTATAATAGAAACACATCTGTAAATGATTATACGCATGATTGACATGTGTCATTACATCGTCATATGTAATGTACTTTGTACAAACTGAGGACAAATAAATAAAACTCTGTAATAGATTAAGAGTTGAGCTAAAGAGAAAGAAGTCAAAAACGTCTAAATTCGATATAGATGGAAGTCACAAAACAAGGTCTAAAGATAGATTGAAAACTGTCAGGACGGCGCCAGTTTAGAATTTTCGCCAGACGACCCACGCTCTTCACATCTGTTGAAATGCAACACCCCCCTTTCTCAGAAAAGGTATATAAAGCCCCCGTCTTTAACCAAAAATACAGTCACTTGACAGTCAGTTCATCATCAGCGGAAGCCCACGTCGGTTGTACCCCAGGTCCATCTCATCCATCATGTAGACCAGTAAGAAATCTTCTATCTCTCCATCTTTCGCTCCTAGCTCAACTTTTATCTGTTCACGGAACTTTCTTAGTGCAACTGTGTCTTCGTTTTTGTGTATGGACATTCCCAAGCTTTCCACTCTGCCTCGACCACGACTGCCTGTACTCTGTGAGAACTTTTAAAGGACTTACAAGGTGCAGAGAGGTACTGGAAAACTCACCACATCCTGACTGTTCCTCTCGGTTAACACAGTATAGCGAGAGTTGACAGGGACTCACACCATAGTTTAAGTCGACTGGATACCTCATCACATATATATAGGTAGAGATGCAAATGAGCATAGACAACAATGGTCAAATACAAATTACAAGGGGGGATCAATAAATAAGGTGAATTATCTTATTTTTTAAAAATTAAATAGGCAAAAATAATTTAAACCACAGAATATTAAAATATAACATCGAGAGACTATTTAAGGCAAGCATGTCAAACTCAAATCCTAACACGGGCCAAATAAAAAAGTAATAAGATTATGTGGGCCGCAAAAAAAAGAAAACAAGTAATTAAATTTTTACAGTAACATTTATGTAGGTTTATTTTAAAAATACTAATAAGAAAAAAGAAAGTAAAGTTAATATTTTCTCCCTGATATTTGGCATCTCTTTTCTGCTACCATCTTTCCTACTTCGGGGGAAATCTTGTTCGCAGTGATTAATTTTAAAACTGACCCAAGGTGAACGTCAGTAATTCTCGATCTGATTGGAGACTTATTTCCTTTCATAAGTGAAAATAACTGCTCGCACCGATAAGTATTTCCAAACATGGACATAATTTCATATGCTAATTTTCGAGTGTTTTCAAATCTGGCTGGCAAATATTTGTAAAATTCAGAAACGCCAACTTCAATGAATTTTGCCTTTAAAATCTGAATCGCACTGGATATCTATTACCTCCATTTGCATATGATTAGGTACTGATTCTATATTTATCGAGAAAATCGAAGAAAACAAAGTAAACTTGCCTTCCAAAGATTTGAAATCAGAAAACCTTGTTTCAAATTCATTTTTAAGACTTAAAATTTTTTCCGCATATTTTTGATACGATGCAGTTTCACCTAAACTTGATTTGTACATGTTGCATGTCGGAAAGTGCATTAAATCTTCGTTTTTCAACTGCTTTTCCCAAAGAACTAGCTTACATTTGAATGTATTAACTTGGTCACACATGTTGGTAATGATCTGATCCTTTCCTTGCAGTTTCAAATTTAAATCCGACAAGTGTTTTGTTATGTCAACCATGAAGGAAAAATCTTGCAACCATACTTGATCAGAAAAAAAAAGTGATGTCTTGATTCTTGGTTATTAAAAACTGACATATTTCTTCTTTCAAGTCCCAAAATTGTTTGAGAACCTTGGAGCATGATAGCCAACGTACCTCGGTATAGTATGATAAACCTGAATATTCGCTTTCTAATTCAGCTAAGAACAGAGAGAACTGTCGCTGATTTAAACCTCGAGATCTTATGAAATTGATGAATTTTTTTTATAGGTGTCAACACATTTTCCATTTTTATTACCTTCGTACATAATACTTCTTGATGTATAATGCAATGCGTATGATGAATATTGGAACCATCAGAAATTTCACTTAGTTTTTTTCGCAGTAATGCTACGAAACCGTTGGTTTTCCAGTCATTGAAGGAGCTCCATCTGTTGCTACAGAAGTCAATTTTGATTGAGGTAAATTGTATTTTTGCAGAAGATCATAAACGCAATTAAATATATCTTCTCCTGTAGTAGTGCCATGCATCGGTACTAGTTCCAATAATTCCTCAAAAATGTTGAAATCCGTGTCGCAAGCTCGAAAAAAAAACAGCTAACTGAGCTACGCCTCCAATGTCCGTACTTTCATCACAGGCAATGGAAAATGCTTCGAAACAAGATGATTTTTCTTTTATCTGATCATTTAAATTTCTGGCCATATCAGTAACTCTTTCCACAACGGTATTTCGAGACAAAGATATTGCTTGAAACGTCTTCACACTTCCAGGACAAACAATTTCTGCAGCTTTAATTAAACATTCCTTGATGAAATCACCTTCAGTAAAAGGTTTTGAGTGTTTAGCTATCATCTCCGATAAAACGTAGCTTGCATGCACCGCCGCTTCACTCTCTTGTGATACTTTAGTAAACATAAACTGTTGTTTTTTCATTCCCAACTTGAACTCTTTTAACTTTTCTTGTCTCATTAAACCTTCGTAGGTATCATATTTTGATTTATGTTGTTCATAATGACGTTTAATGTTATATAATTTTGGTACACTAATAGCATTATTACATATCAAGCAGATTATTTTATATTTTACTTCAGAGCAAAAATACTCTAATTCCCACTTTTCTTGAAAATTCCTATGTTCGTCAGCAATATTTCGTTTAGTTTTACTGCCACTTGGTTTTGATGAAGACATATTGAATACAAAGGTCTGAAAAAAAATTAGTAATCGCTAACACAAAATAAAACGTTTTAATTAATATTTATTATTATTTTTTAATTAATATTTTTTAACTTACCAGACACAGAATAACTGCACAAATTATTGAACGTAACTTTAAAAAAAAAATTTTCTAGTACTCCGAAAGAATATTTTTTTTAAACTTTAAGGCACACAATACTTATGGCGATGTACATACGTTATGTATGTAGGTATAATATTATCAAAACTTACGACTTATGTATGGCGACCAGTGGTTCGTTATTAATAAATAAATTATGTATAATTACAATTTTTAAAAATTAGGCTACAAATTTTTATTAATTTTTTTTAATTTATAAAAAAAAAATTATTAAAATATATTGTCTGGTGGGCCGCAAATTTATTCGTTGTGGGCCGCATGAGGCCCGCGGGCCGCGAGTTTGACATGCTTGATTTAAGGTGTTCTGTTCCTTTTTCCCACGCGCGGCGCGAGACTTATAAATAAACTAAAATGGAAGCTCCCTTGAAGGATTGCATCACGCTTGAACAACGTGCAGTTATTCGTTTCTTGAATGCAGAAGTATTCAAACATCTCAAATATGCCAAAGAATGAAAAATATCTATGGTGAGTCTTGTTTGTCTCGAAAAACATTTATAAATGGGTTAACGAGTTCAAAAATGGACGAATTATATGTTCCTCAGGTCTCAACGTTCACCGGTAAAGTTTTGTTAACAATTTTTTGGGATGTTGATGAACCAATCTGTCTTGATTTTTTATCCTCAAGGCAACGTATGAACAGCGACCTTTATTGTGACATTCTTGTAAATAAGCTAAAGCCCGGTATAAGAAACAAAAAAAGAGGGAAGCTTAGTAAAGGTGTTCTCTTCCTTCATGATAATGCAAGGCCGCATACATCATGTAAAACTGTATCTACAATAATTAAATTAGGTTTTGAAGTTTTAGAACATCCTGCATATAGTCCAGACCTAGCCCCCTCTGACTATTTCCTTTTTGGACTACTAAAGAAGGAGTTAAAGGGAAAGCGATTTGACTCGGATGAAGATGTCCAGAAATTGGTGCAAGATTTTTTCACACGCTTCCTAAGAGTGCCTATGAAGAGGGTATTTACAAGTTGCCAGAACGATGGAGACGATGTATAGAAAGCCAAGGTGATTATTTTGAATAAATCAAGTCCTAATTTTTAATATCGTTCTTATTTTTTTAAATAAATTATAATTCACCTTATTTATTGATCCCACCTTGTATAAGAGTATTACATCGTAGAAATATTCTAGAATTGACACACTTAAGCAGATCCTTTATATTAACACAAAGCAATAACGCACCATCTATACATATAAAATGAAAGGATTTAAAATAATATAATTTTTCATCGCAGTGAGGAAAGTAGAAGTTTGTATTATGTATATAAGAAACATTCGTGCTTTTAAATCCTTTCATTTTATATAGATACTTTATATCATTGCTTTTTTTTACCTTTCTTGGACTCCGGTTGTTATTGTTGTTGTGTCCAATGAAGAGCCTCAGATGTCTCCATGCATCTCTATCACAGCAGTCACAATGTCCATCATCTTGGGTGTGTAAAGCTGCTGCTCTGGGTCCATGTCAATTTTCTGCAAGGCTGCGGCCATTGCTGGGCATGAGAATACGTGGGTAGGTGTTAGTTCCACACCAGGACAATTGTTGCCTGTCATGTAGACTCTCCATTGGAAAATGGGTGCCGTTGCCACGTTAGTCACCTTGGAAACGAATCAGAATTTGGTCAAATATGCCAAGGGTCCAGGGAAGACTGGTGTGTTCGGACTTCTCCCTCCCAAAACAAGTCTATATATAAGACTAATGTTTTATTAATAAGCTTTTTTCAATGGCTGAAAATTATATTTGAAAAAGATTTAAGATACATTTTTAAATATAAAAATATTCAAAAATTTAAGTTCTCTAAAAACAATAATTTTTTTTAATAATATCCTTTAGAATATCTCCCCCATCGCTTTAAATTCCGTTTGCATTCCAAAGGATCCCGTTCTGCTTCCAACGAAATGAAGACAAAAGACGTTTATAAGATGTTGATAAAGACCAATCAGATTGTAAAAAACTCAGCACACACTCCTGGCATACCCCGCCCTACCTCTAATGGGAATTAAAGTGTCCGAGAACATTAGAAGCCGATTAAAAATGAATTAGGCCTCAAGTCTTTCTAAAACCACAAGCTTAGGTCCTTAAACCCTTCCTTAATGGCTGCCTCTGGAAATACTTTGTCATGTTTCCTGTGCTAGCCATCGATGTCACGCTTCAGATAGGTTTTTTCGGCAAAATTCTCTTTAGATATGAATAGTAATGAAAATAAATTTCAATTTCTGAAGAAGGTTCTACAATATCACACATATATACAACTTTATTAAGACCATCGGTCTTATACAGATTCATCACAAGAATAAATCATAGATGGAGCTCCTATACTCCAAGCAGCGCAGAACCCAACAGCCTCCAGGTACGACTCATGTCCAGTTGCCACTAAATCCATCGTGCATAGGTTAGCGTATTTTTTCTTTTTAATATTGATAATCGACCTATATGTATTCCTTGTTTTAACATAATCTAAACGGTTTAAATCGTTGTTCGATTTAGTATATTTTGCCCGAGTTTCTTTCATGGTATTTTTTCGCTATGTAGCGAACATAATCAAACTAAGGGTTCGACATTGGGTTATCCGTTTTTGTCTCAATTTGCATACCAGTTTTTAATATTGCATTTTTGATCTGCTTGACCATATTATTCATTGTAAAATCAAAATACTATTTATAGAAAGGAAGCTCTGAGTGTAACGGTAGCTGACAGGTCAACGGTCTATCATAATCAATTCTTGCTTTTTATTGTTGAATTATTCATTAGTGAGCAGATTATATTATCACTGATGGTACTTATAAAATGAAAGGATTTATAAGTACGAATGTTTCTTTTTTATACATAATACAAACTTCTACTGTCCTTACTGCGATGAATAAATAATTGGGGAGGGCTTGGCTCATCAGTGGTTCATCCTTTCATTTTATATGTATAGATGGCGCGTTATTGCTTTCTGTTAATTTATGCCTAACTGACCTTGTCTTTATTGTTTGCGGAATAGCATTGCTCGATGCAAATATTTGAATGTAATTCTACTGTCCTATAAGCTTATGTCCATAGTTTACTTGAAAAACCATTTCTAAGATTCCACCCTTCAGTGCTGCGTATATAAGCAGAATCGTCCAATACAGTATTAGAGCTCTGAGAAGCGGTCTGGTGGATTAAATTGGCGAAACCGCTGGGAGGGTCCACCACTGATAAGCCAAGCCCTCCCAAAATATAGATTTTTTCATCGCAGTAAGGACAGTAGAAGTTTGTATTATGTATAAAAGAAACATTCGTGCTTTTAAATCCTTTCATTTTATATGTATAGATGGCGCGTTATTGCTTCTGTTAACTGATGGTACTCTTCAGAGTTTCAGATCGTACATGTCTTATACAGATTCTCCAAGCAGAAATGTAGGATACATGTAGGAAAAAGTAATAAAGATCGTACATGTCTTATACAGATTCTCCAAGCAGAAATGTAGGATACATGCAGGAAAAAGTAATAAAGATTGTACATGTCTTATACAGATTCTCCAAGCACAAATGTAGGATACATGTAGGAAAAAGTAATAAAGATTGTACATGTCTTATACAGATTCTCCAAGCATAAATGTAGGATACATGCAGGAAAAAAGTAATAAAGATTGTACATGTCTTATACAGATTCTCCAAGCACAAATGTAGGATACATGTAGGAAAAAGTAATAAAGATTGTACATGTCTTATACAGATTCTCCAAGCAGAAATGTAGGATACATGTAGGAAAAAGTAATAAAGATTGTACATGTCTTATACAGATTCTCCAAGCATAAATGTAGGATACATGCAGGAAAAAAGTAATATAGATTGTACATGTAAAATTCAGGCCAACAACCCACACAAACATATGACAATGTATAATATGTCGGCTGCGTAAATAAATAGTTTTCTTTTAAACTTCTCATATTTGCTTCTTGGACTCTACTCATCTCCAGCAGACACCATCAACAAGCTTTACAAGCTTGATACCCTAATGTGATTGAGTGGAGATAAGAAAGAAGAAGAAGACTTCTTGTTGCTTTTAACGTCAAAACAAACATAAGGACGTTTTACTGAGAGAACAGAATTACTGCCAATCACCAGCCTATAAGTTGTGTGTGAGAAAATTAATAGATATATTAATAAAAAATGTCATTTTCTTACATTTTTTTTGTTTAAAAAGTGTATTTAATGTTAGTTAAGACAAAAAACCGTCAAAATTCCCTCTACATATATTTTTTCTTAAAATATCGCAATACATAGAATTCAACATTCAAATAAAACAACAACATAAGAAAAATAAACTACGTTCATTGCATGATATTTCAACGAACAGTACGTTTGTCTATAACAAACATTCGAATAGAGCATTTTCTTGCCATTTCAGAACCTTTTGAAAAAGACGAACGTTCTTTTGATCGTCGAAATGCAAGTAATTGTATATATTACTTGTATACAAATACTTGTATTAATCAATAAACACGCAATTTATTTTTATATCTCCAAGATGTGCCATTTTTTATTCGAATTAATATTTATTTAAAATAGACACTTCGGCCAGTTAAAGCAACAAAATCAACAATTTTTTTTTGTCTTCGGCAGGAGAAATAAAAATAAAGTATTTCTCCCGATGAAGACAAAATATTTTTGTTGAAACATTGAGAAAATCAAATTTTAACTGGCCGAAGTGTCTATTTTTCACTGAAATATGAATACCGAGAGACCAGGCAACCTCTATCTTCGAATATATATATATTATATAAAAAAGATTAGATTTGCTGCCTGATTTTTGATTATTTTGAGGATTGAGCTATGGCAATGCAGTCGTGGTCAAAATCTTGAAAGAATAATGCTAAAAATAGTTTTGATCAGAGATTGCTTTAATTGAGCTTATGGAATAAATAAAACATGATTTGATAAAATTACTGCCTGGCTTAAGGCGTAAGAATAAAAAATGAAAAACTTATTTACATAATGTACAAAAGATTTGAGCCGGCCATCGAGAAATAACAACCATGAGTTTATATATGGGAAGCGTGACCTCTGGCGGTCGATTTAGCTGAGTATTTGAATCTATGAAATGAAATTATAAATAAAATAATATTTCAATATAACATATATATTTATTTTATGAAGGGGGGATATAGAAAAGAAGAGACAGAGAAAAGGTATCCAGTACTTGAAACTGAAGCCATCCAAGCCGACAAATGTCGTCCCCACTGACCCAACCCCAAATCGACGCCCCAACTGGGACCCACTTTCAGGTCAAGCTAGGTCAGGGTGGGGTTACATACATCCCTGTCTTATTTCACAATGAGCCGCTAAAAATAAAATACAAATATTTCCAGTAATGCTTGGGTTGGATAGGTTCCCCTTACAGATGGACAATTTTACTGACGTGACTTCATACAGAGCCATTAGAATGTTGTTGTTGTCGTGTCTATTGAAGAGCCTCAGATGTCTCCATACATCTCTATCACAGCAGTCGTTATGTCCTCTATCTTGAGTGTGTAAAGCTGCTGCTCTGGGTCCATGTCAATTTTCTGTTGCTGTTGTCGTATCCAATGAAGAGCCTCAAATGTCTCCATACATCTCTATCACAGCAGTTGCAATTTTCTCTATCTTGAGTGTGTAAAGCTGCTGCTCTGGGTCCATGTCAATTTTCTGTTGCTGTTGTCGTATCCAATGAAGAGCCTCAAATGTCTCCATACATCTCTATCACAGCAGTTGCAATTTTCTCTATCTTGAGTGTATAAAGCTGCTGCTCTGGGTCCATGTCAATTTTCTGTTGTTGTTGTCGTATCCAATGAAGAACCTCAAATGTCTCCATACATCTCTATCACAGCAGTTGCAATTTTCTCTATCTTGAGTGTGTAAAGCTGCTGCTCTGGGTCCATGTCAATTTTCTGTTGTTGTTGTCGTATCCAATGAAGAGCCTCAAATGTCTCCATACATCTCTATCACAGCAGTTGCAATTTTCTCTATCTTGAGTGTGTAAAGCTGCTGCTCTGGGTCCATGTCAATTTTCTGTTGTTGTTGTCGTATCCAATGAAGAGCCTCAAATGTCTCCATACATCTCTATCACAGCAGTTGCAATTTTCTCTATCTTGAGTGTGTAAAGCTGCTGCTCTGGGTCCATGTCAATTTTCTGCAAGGCTGCGGCCATTGCTGGACATGAGAATATGTGGGTAGAGCCATTAGAATGATAGCCAAATTAATCATGAAGTCAACTTTCATACACTCTGCTTGTTACCTTCCCGTAGGACTTTCAAACTGTTACAGATAACATATAGAACCTTCGTCTGTATGATAAAAATGAAGATTTTGCAAGCTCTAAATATTAAAAGATATTTAAAACATTCAGTTTTTTTTTTTCATATGATCAGGTTGGCTGGTTTCTTACAGCATTTGGTGCTCAAGTAGAAGCTATCTTCCTTTTTTCGTGGTGAAGATATGAATCACACACACACACAAAAGCCTTTATTAAGACACACAGGTCTTACAGAGGATTCTCCTTGGGGTTACAAGACGGGGAAACCTATGAAAGTGGGAAATAAAAAATGGAGATTATATACATATGGTAAATATATACAGATTATAAGAAAGAATAAAAAATAAGAAAAAAATGGAAATATGGATGGGAGAAGTGGAGAGCGAAAAGAGGAAAGAAAACAGGTATTTACATTTGGAACAAGAAGATATGAATCCTATAATCCCCAGCTGAGGAATAGACGAATGCTCATCAGATATGGTGGTCCTATACCAGAGTTAGGGAACCTGCATCTTGCGAGCCACATACGGCTCTTTTGGATGTGAAGCTGTGGCTCTTTATATAGTTCCATACGTAAATATTATTTATGCGAGTACTATTTATTGCCAACAATAAATAGTACTCGCATAAATAATAAATACGTAATGGAACTATAAAAGTCGCAGCT
>CP092873.1:26592822-26690976 GCA_030710605.1 Cordylochernes scorpioides | reverse complement strand
CATAAATTCTGTTAATTCAAACAATTTTATAAAATAACTGATTAAGAACAAAAACCAATGGGATATAAATACATATTTTATTAGCCAATAGGACATAGGTTTTAAATATATACAATCATTCAAAATATCCTCCTTTATTTTTGACACAGGATCTCAAACATTCGGGCCACTGATCTATGGCGGCACGCAGCTTTTCTAAGGGTATTTCTTTCATTGCTCTCACCAATGCTGATTTTAATTTATCCAAATTATGATAACTTTTAGAGCACACCTTCTCCTTTAAATATGCCCACAAGCTGTAATCAAGGGGTTTAAATCAGGGCTTCCAGAGGGCCATTCATTGGTTTTTATGAACTCCGGAATATTCATCTCCAACCATTGTTGAGTTGACTTAGCTTTGTGAGCAGGAGCTGAATCTTGTTGAAATATCCAATATTCTCCATTAACCATTTTTGTATTCAGAGGCTTTACTATTTGTTTCTAAATATCTTCTTGATAGTTTTTAGCTGTAGATTTTACCCCTTTGGCACAGAAGTGGAGATCTGTTACAACTTGGTAGCTAACTCCCCATCAAACCATGACAGAAGAAGAATGGTGACTTTTTTCAAGTTTCCTGACTTTAAAAGAAGCTTCTAGAGAGCTACGAGCATATATCCTATCAATTTGATGATTAATAATTTTTTCGACGGTGAAATTTTTCTCGTCTGTGAAAAGGATTCTCTCATGCCACCAACCATCATGCCGCGCCAACAATATTTTTGATCTTACCCTTCTAATATCTCTAAGAGCAGAGGTTATCAAATGACCTGTGCGTCGTTTGAAAGATCTCAGTCCAAGGTCTTCGTTAATTATCCTGGAAACGGTTCTTGGAGTTAAATTCATCTGCTTTGCTAAGATCTTTTGTTTGCGGCGTGAATTTCGACGAATTCTTTCGCGAATGGCTTTTATAGCTGCTTGCGTTCGTTGCACGCGCGGTCGACCAGATCTTTCAAGGTCATTAATAGTGCCAGCCTTGTTGAACCTTTCAATGGTTCGATAAACAAATTGACGCGTAATATTCAAATTTTGTAAAAGTTTAAAAAGGGTGAAAGATTTTGGCCTACCTTGTTAAAGGCTATTACAGCTATACGGTTTTTTTTAATACCCAAACCCATTATCAAAAAAACAAATATATTTCGATTTTTTTTTCTAAGCACGTGTGCACGAGATATTCAAATAACAACTACTGTATTTTGAATACTTAACGCGGTCAAATTAAAATGTTTATCACTGAATTGGTTTTGTAACAACATTTATGGCTAGACTAAGTAGTAGGATAACATGGTATACTGGCTGTGGTAGTGAGGGATATAGTGGGAGAACATGGTATACTGGCTGTGGTAGTGAGGGATACAGTGGGATAACATGGTATAAAGGCCAAGATAGTGAGGGATACAGTGGGATAACATGGTATAAAGACCAAGATAGTGAGGGATACAGTGGGATAACAGATTATAGAATTAATTTAGGATAATTTAAATATTTTGTGATTAAAAAATCGTTTTTTTTTTTTGTTAATAATTATATTTAATGTGTGTGAAAAATATAGATGGGATAAAACGCGCTCTTAAGTTTAATTTTTAAAAATAGTTACAAAATGTAACGCTAGATGGCGAACTTAGTCCGTACATCGGGAGTGCAGCAAACTCTAGCGTTAGCACACAATCGCTAGGTAGAAAAATAAATAAAAACGCTTTAATTATGAACCAATAATCCATCCTACATATTCTCTTGTATAGAAATAATATTTTAAACAAGCTGTTCTATATCGTGAAGTATTCAAATTTATACAGAAAAGAAAATGCAGGAAAGACTCAGAGATGCCTCTTTTCTCCCTATTACCGTTTGATCTGGTACATTTGTTTACCCTTCATTACATTTATTCACAGGAATACACACGTTTACAATCATGGGAAAAACTTAAGTGGAAAGTCTTTGATATCAACGGACTATTTTATATATTTTTAAAGAGACTGATACAATTTTGTACACGCTTGGTTATCTCGTGTCTTCAATAAAGGTCACTGTTGCATAAAATATCTTTCAGAGTTATTGTCTGAATCCTTATATACATGCTAAAAGGTACAACTTCCTTTTGTCTATGAGTGAATATTTTTATTTTTAAAGAGAGAAAACTATTCATAAACGAATACGTCTCCCATTTAAAAAAGACATCAAACCATGATCAATATTGAATTTTCTCCATCGTAACTGTAATATATGTATATTATATAATCTAAAATACAAATATTTTATTTTTTTTTTAAAACATATATTTTATTTTTTCATTCATTGACTGTTCTGCATTTTTGACCATATATTCAAAAAATATCACTTTTAATTATTATTGTTGTAAATATGTATTTTTAACCCTACCTATCTTTTATCCACGATTATAGAATTCATTATATAAATTCTATATTCCTGTGATATAAATAATTTATGTATATTTTTACTTCAAGAGATTCAAAATAAAAATCTGCTTGAAAGGTAAATACAACAACAACAACAACAAAAAAGCCTTTATTTAGGGTCACTGACCCTATACAGGATTCACCAGAGGTATGCATAAGAACAAAGCAGTGAGACAACGGAAAATAGCGATATATACAGAGTAAAAAGAGAAAGAAAAAAAAAAAAAAAAAAACAAGAAAAGGAAAAAAAAAAAAATAATAATAATAAGAAAGAGGGAAGCAAGAAATCAACACAAAAAGAGTAGCTTGAAAGGTAAATAATTATTTTTATTTTTCCACGACTGCACCTCTTTTCAACAATCAAACACACAAAAAATTTCTAATCTATAATATGTATATATGTTTTTGACCAAGGACTTGGTTGTTGTTGCGTGATGTAATCAATATATAACGTGAGATATTCATGTTTTTAGTTCTTATGATATTTCTGTAATAGTAAAATATTATGCAAATATATAACTTTTCAGTAGCATACAATCTCTTTTAATAGAAACTACACTACCTAAGATTATTGAATATTAGGTAGAAGAGTACATAACAGTGGCGACGAGGATGGGATAACGGCAAAAAGACATCAAGACCAACTAATGAGAAGGCTGAGCAAGGGAGAAGTGGAGGAAACAGTGGAAGGGTTCGACCAAGAAAAAGAGGATGACCCAGAGAAGGGAAAGGAAGAAACAATCCCGACTGGTAGACCAGTCAGATCAAGACGACCACCTGAAAGACTATGTTGCTGATTGGGATAAAGTACACAACAGTAACTATATTAATTGTTCCTTTTAAATTCTGTACACTTTTGTGAGAAAATAAAGCTCATTTCTTGATATTTTAAATAAAAAACCATATTGTAAATGTAATAAATCCTTGCAAGTAAGCTATTGTAACATATCAGTATCAATAATGTCGCAATAACATCTAATCCTTTTAAATAAATCTTAAACGAAATCCACACGTCTTTAATCACCAACTCTCCAGCCACAATTTAAAGTGAAAACACAAACAAACATTTAATATACACTGGTGTCCAAAAAATAAGAAACTTTTGTTTTTTAATGATATGTTTTAAAATATACAACGCTAAAAGCTAAAAAGTAATTTAATTAGGTATTTTAAGTCGTAGAATTATTTATCGCAACCATTCGATTCGGTAAAATTGAAAATATGCAAATTTTGCTTGTCTATATAAGTGTGCTATTTGGCGTGTCGTTTACCACATCTAAGAATTGTCCAATTATAATTTTATTTAATCCTTAGTTAATTATGAGTTTACGAAAAGTTTTAGCAGATGGTTTAAAATGGAGAGCTGTTGGAAGAATGGAGGCAGGGCAATCACAAGTTGAAGTAGCAAAATGGCTAAATGTGAATAAATCTGTGGTCAGCAAAATATGGAAACAGTTCATTGAGACAGGAACCATCAAAAGAAAAGAAGGTTCTGGTAGAAAAAGAAGAAAAGCTACCTCTCTGAAGACCGTTATCTGGTCGTAACTGCCAAGCGCCATAGGGAGATGACAGCTATTCAACTCTCTAATGAACTCTCAAGTGCTACTGGAACGAGAATTTCAAGACAAACTGTTTACCGAAGGCTTCACGAAGGTGCTCTTTATGCAAGACGACCAATGGTCTGTATCCCTTTAACCTCTGCTCACAGGAGAGCCCGCTTGAATTGGTGCTTGGAACATCACGCCTGGACTCATGATCAATGGGCCAATGTTCTCTTCAGTGACGAGTCAAGATTTAGTTTAAACACAGATTCTCGACGAGTTTTCATCTGGAGGGAGCCTGGAACCCGCTATCATCCCAGTAACATTAGGGAAATAGACAGTTTTAGAGGGGGCAGTCTCTTAGTCTGGGCTGGCATCAGTTCTAGCAGACGCACACCCCTCCACATTTTTTCTGGGGGCACTTTAACTGCCCAAAGGTACAGGGACGAGATCCTTGAGCCCTATCTAAGACCTTATAGAGATCAAATTGGTCACAATTTAATTTTTATACATCAAATTGAATTATGTATAAAAATTATGTAATTATGTATTTTATGGACGATAATGCTCGTCCACATAGTGCTAGGCTAGTCAATGAATATCTCCAGAGTGAGAATATTCGAAGGATGGATTGGCCAGCCAGATCTCCGGACCTGAATCCAATAGAGCATGTGTGGGATGCTCTAGGGAGGCGTATTGGAGCTCGTCACCCCTCTCCCAGAACCCTCGTTGAGCTAAGAACTGCTCTATTGGAGGAGTGGGGTTTACTACCCCTGGACCTCCTCCAAAGCCTGGTAAACAGTATGAGGGCTCGCTGTGAGACCTTGATAGCTGTTAGAGGTGATCATACTCCCTATTGATATCTTATTTCTTTAAGATCTGGAACCTTTGCTTTGGGTATGTTGGTAATAATTTGCATATTTCATAATTTCAATTTTTTTAAATTTATTTTCATATAGCTAGTCAAATTCTCCATGGTTTAAACTATTTGTATACTAAATTTTATATTTGTTAATAAATGAGCTTCTGAGAAATTTCAATATTGGTTAAGTTTCTTATTTTTTGGACACCAGTGTATATTTACTATTTTAAAACGCCATCTATATAAAAATAAAATCATTAAAACACGAATTTTTCTTTTACACATAAAACAAATCTCTCTCTATTGTTTCTACTGCGATGAAAAAAAAAGCCTTTCCCCAATATGTTTTATCATCGCAGTAAGGACAGTAGAGGTTTGTTTTATGTCTGAACCGCTCAGAATATTGGAAGAAAGAGATTTTAAATTTAAGTTATACGGAGTTGAGAGAAATTCAAGATGAGTGTCCCCCATAGTGCTCTTTATTGATACAGGTTTCGAAAGAAAAGACAAAAATGGTTAGTTTTTATGTTTATCAAGGTAACAAGTCAAATATCTATAAGCACATTTCTATGATTCAATGACATATGAGAACGTTGTCTACTTGTACTAAAACACACACACACACACACACACAAAAGCCTTTATTTGGGACTTGCCCCATACAGATTCTCCCAATTGGGTAAGGTAATAATCATCTTTTGTTTTTTACATAGAAATTGATCTGGCTTTACTCTCTTTCTCAAAGTCATTCACTTGTTGACTGGTCCTTACATAATGACGATCTGAAAAATGTATAATAAGCTATTGCATTAGATTTGTTTGCTGATATTTTTGAAAGCAATATGTAGGGTGAAGTGTTGGTACATTTAATTTGTTGATATAGGGCCTTCCTCTCTGCATCAAGGGCTGTACAATTAAGCAGGTTACTTGTACTAGAAGCTCTACAGTTCATTAGAAAAGCTGAGTATATCGTTTAAAAAAAATTAAAAAGAATAGAACTAGAGAAGACAATCAATATTTATGTTTCTCCACCAAGATTGTTTATAACTAATTACCTATTTACTTATTGATGCTGCTAAGAATAATTAATATTCCGGTAAGAAAGAACGTTTATAATTACGAAGTAAGGATGAGAGATTAAAGAAAAAACTAGATAAAATTATATATACAGTAACAGCTCACATCTATTAGCGGCCTGACCTATCCAAGGCCCTAACCATTTTTTGCAATATATCTATGTTGTATAAAAAAAAAGATAAGATTTTCTGCTGTTTTTTGATTGTTATTTATATAGAATTATTAGCTGTTGCTTGATTTTGGTATGTAGTCGTGGAAAAGATTATAATAAAATTAGTTATCAAAAATAGCTTTAATTGAGCTTAGGGAATATATTAAAAAACATAATTTGGTAAAAGTACTGCCTGGCTTAAGGCGTAAGAATAAAAAAATGAAAAACTTATTTACATAATGTAGAAAAGGTTTGAGCCGGCCATCGGGAAAGAGAGAAAATATGGTTTTACGGGCTACTAACCAAAAGTTATTATTTTTGAGCCCAAGCGCGATGTCAGGTGGCAAGGGAACCTAGGATCTGGCTGCAGGAGATGTGTCGCAGGGGTAGTAGAAACGTTGGGCAAGCAGGGGAACAGCTCCAAGGTGCAGTGAGGCAGGAGCATTGAATTGGCCAGGAATCCAATAGAAGTGGCAGGTTGAATTGGAGGCAGAAGGTCCTTGAAGCCTAGAACTTGAGGGCCCTAGACTTCAGGATGGGGAAGCTTGAGGCTCTCGCCTCGTGCTTGTCAGGAAGGCCCTTGTAGCAGCAGTTGGCACATTTGGAGGTGCGCTGGTCAGCAATGGATTGGCAGGCGCGGCCTTCATGGCCGTCTTGACCGCAGTGGAAGCACTTAGGAGCTCTGGAACATTGGGCAGAGTTGTGGCCGAAGCCACAACAGCGGAAGCAGACGCGGGCGCGGATGGACTCCTCGAAGTTGAGGATTACTCCATCAACCACGATTCTCCCGCGAACGCCCAGGGCTCTAAAGGTCTTGAGGTCCCGCTTCTGGGTGCAGAACGGTGCGCTACGCGCACCACCTTGTCCCCAGGAAGTTTTCTAACAGCAGCGGTTTCCAGGAAGGTCTCCTCAATTGTGGAGTTGGATGTCTCTTCATCCACTTTGAAGAGGCAGATCCGTGGCAGGATCTCCTTCTGCTGGCGGACCTTCATTCCATTCAACTTGCTGGCCAGGGAGGTTGTCACCTCAGGGATGGTGTCAGGATTACTGGAGTGGAGGACCAGCTTCCCCTTGGTGTGCAGGGAGGCCCAAACGCCTTGGGGGAGAGTGTGGGCAGCGCGGACAGCTTTTAGCATCTCCCTTGGGTCAGCCTGTGGGTCATCAGAGATGACCACTGTGTGGGCCGCCGATTTTTCTCCATGGAGGATCACTTGGGCGGCCGCAGGCTTGGATACGCGGGAAGGCGCAGGTTTTGAAGGACCATTCAGGTTTGTTCTCTTTGCAGGCGGGTTGGGAGCCTCAGACTGCTTCCTTTTGGTTGGAGCAGGAGCAGGCAAGGTGGAGGCAGGCTTCTTGGCAGGGAGAGCAGCAGGAGCAGGAGCAGGAGTGGCGGGCTTGATTGGGTCAGTCTGGGAGCTGGTTTCCTTGCAGGAAGGAGCAGGGCAGGTTTGAGTGCCGCGGCAAGCAGTCTTGGGCTTGTTGGCCTCCTCAATTTCGTCCAACTATGCGAAGGACTCGAGGGTGTCAGTGAGGTTCTCTACATTGGTAGCGAGGGCTTTGATCATTTCAGTCCGCGAGGCGATATAGCGGATCAGGTCCTCATGCAGGGATTTCAGGGCAGGATGGCCAATGGAGCTCAGGATGCTGCAGTTGCGTGAGATCACCATCTCATCTTCCCTCTCCAGGTCGGCGACGTTCACGATGGGCTTGTAGGCCTTCTTTTTCTTCTTGGCAGGATTCATGTATGTCACATAATACGGCCATCGGGAAACAATAACAACGAGTTTTTATAGGGGAAGCATGACCTCTGGCGGTAGATTTAACAGAGTTTAAAACTATGAAATATAATTTTGAATAAAATAATATTTAAATATAACAGATATGTATATATAGGTAGAGATGCAAATGAGCATAGACAACAATGGTCAAATACAAATTATAAGAGTATTACATCGTAGAAATATTCTAGAATTGACACACTTAAGCAGATCCTTTATATTAACACAAAGCAATAACGCACCATCTATACATATAAAATGGAAGGATTTAAAACAATATAATTTTTCATCGCAGTGAGGAAAGTAGAAGTTTGTATTATGTATATAAGAAACATTCGTGCTTTTAAATCCTTTCATTTTATATAGATACTTTATATCATTGCTTTTTTTTTACCTTTCTTGGACTCCGGTTGTTATTGTTGTTGTGTCCAATGAAGAGCCTCAGATGTCTCCATGCATCTCTATCACAGCAGTCACAATGTCCATCATCTTGGGTGTGTAAAGCTGCTGCTCTGGGTCCATGTCAATTTTCTGCAAGGCTGCGGCCATTGCTGGGCATGAGAATACGTGGGTAGGTGTTAGTTCCACACCAGGATAATTGTTGCCTGTCATGTAGACTCTCCATTGGAAAATGGGTGCCGTTGCCACGTTAGTCACCTTGGAAACGAACCAGAATTTGGTCAAATATTCCAAGGGTCTAGGGAAAACTGGTGTGTTCGGACTTCTCCCTCCCAAAACAAGTCTATATATAAGACTAATGTTTTATTAATAAGCTTTTTTCAATGGCTGAAAATTATATTTGAAAAGATTTAAGATACATTTTTAAATATAAAAATATTCAAAAATTTAAGTTCTCTAAAAACAAGAATTTTTTTTATAATATCCTTTAGAATATCTCCCCCATCGCTTCAAATTCCGTTTGCATTCCAAAGGATCCCGTTCTGCTTCCAACGAAATGAAGACAAAAGACGTTTATAAGATGTTGATAAAGACCAATCAGATTGTAAAAAACTCAGCACACACTGCTGGCATACCCCGCCCTACCTCTAATGGGAATTAAAGTGTCCGAGAACATTAGAAGCCGATTAAAAATGAATTAGGCCTCAAGTCTTTCTAAAACCACAAGCTTAGGTCCTTAAACCCTTCCTTAATGGCTGCCTCTGGAAATACTTTGTCATGTTTCCTGTGCTAGCCATCGATGTCACGCTTCAGATAGGTTTATTCGGCAAAATTCTCTTTAGATATGAATAGTAATGAAAATAAATTTCAATTTCTGAAGAAGGCTCTACAATATCACACATATATACAACTTTATTAAGACCATCGGTCTTATACAGATTCATCACAAGAAGAAATCATAGATGGAGCTCCTATACTCCAAGCAGCGCAGAACCCAACAGCCTCCAGGTACGACTCATGTCCAGTTGCCACAGAATCCATCGTGTATAGGTTAGCGTATTTTTTCTTTTTAATATTGATAATCGAAGTATATTTATTCCTTGTTTTAACATATTATAAACGGTCTAAATCGTTGTTCGATTTAGTTTATTTTACCAGAGTTTCTTTCATGGTCTTTTTCGCTATGTAGCGATCAAAATCAAACTAAGGGTTCGACATTGGGTTATCCGTTTTTGTCTCAATTTGCATACCAGTTTTTAACATTGCATTTTTGATCTGCTTGACCATATTATTCATTGTAATCAAAATACTATTTATAGAAAGGAAGCTCTGAGTGTAACGGTAGCTGACAGGTCAACGGTCTATCATAATCAATTCTTGCTTTTTATTGTTGAATTATTCATTAGTGAGCAGATTATATTATCACTGATGGTACTTATAAAATGAAAGAATTTAAAAGCATGAATGTTTCTTTTATACATAATACAAACTTCTACTGTCCTTACTGCGATGAAAAAATATATTTGGAGGGCTTGGCGCAACAGTGGTTCATCCTTTCATTTTATATGTATAGATGGCGCGTTATTGCTTTGTGTTAATTTATGTCTAACTGACCTTGTCTTTATTGTTTGCGGAAGAGCATTGCTCGATGCAAATATTTGAATCTAATTCTACAGTCCTATAAGCTTATGTCCATAGTTTTCTTGAAAACCACTTCTGAGATTCCACCCTTCAGTGCTGCGTATATAAGCAGAATCGTCCAATACAGTAGTAGAGTTCTGAGAAGCGGTCTGGTGGATTAAAGGGTTCACCACTGATAAGTCAAACCCTCCCAATATATTTTTCATCGCAGTAAGGACAGTAGAAGTTTGTATATAGAAGTTTGTATTATGTATAAAATAAACATTCGTGCTTTTAAATCCTTTCATTTTATATGTATAGATGGCGCGTTATTGCTTCTGTTAACTGATGGTACTCTTCAGAGTTTCAGATCGTACATGTCTTATACAGATTCTCCAAGCAGAAATGTAGGAAACATGCAGGAAAAAGTAATAAAGATTGTACATGTCTTATACAGATTCTCCAAGCAGAAATGTAGGAAACATGCAGGAAAAAGTAATAAAGATTGTACATGTCTTATACAGATTCTCCAAGCAGAAATGTAGGAAACATGCAGGAAAAAGTAATAAAGATTGTACATGTCTTATACAGATTCTCCAAGCAGAAATGTAGGAAACATGCAGGAAAAAGTAATAAAGATTGTACATGTCTTATACAGATTCTCCAAGCAGAAATGTAGGAAACATGCAGGAAAAAGTAATAAAGATTGTACATGTCTTATACAGATTCTCCAAGCAGAAATGTGGGATACGTGCAGGAAAAAGTAATAAAGATTGTACATGTCTTATACAGATTCTCCAAGCAGAAATGTAGGAAACATGCAGGAAAAAGTAATAAAGATTGTACATGTCTTATACAGATTCTCCAAGCAGAAATGTAGGATACGTGCAGGAAAAAGTAATAAAGATTGTACATGTCTTATACAGATTCTCCAAGCAGAAATGTAGGAAACATGCAGGAAAAAGTAATAAAGATTGTACATGTCTTATACAGATTCTCCAAGCAGAAATGTAGGATACGTGCAGGAAAAAGTAATAAAGATTGTACATGTCTTATACAGATTCTCCAAGCAGAAATGTGGGATACGTGCAGGAAAAAGTAATAAAGATTGTACATGTCTTATACAGATTCTCCAAGCAGAAATGTAGGATACGTGCAGGAAAAAGTAATAAAGATTGTACATGTCTTATACAGATTCTCCAAGCAGAAATGTAGGATACATGCAGGAAAAAGTAATAAAGATTGTACATGTCTTATACAGATTCTCCAAGCAGAAATGTAGGATACGTGCAGGAAAAAGTAATAAAGATTGTACATGTCTTATACAGATTCTCCAAGCAGAAATGTAGGATACGTGCAGGAAAAAGTAATAAAGATTGTACATGTCTTATACAGATTCTCCAAGCAGAAATGTAGGATACGTGCAGGAAAAGTAATAAAGATTGTACATGTCTTATACAGATTCTCCAAGCAGAAATGTAGGATACGTGCAGGAAAAAGTAATATAGATTGTACATGTCTTATACAGATTCTCCAAGCAGAAATGTAGGATACGTGCAGGAAAAAGTAGTATAGATTGTACATGTCTTATACAGATTCTCCAAGCAGAAATGTAGGATACGTGCAGGAAAAAGTAATAAAGATTGTACATGTCTTATACAGATTCTCCAAGCAGAAATATAGGATACGTGCAGGAAAAAAGTAATATAGATTGTACATGTCTTATACAGATTCTCCAAGCAGAAATGCAGGATACGTGCAGGAAAAAAGTAATATAGATTGTACATGTAAAATTCAGGCCAACAACCCACACAAACATATGACAATGTATAATATGTCGGCTGCGTAAATAAATAGTTTTCTTTTAAACTTCTCATATTTACTTCTTGGACTCTACTCAGCAGACACCATCAACAAGCTCTACAAGCTTGATACCCTAATGTGATTGAGTGGAGATAAGAAAGAAGAAGACTTCTTGTTGCTTAACGTCAAAACAAACATAAGGACGTTTTACTGAGAGAACAGAATTACTGCCAGCCACCAGCTTATAAGTTGTGTGTGAGAGAATAAATATATATATTAATAAAAAAATGTAATTTTCTTAATTTTTTTTGTTTAAAAGTGTATTTAATGTTAGTTAAGATAAAAAAAAAACATCTAAAATTCCTTCTACATATATTTTTTCTTAAAATATCGCAATACATAGAATTCAACATTCAAATAAAAACAATAACATAAGAAAAATTAATTACGTTCATTGCATGATATTTCAACGAACAGTACGTTTGTCTATAACAAACATTCGAATAGAGCATTTTCTTGCCATTTCAGAACCTTTTGAAAAAGACGAACGTTCTTTTGATCGTCGAAATAAAAGTAATTGTATATATTACTTGTATACAAATACTTGTATTAATCAATAAACATGCAATTTATTTTTATATCTCCAAGATCTACCGTTTTTTATTCGAATTAATATTTATTAAAAATAGACACTTCGGCCAGTTAAAGCAACAAAATCAACAAAAATCTTTTGTCTTCGGCAGGAGAAATAAAAATAAAGTATTTCTCCTGATGAAGACAAAATAATTTTGTTGAAACGTTGAGAAAATCAAACTTTAACTGGCCGAAGTGTCTATTTTTCACTGAAATATGAATGCCGAGACCAGGCAACCTCTATCTTCGAATATATATATATTATATAAAAAAGATTAGATTTTCTGCCTGATTTTAGATTATTTTGAGGATTGAGCTATAGCAATGCAGTCGTGGTCAAAATTTTGAAAAAAATAATGCTAAAAATAGTTTTGATCAGAGATTGCTTTAATTGAAATTATGTAATAAAGAAAACATGATTTGATAAAAGTACTGCCTGGCTTTAGGCGTAAGAATAAAAAATGAAAAACTTATTTACATAATGTACAAAAGATTTGAGCCGGCCATCGGGAAACAACAACAACATCCGCCCCAAAATGTGGACGGGTTACACTTACATCGCCCGCTCAAGTCCATCTGGGGACTTTTCCGGGCTCATCTTAAGAAGGTTCAGTGAAAAGGTGGATCTGGTAAGGAGAGCAAGTCAAGAGATGAGGCCCGGATATGTACAGGTTATTGATACTGTAGTGAGCAGATAGTTAAAGAAAGGTTATGAAAGTATAAAGTGAAAGGGTACATTAGTGTTATAATACAGTTAAAAGTTCATGGGCAGCCAGGGGATTTAATTATTTTATTTTTATTTACTTATTAATTTTTATTTATGGGAAAGAGAGAAAATATCTTTATTTACGGGGCTGCTAAACCCAGGGGAAACAACAACAATGAGTTTTTATATGGGAAGCGTGACCTCTGGCGGTCGATTTAGCAGAGTATTTGAAATATAATTTATAAAATAATAATCGATGAAATATAATTATAAATAAAATAATATTTTAATATAACATATATATTTATTTTATGAAGGGGGGATATAGAAAAGAAGAGACAGAGAAAAGGTATCCAGTACTTGAAACTGAAGCCATCCAAGCCGACAAATGTCGTCCCCACTGACCCAACCCCAAATCGACGCCCCAACTGGGACCCACTTTCAGGTCAAGCTAGGTCAGGGTGGGGTTACATACATCCCTGTCTTATTTCACAATCAGCCGCTAAAAATAAAATACAAATATTTCCAGTAATGCTTGGGTTGGATAGGTTCCCCTTACAGATGGACAATTTTACTGACGTGACTTCATACAGAGCCATTAGAATGTTGTTGTTGCCGTGTCTATTGAAGAGCCTCAGATGTCTCCATACATCTCTATCACAGCAGTCGCAATGTCCTCTATCTTGGGTGTGTAAAGCTGCTGCTCTGGGTCCATGCCAATTTTCTGTTGTTGTTGTCGTGTCCAATGAAGAGACTCAGATGTTTCCATACATCTCTATCACAGCGGTTGCAATGTTCTCTATCTTGGGTGTGTAAAGCTGCTGCTCTGGGTCCATGTCAATTTTCTGTTGTCGTGTCCAATGTAGAGACCCAGATGTCTCCATATATCTCTATCACGACAGTCGCAATGTTCTATATCTTTGGTGTGTAAAGTTGCTGCTCTGGGTACATGTCAATTTTCTGTTGCTGTTGTCGTGTCCAGATGTCTCCATACATCTCTAT
The DNA here is from genome assembly GCA_030710605.1 of Cordylochernes scorpioides. Lineage (NCBI taxonomy): Eukaryota > Metazoa > Arthropoda > Arachnida > Pseudoscorpiones > Chernetidae > Cordylochernes > Cordylochernes scorpioides. The sequence continues at coordinate 26,676,951 of CP092873.1, read as the reverse complement.
CACAACAGTCACAATGTCCATTATCTTGGGTGTGTAAAGCTGCTGCTCTGGGTCCATGTCAATTTTCTGCAAGGCTGCGGCCATTGCTGGAATAAGAATATGTGGGTAGAGCCATTAGAATGATAGCCAAATGAATCATGAAGTCAACTTTCATACACTCTGCTTAGTACCTTCCCGTAGGACTTTCAAACTGTTACAGACAACATATAGAACTTTCGTCTGTAGGATAAATATGAATTTTTCAAGATATAAGTATTAAAAAATATTTAAAACATTCAGTTTCTTGACTATGTTAACAAAATAAAGGTATACTATTGAAAAATTGTCACTCTGCACACCTGCCAAACACACGCATATATTTATTTTAAAAAATACAGCACAGACAAAATTTGAAGAAGTTGTACCTTTAAGCATGTATATTGGGATTGAGACAATAACTCTTAAAGATATTTGATATACAGTAACCTTTATTGAAGACACACGAGATAACCAAGTGTGAAAAAAAATTGCCTCTGTCTCCATCAAAATATGAAACTTCCTTAAGTTTTGTCCTTGAGTGTAGTAATCTTCCCATTATTTATGACAATAAGCCCGTAGAAGATCGACTTTGCTTGAAAGCTTGCTTGTTTGTTAATAAAATATAACTATTTTTAATTATTTATATATTGTAAAAACCATTTAGTCAGGTTGGATTTATATATATATATGATTAATTATACAATACAAGAAAGTTAACAAGGCGGGTTATATCTATTTTATATATATATATTTATTATATATGATATAACATGTGCAGTTTGTGGGGTACATTTAAAAATATATCAGGCTAATTTTTCAAAGTATTGGACACAGAAGATTTCAAAGATTGTGAGGACCTATTAACGGTGAATTCTAACAGAGGTTTTGACAATTCAAGACAATTTCGATCGTCTCCTTACACTGCATCACCAGGAAACGTTGCGTAGACTATATCGGTGCAAAGATGATCTGACCAAATGCAGTGAAGAATATGGTCAGGTAGGCTGGTTTCTTAAAGCATTTGATGCTCAAGCAGAAGCTATATTCTTCTGTTCGTGGTGAAGAGATGAATTCTACAATCCCCAGTTGAGGAATGCTCATCATATATGGTGTCTTAGACCAGGGGTCGGGAACCTGCATCTTGCGAGCCTGATACGGCTCTTTTGGATGTGAAGCTGTGGCTCTTTATATAGTTCCATACGTAAATATTATTTATACGAGTACTATATATATTGTTGGCAAGAAAAAAAAATTGTGGCTCTTTGCAATTTTGTAAATTGTAATATTTGACTCTTCCGACTCAAAAGGCTGCCGAACTCTGTCCTAGACCCATAGCCATCAACAGAGTGGTACAACCTGTAGCGGGACTAGACCTATAAAAAGCCACAAATGAATGGCGAAACGATGTACCGCCATTAAAAGTAAGTACTACCAGCCAACACTTGTTGCGCTTGAATCCATGTCAGGGACGACAGCCAAAGTGTCTGTTCTCCATGTTAGGAATGACCTCATCTTGAAGCTAAATCAGTCTGTCACAGGATATGCTTCAGATTCTTCAATTCAACGACAGACGTATATTAACCCATCCTGAAGGCTTATCCATTTGCCTCGCTCCATAAAGAAATTATTCCCCTAATAAAACAAAACAATAAGCTTTTGTGAGAGTTCACCACTGATGAGTCAGGGAACCTCCCAATAGTTTATAATTGCAAGAAGGGCAGTAGGAAATTGTTCTAAAAAAGAATAAGACGCGTCAAAAATAGTTCAAATTTCTTTTAACTTATGGCACGTTAATGTATTAATATTATATGCATATTTTAGAATGCTTGACATTGATTGTTTTGTTTGTATTAAATACCATAAAGTTATAAAAGAAGGAATCGCAGAATATCATTGTTGGAAATACCAAACCTTTTGTTTCTTCCAACGATACCATAAAGTGTTTTATTTCAAGCATTATTCGTTGAGCAAACATTCACTTAAATAGATCCCGTGTGGAGCCGGGTCATAATTTCTACTTATAATGAATATATATTTGAATAAAAGATTAGCCTTTACATTTTTTTTTCACTTGCAGAGACTATGGTAATTCTATGTATAAGAAATTTATTTTATTCAAATTCAACCAGACTAATCTATTTACTAGCTTGATTGTCTTAATTAAGTTTTCCAATATATAAATTTCATATATTACCATTATATGTAATTAGCTTTAAAAAATAATAATAACATTGCTTATTACTGGTAGTATTACTGTTATTCCTACATGTACCCTACATTTCTGCGCTTGAAGAATCTGTATAAGACTAAAAGTTCTTAATAAAGCTTGTTGTTGTATTTGAATAAAAACAATTTTTTTTATGCATATGCACGAGGGAAAATGCTTTCGTGTAAAACCCGAGCGTTGCCCGGGTCATTCTACCTGTAGTTTCTTATAAAGTGGATATGGAAAGTTACTTCCTCTTAGGTCTTCTGTACGTATGTACATTTCCCAACAAGGGGAACTTAAGGTAAATGTCAACACCGATGAATCAAGATTTTTTTAATATACATATGCACACGGGTGAAAATGTTCTCGTCTTTCAGCAAGTAGTTTCTCATTCTTATAAACTGGATATAGCGATGGAAAGCTACTTCCTCTTTGACTGAGGTCTTCTGTACGACTGTACATTTCCCAACAAGGTGACTGAAGGGAAATGTCGACACCGATAAATAGATGGATGCCCCTGAAGTCACTGCGACTTATAAAGTGGATTGCATAAGAAAGGGTTTCGTGGTTGTTTCCAGTACCATTTCGAATGATTTGAGTCTTCTAAATAATCGCCCATCTTTCAACATCTATCTGTGGATCTTTTACTCACTTTTTATATCTCTCAAATAAATTTCGGAAGTTTTGAGTTTTATAAATAAAAAATGTAAGAAAGTATTTAAGTATGAATGTTTCTTTTTCATACAAATTAAATTTCTACTGTCCTTAATGTAATGAAAAATATTGGGAGGGCTTGTCAAATCAATAAAAAAATGTATAGTGCACTTTTTCCCTTTCATCTATATATTTTTAACGCTAAATTATATTCTTAAAATATAATCGTAGACAAAACTTATAAGGAAGTAGAAAATGATGTCGCCGGTAGTCTATTTTTATTATTATTATTTATTATTATTATTTTTTAAGGAGACAGAGGCAATTTTGTTCACACTTGGCTATCTCGTGTGTCTTCAATAAAGATCACTGTAATATCTTTCAGAGTTATTGTATGTATCCAGATATACATGATAAAAGGTAAAAGGGATCCATAAGGGATCTAATAGAATCTTCACAATCCGCCATAGAGGTGTTTAGCTGGCAAAGTAGCTGGGCTAAATCTATGGCTAAAATATAGATGGACATTTTGCCGTGAAACTATATCTATAAAAGCAATGTCGCCTCTCCCGTCAAATTAAACGTCCAAACTGGACGCCATCTATTTTGCAGCTACGGTCAATAGTCCAGTTTGGACGTTCAATTTGACAAGAGAGGCGACTTTTTATTTTATAGATCAATTTCCTCCAGGAAAAATGTCCATCTATATAATAATGTTTGAAGAACATTAGCTCTAATCAAGTTTGTGAAAACCAGTGAATTTTATGGATGGAATTGTCAATCTTAAAGTAAAACTCGACCCTCACTCACACAAATGTGTATTTAAGTACAAATACACGGATTCATTACAGAGTTTACTAAAAATAGTTTTTTTTTGCTTATCCCTATTACACGTGGTACAGGCCATGATAATCATGGTGGGTAGAAGTAGGCGACTGCTTTTACTGTAAGCGCACCACATGTCTACACACGTGAAAAGCAGCTCGACTTTGCACTTACAAATGTGCCAGAGCCCCGTTTGGTTACTTGCACTCACTGGTAGGGAGAAAAAGAGTAAACAAAGTAAAGGCGAGTAACATTTAATGGGATAAAAAGGCAGAAGATATACGCACAAAACCTATTTAAGACAATTAGTATCATAAACGAGTTGATATGCCTCAAAATATCAAATTTGATAGTACTTTGATATGTAGATATGGTATCTGTTTTCTATTATGTTTTTCTACACGGAGTTAGCCAAGCAGACAACTGAAGAGTCAGTCCCCGGGGAGTACACTGCCCTCGTCTGACACAATAGCGCCCATTTCTCAAGCAGACGATGCTCCAGGCATTAATGTACACAATAATAATTAGCCAAAAAACACCCGAAATTTCTCATTCTTTTGTCTCTATACTCTCCCGGCTAGAAAATGATTTACACCAGCTAATATTGATTGGTTTATTGTCTCGCGAGTTTATCGTGTGTAACAAACTTGGTTGCGTGGCCTTTTTTGTTGTTTGGGCTTTTGTAAAGAAGATTTTATATAAATTATAAATGTTTATACGATGTATTAGCGTGCTATATGTTATAAGAAATTTTAACTATTTTTGTGACGCGTATGGACACACAAAAGTCTTTTTATTGTTGGATTCACACACACACACAAAAGCCTTTATTAAGACACACAGGTCTTACAGAGGATTCTCCTTGGGGTTACAAAACGGAGAAAGTGGGAAATAAAAATGGTGAAAGAATATATACATATGGTAAATATATACAGATTATAAGAAAGAATAAAGAAATAAGAAGAATATAAAAAAATAATAATAATAATAAAAAAAATTTTATTGTTGGATTCATTACAGAGTCTGTAAAGAAAAAGAGTAAAGGCGATTTATATTTAATGAGATAATAATGCAGAAGATATATGCACAAAACCTAATTAAGACAATTAGTCTTATAAACGGGTTGATATACCTCTTTTTTTTTTTTTAATAGTTCATTTAAAATACCCATTCCAAGAGTCTAGCATCATTATCAATATAAAAGGAAAATCGAAATATGCAATATTACAGCGGTGTGGTAGATTAAACTGGGGAAACCGCTGGGAGGGTTTACCACTGATTAGCCAGGCCCTCCCATTATTTTATCATTGCAGTAAATGCAGTAGTAAAATGATTTATTCAAAAAAAGATCATACCCGTCAAAAACAGTTCAAATATTAAATGTGCCTGTATAAAAAGAGTTTTAAATATAGTTTAGAGACTGTCTATTTTATACAAATATCGTATTGATGCGTTTTGATATTTTTGAAATACTAAATTTTTATAAAGCTGTAACTAGAAGAAAGCAATTTTTGTGAATGTAAACTCATTTACATATATCTTTCAATCCCTCTAAAAACTATGTTTATAAGCTATTTATATATAAATATAGTTTTGTCTCTTGTTTAGCCTCTCTTCTATTGTCAAATTATATTGACAAATATTTGCAATCTTATCATATCTTATCTCAGGTTTTAGTGGAAAGAATTTATGTTTTCGTTTGTTTGTGAACAAATCTCTCCCGCATTCTCATTGGACGAATGTGGCCATGTTTGTATATAAAGGGGGCTATGGTATGAGTCGAGGCGCTAGCTCTCTACCTGTGAACATCTTTGCTCTCTTACTCTTGCTCCTGCCATGGCTCCCTCTAGGAAAAAGAAGAAGGAGGCCGAGAATGCCGAGAAGCCCCTCATAACCCTCGCCCAAATGGAAAAGGAGAACGAGGAGGCGTTGCTACCCTTCAAAGATTTGTTTACAGCCCCTAATCAAAATCAAGGTACCGTGTGGAAACTGTACGCCGCCATGACCAGCTTCATCAGGTTGCGGGATGGGCAGATTAATGCCCTCCTTGCTGAGGTGGAGAGCCTCTCTGGCATCCTCGCGTCCTTTAAGGAGCTGGATGAAGATGCCAACAAGCCCCAGACTGACTGCCACAGCACCCAAACAAGCCCTCCTCCCTGCTTAAAGGAAACCAGCTCCCAGACTGACTCCAACAAGCCCGCCACTCATGCTGCAACCAAGAGGAAGCAGCCTGAAGCTCCCAAACCCCCCTGCCAAAAGATCCAACCTGAAAGGTCCAGCAAAACCTGCGCCTTCCCGCCCCACCAAGCCTGCGGCCGCCCAAGTGGTCCTCCATGGGGAAAAATCGGCGGCCCACACAGTGGTCGTCTCTGATGACCCACAGGCTGACCCTAGGGAGATTTACAAGGCTGTCCGCGCTGCCCACACTCTACCCCAAGGTGTTTGGGCCTCTCTACGCACCAAGGGGAAGCTGGTCCTCCACTCCAGCAATCCAGACATCATCCCTGAGGTAACAACCTCCCTGGCCAGCAAGCTAACGGGAATGAAGGTCCGCCAACAGAAGGTGATCCTGCCTCGCATCTGCCTCTTCAAAGTGGATGAGGAAACATCCAACTCCACCATTGAAGAGACGCTGCTGGGAACTCCTGCTGTCAGCCAACTAACTGGGGACAAGGTGGTGCGCGTGGCGCACCGTTCTGCAACCAGAAACGGGACCTGCACCGCCTTCATCGAGGTGGACCTCAACACCTTCAGAGCTCTGGGCATTCGCGGAAGGATCGTGGTGGATGGAGTGATCCTCAACTTCGAGGAGTCCATCCGCGCACGAATCTGCTTCCGCTGTTGTGGCTTCGGCCACAACTCCGCCCAATGCACCAGAGACCCCAAATGCTTCCACTGCGGTGAAGGCGGCCACGATGGTCGTTCCTGTCCCTCCGCTGCCGACCGGCGCACTTCCAAGTGCGCCAACTGCTGTGCCCAGGGCCTCTCAGACAAGCACGAGGCGAGAGCCTCAAGCTGCCCCACCTTGAAGCTTAGAGCCCTCCAATTCTAGGCTTCCAGGACCTCCTGCCTCCTCAACTGGCCTCCATCCTGGCTTCTCACCCATCAAGGCGCTGTTTCCCTGACCTCTCCAGCTTCTCCCCCCTGCGATGACTCCCCCACTGCCAGATCCTTGGATCCCTTCCCACCAGTTCGCGACCTGCAGCCATAGTAGGGCTAGAAGACCCATTTTTGTGGCCAATTAGCCCGGATTCTCAACAACTACTGAGTCGAGGCGAGTGTGGTGGAATATCGTGTGGGGACGCTTAAAGTGTTCTCTGCGTGCTATATCCCTGTCTGGCAATCTCGGCGCATACCTGTGTAACCCCGGTCCGATCCCTACCTAAGCAGCAATAAAGCTAAGTACTGTTTTTTATTTTATTTAACAAATTGTGGTTTATTATTTACTTTTTTTGTGTTGTACTTTTGAGTCCACGATTTTTCTGTGTTTAAGTTATTCTTACTGTAGGCCCTAATATTGTATTTGTGTTTTAACCCGTACAAACTAACTTTTGTCACTATATTTATCATATAGCCTTGTAAATTTCTTTCTACCTAGTTTTACATTTATTTCATGTATCCCGCCCCAGAGAGTAGAATCTCTATATAAGACTAAAGACTTTAATAAAGGTATTGATTGATTTTATAAATACGAGGGCCATCCAATAAATAAGTTTCCCTATTTTTTTTTCTGCGAACGAAACGTTGTAAAAATTAGTTAGCATAGAAGAAATGGTCACTAGGATGCGTTGGAAGCTGGTGACCTTCAAAATCACGCTACTCGTACGCGCAAGTCCGTAGCGCTTCAGTTTCCATGGAGCTACCACTGGTGAACGTGTCCACTTGCGAACTCCGTTCTGTAATTCGTTTTTTCACGGCGAAAAATTGAACTGCGGTCAATATTCATTGCAAATCAGTGTCAGTGAATGGTGAAAAATGTATGAGCATCCAAATGGTTCGCCGATGGCGTTCATGGTTCTTGGAAGGATAGCAAAACGTGCATGATGACGAGCGAAGTGGCAGCCCCGTTACTGCTACGGACAATGCAGCCGTTGCTGCTGTTCGGAATGTGGTGGAAGCAGATCGCCGCGTCACCATTGACGAAATAATGATTCGAATGCCTCCTGGAATCGAAATTAGACGATCTTCGATTGGAACAATCATGTCAGATGTTTTGAATTTTCGCAAAGTCTGCGCAAGATGGGTCCCGCGTTTGCTCTTGGAAAACACAAGCAACAACGGATGGAGGCAGCCCGAGCATTCCTGGAAATGCATCAAAGAGATGGAGATCAACTTTTTTCCCGTATTGTCACTGGAGATGAAAGCTGGGTGCATCTTTCAACTCCAGAAACAAAACGACAAAGCATGGTATGGAAGAAGCCTGAGGAAAGTGCACCAAAAAGGCGAAGGTCACAATCTCTGCAGGCAAAGTTATGGCTATGGAAAACTTCAAATGGGAAATTTTCACACATCCACCTTATTCTCCGGAACTTGCCCCAAGCGACTTCCATCTTTATCCAGCACTCAAGTGGCACCTTAGAGGCAAGCACTTTGCGAATGATGAAGTGCAGGCGGAGGCGAACCACTGGCTACGAAGACAGGACACGGCTTGGTACAACAGTGGTATCTAAAAATTGCTACAACGGTACCAAAAATGTTTGGACAGAAATGGTGATTATTTAGAGAGGTAGTCTATGAGTTGTATAATGAAAATAAAATAACTGCATAATTGTAAATAATGTGGTTTATTTGTTAAAAAATAGGGAAACTTATTTATTGGATGGCCTTCGTATATTATCATTTTTACCAAACTTTTGTTATAAAAAGCGAAATATATATTTTCCTATATAAACAACTAGCCGAATGGCCCGGGCAACGCCCGGGTTTTACCCGATTAAATGCTTTTATTCAAATACTATTCGTTACAATTATAAATAGGCGCCGTAGATGTCATTCTTGTATAATATATAAATGAGTTTTAAAAATTGTAAAAAAAAAAAATGCATTGGCCGGGAATCGAACCCGGGCCGCCCGAGTGGCAGGCGAGCATTCTACCACTAAACCACCGATGGTTATGAGAAATAGCCATATTTGGGTATTTATTCCATTCACAAAAGCAAACGGTGACAGAATTGATTAAGAAAGAATTGATTATGACGCTGATAACTGTATATTTCAATTTTTCTCATATATGCGACGATACTCTAATGAAATATAGTCCTCTTTATAATAGGAGAGAATCGACGAATATCTTTGCTTAGAAGAGCTAAAAGTTATAGGGCTACAAATTTCGTTATTGAAAAGGTATAAGCTTGGCGAGCTTTCAGACAATAACGTTCTTCACACACATAACAGGCTGAATAAAAGACACTAGAGGAAAAAGAGAATTGATATAGATAATAAAAAGAGCATTTCTTGACCGTTCATATGAACATTTTAGATGGTAGAGTGCTATCTATTGGGAAAAAAATAAACTAAACGTTTATTTAACTTGATCCGTGATATTTGGCCAACCTTGTTTGTCATGTTGAATAAATGTGTAATGATAACATCATCATCATATCAAGGGGAATACATCAAGAACATGTTCAACTAGAAATAAATATATAAAAAGTGTAACGAAACGTGTTAGACAACATAACGCGGCGTTTATCTATTGAGAGAAGATAAAGAGTATATGATGAGTATATGAGTATATGATTTGGTCGTTGAGGTAGAGCTTGCACCACGCTGATGAGGGCCAACAGCCCGAAACGCGTCCATGGTTAGCTTTTCTTGATTAATCAAGAATGGGTATTTGGCTAATTCTGGAATAATTAAAAATCAACGAGAATAGTTGATATTTATTCCGATAGATGGCGCAAGCCATCAGCAACTTTCAGTTGCACGATAAGGAGATGCCTTTTTCTTAATTTATGCACCTTATCCCAGTACAATGTCACATTTGTACTATTTTTTCACATGATATATCAGGTTGTCCCATAAATAACGGCCGTTTGGAAGAGACCAATTAAAGACACCATATCTAAGCCAAAAATGAGTTTATTTAAACAAAATAGACACCATTAGAATCACAGCACTTATACCAACGTGATGGTAACATTTTTATGCCATTTTCATAAAAGTCTGGTTGTCTTGAGGCCAAAAAATCCAAAAAGGCGTTTTCCACATCTCTCCGGTTGATCAGCCGTTTTCCATGAAAAAAATTATTCAAATGCTTGAAAAAATGGAAATTTGTAAGGGACAGTAAATAAGGAGAGTGAGCTAGAACTTCATAACAAGAAGTGTAAGGAGTGTAATGTAATAAGCGTAGCTACAAAAGACTTCAATGCTCATCAACATGTGGAAAGAGCTGTGGAACTATGCTACAAGAGAGCAAGAAGAAATACAGATACTGCGGTGATTTTTTTTTCTATTTTTAAAGAAACTCTTCTCCTGAAAATCTTCGTTTAATCATAAAAATGTGAGCGGTCAGGATATGCCTTTTTAATTTTTTAAAATTTCAATACCTGACCTTTTTTATATTTTAAAATTATTTTTTTCACATGAACAGCGTATTTATGTAAACTTGGCCTTAAATACCCATTTCTTTATTTCTCAGGAAGTCTCTAGAACCAAATATTTGGTCGTAGAGAGAAGTACAGCCTGCATCACGTTGACAAAGTTCAACAGCCCGAAACCCGTACGTGGTTGGTTTCTCTTGATTTATAAAGAAAATGGGTTAGTCAAATATCAGGGAACATGTTAAATCAACTTTTAGTTGACTTTTGTTCCACTAGATGGCGCTCTGCTATCTAAAAATGCCCATTTGAGCGATCAGAATATGCCCCTTTTTTAAAAATTTTAATCATAAATATATATCAAGGGATTATGTATAACAAAATAGTCGCTTTTACAAAATTTCCTTCATAGTTCATTTTCTATTAAATACAGTTTTGCACATATACTCTTAAAATTATATATTTCTGTCGTTCCCTTTTCTTTAAATGCAAATCTCCTAATACATGTAAATATGCAGATATGTTTATAAACAATTCATCTCCTTATACTTTTCCATTTTTCTCCTATGGAAGGGCAGAAATGCCCGAAAGCTCGGCAAAATAATGAAACCTTTTGAACCGAAAAGAAACCGATTTCGTGTTTTTTTTTTTTTTAATTGTGGTCTTCTTAAAGAAAAAGTACAGTAGAACCTCCCTTTAAAAGACACCTAATTGCAGAGCTAAAGTGTCCTTTAGAGAGAGAGGTACCCTCTTACCTGAGAGTAGCTAAATTGTAAAAATGGTAATTTTACAAATGAAAACTGTCCTTTGTGAAGAGGTGTCCGCTAAAGGGAGGCTCTACTGTATATGCAAATCATAATATAATCCCTATTTACATATTTCCACAATGGGAAGTCAACCCGTTCAATGAGGCAAGCGGGGGATTGGCACCTGGGCGGTCAGCTGGGCTTCTTGACCCACATCCTCCCGACCCGCTTGGATCCTCCCAAGAAAGTGATCTTGCAATCCTCCCAGCTGTTAGATGCCCACTAATTGGTTCTATATTGATGGCCTCTCCAAGACTTCTTTTGTCCTTTTCCTTAACTCGTGGCCGCCTTCGCGGTTGTTAGCTCTGAAGGCGTTGTTGCTCTTACACCCTTCTCCACTTGGAAGGTCAAAGAACGAGTGTACTTGCTGCTTCTTAACATTCTCGAAAAAACTTTCAAGAGTTCTTCAAAGATCCTAGTCCTCCCTTCTCTATCTTCTGATAGCTTTTTCTTTATATAAAGTTGAATTTTAGATTTATTTTTATATGGCGTCGTTTAAAAGATTCAGAATACTCTTTCAAATGCATTTTATTGTGTTTTGAAAATAAAGCAATCCATAAATATATCTCTAAATAAAAAGGCATGTATTGGATCAAAATATCATTTATTTTATCAATATTTCAGTTGGCTGAACGCCAACCTTTATAAAGGTAATATGAAATATTGGTAAAATAAAATATATTTTGATCCGATATATTTTATTTAAAGATTTTATTGTGTGTGATCAGTAAGTTAGACAACTGCGCTAGAGTTGGAATATTCATACGATAGGGTATTAAAAAAAAAAGGTTATACATTATGATGTACTAAAATTACAAATATATTCTCACAATGAGCATCTTTTTTATTTAAAAAACGCTAGCTTTCAATCGACTTGATCCCACCAGAAATATTTACAAAAACAAACGCAGGCAGCGTGGATATTTATAACTGAATTTTTTTATAATTTTTGTAAATATTTCTGGTGGGATCAAGTCAATATTATAGTAAGCCCGTTGAAGAGCGATTAACGCTTGAAAGCTAGTGTTTTTCAAATAAAAAAGAAACTCATTGTGAGAATATATTTGTAATTTTAATACTTTTTTCACAATTTCATCATGAATAGACATTATGATGTACTAGCGTGAAATCAGATTGTTATACATTATAATGTATTAGCGCGCCATCTGTATTGAAAAATGGTAACTATTTATGACATCAATGTTTCTTTGCCAAGAGTTCTGTAACTATGCGGACGATTTGCACTAAACGAAAGTCATCTGGGAACAAATTCTGTTTCTGAAGGAACAGATCCTTATCAAAATAAAAGAAAGCGCGTACAAGATAATGTGATTTCACCTTTATAGAATATTGAACAACTGCCTGGTTCAAATCACATTAATAGGTACCGCTCAGCAAGAGCAACCTAGTTCATGATAATTGAACAATGAATAATATGTGAAGGTTATTCACATATTGAGCAATTTTTAACGCGGGATTCAATCCCGGTTCATGACTGTCGGGAATCGAGCGTGTTACCCTCTCATCCACCGACTTATTGTCGGGAATCGAGCGTGTTACCCTCTCATCCACCGACTCTTTTTTTATTTGAACAAATGATAATTCTAAAAGGCATATGTTCTATATGATTGTTTATAGCAATGAATGGTAATTCGAATGATAAAATTAATCTATATATGCATCAATAGAGGTAATTATATTGTAACAAAATATTTTTTATTTTATATAAACAGATTATGTACTTTATCAAAAAGACATCTCCTTATAGTGCAACTGAAAGTTGCTGATGGCTTGCGCCATCTATCGGAATAAATATAAACTATTCTCGTTGATTTTTAATTATTCCAAAATTGGTCAAATACCCATTCTTGATTAATCAAGAAAAGCTAACCACGGACGCGTTTCGGGCTGTTGGCCTTCATCAGCGTAGTGCAAGCTGTACCTCAACGACCAAAAAATTGGTCATTCAGACATCCAGAAAAATAATGAAACGGGTAGTTAAGGCCAGAATTGCGTGAGAACGCTACACAATGTGAAAATATAGTACAAATGTGATATTGTACTGGGATTTTTTAGTTGCACAATAAGAAGATGTCTTTTTCATAATTTATGCACCTTATCCCAGTACAATATCACATTTGTATTATTTTTTCAGATTATGTACTATTACTTTTTTTACTGCATGTATCCTACATTTCTGCTTGGAGAATCTGTATAAGACTAAAAGGTCTTTAAAAACTTTTTGTTTTTTGTTGTTGTATAGAAACAGATTATTAATTTTAATAATTATAATAGTTTATTTATTTATTATCCCCAACAAGGTGCGATATTGAAGTATTTGCGCCTATTACATAGGAAACAAAGAAAACAGATAAACAAACAAACTGGAACTCAGGATTAGAAATTTACAGATTTACATGTATCAACCAACAGAGTTCATCAAATTTATATAGATAAAAAGTGGAAGATATAAGAGAGATAAATCATTTAGATCTGGGAACAATCGAAGTCTCACCCATTTCTGCAAAGTTCGGACAGTCATAGAATTTAGAATAGTTACAAAATTATCTCTACTTCTAGACCCTCTTTCTACTTAGTGAGTGACATGGCTATGAAGGGGAAATTATGTGCATCAGTTTTTTCAATTGAATTCCTTATTTTTAAAACCACTTGAAGAAAATAATAATGCTGTAAAGTGAGGGCATTGTTAGTGCTGCGCAAGTAAGAACCGTTCCAGGCAAAAACGTGTTTCACACCTTCTGACATGATATAAGGTAGAATCACCATTGTTGTAAAAATGAAAAAAAAAAATAGATGTGGCAACAGTTACAAGTGCTGCTAAGACTAAAGTGGCAACAATCCCAAGTACCGCTAAGATAAAAGAGGCAACAATCCCAAGTACCGCTAAGACATAGTGTCAAAAATCCCAAGTACCGCTAAGACAATAGTATCAAAAATCCCAAGTACCGCTAAGACAAAGGTAGCAACAATCTCAAGTACCGCTAAGACAAAAGAGGCAACAATCCCAAGTACCGCTAAGACAATAGTGTCAAAAATCCCAAGTACCGCTAAGACAAAAGTAGCAACAATCCCAAGTACCGCTAAGACAATAGTGGCAACAATCCCAAGTACCGCTAAGACAATAGTGTCAAAAATCCCAAGTACCGCTAAGACAAATGTAGCAACAATCCCAAGTACCGCTAAGACAAAGGTAGCAACAATCTCAAGTACCGCTAAGACAAAAGTGGCAACAATCCCAAGTACCGCTAAGACAATAGTGTCAAAAATCCCAAGTACCGCTAAGACAAAAGTAGCAACAATCCCAAGTACCGCTAAGATAAAAGAGGCAACAATCCCAAGTACCGCTAAGACAATAGTGTCAAAAATCCCAAGTACCGCTAAGACAATAGTGTCAAAAATCCCAAGTACCGCTAAGACAAAGGTAGCAACAATCCCAAGTACCGCTAAGACAATAGTGGCAACAATCCCAAGTACCGCTAAGACAATAGTGTCAAAATTCCCAAGTACCGCTAAGACAAATGTAGCAACAATCCCAAGTACCGCTAAGACAAAGGTAGCAACAATCTCAAGTACCGCTAAGACAAAAGTGGCAACAATCCCAAGTACCGCTAAGACAATAGTGTCAAAAATCCCAAGTACCGCTAAGACAAAAGTAGCAACAATCCCAAGTACCGCTAAGACAAAGGTAGCAACAATCTCAAGTACCGCTAAGACAATAGTGGCAACAATCCCAAGTACCGCTAAGACAAAAGTAGCAACAATCCCAAGTACCGCTAAGACGAAAGTAGCAACAATCCCAAGTACCGCTAAGATAATAGTGGCAACAATCCCAAGTACCGCTATGACAAAAGTGGCAACAACCTGACAGGACATCGCAGACAGGATAATTGCCGGAAAGATCCAAATGGCCACAGATCCTGTGAGACGGCACAGTAGGACAGACAACCAAGTCGGTCAAGACAACGGTCGAGACAATGAAGTAGGTCCACCCTCGCCCATCCATCCATCAGTGGACAGCGGTCAACTGGCGCCAGGGCCCACCTGCGCGTCTGCTCGCCAGCTAATTTATTTGTTTGTCTTTGGATCCGCTGTGATTTAATGGGCAGACGATGATGGATATCTTGGCCGTCGCAGCTTCCCCAGCATGTTACACCACACTGGTCTTCCTCATCGTCTCAATAATTCTCCCTTGTATTGCTGATGTTCTCAGAGGCTCAATCCACAGATGCTGAAGGAAAAAAATACCAATCCCCAACACTCGTATTAAACAAACAAACACAAAGTTATACGTGAACACATATGTGTGAATATAAATCTCTAATATATTTTTAATTATAGTTTTATTGCAAATATATTACATTTAATTTGAAATATTTAATAGAAAAGTGTATGACATTTGAAATATCAACAACAACAAAAGCTTTATTAAGACTCTCTAGTCTTATACAGATTCTCCAAGCAGAAACATATAGGATACATGCAGGGAAAACAATGATAGAACTTAATCGTAACATAAAATATATATACAGAGAAAATTACACAAAGACAATCAAGCCAATAGATTAATCTGGGCAAATTGGAGGCAAAGAAAGTTGCTCTACATGGATTTACCACGGATTCTCGTGTTAGGTCTTGTGGAGCCATTTGGTAGCAGCTCTGAAGCTTCTTAGCTATGTAGAACTTTTCCTAGTCATCTTCCCCGCCCTTGGCATTGCCGGTTGGACTTCACTTGTAAGCATTTCGACCTGTGAGTCAATTGTGGAGTCTTCCACTAGTAAATCAGTTGAATCCCTCAAGCTGCACTTGTAAGATTTAGCCTTGTCAGCTGTTCAGGAATACTTGCCAACAGAACGAAACTTTGTATTATATTTTCCCTATATATTGTTTAGACCATTAAATTTTAGGACAAGTGGTAGATGATCCAAATAAGGCATGCATTCAATAGTAAGCTCAACAATCAGCTCAAGTAGTGCAGGCGAAACAATAGAAAGATCTATAACTGAGGATCCTTGAGTTGAAGAATAAAAGTAAAAAGTTTCCATATTCATCACTGATAGATCTGCCATCTATTACTGTGAGTGAACTGTCATCGAGGAAATAATAATTCTACAGAGTATATTTCAGGAGATTATTCTATGAGGATTGTTCCTTAGTGATGTAACATTTTATTTTGATAATTAGGATGTTTATGCTGAGCTACAAGTGCAGATTGGCGACTTTTATTCGTTTTTAGAAATGAGCAATCATGTGATAGTTCTTGTCTAGGTTGTCGCAAAAATTCATCCTGAGAAAGATATTTTAACTGTGAAAAATTAGGTTGGACAGTGTAACAGTATGAATGCTATCCGAAGTTTGCTATAATGCATCCCCGTTGGAGCTGACAACGCGGCCATTTAAAACAGAGTAGCTTATGCCACGGCCAATTAGCCTGTTATCTCTTAGTTTGGAAACAGTTCCCTTGCTCATGAGTTCCTTTCGCTTGCTAATTAGCAATATCCTTTGGTCTCTAATAGTTGGAGGGTAATCTTTATTTACGAATATTTTTTTTGTCCCTTAGTCTGAAAGCGTTCCTAAAAAGCAGAAGTCTTTGCTTGAAATCAGGCACCTCAATAAGCAGCAGCGAGTTAGATTTTTTTTGTCAATCTTCGGCACTGTTCTATCCTAAGATCTTCAGAAATTTGCATCGTGTTTGAAATCAGATCTTGGATCAAACCTCGAGATACTTCAGTGGTTTCGCCTCATTTGAAATATATAAAATTTAATAAAAGTATTTAATATAAAATTGCAATAACTAGGAGAGACTGAGATTTCGAGAGGTACACAGTTCTAAAGTACAATATATAGATAAACACTCATAGACAAAACTTAAGGAAGTTGTACCTATTAGCATGTATATCGAAATTCAGACAATAACTCTGAAAGATACACTCATGGACAAAACTTAAGGAAGTTGTACCTTTTAGCATGTATGTCGGGATTCAGACAATAACTCTGAAAGTTACACTCATAGACAAAACTTAAAGAAGTTGTACCTTTTAGCATGTATGTCGGGATTCAGACAATAACTCTGAAAGTTACACTCATGGACAAGACTTAAGGAAAGTTGTACCTTTTAGCATGTATGTCGGGATTCAGACAAAAACTCTGAAAGATACACTCATGGACAAAACTTAAGGAAGTTGTGCCTTTTTTGCATGTATATCGGGATTCAGATAATAACTCTGAAAGATACACTCATGGACAAAACTTAAGGAAGTTGTACCTTTTAGCATGTATTTCGGGATTCAGACAATAACTCTGAAAGATACACTCATGGACACAACTTAAGGAAGTTGTACCTTTTAGCATGTATATCGAGATTCAGACAATAACTCTGAAAGATACACTCATGGACAAAACTTAAGGAAGATGTACCTTTTAGCATGTATATCGGGATTCAGACAATAACTCTGAAAGATACACTCATGGACAAAACTTAAGGAAGATGTACCTTTTAGAATGTATATCGGGATTCAGACAATAACTCTGAAAGATACACTCATGGACAAAACTTAAGGAAGTTGTACCTTTTAGCATGTATATCGTGATTCAGATAATAACTCTGAAAGATATAATCATGGACAAAACTTAAGGAAGTTGTACCTTTTAGCATGTATATCGGGATTCAGACAATAACTCTGAAAGATACACTCATGGACCAAACTTAAGGAAGTTGTACCTTTTAGCATGTATATCGTGATTCAGATAATAACTCTGAAAGATATAATCATGGACAAAACTTAAGGAAGTTGTACCTTTTAGCATGTATGTCGGGATTCAGACAATAACTCTGAATGATACTCTCATGGACAAGACTTAAGGAAAGTTGTACCTTTTAGCATGTATGTCGGGATTCAGACAAAAACTCTGAAAGATACACTCATGGACAAAACTTAAGGAAGTTGTACCTTTTAGAATGTATATCGGGATTCAGACAATAACTCTGAAAGATACACTCATGGACACAACTTAAGGAAGTTGTACCTTTTTGCATGTATATCGGGATTCAGACAATAACTCTGAAAGATACACTCATGGACAAAACTTAAGGAAGATGTACCTTTTAGAATGTATATCGGGATTCAGACAATAACTCTGAAAGATACACTCATGGACACAACTTAAGGAAGTTGTACCTTTTTGCATGTATATCGGGATTCGGACAATAACTCTGAAAGATACACTCATGGACAAAACTTAAGGAAGTTGTACCTTTTATAATGTATATCGGGATTCAGACAATAACTCTGAAAGATACACTCATGGACAAAACTTAAGGAAGTTGTACCTTTTAGCATGTATGTCGGGATTCAGACAATAACTCTGAAAGATACACTCACGGACAAAACTTAAGGAAGTTGTACCTTTTAGCATGTATGTCGGGATTCAGACAATAACTCTGAATGATACACTCATGGACAAGACTTAAGGAAGTTGTGCCTTTTTTGCATGTATATCGGGATTCAGATAATAACTCTGAAAGATACACTCATGGACCAAACTTAAGGAAGTTGTACCTTTTAGCATGTATATCGTGATTCAGATAATAACTCTGAAAGATACACTCATGGAACAAACTTAAGGAAGTTGTACCTTTTAGCATGTATATCGGGATTCAGACAATAACTCTGAAAGATACACTCATGGACAAAACTTAAGGAAGTTGTACCTTTTAGAATGTATGTCGGGATTCAGACAATAACTCTGAAAGATACACTCATGGACAAAACTTAAGGTATTTGTACCCTTTAGAATGTATATCGGGATTCAGACAATAACTCTGAAAGATACACTCATGGACAAAACTTAAGGAAGTTGTACCTTTTAGCATGTATATCGGGATTCAGACAATAACTCTGAAAGATACACTCATGGACAAAACTTAAGGTATTTGTACCCTTTAGAATGTATATCGGGATTCAGACAATAACTCTGAAAGATACACTCATGGACAAAACTTAAGTAAGTTTTACCTTTTAGCATGTAAAACGGGATTCAGACGATAACTCTGAAAGATACACTCATGGACAAAACTTAAGGAAGTTGTACCTTTTAGCATGTATATCGGGATTCAGACAATAACTCTGAAAGATACACTCATGGACAAAACTTAAGGAAGTTGTACCTTTTAGCATGTAAATCGGGATTCAGACAATAACTCTGAAAGATACACTCATGGACAAAACTTAAGTAAGTTTTACCTTTTAGCATGTAAATTGGGATTCAGACAATAACTCTGAAAGATACACTCATGGACAAAACTTAAGGAAGTTGTACCTTTCAGCATGTATATCGGGATTCAGACAATAACTCTGAAAGATATTACAGTGACCCTTATTGAAGATACACGAGACAACCAAGTGTGAAAAAAATTGCCTCTGTATCCTTAAAAAAAAAAACCGGCATAATCGAAGACGTTCCAAAATGTGATTCTGCCAATCTTCTTAGCTATGGATTAAAGAAATTCCTACGAAAGCTCAGCTTCTTTTGTGATTGGTTTTACTAAAATCTGAAATTTCTGCAGAATTCTATGGCTTTGATTATATTGCAAAACTTCACATAAAAGTTTAGTTATAAACCTAAAGTTATAAGTATAAAGTTGTCCCAAAAGTTCGTGTTTTTCTTGACACGTTGTTTTTATTATTACTTGGCGAATAATATTATTACGGCGAATACATAATAATACAATTACTTTATACATAATACAAAGACATTATACATAACGGCGAATAATATTGGTATTTCAATTTTTTTTGCAAGTGTTTACGAACTTTTGGGACAACCTTGTATAATGAGACAACACTTCTGAGGAACTTTCACGACTCTTGTGATCTTGGAAAACTGACTTAGAAAACTGCTACAATAGAAGAAACTGATAAAACTGCAGTAGGTTATTGTCAAGTACTGGAAATAGAAGCGGCTACAAACCCGAGAAGCTAAAAATAAGAAAAGAGGTCAACGATACCCCGTTATTAAAGCTTGAATCTATCTCCCAATATAAGCGTTGATAAACTACCCAAATGAATTCTAAATGGTGAATATTTATTCAAAAGGCTTTAACGATGGATAATTTATAAGGGTTGCTCTCATTAATAAAATTGTAATACTGATGAGTTGTGATTTTATAGGTCAACTAGATTGGGATGGAAGACAAGCCTGCTGATAGTTCACAACTACACGGATAGCAAAGACGAAAGTAAATCTAACATAATTAAAATTATAATGAAGATAATGGTTACACCTGGCCGGCATTCATAGTTCTTAATTTTTTTTTAACAGAAAAATATTTAATTATGAGAATGCCTATCCTCTACAAAGCTTATTTGAAAAAAAAAAAGGCACCGACCGAAGTTCAATATGATCATGTAAGCATCACATATTATCCATATAGATAATACACTAACAGAGTTTTCAGTTGTAAAGTTTTGAGGATTCTCCTCCAAAGATACTGAACTATTGAAGTAATAATTCCTTCACCAAACTTTAAGAATGAAATACTTTATGAGGAAAGAGTTTCTTTATTACACAAAATTAAATCACAAGAACATAATCAAGAATCTCAACTCTGCAGGCTATCCGACATCCTTTGTTTGCAAACATTTTTATGTTTTCCCAGGAATAAGAAATACTGCTCAATACCGGTCCACCTGTTTTATTCCATACTCTTACAAATCGGCGGCCATAGCACGAATTCTGAATAGAAATGGTGTAAACACATATTTCTCCAACACACTCAGTCTGGCAACCAAACTAAAACAGACAATAGCAAGAAGTAGTGTAACCATTGATTCCCTTAACACCCACAATGCCATTTACTCCATATCATGTGAGCAATGTGATGCCAAGTATGTCGGAGAGACTGGGAGAATGGTGAAGACCAGAATGGTGGAGCATGATAGATCGGTAAAAAGGAAAGATCCCCGCTCTCTAGTTTACCAACACATACGGGACACAGGCCACACATTCAATATCTATAACCCCTCGGCCCATTATCATGAAATTAAGAACAAACACCAGCGATTGGTCCTGGAAGCTATACTCACCAAAAAATTTAAAAGCATCAATAGAGCAATAGACCTTCCTGAAATATATGATAATTTAGTACTGGAACCTCCTACCTGAAAGATTAGGTTTCATAACATACTTATACTTTTACACGTCAATGACAGTTTTGGTTATTTTATTTTATTTTATTTTATTTCTATTTTATTTTGTTTTATTTCGTTTAACAGTCGTTGTTCGTACTTAGTTTCTGTGGTGGCCATGTATTGAATGTATTATGCGTTTATTTACTTGCCTTGCTTAACTTTTGTGAATGATCCTCAATATTATGTTAATTTTCTCTGGCACAATTTTACATATCTGTCTTATTTTCTTACCTTTTGTATATATATATATAGCTGAATGCCACTAATATTTTGTCTCGTTTTACACCAGTAGAAGGGTGATTATGCCCGAAAGCTTGTGATTTAATTTTGTGTAATAAAGAAACTCTTTCCTCATAAAGTATTTCATTCTTAAAATACTGAACTATACATATTACGATGTACTAGCGCGCCATCTGACATAGTTCTTCAAATTAAAAATACTTCGGCCAGTAAATCTTTTTATTATCTCGACGTTTCGACAAAAATATTTTGTTCTCGTCAGAAGCAAATAAAAATTAAAGCATTTAGCAAAGCGTTAATGATTATTATCTTTGAAAATAATTAAAATTAGTTAAAATACAATAAGCATATACACTCATAGACAGTACTTAAGGAACTCGAAAGTCTTTGGTATCGCAGGTAGTCTGTTTTTTGAAGGAGACAGAAGCAATATGTTCACACTTGATTCTCTTGTGTATCTTCAATAAAGGTCACTGTAATATCTTTTAGAGTTATTGTCTGAATCCCGATATACATGATAAAAGTACAACTTTCTTAAGTTTTGTCCATCAGTGTAATATATAAAATTTGTAATGAGGTATTAAAAGTAAATTTATTTTTGTTAAAACAAAGTCTTCAAGGATCCTGATTGAGAGACTTACCAGTCTTAGAAATGATTGATCATCTAAATATACACACATAGACAAAACTTAAGGAAATAGAAAGTCTTTGGTGTCGCCGGTAGTCTGTTTGAAGGAGACAAAGGCATTTTTTTCACACTTAGTTATCTCGTGTATCTTTAATAAAGGTCACTATGTATCAAATATCTTTCAGAGTTATTATCTAAATCCTGATATACACACTAAAAGGTACAACTTCCTTAAGTTTTGTCCATGAGTGTATCTTTCAGAATTATTGTTTGAATCCCGATATACATGCTAAAAGGTACAACCTCCTTAAGTTTTGTCCATGAATGTATCTTTCAGAGTTATCGTCTGAATCCCGATATACATTCTGAAAGTACATCTTTCTTAAGTTTTGCCCATGTGAGTATATGTGATCCGTTAGTTATGCTATTTAAGTTACTCTTAACCTTTTTCTGTCAGCGTCGTTTCTGAAAGTTCAATAGTTTTAACAACATCTATTGAAAAGTTGATGAAAATGTTTCTCTAAATTTTCTATAAAAAGTCTGAAGCGTGGCCATTATTGAGGGCTTTATCTACAAGCAATACTGTTTTAAGGCTGATTTTGTATTTAACAGATTCAACATCACATTCCAGACTTCGATCAAGCATTAATAATATATCAAAAAATAGCTGAGGAATTTTATTAGGACGAAAAATCTTAGTAGAGGCTTATGTTTTATAAGTTATGTATTATATATAAACTCCAATTTATTTATTTATTTTTACATGTATATATTTTGTATTTTTTCCTTTTTCCTCCAATTTACCCAGATTTTTTTATTAGCTTGATTGTCTTAATTAAGTTTTCCTGTATATATCTTTCATATTACCTTTATATGATTAGCTTTAAAAAATAATAACAATGCTTATTACTGGTATTATTACTGTAACTCCTGCATGTACCCTACATTTCTACTCGGAAAATCTGTATAAGACTGAAAGGTCTTAATAAAGCTTTTTGTTGTTGTATATATTTAAAAATATCAAAGAAAGCTTAATATCAGTTATTTTTGGAAAGTTGGAGTTCATTAAAAAATAAAAATATTATTCATAGAATATTTGACTTTACTAGATGGATGCATACACACATTTCCTCTTAGCTATAAAAGTAGAAACTACATTTTCCTGTACTATTATGTACATGGATGTATTGAGAGCATCTGTATATCAAGAAAGCAATGCTTTTTTTACTTATCCTTTTAGTCTAAATTAGACAAGATCTTGGAGGTCGTGCTCATAAAGAAGTTCAAGAACTCTTCTTGGTTCTCTGTATAGGGATCCCTTGTCCTTTCCAATACAATTTAGTAAATGTTGGGGAGTGGTCTCTTCGGTGAAAGCAATGTTAACCCATAGCAATAATATAATATTTGAAAATATATTGATTGTTAAAAATATTCTATAGCCTTCATTCTTCAGCTGAGGAACTTTATAATAAGACGAAAGAACTTAGTAAAGGCTTATGTATGTATGTATGTATGTATCATATATAAATACCAGTGTTTTTATTCTTTTATCTATTTTGTATCTTTTTTTCTTCCTCAGAGGTGGGTAATGCAAGCCAACACCTAGACTTGACCACTCTTTGGGCGCCACCAATGAAGACCTTGTATATATATTTATATATATGTATATTTATCAATTATTTTATCTATTTATTCATATTTTTATCCTTATATAATCATATTTATTCAAATTTTTATTTATTCTGTATTTACCCTTATATAATCTTATATGGACTTTGAAATAAAGTAGTTTCAATCTCAATCTCTTCCCCCAGATTTACCCAGACCAATCTGTTAATGAGAGAGTTTAATTCTTTTGTTTTTTCTTATATATAAATTTCATTATTACTATTAAATTTGATTAGCTTTTACTTTTTTATACTTTTGAAAACTCCGTGGTGAATCCATGTATAAGAAATTTCTTTATTCGTATTTACCCAGACCGTTCTATTTAGAAGCTTGATTGTTTTAATTAAGTTTTCTTGTATAGAAATTTCATTAATACAGTAGAGCCTCCCTGTAAAGAACACCTAATTGCAGAGCCAAAGTGTACTTTAAGGAGAGGTGTCCTCTTACTGTTGCTAAATTGTAAAAATGGTAATTTTTCAAATGAAAACTGTTCTTTGTAGATAGGTGTCAGCTAAAGAGAGGTTATACTGTACCATCAAATCTTTAATTCATTATTCATTGGTTCTATAAGATTAATAGAAATAGCGCTGAATGATTCCACAATGAACCTACAGATGGCGTTGTGTTTTGTTTATTTATACTTATTCTAGAAGGACCTTATCACAATTTCAGCCACGCCAGCCAACAACTAGATAAAAGTAGAAACACAATGCATCATGCAATGGACATACAGCAACCAAGAACTCTAAGGTTTAAATTAAACGATTTCTGAAAATCTGAATTGGATTTTCTCATTTAAAAATTTATGACGATAGAGATGCGTTAAATAAAAAGTAAGTGTTTATTTGATATTTTCACCAATAAAATTAAAATGGGAATTCTACACAATAGTTGCTTAAGTAAAAAAAAAAGACACTTCTAGACAAAACTTAAGAAGTTTTTACCTTTTAGTATGTATATCGGGATTAAGACAATAACTCTGATACACATTGACCTTTATTGAAGACTCACGAGATAACCAAGTGTGGACAAAAATTTCTCTGTCTCCTTCAGAAAAACCAGACAACCCTGGAACATCAAAGACTTTCCACTTTTTAAAGTTTTGTTCATGAGTGTATATGCCAGAGTTTTTTTTTTTTTTTATTGTATGAAGTATTGTGTCGGTGTGTTTATTTTCACCTCGTTTAAACTACGTGAAAAGCTTTTTGTAACAAAAACATGCAATGTAAACTCTATTTAAAAAATAGACTTTATATATAACAAAAAAATGTCCCTCTACAATACAATACTCTATATCCTGAGGATGAGGTTGCCTGGCCGGCATTTATATGCTGTACTAAATTCGAAAAATCGCGATAGAACGCCCTTGCAACTTCAGAACCATTTTTAACGCCTTGCCAAATGCTTTATTATTATTTTTTTTTTATTTCTCCTTACGAAGACAAAAGATTTTGTCGAAACGTTGAGAAAAAAAAAAAAAAAAACTCTAACTGTCCGAAGTGTCAATTTTCACAGAAACAATACTCTAACCAAAAAATATTTACAACATAAAACTATTTTAACTAAAAACTATCTACAACACAAAACACAATGACAAAAATTTTTTGAAAACTTCCCTGAAAAATCTATGCAAAGATACTCATTAAAATTAAACAAAAAAATTCCATAAGGTAAAACTCACGGATGCTTCATTGAAAACTAACGTAATACTTTTCAATAACGGAGCATTTCTAAAATTCTTCAATGATAATTCACACACACAAGCCTTTATTAAGACATTCCGTCTTATACAGGCGATTCTCCTGTGAGAAATGGATCTAAAAAGAAATGAGAAACAGGGGAAGAAACTGAATCCTTGCTCAGAAAGGGAAAAAGGAAAGAATATCTATGTACAAAAGACTATATACATCCTTTTTAGTGCATAGAACACAGTGAAAAAGTAGACTATTGAGTAAATGGTTGCATCTTGTAAAGAAAAAAATATTTCCACACAGTTCAGTTACTTTGTTAGGTCTTTTTTCTTCCTTGCAGTCTTGAAAAAATTAATGAACTTTAAAATAGCTGACCCATTATCCATCAAGTCTGAAAGAAAGGAATACAGCGAAAGGTGTACTTCAATGATGACTTTGTATGAAGAAATTCTAACGAAATGTCCTTATAACGAAAGAAAATCTCCGCGGACGCTTCAATAAATACTTCAATTAAATTTGTTTTCGTGTCCAATGAAGAGCCTCAGATGTCTCCATGCATCTCTATCATAGCAGTTACAATGTCCTCTATCTAAATTTTCAGATAAAATAACTATCCCGAAAAATTCTTTGAGATTTAATTTCATTATAGAAAAATCTTTACTATCATTAGTTAATATAACAATTCGAAATGAGTTCACAAAGTTTAATCTTTGTAAGAAAAATATTCAAATATCACTAAATGGCAACATTAGGTGGGTAAATATTTGAGAGAGAGCGAGGACCTATCTGTGGGGGCATAGCTGAGGGGCTGGCCACCTGACACCCAGGTGCGACCCAGACTAGCTGGCGCCAGACTGTCACGTGACTGGCGGGATTCCGAAGGAGATTCACTCCCTTCCCCTTTTTGTTTTTGTTTTCTTTGTGTGGGGGTTGACCGCACGTGTGTCGGCTTTCTACCAGAATGTACAGGGTGCCTAGTGTCAATCAATCAACACCTTTATTAAGAAACCTTTAGTCTTATAAACAGATTCTTCTGAATAATACAGAAAAGTGGAGAAAAAAAAGTGAGAGGGAGAAATAAAACTTTGTAAATTTTATTTTATTTATTTCTCCCTCTCACTTTTTTTTCTCCACTTTTCTGTATTATTCAGAAGAATCTGTTTATAAGACTTTGTAAATTTTATTTTTTTTAAGACTTTTGTACTCTTATAGAAGGGCGGTAATACCCGAAAGCTTGAGATTGCAATAGAAACGAAATGAAACTCACATTTCCAGAAACCCGTTGTTGTTGTCGTGTCCAAAGAAGAGTCTCAGAGGTCTCCATACATCTCTATCACAGCAGCAGCAATGTCCACTATCTTGGGTGTGCAAAGCTACTTCGCAGGGTCCATGTCGATTTTCTGCAAGGCTGCGGCCATTGCTGGGCATGAGAATATGTGGGTAGGTGTTAGTTCCACACCAGGACAGTTGTTGCATGTCCTATAGGTTCTTGTGCCATCTGAATGTATTGTCATTCCTTTGTAGTGTTTTGTTCTGAGTCTTGTTATAGTTTTTGTAATTATTCTCTCAGAGTTTATTTCGCATATTTGATCTGCTTCCATCAATCATCACCTTTATTAAGACACCTTTAGTCTTATAAACATATTCTTCTGAATAATACAGAAAAGAAAGTGGGGAAAAAAGTGAGATGAAGAAATGAATAAAAATTTACAAAGTTATAAGACTTTTGTACTCCTGTAGGAGACCGGTAATACCCGAAAACTTGAGATTGCAATAAAAATGAAAAGAAACTCACATCTCTAGACCCTGTTGCCTTATTTAATTCATATACAACAAACAACAAGCATCTTTATTAAGACCTTTTAGTCTTAAATTCTCCGAGCAGAAATGTAGGATACATGCAGCAATAACAATAATAATATCAGTAATAAGCAATGTTATTATTATAATTTTTAAAGCTGATCACATATAATGGTAATATGAAATTTATATACAGGAAAACTTAATTAAGACAATCAAGTTAATAAATATATTAATCTGGGTAAATTGGAGGAAATGAAATTTCTTATATCTGAATTTACTACAAAATCTCTGCGAGTGAAAAAAAAAAGTGAAAGCTAATTATTAGAATTATAATCCTCTGTATCAATTAGATTAATTAAATATAAATCTCAGAAGTTTCTTTATTATACTTTTAACGAGTTTACAAGTTTTCGGGTTTTAAACGACCCTTCTACAGGTAAACATTTTGTAAAAGGAAACTATGCTGTATTGTTTATATACAATTACTGTATTTACATATTTTGGTTTGGACTATTTAGACTTTCATGGTGTGGAACTAACATCTACCCACATATTCTCATGTCCAGCAATGGCCGTAGCCTTGCAGAAAATTGACATGGACCCAGAGCCTACGTTTTATACAACAACAACAACAAAAAAGCCTTTATTTAGGGTCACTGACCCTATACAGGATTCACCAGAGGTATGCATAAGAACAAAGCAGTGAGACAACGGAAATAGCGATATATACAGAGTAAAAAGAGAAAGAAAAAAAAAACAAGAAAAGGAAAAAAAAATAATAATAATAATAAGAAAGAGGAAAGCAAGAAATCAACACAAAAAGAGTAGCAGTAAGAAAGTGAGGAGTGAGTATCACTTGGCCTTCTTCTGAGATATGGACTTGTGGAAACCATAAAACGCCGTAGCAATATACTTATTCTGGGTCATATTGTCAATTATTGATGGAAGTGAAGCACAGAGTTGCCCAGTTTTGAGCATAAGGGTTCTTCTTTCAGAGCAGAGCAATCAAAAATATAGTGAGTGATTTCATTTTGTAGTTTTGAATTACAGAAGGTACAAGTCGGGTCCTCACCGCAGAGCATCTTGGTGTGGTTTTCTCTAAAAAAACTTGAAAGTATTCTAACTTGTGCGAGTGCCTACGTTTTATTGTAATTTATATTTTAGAGAATTCTTACGATTTTATAATTGTGGGAATTTAACAGGGCTTGCAAAAGAGAAACACAAAGTACCCATATATTAGTATTGTTTTACTCAAGTAGAGCAGAAAGTAGAATGTTCCGGATAGGTGTGAGCAAAATGTTGAAAATTATTTAGAGAAAGTGATGTTCTAAAGTATTTAATGAGAAAACTTCCAAAGATTTTGCATCTTGAAATTAGGTAAAAAGAAATATATATTTCCACGTGGAAAATTTGGGAAGACAAACTTCAGAACGGAAATATCTTTATTTACGGGGCTGCTAACCAGAATGAATGAGAGCCCCGATGGACGCATAAAGCGGAATATATATAAAGCACTGTTGGAGGGGCCTGGGAAGAATGACACAGCAATTTATTTAAGGCAAGAACAAATTATAATTGATAAAAAATACAAGATAAGCAAAGAGGGAAGTTTACAAAGTAACAAAATATGAATATTAGACGATTAGGAACTGTAGGGGACATGTAAATTATTGTTTTGTATTTCATGTTTATGTAAATTTTAATTGCTTTAAAAAAAATCATATTTGTTTGTTGCAAATATGCAAAATTTTTATTATCTAATTTATATAAATATTTTCTCTATTTAATTGAATGCTGATTATTCTTCTTCCTCTCATTCTTTTTGGTTGCCTGACCAAAATAGCCATAGCGAGGTGTAGCCATAGTGATAGTAATAAAAAGGCTTGATTTTGCAAGAAATTGTTTTATGTGGAGTGTCATTGCTTAACCACCACAGAACTCTTAATAATTGGTTTATACGAATACAAATAAAACGATAAGAGGAGCTTCTTTTATAAATTTTAATGCGCAAGCTTTCGGACCTAACGTCCTTCTACAGGCATGGATAGTGGTAATACTAACAAGATACTAGATAACTAGATAACAAGATTACTATGGCTCATTGTTAAGTTATACTTGTTAGTATTACCACTATCCATGCCTGTAGAAGGACGTTAGGTCTGAAAGCTTGCGCATTAAAATTTATAAAAGAAGCTCCTCTTATCGTTTTATTTTTATTCGTATAAAATATAAATATCAAAATTGTGTGTGTGATATTCTGTTAATAAAAAATGAAAAATACTTTGCTACAATATATACATATGGAATGATATTCTCTCCACACTCCAAATTTATATTTTTATTAAAGGATTTAAAATGCAATTCGCGGAATGAAATATAAAATTAATTATCTTAATTAGATTCTTCGTCTATATATATTATCTATAATAATGGTTCAGAAATATGGTACAAATTTATAAATAATCGATGCAAAGAAAAACTAAATTCTACTCAATATCAAATTCTTCTTTAGGTGAGCAGAGCCTACAAAACTACATCTTCCAACTGTGTCCATAGTCTTGCGAACATCCCCCTTCTCACAGATTATATTGAATCTAAAATAATTAAATATGATTTGGCTCATTTTCCGATAGAGGATCAAAATGCTTATAGACCACATTCTCCAAGTATAATTAGATCATTTTTAAGTGCAAAAATGGATGAATTATTTCTAAAAACAAATGAAACATTTCAAAGTTTTTTTCCCGTTTGGAATTCAAACATTTTTCCGCTCCAATTTTTATAATGCCCAGTTTATAACGAACCATGGAAATTTTAAGGGATTTTTATCAAAAATTGCCGCGGTTGAAGACTCTAGCTGTCATTGTGGCAACGAATTCCAGGACTCGAGACACCTACTGCTGTAATGCCCACTCTTCTTCACCGCTAGACAACAGACAATAAATAATGTTGTATATCTATATCAATTTGTAAATAGCAGAGAGAATTATCATAAGTTTAACTATTTTTGTAAATATATTTGTGATTATCTTTCAAACCTGAAAGGTTCAGGTTTCTAATATATATTATTGTTTCTCTTTTTATTTTTGATTACTTTTTCTTGTATAATATATGCTTATAACTGTTTCTGTTTTTAAAAAATGTAAATCAACGCAATTATCCCTAGACGGGATATCGCGTTTTGTGTGTTGAAATAAAATAAAATCTATAATATTAATTTTCGATAGAAATACCTTTTCCTTTGCAGACTACGAAGTGAATCTTGGTTTCAGACTATATATCTTAATAAAGGCTTGGGTGAATGTGATTAAAAATGATGATTTTTCGAAGAAAAATAAGTGAAAAATAATCTAAAGAAACTTCTGATTTGGAGGAGTGTAAAGGGAAAGGGATTGTTTTTGGAGGTGCATGAGGAAGAATGAAGGAAAATACCAGAAAGATTATCCTGCTAAAGGGACGTGATTCTGGGATGTTTTATCTCCAGGATAGGATGGAAATAAGTAACTCTTTGGCTTATCTGAATAAATAAGAGTTGAACGCGTTCCAGGTACAGACTGGTACAGACAGACTAATGAATTCACCGACAGATTACAATATTTGG
The DNA here is from genome assembly GCA_030710605.1 of Cordylochernes scorpioides. NCBI lineage: Eukaryota > Metazoa > Arthropoda > Arachnida > Pseudoscorpiones > Chernetidae > Cordylochernes > Cordylochernes scorpioides. The sequence continues at coordinate 26,646,061 of CP092873.1, read as the reverse complement.
TTCCTTTTGCTTGGAGAAACAAAGAGAGAAACTCTTGGGTGATTTATCTTTGTCTCAATCCGATAGTCAACAAATATATAACTGGATGAATGCAATGATGTTTGATCAAGGTCTTCTTTTCGGTTTATATAAATTCTACAAGGCCGCAGTCACCGCTTGGAGGAGATTAATAGAATCGCTGAATGTCGTGGTCCATTTGGATGAGGAAAGCGAAGACTAGAACGCGGCTGATTCCACACTACCCTGTTCAGTGATACGCTAACTTTGACGTATGCACGAAGGAACGTGTGGGCACTGGACATGTGTCGGACCTGGAGGCTGTTGTTGGGTGCTACACTGCCTGGAGTACAGGAGCTCCATCTATGCTTCCTTTCTTCCTGCGATGAATCTGTATAAGACCGGTGGTCTTAATAAAGCTGTGTGTGTGAATTCACCGACAGATGTTCATTCAATGCATAATACTTTAAGTTGTCTGAAGATCAAAACTGGTTAGCAACTGAAAAGTTGTCATTGGCTAACTAGATTTTCACGGTTTACACCGCAGTTAGGGGGTATAAGACTATTAATTTACTCCGGGGTAAATCCATGTATAAGATATTTGTTTTTCTCCAATTTACCCAGACTAATTTATTTATTAACTTGATTGTCTTAATTAAGTTTTCCTGTATATAAATTTCTTATTACAATTCCTTGTTCCAAAATCACTTTATTAGGTGCCGCTCAAAAAGAGCAACCTAGTTTATGATAATTGCAACAATGAATAATATGTAAAGGTTATTCACAAAATGTTAACGCAGGATTCAATCCCGGTTCATGGCTGTCGGGAATCGAGGGTGTTACCCACTGGTCCATCGACTCTTCTATATTACTATCAAATGTGATTAGCTTTAAAAATTATAATAATAACAATGATTATTGCTGGTATTATTACTGTGATTCCTGATGTACCCTACATTTCTACTCGGTGTATAAGAATAAAAGTATTAATAAAACTTTTTGTTGTTGACTATTACTTCTAATACACACACACACACACACACACACACACAAAAGCCTTTATTAGGGACTTGTCCCATACAGATTCTTCCAATTGGGTAAGGTAATAATCATCTTGTGTTATTTACATAGAAATTGAACTGGCTTTACTCTTCGTCTCAAAGTCATTCACTTGTCGACTGGTCCTTACATAATAATGATCTAAAATATATATAGTAAGATATTGCCTTAGATTTGTTTGCTGATATTTTTGAAAGCAATACGTAGGGTGAAATGTTGGTACATTTAATTTGTTGATATAGGGCCTTCCTCTCTGCATCAAGAGCTGTACAATTATATTACTTCTAATATAAATGAAACATACATCATCAAATTATTCATGGATAGAAATGCTGAGGAAGCATCCCGAATCCAACGATATTCAGTTTCATATTTTAACACAACATCGTCATTAGTCAGCTACCGGAGATCAGTGCCATTTATTTTCAATTTGCGATAACAATCGTAGACCACCTTTAAACAAAAACTCCACACATCAGCAGTACCATGATAAAAGTGAGCCGGTCACGCCTTTTTGAAAGGGTGCTCAACCACCACAATTAGCGAACGTCCAAACGACGCTTTAATGACCTTCTTTGGGTCATTAGGCTCGTGACGTAACAAAGAAGGTCACGGTTTGACAGACATAATCGTCACCTCAGAACACGTGTAATGGGCGTGTTTACACTACACAAGCACAGGAAGGGAGGGCACCAAAGGGAAATGGCTCCCATTTCCACTTGTTAATGTCCATCGGAACTCAGAGCGTGTGAACGGAAGGTTTCCTCCGTGCGTGCTCGACACAATGTCCACCAACGGAGGATTGTTCTCTACTAAGGAAGGATACTGACACTTGCTAAGTATGATAAAGTGCCTTGTTAGGATGGCTGCTTGTTCCTGTGCGATATGATCGCACGCGGCACTCCTCTTCCCGCACGTCCAAGGAATCTTAATGTGATTGGTTCCGGGACTGGGATATACCGATGTACTCCATCCATCCTCTCTGTGGACCAGCAGTGACTGTACTCCATGTTAGGACATGGCGTCTGTTCCTCATGTCAGAGGCGGACATTTTATTATTTATTATTAAAGCTGAGTCGGTGGCCTGCCACTGTGTAGTGCTCCCAGTCTTGATGATAAAAGCAGATGCATTCACCCAGTCATAATGGATTTCAAGCCTACAGGCTTTACTATGTGTATATAGATATGGATATTCAAGACTCTTTTTAAAAGTTGGACCTCAATGAAAGATACCAACAGTATTAATGAAAAATTGACATCCCTCCGTTATATTTACAGTTCAAATCGATTTAAAAATTATTTTATTATACTTATTAGGAATCATATATTATTTTTAATTTTTATAAATGTACATATATTGTCTATTCTTATTTATATTTGTTTGTGTGTATATATTTTAAATTTTAGCCCCAAGGCATCGCGTGATGAACTAAAGCAGTTCAAAAGCAAGAAAAGCCCTGACGAAGTTAGGCGTACAGCCTATTGAAATATTTGCATTTTGTAATAAATAAAATGTTTTGTTTTATCTTTGATCCAAAATATGCCATTTAATTAATATATACTACAATGTAAAGAATGCTATGTAGTTAATAATAATGTCTGAGGCTTTTGTGTGTGTGTGAAAAAAAAAATAATAATGTCTGAATAAAGAGTTTTAAAACGTAAAATGATAGAGATAAGAAAGAAGAAGACAAGAATGACTGTCAAATTTCAGGCTTACAACTTTATTGTTGACAACGGTGTTCTTCAAGACTTCATTATATCAGATGTACTATAGCTGATTTATAAAACGTCCAAAGTTCTTTCCTACTTTGAATGTTTTTAAAGAAGAACCAAAGAAGTCTATTTTTTGGAAACTATTTTTGAAATCTAAAGAGCCAAGGGTCGCCTCTCCCGTCAAAACTTGACGCCATCCCGTGGGGACCTCATGGAATAAAGTCCGCCCTAGGCTGACGAGGGCCATTAGCCCGAAACCACGGTCTCTAGGTAGACGCTTTTCAGTTTTCCAAAGCTGGTGTTGTGGCTTTGTCACCGACCCGAGGCCGCTAGTTTGCGGCGACGGCCAATAGATGGCGTCTAGTTTTGACGTCTATTTTGACGGGAGAGGCGACCTTTGTCTCTTTAGATCAATATCCTCCCGGCAAAATTTCCATCTATATTTTTGAAATCGTTCTCTAAAATTTGTGATGATACTTTTTTTGGCTATATGTGTTTCATATTTAAGTTTTCTTGTTAAATATTCAAAGAAACGTATAGTCATAAATGATACATTACAAATGTTATCGATAGATGGTAATTGAAACTATAAATCGCTTTCTATTGGAATATATTTATATGATATTTTTCGTCTTATTGAAAGGTTCCTTAGTTAAAAAGAATGGACATTATTGAAATTTAAAACGAAACTTATTTACAGTATTTGCATTTATATAAAGCGAAATACAAAAGAAAATAAAGACGAGTAAAGAAGAGATATTACAATCATGTTAAGTTCTTGGTGAATTATTTTGGTAACAGCTCTGTGGAAATGGAACAATCTCTTTGTACCGTGGGGTTCGCTCTTATCTCGCCGATACCGACGGATGTCAGATAACAGTTGTAGGATTTTCCTCGAGAAATTTCCCTTTCTACTGTAAGAGATTGACAGTCGAGATAATGAAACAACTCTGATACATGTATACCATGTTTAGAGCCATTGTATCGTGCTGGGTGCAAGTTTGATACATGTATATATCATGTTTAGAGCCATTGTATCGTGCTGGGTGCAAGTTTGATACATATATATACCATGTTTAGAGCCATCGTATCGTGCTGGGTGCAAGTTTGATGCATGTACATCGTGTTTAGAGCCATCGTATCGTGCTGGGTGCAAGTTTGATACATGTATATCATGTTTGGAGCCATCGTATCGTGCTGGGTGCAAGTTTGATACATATATATACCATGTTTGGAGCCATTGTATCGTGCTGGGTGCAAGTTTGATGCATGTACATCGTGTTTAGAGCCACTGTATCGTGCTGGGTGCAAGTTTGATGCATGTACATCGTGTTTAGAGCCATTGTATCGTTCTGGGTCCAAGTTTGATACATGTATATCATGTTTAGAGCCATTGTATCGTTCTGGGTGCAAGTTTGATACATGTATATATCATGTTTAGAGCCATTGTATCGTGCTGGGTGCAAGTTTGATACATGTATATCATGTTTAGAGCCATTGTATCGTGCTGGGTGCAAGTTTGATACATGTATATCATGTTTAGAGCCATCGTATCGTGCTGGTTGCAAGTTTCATACATTTATACCATGTTTAGAGCCATTGTATCGTGCTGGGTGCAAGTTTGGTACATGTATATCATGTTTAGAGCCACTGTATCGTGCTGGGTGCAAGTTTGATGCATGTACATCGTGTTTAGAGCCACTGTATCGTGCTGGGTGCAAGTTTGATACATGTATATACCATGTTTAGAGCCATCGTATCATGCTGGGTGCAAGCTTGATACATGTATATACCATGTTTAGAGCCATTGTATCGTGTTGGGTGCAAGTTTGATACATGTATATCATGTTTAGAGCCATTGTATCGTGCTGGGTGCAAGTTTGATACATATATATCATGTTTAGAGCCACTGTATCGTGCTGGGTGCAAGTTTGATACATGTATATACCATGTTTAGAGCCATTGTATCGTGCTGGGTGCAAGTTTGATACATGTATATCATGTTTAGAGCCATTGTATCGTGCTGGGTGCAAGTTTGATGCATGCACATCGTGTTTAGAGCCATTGTATCGTGCTGGGTGCAAGTTTATACATGTATATACCATGTTTAGAGCCATTGTATCGTGCTGGGTGCAAGTTTGATACATGTATATCATGTTTAGAGCCATTGTATCGTGCTGGGTGCAAGTTTGATGCATGCACATCGTGTTTAGAGCCATTGTATCGTGCTGGGTGCAAGTTTATACATGTATATACCATGTTTAGAGCCATTGTATCGTGCTGGGTGCAAGTTTGATGCATGTACATCGTGTTTAGAGCCATCGTATCGTGCTGGGTGCAAGTTTGATACATTTATACCATGTTTAGAGCCATTGTATCGTGCTGGGTGCAAGTTTGATACATGTATATCATGTTTGGAGCCATCGTATCGTGCTGGGTGCAAGTTTTATACATGTATACCGTGTTTAGAGCCATTGTATCGTGCTGGGAGAAGATTTGATACATGTATATCATGTTTAGAGCCATCGTATCGTGCTGGGTGCAAGTTTTATACATGTATACCGTGTTTAGAGCCATTGTATCGTGCTGGGAGAAGATTTGATACATATATACAGTGTTTGCAGCCATTATATCGTTCTAGGCGGATGTTTGATACAATGTTTGGAACCATTGTACCTTCTGGACGAATTATTTATGTGTAACTCCTTTGGGTTTGACAAACTTCTTTCATGTTTAGAGCCTGTGTATCGTGTTGGACGCATGTTTGGTACAAGTCTATCGTGTGTTATAGAATACCTGTTGAACTCTAGCGGTTTCAGCCCACTCCAATCTCACAGCTGTCCTAAAGGAATGTTCTAATCTGCCGCTGATATCTTTGAAGATCTTCAAGCACTGTGTCACTTTATCGCGACTTTCCCACACTTCTGGAGTGGCTGTGATAGTAGGCTTGCTTTATCACAGGTCTCCACTGAGCCAGGCCCTACTCAGCAGGATTATCTGAACTTTAATTGGCCTTCTTCACTTTAGTGGCGGTGGTACTTGGAATGTTTACCTGATGTGTGGCGTTTAGAGACATTTTAAAAATATGTCACCATCATGTAGGAAGCCTGAAAGTTAGTTCACTTTGGATCGTGAAAAGAATTCTATCCATCAAATCTTGTACGTTATGCAACTATTGATTGTTTAGGACTTCGACGAACATTTCGATATTATTGAATGATTCTAAAAATATTTTATAATAGGATATAAATTTCTATATCATATTGTCACGCTGAAAGTTAATCGCGAGGAGAGGTAAGCACAAACAAAATTTATTCTCTGTAACAACGGCCTAAAATTGTAGGTACGTACATTTACAGAGAGAGAAATAAGAATAACCCAGGCCCCTGGAGCGTAAAAAAACGCCAACTGCCCGTTGCATTTACAAATTATATCCCAGATTTATATAGAAAGGACACAATTCAAGCCAAACTATGTAAATCTAATACATTCTAAAACTTAAAATTATGTATATAACAAATAAACCACTCTACAATATTATATATTTTATAAACACATAATTTGTTGATTTTTACACCCTATCCCTCACAATCAGAACTATTAGAAGACGATAAAATAATATTAAAATATCGGAAATGTTGAATAAAAAGACAACCAGAATTACTTTGGATTAAAAGGTACTTCTATGGATTATCTATGTGGTATACGATAGAATTGATTAGGAATTTCCAATCTTCAATTTATACTATAAGTGTAGAACGACATTTAATAAGTTTTACCGCAAATGTTTCTTTTTACAGAACGAAAAATCATAATTTTAATTATTTAAGGAGAAATAACGACTATTCCTATCCTTAGGGATAAAGTATGAAAGAATGAATTGTGAAGATTAATGATGAACAGAAAAATAAAACCTGGACACTTTTATTCTTCTGTTCATCATTACTCTTCACAATTCATCCTTTCATACTTCATCCCTAAGGATAGATATAGTCGTTATTTCTCCTTAAATAATTAAAATTACCATTTTTCGTTCTGTAAAAAGAAACATTTGCGGTAAAACTTGTTAAATGTCGTTCTACAATTATAGCCGCATTATATTATAAATTATACTATAATTGTAGTTATTCGAGATTAATGATACAGGATGAGTCAACTATACTTAGAAAATATGTTATTGACACTTTTGACGGGTTAGAAGATCTATCTTTCAATTTTGGCCTATTAACCTAACCTAATACACACAAATGATACTTGACGTTCTGTAGGTTAAATTGGCGGCCAGTATATTTCTCGTGCTGGTTTATCAAGGATTCATTGTCATACTATTGTAGCGTAGAAATCAAGTATTTGTATATCTGGAGATGTGAAAGTATTTATTGATGACGTCAGTACGACTAGTCGACAAATATCAACAAACCAACCAAACTATCTACAGCTAGAGAATATCGAGCAAGCAAGTTAGGCAACTGTGATTCTGGTATTAACTGATCAATTTGTCTCATCTATGTTGGAGGCAGTGCATTGTTGATAGGATATGGATTTTATAGCGTTGTGTTTGTTTCTAGGTTTTTTTCTTCATTTTATTTAATCGTAGGGTTCCTTATGATATTTTCTATAGATTTAGAGATGCTAAAAACATCTTTTTTCCCCGTTATTTCTTTAATCCATAGAATAGTTTTTATTTACTGGTGAAACGCCATATAATCTTTTCCGCCGTCTCATACAGAGTAGAAACACACTGATCAGTTGATACCAGAATCAAATAACACATCCGTAGTCTTTTTAGTTCAACAATTTTAATGGCTATTAGTGTACTTTGTCAATTAATTACCTGATTTTGTAATAAACTAATGCGTTTATAAAAATAAGATATATCAATCCTTAAATTTGACACAACCTTATAGCACTTATGTTCTTGCTCTCTCGATCCAGTACGAAGACTTTTTAAAGTTATTTTTTTAGTGTGTGTAGTAGAGAGTCTCTCTCTTTATATATATTTATTTATTATATATTATAAACCCAGACATGACTAGATCATACAGGAACTGCAATAACTGTCACAACACCCAACTCACTCCGGACCATATATACAGTCCAGCCATCCTTGCAGCCCTCTATATGGCAGACATCAATTCAGAAGAGAACATTCATACAGACAAGTCATTTCAGTTGGCCGGTATTGTGATCAGGGTGCATGGGCCGATCTGATCTGTTCCATGGACAAGATACCACCACCACCTCAGTTGGCCGGTATTGTGATCAGGATGCACGGACCTATCTGATCTGCTCCATGGACAAGACACCACCGCCACCTCAGTTGGCCAGTATTGTGATCAGGGTGCACGGACCGATCTGATCTGCTCCATGGACAAGACACCACTACCACCTCAGTTGGCCGGTATTGTGATCAGGGTGCATGGACCGATCTGTTCTGCTCCATGGATAAGACACCACCACCACCTCAGTTGGCCGGTATTGTGATCAGGGTGCATGGACCGATCTGATCTGTTCCATGGATAAGACACCACCACCACCTCAGTTGGCCGATATTGTGATCGGTTGCACGGACCGATCTGCTCCATGGATAAGACACCACCACAACCTCAGTTGGCCGATATTGTAATCAGGGTGCACGGACCGATCTGCTCTATGGATAAGACACCACTACCACCTCAGTTGGCCGGTATTGTGATCAGGGTGCACGGACCGATCTGATCTGCTCCATGGATAAGACCACCACCACCACCTCAGTTGGCCGATATTGTGATCAGGGTGTACGGACCGATCTGATCTGCTCTAAGGACAAGACACCACCACCACCTCAGTTGGCCGGTATTGTGATCAGGGTGCACGACCGATCTGCTCCATGGACAAGACACCACTACCACCTCAGTTGGCCGGTATTGTGATCAGGGTGCATGGACCGATCTGTTCTGCTCCATGGATAAGACACCACCACCACCTCAGTTGGCCGGTATTGTGATCAGGGTGCATGGACCGATCTGATCTGCTCTATGGACAAGACACCACCACCACCTCAGTTGGCCGGTATTGTGATCAGGGTGCACGGACCGATCTGCTCCATGGACAAGACACCACCACCACCTCAGTTGGCCGATATTGTGATCAGGGTGCACGGACCGATCTGCTCCATGGACAAGACACCACTACCACCTCAGTTGGCCGGTATTGTGATCAGGGTGCACGGACCGATCTGCTCCATGGACAAGACACCACTACCACCTCAGTTGGCCGGTATTGTGATCAGGTTGCATGGATCGATCTGATCTGCTCCATGGACAAGACACCACCACCATTATATATTATTTATTAAAATTCAATTTTGTATTTAACCTGATATAATATTATATGAACGATGTAATAAAGAAGTTTCAATCTCAATTTCTCAATTTGTTTCAAGTGAGCTAGTTGGGTATATCATAAAGATGAACTTGTCATTAAGTGAACGGTCGCTAAGTACACTTCTAACCTACCTCATTATAGCCATCTATGTGTTATAACTGCCAAGGTGGGTAATATAAGCAAGCGGCCATGTAATTGCAACAGATTAAACATAATTAGACAGCCAGCAACTATCTCGCAACAATGTCGCAGCTGGAATTTTCAAGATCATTGGGTCATTCGGCCATTTGCATGCCATTACCTGCTATTCGTCTGCCAAAGAAAAAAAAGAATCCCTAATCTATTCATCTCGTCATTTTTCTCACGACTTGTTCTAATGAGAGGTTGGTTGGCAACTTCACACTTTGTAGGAAAATGTAAATTTTACTTCATCACTACAGTGACCGATTATAGGGAACGCTGAAAAAGTCTTCATTAAGACTAAACTCATCAACACCTATTTACATAATAGCAAAAGCATTTTTAAAGATTCGTTTCCCCATGAAATATCTAAACTTATATATGTAATATAGATTTTATATCCCGATTATAGATAATTCCTCTACCATTGATCTATCCATGCATAAAACCGTATAGATACCTGACAACACATTGTTGTATTAGATAATAAAAAGGCATATATTGGATTGAATAAAAGATTTATTTGCCAAAATTTCGGTTGACTGAACGCCAACCTTTATCGAGGCTTTATATTTTTGTATAAACAAACTCAGCGCCGCATATTTTATTCATTCTAATATATGCCTACTATCTAATGATTTAAGTATGGATTGCTCTATTTTCAGAACATTGTTGTATATTCCTTTTTTGGTTTTACTAATCTAAATTTCTGTCTCAATGCTACTAATTATTGTTCTTAAGTAAAAAGAACTGTTTGTTTTCGATTGTTTGTATATAAGTTTATTCCAAGACTTTTCTTTCTTCTTTTTCCCCTATTTGATACATCTATATATATATAAATGAATGTTTGTATGTTTGTCTGTTTGTATGTTTGTTGGTTTGTATGACCCGTATACAAATTCGCAGTAGTTCACTAATTCAAACCAAAATTTCCATACATAGGTAAAAAATAACGGGGATGACGATAGGCTATTTTAAAAAATATATAAATCAATTATTAAAACTATATATTCAAATTATTCTACTTAGCTCACGAGCAGCGCCCTCTAGAACGCGGGCGATCTGCCGGCAGCCAACGGGCGCGCGCCGCCGGCAGGTCGCTTTAGCGTTCTAGACGAGAAGCTTTTTCTTAATTACAATGCAAGTCCTTAACTATATTTACAGGTTTTCTAATTTATAACTATTTCACATATTTACATAATTCGCCGTTTGAAATAACCGCTCTTGCTATATTTGCTATGTTTTATTTTGCTATGTTTAAGGTGTCTGAATAATACATTTAATCGTGTAAACCCGGGCGTTGCCCGGGTCATTCGTCTAGTTATAAATACCAATGCTGCCAACATTGCTGACATTGCTAACAATGCTATTGCTGATATGCTGATTTAGTTATTACTGTATACACCTTCTTCTACTCGGAGAATCTGTATAAAACCAAATTTCTTAATAAAGATTTTTGTTGTTTTATTTAATATAAAGGGTTGTGAAATTATGCAACATAACAACAAAAGCATTCCATTAACCCGTCAAAAAATGACGTCTTGATTTAACCTTTAATACGTTGCCATTTGCAAAATGAATTATCTGGGAATTTATTGCCCCAATATTTAAAAGTGAATAAAAATTAACCATGGGCCATCTTGAATTTCTAGCACAGTTATAGGTAGCTGTCATTTCGTCCATCACATCTACACCACCCTTTGTCATATTATAAAACATTATCATCTCTGTTTTTTTCAATTCTCCCGTTGAATCATCTATATTTGCATCGTGGGGCATAGTTGAAAGCATAAGTACAACTTTATTATCTTTAGGCTTGTATGAAAAAAGTCTCATTTCACTTTGAGAGCCAAAAATACTAGTGTGCACATTTCTACCTCTGCTGATGACAAACTCCGAGGGGATATCCTTTTTATTTCTTTTTAAAGTACCAACAATTGTTAGTCTTATTTTTGTAAAAGTTTTAGAGCTAAGGAATAACTGGTGAACCACTTATCCAATGTCACATTGCGGCCAGTTCCCTTGATTGGCTCACACAATCGTTCCACAACATCACTTGGACTGTTGCTGACATTGTACGGACCTTCAGGGTTTTTTTCCTGAATAAATCTCCAATTTACAAGTATAAACCATTTTTGAATCTTTTTTCATCCACCGTTATATATTCCGAAAGAGAATAATGCTTTTGGCAATTTTTTACAAAAGTATCAAGAATCAATCTCACAGCTGCTAATTTATCTTGATGAGGTCTTTCATTTCTGGTAGCTTTGTCATCAAAACGAATTACTCTGAGAAGAAATAGGAATCTGTTTTCAGACATAGCTATTCTACACAATCCAGTACTATCTCTTGCATAATCTGTATTCAATTTATTTGCTTTAATGACTCCAAGAAAGTAAATAATTCCCAATAAAGCTTTAATTTCATGTAGGTTTGTCAAATTAGCATCTCTTTCTCTGCTATAGTTATGCTGAATATTCCTAATGTAAATGTTAGTATTTGTAACTATGCATACAAATATGTTGTCATCTATAAAGAGATTCCAACAATCTAATATCGATTTAGCATTTTTTGCTTCACCCTTTACCCCTGGTAGATGGGTGATAATATTTTCACTGCGAGTTCGAACGTTTTTTGGGGGAAGAGCTTTCTTCCATTTAGTCTTTTGGTCCTTTCCTATATAGTAATTGAAGCTCTTGGATCCTCATTGTTTTCTTCTTCTGATAATGTTCAGTGTTTGTACTCCAATTTCTCTCTTCTATATTATCATCAGTTTCCGATTCCTCATCATCGGGATTTGGAATATTATTATCATCACGAAGAAAATCAGCGTTTGAAAGCATTTTATGTAAAATAATGTAAAAACAATGGTTGCCTGTAAAGTCGGTTTTACGGGCGAAGATTTTACGTGACAACGGTAGAATATTTATTGATATGAATATAATTAAATTGCACAATAGGAACAAGGAATTGAATGAAAATAAGAATTGCACAAATTTTAACTATAGAAATATATTTTGTTTACTAAAACATTGTACATGTAAACTTAAACTTAACTAATTCCTATTTGAGTGATTTTGTTGAGGATAGGACGATGATAGGACTTGCATAAATGGAAGGCGTGGTGAGACCAAACGTTCACTGATAGGATCCAGAGGCGGTAGACCTGGAGGTATGTCAGGATATGAGAAGCCGTTGACCTTTGCGAGAGTAGGAAGCTTACGCTTATTCAGTGATTGTCTACAGGTGTTGCAAGACTTTGTATAATCCTCCTTGCGTAGCTGCCGATTTTCCTTAACGTACCAATCCGAGATTACCTTCAGTTGTAGTGCAGTGATGGTTTTAAGGTCATTCTTGAACCACAATCTGTCACAAACCGAGCAAGCATGGCCAAAATCGTTGTCCAGGAAAGTAGATTGAAATCTCCGTATTGACGATGACCATTTGGTATACCAGGTGGATTGTTCCAGTTGTATTGCTGTTTGGCTTGAAGAAGTAGTCGGTTGTACATCAGTCCGAGAAGATGCTGCTCTACGTTGTCGGAATGCACGTTGCCGTTGAGCGTTAGTTAGAGGAACGCTCGTTCTCTCCGCCACGACAGGAACGCTTGTTCTCTCCACCACAGAACACGACGTTGAAGCAGGTGACTCTGACGTACCGCTGGTGAGGGCTATGTTAGCAGATTTACGTAGCTTGAACCTGCGTTGCCTCTCCGCAGCCGCTTTTGCAAAGGCTCTTACTTGTTCAGGAGTTCTGGTCAATGCTTTTCGTAGTCTGTACTCACGTTGTCGCTGAGCATTCGTTCTGGCGGTAGAGGTGGTGTGTGGAACAACGAAAGGTACTGCAGACGTTGACGGCACGATATCCTCCGTCTCCATTGAAGTACTGGAAGTTGAAGGCACCGTTTCCATTGTTTTGAGAGTGGTGATTCCTGTTGAACATTTGAAATTGAATGGATGAATTTTAAATTTTAAAGAATCAATTTGAAAATCAAAACACTTATTCAGATCGAAGGTTCAAATTTTTGCTAAATAAATTTGAAACTATTTAAAATTTGTAAAATAATAATTAATTAATTAATTAATTTTAAACTAATAATTTACTTAACACTATCAACATTTATCAATAGTATGACATAACCTATAAACTCAGTTTCTCAACTTTTGTGTCAATCTAACAATTAATCAATCAATCATAGTTTACGATAATGAAATATCAGTGTACAATTATTTACCTTTATTGTTGTAGTTGTTGTAAATGACGAATCTAAGCACTCCACATTTTCACTACAGACACAGCTGACGATACTTTAACCACACGTGTGAACTTGTATTATGACGCTTTCTTGTTTTTCCAACGCCAAGAACGTTCGAGAAAGACAAAGACAGAGACAAGCATGCGCCGATTCAATGCGCCTAATTCTCTAGCGCTGCGCGCGCAGCTGCGCGCGCAGCACTCTCGTTCGGTGACTCATCGTAACGTTACCGGGCGTTACACTTTTTCATAAGTGACTCCCAGCCGCAACCTAATTTAAGACGTTGTCACGTCAAAAAAAAAAAAGGAAATAAAATATAAATCCTACCATATTGTTGGAAGAATAGATTATATTATTGCATTTGGGGCAGCAAAACCAAACAATAAGAAGCCAGAAAGTAACCCGAAACTTAATTACGCAAACCAAAAGCGATAAAAGGTCGCGCTGGGTAAAAATTACCCATTGACGAGGACTCAAAAGGTCGCACTGGGTAAAATTGACCCAAACATGCTAATAAAATGAATATATGTCATGAAATTAAAATTATAAGTTTATTATAATTATCTTTAAATAGACTTAGAAAGGTACTGAGAATATATTTTAAATATATATATTTTTTAATATAGAAATATTTTCTAAAAGTTCCTTCTGGGTAAAATTTACCCATTGCGACCGCTTACGGGTTAAGACATTTCGTATTGCATTGACTCGCCCACAGCTTAAGAAAGGGGGAGAGAGAAAAAAAGGAAGAAAGTATCAACAATAAAAATGACTTGGTGAAGGAGGTATAACAAACACCGCGTGTATTTTAGTCTTCTACTCTTTTTTTTTTTTTTTTTTCTAACACAATTTTCTCAGTTTTTCTGTTGAACTGTAGAACTGGTGTTGCATACAAAGCTTCTCTCATCGGTCAACCACTCAACAAGTTTCAACAATCATAATAACCATCAGCTATATACAGTTTTGGTGAGAGAGGCATAACAAACACCACGCGTATTTTTTAGTCATCTTCTCTTCTTTTTATATTCTAATAATTATCTCAGTTTTCTGCCCAACTTTAGAGAGAGCTGGTGCAGTATAAGTATGCAAAGCTTCTCTCATAGGTCAACCACTCAGAGGCAAGCTTATACATTTTTGACTCGTTTTAGCTGATAGACAAGGTAGAACTGCTTATTTTTGGATTGAACTCTTCATGATTTTGCTTGTCATCCTTGCGCAGGGGGCCATGCTAATCTTCTCTATATCGTTCCAATTTTAGTATAGGTACCGCAGAACAAGCGTGTATTTATCTTTTCTTTTTGGGTTGAAGTTAAACAAAATGGCTATTTTTTGTATTGGAGACCACTCAAGAAATTTTAATTAACATTTTGCGTTGTTACTGTTAAAATGATCTTATGGCATTCTGTCTTTTTCTTCTGGTGTAATAATCTGTATGATATTTAAATGATGATAAACATGTTTCTCATGAATAACACAATAGCGACGGTACTGAAGTATAACAGTTGTATTTGACCACAAACTCATTTTAAAATGTTGTTTTAACACGTTAACCTAACAAAGGGACATATCTCAACGAGTTGGTAAAAGACAAGGAGGATCGTTGAAAGAGAGTGAATAGGAGTTAGGATTCATTCAAGCTGAAACCAATTTGCGAATGTAAAGAACATATTAATACGCTAAAATTCTTGATTTGATTTTTAAACAATTTATCAAATATCCATCAATGGTAAAATAAACAAACTAATTTTAGAGACGCAGTAAAATGGAAAATATATAAAACAAAAAGATTATGCTCGCGCGCAAAACACACACACACAAACAATTCCAAAAATAATAATCCCTTATATGATATCATATGGTATAAAAAATTCCATCCAGAGAAGAGTGTCTTGCAAAAAAATATAATTCAATTAACTGTCAATCTTTCGGGCCTTGGAGACTTTCTACAAGATTAAGGTTAATTATCTAAAAAGACAAAGGTCGCTTCTCCCGTCAAAAAAGACGTCAGAGTCAGACGTCATATAATTAACTATATATTAATTTATTAACATATATTAAATATAGAACGACATCTGAAAATATCCCGCATGTGTTTCTTTTGAACGAAAAATCGAAATTTATTTTAAAGAGAAATAACGATTATTTCTAACCTTAAGGATGAAGTATGAAAGGATGAATTGTGAAGAATAATTATAAACGATATATCTTCTTATATATATATGGGTGGTCCTGGATGAAGCACTGACTAGCTGACTGCAACGCGACACGCCGGATATGCTATAAGAAGGAGAGAGTGTGTCGAGAAGTTTGTGGTCCAGAAAAAGGAAAAGTTCGGCGATAGCTTTATGGTGGTTGGGGCTTTAAGTGGCCGTGGAACTTTACCGCTGTGGAAAGTTCCATTAAATGTTAAAATTAATGCTAAATACATATATATTATGTGAAGAACGTGCTACAATCTCTACTCGAGCACCACGATCCAGCTTCTACGGCAGCACAAATAAGTTATTTGTTTATCATGATGCAGCCACACTGCTCACTTCACTGCCGTATACGCCGAAGAGCTGAAGGAAAAACTGGAAATCACCATCATTCCCAACAACAGGATCCCTGTCAAGTTTCAAGATGCAAGTCCGATGAACTTTTTCTGCTTTGGCTATTTAAGACAGCGTCTTTTAAAACGAAAAGCCAAAAGATTGAAGCTGTTTGGAATGTCCTTCAAGAGGAGTGGCGGAATGTGACCACCGACACATGCAGAAAAGTAATGGATTCATAGAAAATGCGGTGTCGTACAATTAGCCAAAGCGATGGAGCGCATGTTGAAAAACTCAAGCTATTCATAAGAAAAATTATCATTCCAAAACCTTTATTTTGTTTTACTTCCTATAATTGAATCCGCTATCTTATATTAAGTATAAAATTTCGATGTTTAGTGGACTGAGCTAAAGAAATACTTCCCGCTGATTAACAAATAAACACGTGACGCTGATTAACTTATCATTTCACTGTCACTTTACCTTAATGAGTCGATCAGAATGCGAATAAAACAGCGGACACCATATAAGCAGCCCCAGTCGCCAGAACAGGTGCCAGAGCAGCGTAAGATAAGAAGACATGGGGAATGTCAAGGGTCACCGCTATCAAACTGTCATCGCGTTGAGTCAGTAGATGTCCCTATAAGAAATCATTGTATTTTAACTGCTTCATTTTTTAACAGATTTCATACTACTGCCTGTCTTTTTGTTTATTATCTTTTCTTCCTTTTTCAACAAAGGCAAATTCTGTACACAAATCCTATATTTCAAAATTTTAAAGCCAACGTTTTTCGCTTGAAGAATTTTTACATAAGACTAAAGGTTTTATCTATTCATGTGCTATATGTAAATATCTTTGCTTTTATTAATTTCATATGTATATTTTTGTTTATATCCAAAAACTAATTTTAAAAAAAGAGAGAGATACGCTACACTAATGAATGGTGGATCAATGATGAAAAGCCAATTTGTTTTCACGGCCATGTCGTCGTCCGCTAATGCCGTTACATAAGAAGACAGAAAAAGAAGAAATTAACATTCCCAAAGAAGGTTTTTATATCTTACGTCACAAATTCCAGTGACGATTCGTCAAGGTAGAATTTCACCTGTTAAACGGGTCCCATAGTAGATCAAGTCAGTCGCATCGACGTTCCAATTAGGAAAACTAGAAGAAACGAAACTAGAAGAATTTTGGGGGTAAAAGACAGAAAATTTTGGAAACCAACGAAGTGACATAATTAATGTGTATAGAATGAACGTTACTTAAACACAGAGGATCAGCAGACCCTACCCCTCAGAAGATCAGAATCTATAAGAAAATTAAGTGACTTACCAAGATTTGAGGAAGAACACGTCTCAAATGAAAGAAGACAGCCACCATAGACATCCGAAGAGATCCTTGGCTCTATTACTCGGTTTCGATCCTTGAGAACTGAGGACGTAAGTCTCCTGCTGAGCATCGGGTCGATGCTCTTTATGTTGTTGTTGCTTATTTCAACTTTATAGAAGGAGGCTATGTGGCGAAGAAAATAATTTATATTTTATTATATATTAATTCATTGAATAAATAGTATATTTATAATTTATAACAAATATGTTTTTACGTCTCTCCGTAGCTTGGCAGTCTACTGGCTGTAAAGTTTTAAAACTCTTTATTCAGACATTATTATTAACTACATAGCATTATTTACATATTAAAATATTCATAGCTATATATACAAAGTGAAGTCAGTTTTACATGAGGCAAAATTTTAGGTTTATCAAATATTGTTGAATAAAGAGGCATTTGAGAGAGTATATATTTACAACAATTAGACATTAGATAATAAAAGGCATATATTGGATTTAATAAAATATTTATATTGCCAATATTTCGGCTGGCTGAACGCCAACCTTTATCGAGGCATTACATTTTTGTATACACAAACTCAGCGCCGCATAGTGTTATAATATCACAGTTGAAATCAATTAAAATACAAAGTAGGTGGGAGAAATTTGTGCATGAAAAAAATATTATAAAAATTGCAATCAAATATGTAAAATATCTTAAAATATTAAAGGAAAAAAATGATTTCTATCTTATATTTAAAAAATAAAATAAAATAAAATATAAGATAGAACTCATTTTTTTCCTTTAATATTTTAAGATATTTTACATATTTGATTGCAATTTTTATAATAATTTTTTCATGCACAAATTTCTCCCACCTACTCTGTATTTTAATTGATTTCAACTGTGATATTATAATACTATGCGGCGCTGAGTTTGTGTATACAAAAATGTAATGCCTCGATAAAGGTTGGCGTTCAGCCAGCCGAAATATTGGCAATATAAATATTTTATTAAATCCAATATATGACTTTTATTATCTAATGAATTAAGTATGGATTGCTTTATTTTCAAAATACATTAGACATGAGCCTCTAAAAGTGAGTCAAACTCGTTTTTCGATGTTGTGGTCATAGTTAAAACCGATACTTATCCAGAATTTGTACATTACATATTTGGCGATGGTAAAAATGTGTGTCTTATCCGTTGTTTCATGATCAAAGACGAATTTACCTCGATCAAAAACAAAACGTGAATCAGTGAATCTGGCTGAAGTAAAATAGATTAATAATTGCTGTCTATATATAGACACATTCTATTATGAATAATAAATTATTTTGCATCTATAAATAACCAGCGAGTAAATTTTTCTACGTTACAATATATATTGTAACACGCGGTGATAATATTTTCTTTTGAACTTGTTAATAACACTATTATAGTGGTAAAGTAATTTAGTATGAAAACTACACTTGCCACAAAACAATTGAATCACCTTGAAATATTTATGAAAATATTTTAAAAATTGGTAAGCTATATAATGGTAATGTGAAAGTGATCTAAAAATAATATATATATTTTAAAAGGAAGAAAATTGATTGATTGATTGATTGAAACCACTTTATTGACTTCTAGTCAACAACAAATAATACTTATAGACATCAAGATTAGAATTTATACAAATATATATTTATAAATGACTGCGGCGTATAATTATAAAGCTATACAAACAGTTTTACCGCATAAGTTTCTTTTTTATTTATGAAAAATCATTTTTAATTTCAAAGAGAAATATTTAATATTTCTAACTTTTGAATGACGTATGAAATGGTTGAATACATGAAGAGTGATGGTCTATATATGAAGGGATGACGTATGGAAGGGTGAAAAATATGAAGAGTAATGGCGAACGGAAAAATAAAAGTGTCCAGGAGCGGGAATCGAACCCACAACCTTCTGCTTACCGGGCAGGTGCCATGTCCACTAGGCTATCCTGGACGTATTTCTCCGTTCGTAACTAATATTTAAACTGACTGATAATACTTATAAATGACTGCGGCGTATACAACAACAAAAAAGCCTTTATTTAGGGTCACTGACCCTATACAGGATTCACCAGAGGTATGCATAAGAACAAAGCAGTGAGACAACGGAAATAGCGATATATACAGAGTAAAAAGAGAAAGAAAAAAAAAAAAATAATAATAATAAGAAAGAGGGAAGCAAGAAATCAACACAAAAAGAGTAGCAGTAAGAAAGTGAGGAGTGAGTATCACTTGGCCTTCTTCTGAGATATGGACTTGTGGAAACCATAAAACGCCGTAGCAATATACTTATTCTGGGTCATATTGTCAATTATTGATGGAAGTGAAGCACAGAGTTGCCCAGTTTTGAGCATAAGGGTTCTTCTTTCTTCTTTCAGAGCAGAGCAATCAAAAATATAGTGAGTGATTTCATTTTGTAGTTTTGAATTACAGAAGGTACAAGTCGGGTCCTCACCGCAGAGCATCTTGGTGTGGTTTTCTCTAAAAAAACTTGAAAGTATTCTAACTTGTGCGAGTAGTCTTACAACCGGGAAAGGAAAATCCCCTAAAAGGTATCCCTCCGTCATGAAAGATATGTGAATGTCTTTGTAGTGAGAGTATAGCTTAGATTTATCCATTCTTGTAAGGTCGTTTTGTATAGATTGGTCTGCCGCTGTTTTTAAGAGCCCTGTAATCGCGCTCCTCAGCGTTTCAGGGTCATCACAGGAAACAAGTGCAGGGGATCCATTATCGTTAAGCAGATTAGTGAGCTTTTTAATGAAACCGATGGGTGTGCCCGAAGCATTAGAGAGTTCCCGTGTTCTATTAAAACATATATGTGGCAATCTGTCACTGCTCATATTCAACACCCGCAGCCAATACTTCAGGGTTAATTTTAAGGCTGTTACACTCAATGAGATACGACCGGTTTCTAATCTGATTAGGTAACCTGGAGTGTATCTGGGCAGATTCAGGAACCTACGGATAAATATGTCTTGTATATTGTCCAGTAAGTCTTTATGCTCTGTTGCCCATAATGGAGCGGCATACATCAGGACAGCTCTCACTATTGTATCAAAGAGTTTGATTGATAAATTTATTGACTTTGCTTTTGATTTTATTAATATTGGGTGTGTGGCGTTAATTGCTGTAAGTGCTTTTCCTTTAAAGTAATTTGCCGGGTGAGTAGTTGTTATTGTTGGTGTCAGAGGGAATCCCAAGTATGTATATCTTGAAGTTATTGCTATGGGTTTATCATTCCAGAACCATCTATCCTTATTTGAGGGTTTACCTCCATTACGGAACACCATAATCTTTGACTTGGATTCATTTAGTGTCATTAAGTTCTCATCGAGATATTCTTTCAGTATTTTGATCTTCTTTTGGAGGTTTATCCTGGACTCCCCTATAATTGCTATGTCGTCGGCGTACAGCAATAAATGGATATCTCCAAATTCTGGCAAATTTACACTCGGCAGGTCTGAGTTATTATAAATTTCGATTAAGTCCGTGATAAATAATATAAATAGCAGTGGGGAAAGTGGTTCTCCCTGGAGGACTCCCGAGTTTATCTTAATACTTTCCGTAAATGATCCCTTCCATCTGATAGCTATAGTTGCTTGTTCGTAGTAACTTTTGATCGTACTTATGAATTGGTAACTTATGCCTAGGTTGTAAAGTTTTTTCCAAAGTAGTGAGTGGGGTACAGTATCAAATGCCTTCCTTAGATCGACAAAAAAGACATATAGTTTTCCCCTCTTTTTTCTTAATGATAGTTGGATTAAAGTAGTTAGTGTAAATATGTGGTCAATACATGATCTTTCTTTTCTAAATCCCGCTTGGTTTTCGGGTATAACCCTTCTTCCTTCGACCCATTCCTCCAGTCGTGATCTTAGGATTGATGTGAAAAGCTTTGATACATTGCTAATCAGTGCAATACCTCGGTAGTTGGAGGGGCTGTTCTTATAACCATTTTTAAAGATTGGGTGTATAGTGGAATTAGTCCAAATTGCTGGGTATTTTCCAGTCGTCATAACACTATTGTAGAGTTGTTTCAACAGCAGTATGTACGAATCAGGGAGTGTTTTTAATACTTCATTGGGGATGCCATCGGGCCCGCATGCCTTGTTACTCCTCAAACCAGCTATCTCCTTGTATATGTCTGCATTGGTTATCTCTGAGTCCAATATAGGATCGTTCTGAGAAATCACATTATGTAAATTACAAATTCTCAAATTTTTCTCTGTAGTCATTAGTTCGCGGTAAAAGTTCAGCCAGTCCTGTATAGATATTTCTCCTTGGATTATAGATGTGCTTTTGTAGAGCGCAATAGTTTTCCAGAAGGTCTTTGAGTCTTTAACTGCGGCGTATAATTATAAAGCTATACAAACAGTTGTGGGTTCGATTCCCGCTCCTGGACACTTTTATTTTTCCGTTCGCCATTACTCTTCATATTTTTCACCCTTCCATACGTCATCCCTTCATATATAGACCATCACTCTTCATGTATTCAACCTTTTCATACGTCATCCAAAAGTTAGAAATATTAAATATTTCTCTTTGAAATTAAAAATGATTTTTCATAAATAAAAAATAAACTTATGCGGTAAAACTGTTTGTATAGCTTTACAAAAATATATACTTACATCAACACGAAGCATTCTCCGAAGGAACGTCAAGTTTAAATCAAGGGTTACAAGCCACCCTGAATTTGGATAGACCTTTGGTTATAATGGAGTCTTTCTCCCCAACATGTTGAATTGCCATGTTGAGGAATTCACAGAGAATGATCTTGTTTCCTGTCGAGAGTGTCTTGGAGAGTACCTCCCTCACATGAGGGTATAGGACCGCCTCCACTACTTCAAACCTACAAATCTCCTTATAGAGGGGAGATAGGAAAGAGTCAGCGTTCATTTATTTTATTGAGATACACAGCTTTTATCAATATTTGGTTTGTCCTCCTTTGGCACGTATACAAGCAGCTACACGGTAATGCATACTGTCATACACTTCTTTAATGGCTTATTGTGGGATGCTATACCAAGCCATTTCTATTTTCTTTTTTCCCGAAGATGTTGGAGATTATTTGGTCGTGGAGATTGCCAAATTTTCCTCCCCATAATATCTCATACATCCTTAATTGGGAAAAGACCTGGAGAACATGCGGGCCAGGGAAGGATGTCTACATTTTGAAGGAAGACACGGGAGATATTGCATGTATGTGGTCGGGCATTATCTTGTTGGAAAATGGAATTATTAGTCTGCTCAAGAAATGGTAGCAAAACAGGTGCAACACATCTGCAATGTATAGTTGAGCTGCCATTGTGCCTTGAATAATGACTAAATGGGGTCCTACTTTCATAACTGATGTCACCCCACACTATGAAGCCAGGGGTACTTGCTGTTCCAAAATACAGTCTGATAGGATCTTTCTTGGGGCCTACATCTAAGATGTATCCTGCGGTCATGAACCCTTAAACTGAATCTGGATCCATCAGAAAAATGACAATGCCATTATTGAGCCCAAAGACGTCTCTCTTCACACCAACCGAGCCTGTCGCTTCTGTGTCTGGCAGAAAGTGGAATTCTTAATAAAGACCGGCGACTACGGAGTTCTGCTTCGATAAGACGGTTATTAATGTTGTTCAGAGATGGTCCAGATTCATTCTGCACATGTAGAGTGGCTTGAATCATTGGTACAGTTGTCCTGTCCTCCTACGACCCTGAGCCAGGTTTTCTTGAACTTTTCCTCTGACAACTGAGACCAAATCCTTACAAAAGTACTTTAATTGCAGCCTACTTTCATAGCAATTTCTCTATTCAAATTTCACCTTCTTTGAAGCCTACGAATTTTCCTTATAAAATCAGAAATTTGTTTGTATGATGCTCTTTTTTCTGCCTTGTCATTCTACAGATTAAAGATGATCTTAAAAAAACAAAAGAAAAACAAGATAACTTTAATTAATGATACACATTAGAAGGCTGTTTAAATACCCTCTCATGAATAAACGAGGCCATTTTTATGTACTTAAATTCTACCTACGGTTTCAGAAAAACGATCATCTACAAGCCTTAATGTTCTTATTAAGTGCTAAAGTGTTTATAGGTGATGCACTTCTTTTTTGCAGCCAGTGTATTTACGATACTTAAAAAATGTACCCCATATCAAGTAGCAAAAATATATCTTTTTTTTTTTACCTCTTAAAAAAATCACACGAGTTGAAACTGACCGGTAGCAACAAAATCGTTATTAAAGCTCATACTTAAAAAAAAATGATTCTAAAATCAAATTAAAAACGAATATACTGAATATGTATTTATCACAAACAAAACGAGCTAATATAATCGACCCAAATATCAATAAATTGCAAATCTCAAACACCAAAAGAGCAATAGAAAAAAATTCAAATATAATAATAATCAGACGAAGTATGTAATTTAGCGCCATTTTGATGAGAATTAAAGCGAGGGTGCTGATGTTAACGTCCACGTTGAAGCAATTAAGTGTAAAGATTCATTGCTATAAAGTATGAGCTAAGTGAGAAGGGAATTGCTAAAGGGGGGGGAAATTGAGATGGGAGGGGGGGAGGGTAAAAAAAAAAACGAAAGGAAGGAGTGGTGGACAGGTGTGTGGGTATCGAGGCAGCTGAGTCATTTAGCTAGCTGCCTGACGTCATAATTGCAGTGTGGGAACATCACTTGTCCCGTTGGAATCCCAATCACCTTCAAATCCAATTTTATTATTTTCTTAAGTAATTTCAAGTCACCCTTTGTGTTTCCAATTGGAACGTCAATTGTTTCTTTGTGTGAATAGGGACCTCATTTCCCCCTCTTTTAGTTATTTTTTTTAGGGAAAGTGTGGTCTCTTTTTTTCTGTCTTCTTGAACTAATTCACTTCTTGAGTGTTCGTCACCTCGAACTGTGATGAGTAGTTTTCAACAACAAGGTTTATTGTGTTACATCTCTATCTGTGATTAGATCGCTTATATATATCTGTTATTTGTCACAAATCAGATAAATTTTGGATAGCAGCAAAATGTGGTATAGAATCGTCATATTTATCTTCTTTTTGGTCATTCGCAAATTTGATTCGTGCAAGAATATGGTTAGTACTACGAGTGATTGAACGTAAGTGATCATAAGTACCACACATGTTCAAAGTTTAACTATGGTGTGGTGCACATCTACAGTACAATCAGTTATCTACTCACTATGACCTATACTATATTTCTCTTCAATCCATAGGCTGGTAGACAGTATCCCTGTCCTTTCACAGCTTTCTTTCTACGAGTGATTGAACGTAAGTGATCATAAGTACCACACATGTTCAAAGTTGAACTATGGTGTGGTGCATCCACAGTACAACCAGTTATCTACTCACTATGACCTATACTATATTTCTCTTCAATCCATAGGCTGGTAGACAGTATCCCTGTCCTTTCACAGCTTTCTTTCTACGAGTGATTGAACGTAAGTGATCATAAGTACCACACATGTTCAAAGTTGAACTATGGTGTGGTGCATCCACAGTACAATCAGTTATCTACTCACTATGACCTATAGTCTATTTATCTTAAATCAATAGGTCGGTAGACAGTATCCCTGTCCTTTCACAGCTTTCTTTCTACGAGTGATTGAACGTAAGTGATCATAAGTACCACACATGTTCAAAGTTGAACTATGGTGTGGTGCATCCACAGTACAATCAGTTATCTACTCACTATGACCTATACTATATTTCTCTTCAATCCATAGGTTGATAGACAGTATCCCTGTCCTTTCACAGCTTTCTTTGTATGAGTGATTGAACGTAAATGATCATAAGTACCACACATGTTCAAAGTTGAACTATGGTGTGGTGCACATCCACAGTACAACCAGTTATCTACTCACTATGACCTATACTATATTTCTCTTCAATCCATAGGTTGATAGACAGTATCCCTGTCCTTTCACAGCTTTCTTTGTATGAGAGAGGGGCTCTAATCTTTGATTGCAATATAATGCTTTCTCCCGAAATTGTCCATGAAAATCATTCTCAGCCTTCTTCTACCCGGTCTATATTCTATACATCCTTTTGGCGCAAAACCTTTATCTATACTACATTTGATATTTACTTTTGAATAAGTAAAAACGAATGCTAAATCTTAGACGATCTTTTCAAAACACAGAATCTGCTTAGGGGGGATAATTTAAAAATATATATATAACATTTTAACAGAAATCTTTTCATATTGCGTTCTTATATATACAAGGCTTACAAAGATAATAAATATATTATTATTATTATTATTTATACATATCTGTGAGGGCCACAGCACTAACCAGGAGTCATGATAGCAAATGTAAATATCTTTGTTTACTTTTACTCTTATTATTTATTGAAGTTGTAAATAAAAATTTGTAAATAGACTGACCATTCGTTACACTTTTTAGAGAAAAAGTTGTGACCTTTTTGAAAAATAAAGTTATTATTTATATTTTTAAATATATTTTTTGAACAATGACAAAGTCATTTCCATGTGATTCACAAGAATAGATAAATTACTTTCAAGTTTATTATACAATAAATTGATAAAGAAGGAACAATCCCACGAAATATTTTTATTTGATAATTGTTATTCTTTCACAGATCCAGGTATACGTCTTTTTTGACGTGACAACGTCTTAAATTAGGTTGCGGCTGGGAGTCACTTATGAAAAAGTGTAACGCCCGGTAACGTTACGATGAGTCATCGAACGAGAGTGCTGCGCGCGCAGCTGCGCGCGCAGCGCTAGAGAATTAGGCGCATTGAATCGGCGCATGCTTGTCTCTGTCTTTGTCTTTCTCGAACGTTCTTGGCGTTGGAAAAACAAGAAAGCGTCATAATACAAATTCACACGTGTGGTTAAAGTATCGTCAGCTGTGTCTGTAGTGAAAATGTGGAGTGCTTAGATTCGTCATTTACAACAACTACAACAATAAAGGTAAATAATTGTACACTGATATTTCATTATCGTAAACTATGATTGATTGATTAATTGTTAGATTGACACAAAAGTTGAGAAACTGAGTTTATAGGTTATGTCATACTATTGATAAATGTTGATAGTGTTAAGTAAATTATTAGTTTAAAATTAATTAATTAATTATTATTTTACAAATTTTAAATAGTTTCAAATTTATTTAGCAAAAATTTGAACCTTCGATCTGAATAAATGTTTTGATTTTCGAATTGATTCTTTAAAATTACAAATATTAAGAAAAAGTGGCAGATATAAGAAAACTTTATTTAAACTGTGTTGAGCAAGAATTTTAACATCTAATTTAAGTAAATGTTTTAATTTTCAACTTCATCATTTACAATTACAAATTTTATTTAATTTCAAATTTATTTAGCAAAAATTTGAACCTTCGATCTGAATAAGTGTTTTGATTTTCAAATACCAACGCGGCTGGTGGAGTGGCGATCTATCGTAAATTATCATCGACATCTACGGCGGAAGTGTTCCAAGTTGCGATTACAGACGTAACTCGTGTCATTAAAACCAAGGGTGACATGTGCATGACTGAAGTTACTTGCTTCGCCGCTAATACTAGCTTCAAGTTTATACTCGGTGCTGTATATATTCATCCAGGAGCTAGTATGCAGGATATTGGAATGTTACTATGGCAAGGACTCGGTCCGTACATTCACAACAGCCAGTACGTGCCACCGTTCGTGCAAGTTGATTCTAGTATACCGATTCTTCTGTGTGGTGATTTTAACAAAAACGTAAAGCCTGACAACTCGTTTCTTAAATTCATGAAAAATACGTATAATCTTGATTGCGTATCAAACGTTTCTAAGTGAACTACGTTAAAAGGAACAACTATCGACTTGACTTTCGCAAGACACATTACAGCAGAAACACTTCCTTTCATTTCATATTTCTCCTATCATCGTCCTATCCTCAACAAAATCACTCAAATAGGAATTAGTTAAGTTTTAGTTTACATGTACAATGTTTTAGTAAACAAAATATATTTCTATAGTTAAAATTTGTGCAATTCTTATTTTCATTCAATTCCTTGTTCCTATTGTGAAATTTAATTATATTCATATCAATAAATATTCTACCGTTGTCACGTAAAATCTTCGCCCGTAAAACCGACTTTACAGGCAACCATTGTTTTTTCCTATAAATATCTACTGGGTTCTCGGAAAGATTGACTCATACTTTAAATTGCTCTGGATTTCCTTAGATCAATGTATGTGCCCTGCAATATTCTCTGCGAAAAGAGAAATAACTTTAACTCTCAACACTGCAGTAGAACAAACCATCCAAAGTGACCAATCAAGAAAAACAAAGTTATTTCTTATTAGAATATCTGTATACATCATTTATCATAGAGGTTTTTTACTCAGTGATCGCCAACTGCACGCAAAGAGATACATTGCGCAAATAAGAATCCCTTTAACTTTTTTTTTTTGAAGATTTTTTTTCGAAAATATAAAAACAGACGACATTTATTATGTACGCACACAATGTAATTAGAATCTTAAAGATAAATTATATAAGCTCTCTCTAAAGTTATATTTTTTATTTCTTTTTGTTTTTGTTGAGTTTTTATTGTTTTTCCTACCCTCCCTCTCTCTCCACCAATGAAGACCTTGTATATATTTTATATATATATGTATATTTTTAGCAATTATTTTAATATATTTATATCTATTTATTCATATATTATCATTATGCAACCATATTTATTCATATTTATATTTATTCTGTATTTAAATTTATATAATCTTATATGGACATTGTAATAAATCAGTTTCAATCTCTCTCTCCCCTATAACGTACGGAAAATGTATATTGAAGGAAGGACAAGAGAATACCTATAACCTCTCTCTATGTATATAATTTTATATCAAAGTGACACTATATATTTACATATTTACACTAGCCTGTTCAGTGATACGCTAACCATGACGTATGCACGAAGGAACGTGTGGCCATTGGACATGTGTCGGACCTGGAGGCTGTTGTTGGGTGCTGCGCTGTCTGGAGTATAGGAGCTCCATCTATGCTTCCTTTCTTCCTGTGGTGAATCTGTATAAGACCAGTGGTCTTAATTTTGGCTGAATAACTTATATTGTTGCACCAAGTTGCGCTTTGGCAGATTCTTCGGTCTTGATCCTTTCCTCAGTCGCGTCTCAACCATCCTACAAGGTTAAACCAATCAATAATAAGACAACTATATTTTAGGTAACACCTAGAATATATCTTTATTTATCACATCAAAGTTTAAAGCAGGTTGGGTATTCAGTGTATCAAAATACAAATTATTTTAAAGTACATTGTATTTCATAATAATATTCTGTTTTATAAAAATAAATATATATAATTTAAATTTGAAATATATGAAAAATAATATTATAAATAATTTTAAAAACATGCACATTAATCATGATGCAATAATATGAATACCATTCCTTTTTGTTAGAGAAAAACCAGGTCGGTATACAATTCAACATATATAGCTGGGTGAATAGAAGCAATATAGCACAAATGGTAGCTATATTACGCCATATGAATTGAGTATCTAATCAACCAATACCTTTATTAAGATCTTGAGCTTTATATACAGCTTCTCCCCAAATATATAGCAAATGAGTGGAAAAAGAAGAGTTAGAAATAAATTAGGTTATGCAAAGTATGAATTGAACATAAACAATACTTAAAGTTACACCGCATAAGTTTCTTTTTTTGTGAAAAATCAACATTTATTTCAAAGAGAAATATTTACTATTTCTAACTTTTTTTTTTAAATGAAGTATGAGAGGGTGAAAATATGAAGAGTAATGGCGACCCTCTCATACTTCATTTAAAAAAAAAAAAAAAGTTAGAAATAGTAAATTTTTCTCTTTGAAATAAATGTTGATTTTTCACAAAAAAAAATAAACTTATGCGGTGTAACTTTAAGTATTGTTTATAATCACTTGCCGCAGTCCTTTATAATATGAATTGAATACTCTATTTGAACTCTATTTCAATTTTTAATCATACCTCTTGGGAATTTTTTACTTATAAATTGGGAATTTTTATTATATAACTTGGGAATATATTTAAATTTAAGACTTTCAATTCAACTTTTAATCATAAAACTTTTTTAATCATAACTTTTTTAATCATATAACTTTTTAATCTATAACTTGGGGATTTTTTACTTATAACTTGGGAATTTTTATCATATAACTTGGGAATATATTTAACACTTTCAGTTCAACTTTTATTTGCTAGGACAAAAAGCACAATTCTGGAAAAATATTTGTAGGTATGGATTCAAAAATGGATCTAAATATAGTCAATAATCCTTTTTTTTTAAAGAAAGAAAACTCACTTAGGGAGAGGAAGATTTTTTTAAATCCAATTTGCAACGGTAATGTAGTATTTTAAATTGAATAATGAATAGACGTAAGTACATTATCAAATAATCTAAATCGTGAAACGAAAGGTTTCTTGTAGGGTTTTCTATTTAGACAAGCTTTTGGGAATTTCTGACCTTCTACAGGAAGACATGCATCTATAATTCCATATACACGTATATACTTGTATATGTCTCTATAATTCCAAGACATGTCTCTATAAGTATCATCTCAACATAGAACTAATAGCGGTAGATCCTGTCCTTGTCTGGAGGAGTCTCTCAAGATGGAGGAGTTCCTGAGAACAGCTTTTTATATTTAATCACTATATTGTAATTAATTACATTTTTTTGTTTAATATCTCGTTAATATTTGTAACAATTAACTAAGAGTGTCAATAAAATATTTAAAATTATCTATAGGAATAAAAATAATATAATTTTATTGTAGAAGGGTGGAAATGTCCGAAAATGCTTGGTTAAATAAATAAATAAAAAAATAATAATAATAAACCCTGCAAGAAACTTTCGTCTCACTATTTTGTTAATTTGATAAAGTAGTGTTTGTTGAAGCAGCAATTCAGAGGTATCTATGGTACAGTTGAAGAGTGCCGTTGCTGCAGGAAGAAACTTGAGCCGAAGGAAGGAAGGTCAGTGGGTTAGCATCCTCCCATATCTGCCTCCAACTTGTGAGGAAAGGCCGTCCATCTGCCATCCTGGTTGGCACCACCTGGTTACTCCTTCTTCAGAGAAACCTAATTGCTTAAGACTTCGACCATCTGGCTAGAGCTAAAATAGAAAGTTCAAACTCAAGACGTGGCAGAAGTTTTCCTGGTTATACCAAGTTAGATCCTCTTTCAACAATGAGGTGAACAGTTGTTCTCGTTTTCCTACTCTCTCTTTTGTTATTATTCAATGTATTGTTACCATTGTTACTGTTTAGGTAACATCTCAATTGTTGTTTAACATGATCCATTATAACGCCATCTGTATCTGGAAAATTAAAATATTTGTAGCGCTTTCTTTTTTAAGTAAAACATATAAAACATAACTGTGTGTACCCTTACTGCAATGATAAATATATTGGGAGGGCTTGGCTCATACAACAGTGGTCAACACCCTCATTAGTTTCGTCAGTTATATCTACAATACCACTCTCTCTAATATTAACGCAAACAAGCCTTTATTAAGACATTCCGTCTTATACAGACAATTCTCCTGTGAGAAATGAATCGAAAAAGAAATGAGAAGCAAGGGAAGAAATTGAATCTTCGCTCAGAAAACAGAAAAAGAAGAAAAGGAACACTCTCTCTAATATTGTATTGAGCTAATTATTAATCATATCCGATAGTGGACAACAATACAGAGGGTGTTCACACTTATAGGAAACAAGTTTTATTATAAAATATTAAAAATTAACACCATATTTGAAATTTTTCAAATGTTCTATTTGAAAGCCTTTTTGTTTATTTACAGAACGGCACCTGATTTTCCACGATAGCAGATACTTTCTGATCATGGTCATACTCAAAAGATCCCATTCTTCCTTTACCACTTTCCAGAGACCTTCAATTGTCCTAGGGTGTCTCTTTCCAAGTGCTCTTTTAAGGCATCCAAAAATGCAAAAATCCATCGGGGCTATATCAGGAGATTTTACAGGGGTTCTGTTCTTTGGAATAGTGTTGATTCCTGTTCTTTGCCTTAGATCTTCCAAATAAGCTTGGGTTGAAGATGAGGTATGACTTGTGGCGTTATTATGGTGAAACCAGACTTTGTTGCTCTGTTTTCCATAGATAGAGGGAATATCATTTAAAAATATAGGTTCTAAAATGTTGTTTTGATAGTACTCCGAGTTTATTTTGGCATTTCTTTCAACTTTTCTTATTTTTAATTTTCCTTCATATGATATACCGCAGGCCACCATAAATCCTTTGGGGTAACTTTCGGCACATTCCTTCAACCAAATTGGCCTAGATTTTTCCACCCTTTTTTGATAGTATATAGCTCTTTTCTGTCGCAATCGGTTAAATATACCCATGCTTCGTCATATGTAACAATAAATTTCCATCTATCAGCAGCCAAGAAATTTTCATGAAAATATCTGCTGATAGTGTGTCGCTGACGAATATGGCTCTGAAACAATTTGTGAACCGCAAGTTTTTTTGTAGCTTTTAGGCCTAAATCTTTATTTATTATTTTATTTATTGTTGACACTGATGTTCCTTTATAAAGGACTGCGGCGTATGATTATAAAACAACACTTAAAGTTTCACCGCATAAGTTTCTTTTCTGTGAAAAATCAATATTTATTTCAAAGAGAAATATTTACTATTTCTCTTTGAAATAAATATTGATTTTTCACAGAAAAGAAACTTATGCGGTGAAACTTTAACTGATGTTCCTATTAATTTGGCTATATCTCTTTGTGGCATAGGATTTTCTTTTGTAATATATTTTTTCACTTTTTTGACATTTGCAGGAGTTCTCACAGATATAGGGTGATAATCTTTTGTCCATTTCTCCGTAGGTGCTTTGAGTAAAAACTTTATATTTTTGTCGTGAATAATATTGTTGCACCAGGTTGCGGCTTGGCAGACTCTTCAGCCTGGATTCTCTCCTGTGCTGGGTCTTGCATCTTACCAGAGCGTGTTTCAACCATCCTACAAATTTATAAAAGGGAATAACGAGATAAGCCTTCTTTAAGTAGCCACCAGAATCCTTTATTTATTTTCTCACATCAAAGAGAGCAGTGAAGTCACACGTGTACCTAAATACAAATGATGACAATCTAAATAATCTGTGTTTTAAATAAATATCATAGAATATTTTATATAAAAATAAATAAATATATATATAATTTAAATTTCAAATATATTAAAAATAATATAAGAAATACGCCATTAATCATGATGTAACACTTCCCCCTCTCCAGAGGTCGTCACGTCCTCGTGAGTTACCTCATCAATTCTCTCAAAATAGGGTTTGAGTCTTGAGACATGGACAATCAATGGGTCTTGGCCAGGATTATCTTTTGGCTCAATTAAGTAATTTATGTTAGACAGCTTCTTTAATATTCTATATGGGCCAAAATATTTTCTCAGTAGTTTCTCACACTTTCCTATTTTCCTAATTGGTGTCCAAACTGCTACTAATTCTCCTGGTTCGTAGCTTCTTTCCATGTGTTTCTTGTCATAGTTCTTTTTCATTCTTTCTTGAGTCTTTATTGTGTTGTTAATAACTAATTTTCTTGTTCTGTTTATTTTGTCTAAGTGATGTTTTATGTATTCATCATAATCATCTTTGTCAATGTCCACCGAGATATTCCTGTCGTCCAAAAGAGACGTGGGTTCTCTTCCAAACATCAGGAAAAAGGGAGAATATCCTGTGGTTTCCTGAATTGTAGTATTGTAAGCGTGAGTGATGAATGGGAGTATTTCGTCCCAATTTTTCTGATCAGTGTTCACATACATACTGAGCATATTGATCAATGTTCTATTTAACCGCTCTGTCAATCCATTAGTCTGGGGATGATAGCTCGTTGTAAAGCAATGTTTAATCTTGCACGTTTTCATCACCTCTTTCATTAAATTACTGGTAAATTGAGAGCCTCTGTCACTAATAAGATATTGTGGGGCTCCGTGCCGAAGAAAAATATCCTCTACTAGAAATTTAGAAACTTCTTTCACTGTTGCTTCCGAGACTGCTCTTGTTTCTGCATATCTAGTGTAGTAGTCCGTCAGCACGATTATCCATTTTTTCCTGTTTTTCGTAGATGGTAGTGGACCAACAAAGTCAATTCCAATTCTTTCGAAAGGAAAGTTGGCTGGGGGGATGGGCTGTAGTAGTCCAGAAGGTATTTGGTTTGAGCCTTTCCTACTTTGGCAAAGGTGACACGTCTTAACGAATTCTGAGACATCCTTTAGCATGGATGGCCAAAAGTATTTACTCTTTATTCGGTACATGGTTCTGGCGACGCCCAGATGGCCATTCGACATATGATTGTGATATTCTTTCATAATTTCTCTCTTTTTATTCTCTGGAACCACAAGCAACCACGCCCTGCCTTCAGGGTTCGGGTTTTTCTTAAAGAGGCATCCATCTTCTTCTTTAAAGTTTTGCGCAATTGATCGCCTGCTTCCATTAAGGTTTTTCTTAACACTTTCGATAAATTTATCCTCTTCGTCTGTTATTTGATTTAAAAATAGCCTTTCAAAATCCTCATCCCAATCAGTTTCTGGTAAGGGCCCCCTAGATAAGCCATCGGCGTCCAGATGCTTCTTTCCCGATTTATGTATTATATCGAAGTCATATTCTTGAATTTTCAATGCCCATCTTGCCAATCGACCTGTTGGATCCTTCAAGTTTTTGAGCCAGCATAAGGCGTGATGGTCTGTTACTATTTTAAAGTGTCTTCCATAAAGGTAGGGTCGTAATTTTGACATTGACCAGACAACGGCCAGACATTCTTTTTCAGTGGTTGAATAATTTTGCTCCGCTTTACTTAGGGTACGACTCAAATATGAGATCACCTTCTCTTCACCACCGATGTCTTGGACAAGTGTTGCACCTATGCCGATGTTGGACGCATCAGTATGAACATAAGTAGGTGCATTTGGATTGAAGTGACCTAAAATTGGTGGACTTAATAGTGCTGTTTTTAGGGTTTGAAACGCTTCCTCTTGTCTTTCTGTCCAGGTAAATGATGCACTTTTTTTTATAAGGTTGGTCAAAGGGTCAGCAATTTTTGAAAAGTCTTTGATAAATTTTCTATAATATGAACACATTCCCAAAAAGGATTGTACTTCTTTGACCTTTTTGGGCCGAGGAAAATTTCTGACAGCTTTGATGTTATGTTCCGCGGGTTTTATACCATGTTTGCTCGTTATATAGCCGAGAATCTCCAATTCTTCAAAAGCAAATCGGCATTTTTTGTCGTTTAACCTTAAATTAGATTCACGAAAACATCTAAAAACAGCTTCAAGTCTTTTGAGGTGCGTTGGAAAATCCGGGCTATATATGATAACATCATCCAGATAACGCAAACAAATTTGCCATCTCAGATTTCCAAGCATATTCTCCATATTTCTCTCAAAGGTAGCAGGCGCGTTACAAAGTCCAAAAGGCATCACGTTGAATTCATATAATCCATGCGCTGTAGTGAAAGCTGTTTTCTCTTTGTCTCTTTCTTCGACTTCAACTTGCCAATATCCAGATCTGAGGTCTATTGCTGAGAAGTGTGTAGATCCTTGGAGAGTATCCATAACTTCGTCTATTCTAGGGATCGGATAGACATCTTTTACTGTCACATTATTCAGTTTTCTGTAGTCCACACAAAATCTGTATTTACCATCTCGCTTCTTGACCAATATTACTGGAAAGGACCAGGGGCTAGAAGATGGCCTAATTATGCCTTCTGTAAGCATCTCGTCAATTTGCTCTTTTATAATATCTCGTTCTTTAGCACTTACCCGGTAAGGCTTGTGTTTAATTGGCTTCGCGTCTTCTGTGTCTATCCGATGTTTTGCCAAATTGGTTCTCCCTAATCTCGATGAAAAAGATCTCCATACCTTTCTAAAACTTGTTTTAACTCCTTCTGTTCCTTTGGTGAAAGATTTTCGTTTATTTGGTATCTAGGTTCTTCGTTCTTTTCTACCTCTCTTTCTCGACTCACATTTATTTTCTCTGGACTACTTCCAAAAGCCAATGTTTGGTTTTTCATTATTTTTAACGGTCGAGGATACGGATTAGTTATCCAGATGTGTGTTTCCCTATTTATAACATTGATCAAGCTTCTTGCTAGACGAAGTCCATTTGTTTGAAACATTTTGCTGCTCTCCTCGATAATATATTCTCCATCCTCTGTTTCTACCAATGCCTTGATCAATTTCATGGAACATTCCGGTACAATGGAATCCTTGGCACTCTTTATTTTCAACATTTCAAAATTGATTTCGTCATGATTATTAGTCAAATCATATTTTATAGTTTCTTGCTTACAATCTATTTTTGCGTTCATTTTCTTAAGGAAATCTCTCCCAAGAATTAATGTCCGTAAATGCGTTTTCAATATCACAAAGTTGTGTGATAATGTTTCGTCATCAATTTTTATATTTAAAAATATACTTCCTACCATGTCCAATTTTTTTCCATCGGGTCCTGCACAAATTTTTGCGAGTTTACTTATACCATGGCCTGTATCGAGGGCCGTTCTGAGGTCGACCACTGAGAGGTCAGCACCTGTATCAACCAAAGCTTCAAAAGTCCCTATCTTGTCCACATTAATTTTTAATTTGTATTTAGGGTCCAACTTCTTGATTCCGTTTATGGTCGACTTGCTTTGATTGACAGATTCAGGCGCGACGCTTAGTTTAAATCTTCCAACACGGAATATCTATTCCGGGTAGGAATATTTGTCTGTGTGCTATGACATACATCAGCATAAAGCCGAGGTCCTGATTTCTCTGGTATTTCATTCATTTGGCATTTTTCTTCGACCTTCTCTTGGGTATCTGCTGGATCCTCTTCTAGGATTCTTATAAACTTGACCCTACAATAACGGGCCACGTGCCTTGGCTTGTTACATTTAAAGCAGATTGGTCTTCCATCTTCCGTCCTATTTTTGCTCACTTCTTGGCTTTTATTGTAAGTGTTTCTCTGAAGGTTTGGTTTCGGCACAAAGTTAGGATTATAAGGACGTCTAGGGGTAGAGGGCTGGGGAAAGTTGTTTCGATACTGTCTGGGGGTAGGAGGGGAGTCGTTCTTGTAATTATTGGAAACAGGGGCTTGGGGCCTGGAAGTGGTCTAGTAGTTTCGTGCGGCAGTCGGCGGCACGTACCTCGATTGTTGTTGGGGTCTAGAATAGCGTGGACCGTTATATAGGTTTCTGGATTTCTCCACACGTTCCCGATACTTATTTTCAAAATAATCCATTTTCTTGCACACGACAAGAAGGTCATCGGTCGTTTTAGGAGGGTTCAGGTAGAGCGCGAATGAGTACTCTTTTTTCAGTCCTCCAATAACATGTTCAATTTTTGTTTCTTCTTCCATTGCGGGGTCAACCTTGTTGCACAACACTAGAATGTCTTCCGCGAACCTGATTGCTGGTTCATTCCAGTGTTGCATTCTGTTGAGCTTCATTCTAAGTTCTTCTTTATTCGCGTCCAAAGAAAAATCCTGAATGAGGCGGATTTTAATATTTTCCCAGCTCGTGAAACTAGCTTTGTGTAAATTCAACCAGGTTTTAGCGCTTCCCGTCATGTTCATGGCGGCATAACGAGAGATAATGTAGTCTGCCCAATGGTACAAGAAGCCAATTTCTTCAAGAGATTCAATCCATGGGCGAGGGTCTTCCGTTCCATCATACTTGGGGATGTCGATGTTGGGATTCAGGACAACTGGGTCGGAACTAGCATCTCTACCAATTGTTGCACCAGGTTGCGGCTTGGCAGACTCTTCAGCCTGGATTCTCTCCTGTGCTGGGTCTTGCATCTTACCAGAGCGTGTTTCAACCATCCTACAAATTTATAAAAGGGAATAACGAGATAAGCCTTCTTTAAGTAGCCACCAGAATCCTTTATTTATTTTCTCACATCAAAGAGAGCAGTGAAGTCACACGTGTACCTAAATACAAATGATGACAATCTAAATAATCTGTGTTTTAAATAAATATCATAGAATATTTTATATAAAAATAAATAAATAAATATATAAT
The DNA here is from genome assembly GCA_030710605.1 of Cordylochernes scorpioides. NCBI lineage: Eukaryota > Metazoa > Arthropoda > Arachnida > Pseudoscorpiones > Chernetidae > Cordylochernes > Cordylochernes scorpioides. The sequence continues at coordinate 26,608,505 of CP092873.1, read as the reverse complement.
TTAAATTTCAAATATATTAAAAATAATATAAGAAATACGCCATTAATCATGATGTAACAATATTATAAATACCTTTTTTTAGAAATTTTGATATCATCTTGTTTGCATATTTTAATTATGTCCAAATAGGTAAGATTAGCTCTGGAAAGTGGTAAAGGAAGAATGGGATCTTTTGAGTATGACCATGATCAGAAAGTATCTGCTATCGTGGAAAATCAGGTGCCGTTCTGTAAATAAACAAAAAGACTTTCAAATAGAACATTTGAAAAATTTCAAATATGGTGTTAATTTTTAATATTTTATAATAAAACTTGTTTCCTATAAGTGTGAACACCCTCTGTATTTATATATTTGTAACGTTTCCTATTTAGAAATAAAGTATAGTTACAATATATATATATACTTTGTGTTTTTATATTTAATTAAATTACAACAAGGTTAACCATAATATATGAACAAAACTCATGCAAAATTACAAAAAGAAAGAAAGTACAGTGTTTCCGACTGCCTAACTATGAAGAAAAACAAAGAATAATTAAATATTTTAAATAAATAAATACAAAGCATGTTACAATATTAATATTAATATACATTATTATATTATATATTATATACATTATATTAATATTAATATTAATGTACTAATAATAATTTTCTTTAATATATATATAAACAATTTATCTTATACGTTTTTTCATTTTTTCTTCTGTAGGAGGGCAGAAATGCTCGAAAAAAAGTATTATTAAAATGACTTATTAAATATAGTATTAAAAATTCTATATACAGTTACGAGCGTCATGCGTTCTTCATCTCTGTCACCGTTTGCTTTTTTTTTTTAATGGCGCTCTCCTATTGGTTCGCTACGATGGCGCCGTCACTGCGCGAGACACTTTGTTTTTGACTTTGCCCCCCCCCCCCCCCCCACTCGCTTTTTGGTTTTTGTAACTATTGTGTTGGAGCGGGTCGCTCCTTAAATAAATGCATATATTAGTTAATAACTAAATGGAATCCTCTCTTTCTTTTTCCCAGTAAGAGACGCCTACGGAAGCCAACAGTACATAGACAGATAAAGCAAATAGGCTATAGCTATTAACTAATATATGCATTTATTTAAGGCGCCAATTTATAATTGTAACAAATAGTATTTGAATAAAAACATTCAATCGGGTAAAACACGGGCGTTAATGATCCAACAGGTCCACGTGTCTAAATTAAAACACGGGCGTTGCCCGGGTCATTCGGCTAGTTAAAAATAAAGAAGGCATCTCCTGACCACGAGCACATGTGCTTTTTAGATGGCAGAGCGCCATCTAGTGGAGCAAAAATAAACTAAACGTTTATTTAGCTTGCACCGAGATATTTGGCCAACCCAATTTCTTGATAAATCAAGAAAAGCCGTCCACGAACGCGTTTCGCGTTGTTGGCGCTCGTCAGCATATAGTATGAAGGATGAATTCGTAACATTTTAACATTGCATATTATTTATTATTAAAAGCAAGCATACACAAAACAAACTTAGTAAAAGTGAAGCAAAGAACAATAATTATTATATACAAGAGATCATTTTCAAACACGAGAGCTCATCTATAGATATTGCTACCTTGTGTATAATATTCCAACAGAAAGATAGAGAGTTCGGCTAGATAATTGAAAACTTTACAAGGAACTTTTCGTCTCACGATTTCGTACTTTTGATTATTTGCCCCAGGCGATTATACGGTATTAACCTATGATATATTAATATTTAATCAAGTAGACAATAGAAATATATGTTGACTGAATGCTAACTTTTCCAGAAAACGTTTGTTTTGAAGAATCTTTATTTTTTTGTTAGCAGAAATTGGATCTCGTGACAAATTTTGTAGTGAACAACCAGTATAGACAATGACAATTACAAATACTTGTGACTTAATTTTATTGATATCTTGTCAATACATGCAAAAGTTGTTTTGAAAAAACTCAGAACGGAGGGAATTACAATGATACGAATATGCAATTGGGAATTTTTTTCTGTAAAAAAGTGGAAACTGCCGTCGATCCCACATGGGACAATGCTGTGACCCGCTCAATGTAATGCCTCGATAAAGGTTGGCGTTCAGCCAGCCGAAATATTGGCAAAATAAATATTTTATTAAATCCAATATATGCCTTTTATTATCTAACATGCAAAAGTGCATAGTCTTCACTATTTTAAAATTATATATATATGGCGCCTCTGCCACCGCTGCAGAGTTTGGTGGAGAATCGCCAGCGGGTCTCCAGCGACACCACGTGTTTCGCTGTCCACGAAGAAAACGTAGATCGCGTGCTTCGCCACTGAGGAGATGGTGATGGCGTGGTCCTCGAGCCCAACTGGAAACACCAGTATAGATGGACAGTTAGAATCACCTACTCAGAACGGAGGGAATTACAATGATACGATTATGCAATTGGGAATTTTTTTCTGTAAAAAAGTGGAAACTGCCGTCGATCTCACATCGGACAATGCTGTGACCCGCTCAAGGATTGAACTACCTTTCATGCATAATATAGGCGTTACAAGAACGTTTATATAGGTCCATTTGTATATTTTGAATATAGTATTTTAACCAGCGCCATATCAAGTCGAATGGTTGCTCTGTCCCTATATAACTTTTACAAAGCAATAAGTAGGAAAAGGAACTTATATTCATTGTTTTCTCCTCCACTACATGATAGTGATTGATCATCATGGGGATATCACCGGTAACAAGAGAGGAGAATATGTAAAAGACTGGCGTCTTAATAAAGGCTTTGTGTGTATTTTGAATATTCTTTGTAGTTGTTTCAATGGTCAAGCAGATCTTAAGAAAAGCTATCTGATCGTGCAACTGGAAGTTGCACATTCCTTGAGTATCTATCGGAATAAGTATCGCCTAATCGTTGATTTTATTTATAGAATAACCTTTCTTGATGAATCAAGAAAAGCCAACCTCGAACGCGTTTTCGGCTGTTGACCTTCATTAGCGTGGTGCACGCTGTACCTTTCGTACATTTTTTTTTCAGATAGCCTTACGTTTTTATGTACTTTTTGCCTTGAATCCCAGTTCCTTTATTTTTCAGGAAGCCTCTGGGACCTGAATTTCGGATCTCTCGCTGAGGTACGGTCTGTACCGCGCTGACAAGGGCCAACAGCCTGAAATGCGGGTGTAGTTGACTTTTCTTGATTTATATGGACAACATTAAGAAATAATCAAAAATCAACTTAGATAAAAATCTTAGATAATAAAAGGCATATATTGGATTTTATAAAATGCCTTATGCCTTTTATTATCTAATGAATTAAATATGGATTGCTCTATTTTCAAAAAGATAAAAATCTATTTAGATAGATGGCGTAAGCCATTAACAACTTTCTTTTGCACTATCAGGAAATGCTTTTTTTTTTTTGTTAATTTAACCACTTGATACCAGTTACATTTCAAACATACTCTCACACTACAAGTAGATCTTATTGTAGTTTTATATTCAATATGATCTTTGATACAAATAAGATTGAATATGCATTGGAATGTTTGCCTCTAACTGTGAGTCTTAAAGTATTTATATATATTACAGAAATACCACTTACTTATTCGCTATTAAACTCACTTTGCACGATGTCTGTGCATCAAATTGATAATACAAGAATGTACGTGTGTGTAAAATAAATAATCGGTTAAAATTCTTCATTGCTCGAAGAGAATTTGACACTCCGTCCATAGCTCAATGAATTCTGGGACAAACTTAGACATTCCATGCACAACTCTGGAATCTATGGTATAACGTTAAAAGCTTCATCCAAAATTCATTCAATTCCTGGACAAACTTGGAGATTCCATGCACAACTCTGGAATCTATGGTACAAGTTTAAACAATCTCCATTCAAAATTCAATGAATCCCGGGACAAACTTAGACATTCCATGCACATCTCTGGGAATCTATGGTATAGGTTTACACTCTTTCTACAATTCAATGAATCCCGGGACAAACTTAGACATTCCATGTGACATTCCAAGCTTAAAAATCCTTCCGAAATTCAATAAATCCATGGAAAACTTAGACCTTCTATGCTCATGCCTTGGAATTTATGGTATAAGTTTACACTGCATCTATAATTCAATAATTCCCGAGGCATATTTCGACATTCTAGGAACAACTCTGGAAATCTATGGTATAAGCTTAAACAGTCTATCCACAATTCAATGAATCCCGGGACAGATTTATACTCCATCAACAACTAAAGTAATTTCTTAAACACACTTTGAGCTACAACCAAAAATTCTACTATAGAAAACTCTAGCACACGCCGTAATTATACGAAGAAATGCGCCTAAAAAGAAGATTTTTCTCCTAAATCCATCATATCTCTCAAGAGAGATAATTATTATCAACAAATTCGTCACATCACCCATTCCTATCTCCAGCACCCGACACTTAACTCGAAGGGCGTGAAGCCCGAAAGCTTGTAGCCCATGCATTTTAATAAAAAAAAAATTTCTCTTCGTTTTATAACTATTTACAATTCTATAAGAGAAATTTTCATGATTCATGTTAAACTGATATTAAATAGTTTAAATGATCTCTAGTGGACTTGTCAATTGTATTTGAAGCATGTATGATCCTTGTCCCTCCAAGATGTCGAACGAAGTTTGCCGGGCCATGTGTGGAAGAAAGTCGCAGGTGAGTAGGGGCCGTGGGAAAGGCAAACAGCACTCAGCTGCACTCGGTGCCGCGGGCGACATCGGCGGCCACACGGCTGTCTGTCATCGACGCCTTTGCATGATCTATTTACACGTTTCTGTAGCGCCCCGAGGTCAAATTTCTGCCAGCTTGGGTCTAGCTAAAGATATATTTAAACGAGGATCTACATCTAGCAGGACCTGAATGCCCACTCCATCCTCATGTCAACTATCCGTCTAAAGGATTTTCCTAAGCCTTGAGGTGGGGGGAGTTCAGCAATATCTCTAGATTGCCTGGAGGAGAACGATTAGACGCTGTGGAAGACTCTTGGACTGTACATAATTATAATTTTTGTTTATAAGTAATTTCTTTTACTCTGTCTTAGAGTAGTGTTTTTTTTTTTTTTTTGTTATTGACAGATATGTCAATCAAAATAGTTTTCTGATATTCTTACATATATTTATCGGATCAAAATCACTTCTCGGGGGTAGGTGGAAGGATGGTCTAAACCGTTGGTTTTAGATGCTACGACCCGGGTTCGATTTAGCACTTTTTTTCTGATTTAAAAAAATGCTCCAATGGGCCCGATTCTTTCAAAATTCGAACCCCACCAGCGAGTGCAAGTAACTAAACGGGGCTCAGGCACATTTGTAAGTGCAAAGTCGAACTGCTTTTCACATGTGTAGACATGCGGTGCACTTACAGTAAAAGCAGTCGCTTTCTTCTACCCACCATGATTATCATGGCCTGTACCACGTATACTAGGGATAAGGGAAAAAAATCACTTCACTCGAACTATTTGAATTCATTTAGAAGATTAATATATTTGCACAGATCATTGATTCATCTATTTACTTATATCGTACTGATCTGCATAACACACACTGCGAACTACACTGATGTACAAAACTTAAGGAAGCTATACCTTTTGGCATATATATCGGGATTCAGTCAATAACTCTGAAAGATATTACAGTGACTTTTGTTGAAGACATACGAGATAACCAAATGTGTGAACAAAATTGTCTCTGTCTTCTTCAAAACAACAGATAACTGGCGACATCAAAGACTTTCCACTTTCATAAGTTTTGTCCATCACTGTATATATTTACAAACATCTGATAGTTGGAAGTCGCAACAAACTCTTTATTCATTCAAATAATCTTCAAATTTAAAATAATCATTTTACTAAAAATATAAAATTCGGGGGGGACTTGTCACTTCCTCCGTCAGATACACTGCGTGACATTGAAAATGGAACACCAAGAAATAGTGGCCAGAAAATTATGCAAATTTCAGGATAGACGCGCCTAACCGAGTTATGCAAATGATGTAAAATGCGCAGCTCTCGTGCGCACATGGAGTAAGATATAAGGGAACGAACTTGCAGAAAGGACAGTATTCGTGTCGTTATTTCTTCAAGGAAAATCATTGTAGAAATTTTGTTCTTGTGTCAAAAGACACGTGTAATAACAGAGAATGTCAGGTCATCGTAAACGGAGGCAGATCAAGCAGACAGACGCTTTTACGAGGGGCATGGTGATCGGACTGAAAAGGGCAGGTTGGTCCATACGTCAAATCGCAGCTGATACACACCTTGGTGCGTCCACGGTGCACCGACTGTGGAGAAGATGGTTGGAACAAGGAAATGTGGCAATTTATAGGAATATCAGTGCAACCAGAGTGACGTCAGCACGTGTGGATCGACGTATCCTTCGACAAGCAGTGGCGGCCCCACAAGCCACTTGTACCGCCATCCTGCAACATGTGCAAGACACCCTAGATCATTCCATCTCGACCAGAACCATTTCCCGTCGATTGGTTGCTAATGGCTTGCACTCATGCCGTCCGCTAAGAAGACTGCCATTGACCCCACCGAATAGGCGCCAACGTTTGGAATGGTGCCGGGCTAGATCGACGTGGATGACGGAATGGCACAGGGTCGTGTTGTCAGATGAGTCGCGTTTCTGCTTGTCCAGTGATAGTCGCCGTGTACGCGTGTGGCGTCGACGCGGAGAAAGGTCCAATCCGGCAGCAATTGTGGAACGCCCCACCGTGCGACAACGTGGAATCATGGTTTGGGGCGCAATCGCGTATGATTCCAGGTCACCTTTACTTCGTATTCAGGGCACTATGACGGCTCAACGATACGTTGATGATGTGCTGCGACCGGTGACACTCCCCTACCTTCAGGGGGTACCCAATGCCCTTTATCAGCAGGATAATGCCCGACCGCACACTGCTCACATTAGCCAACAAGCTCTGCAAGATGTACAGATGCTTCCCTGGCCACCGTACTCTCCTGATCTCTCACCAATCGAGCACGTCTGGGACATCATTGGACGCAGTTTGCATGCCTTGCCACAGCCGCGTTCAGAAGACGAACTGTGGCAAATGGTTGAGAGGGAATGGAGAGCCATCCTTCAGGACGCCATCCGTACTCTGATTGACTCTCTACCTAGACGTGTTGCTGCGTGCATCGCCGTCCGCGGTGGTCCTACTTGCTACTAAGCCGACGCCGTTCTCGCTCTGTATAATGACTATCATTTTGAAATAAAGATCACTTATTGTTCGTCCCTGTCTCTCTCTGTCTGCCGAGTTTCATCACTTTCTGGCCACTATTTCTTGGTGTTCCATTTTCAATGTCACGCAGTGTACATTGGACAGAGAGTCGTGAATTGATCTGGAAATTCCGAAATGCATATTTCGTATACTGAGGCGCCTAACATCATGAAAATATTCAACAATGGCAAAATCTCGATTATTTTTCACATATACATAGAAATATAAAAATAGAAAATAATATTTGTTGGATTTTCTACATGGTTGCTAATTGAGTCCTTATATTCAAATTTCAAGAGAACACATGAATTATGACCTAGTTAAGGATAGATCCGAGTTCAAAGTTGACCAAATTAAAGATATTTAACAGTAATTCCAAATTCTTTACATTTGAATTGCCAATGAAGAAGAGAGTATAGATTTTATAAATGCTTTCTTCTCTCAAAATCCGATCGTTAAGTTCAATATAGAAACCTGGTAGAGTTTTGAGACTTAGTTTATCCTTTTCTGATCACAGTTTTCCCTATCAGTCGACAGGCCCGTGAAAGATCATCACAGGCAAAAAGAGCCGTATGTATTGGCGATGCAGGGGTCCAGCAGCACATGCGACTGAAGGAGGACATGTGGAAGACTCCAAAATAGCAAGACAGCAGGTGGGAGTGACGGAGAACAGCTGGAGTCGCTTCCCTGAGAATCAGCAAATTTAACTTGGCCTATCTATCCGGGATTTGATCCATTTTGCATACGAGCAAGCTTAATCTACAAAATCTTAACGTTTTTATTAAACTTTTCGTCGAATTTTTGAGTATGAATCCATGAACAAGCGTTAATACATTAGTGCTAAGCGATTCTTTTATACAAAATATTGCTGCATCATGACGTATATATCTTTTTTGTCATCAAAATTATAATATTTTTATAATTGATTTAAATTTTAAATAATAATATAACTTATCTTTTCAATGATTATGTAGTAAATTTCGACAGAGTATTTATTTTTTATTATTATATATATTTGGCATAACTGGAATTTCACACCGCTTTAAAGATAGGAGCGAAGATAGAACAATTGGGACAAGAGCTACGGATGTGAAGTCTACGAGGAAGACAACTACGAGGACGACACATCAAATAAATAAACTTAGCAACTTCTGAAGGTAATTATTTCATTATTGCTGTTTTTAATTTACCTTTATTATGGAAACCTGATCGGGAAACACATACAATACCAATAAAGAGGAAATAAAGGTCGAACACCATACAAAGCTGCAATCTCCTGACCACGAGCACATGTGCTTTTTAGATGGCAGAGCGCCATCTAGTGGAGCAAAAATAAACTAAACGTTTATTTAGCTTGCACCGAGATATTTGGCCAACCCAATTTCTTGATAAATCAAGAAAAGCCGTCCACGAACGCGTTTCGCGTTGTTGGCGCTCGTCAGCATATAGTATGAAGGATGAATTCGTAACATTTTAACATTGCATATTATTTATTATTAAAAGCAAGCATACACAAAACAAACTTAGTAAAAGTGAAGCAAAGAACAATAATTATTATATACAAGAGATCATTTTCAAACACGAGAGCTCATCTATAGATATTGCTACCTTGTGTATAATATTCCAACAGAAAGATAGAGAGTTCGGCTAGATAATTGAAAACTTTACAAGGAACTTTTCGTCTCACGATTTCGTACTTTTGATTATTTGCCCCAGGCGATTATACGGTATTAACCTATGATATATTAATATTTAATCAAGTAGACAATAGAAATATATGTTGACTGAATGCTAACTTTTCCAGAAAACGTTTGTTTTGAAGAATCTTTATTTTTTTGTTAGCAGAAATTGGATCTCGTGACAAATTTTGTAGTGAACAACCAGTATAGACAATGACAATTACAAATACTTGTGACTTAATTTTATTGATATCTTGTCAATACATGCAAAAGTTGTTTTGAAAAAACTCAGAACGGAGGGAATTACAATGATACGAATATGCAATTGGGAATTTTTTTCTGTAAAAAAGTGGAAACTGCCGTCGATCCCACATGGGACAATGCTGTGACCCGCTCAATGTAATGCCTCGATAAAGGTTGGCGTTCAGCCAGCCGAAATATTGGCAAAATAAATATTTTATTAAATCCAATATATGCCTTTTATTATCTAACATGCAAAAGTGCATAGTCTTCACTATTTTAAAATTATATATATATGGCGCCTCTGCCACCGCTGCAGAGTTTGGTGGAGAATCGCCAGCGGGTCTCCAGCGACACCACGTGTTTCGCTGTCCACGAAGAAAACGTAGATCGCGTGCTTCGCCACTGAGGAGATGGTGATGGCGTGGTCCTCGAGCCCAACTGGAAACACCAGTATAGATGGACAGTTAGAATCACCTACTCAGAACGGAGGGAATTACAATGATACGATTATGCAATTGGGAATTTTTTTCTGTAAAAAAGTGGAAACTGCCGTCGATCTCACATCGGACAATGCTGTGACCCGCTCAAGGATTGAACTACCTTTCATGCATAATATAGGCGTTACAAGAACGTTTATATAGGTCCATTTGTATATTTTGAATATAGTATTTTAACCAGCGCCATATCAAGTCGAATGGTTGCTCTGTCCCTATATAACTTTTACAAAGCAATAAGTAGGAAAAGGAACTTATATTCATTGTTTTCTCCTCCACTACATGATAGTGATTGATCATCATGGGGATATCACCGGTAACAAGAGAGGAGAATATGTAAAAGACTGGCGTCTTAATAAAGGCTTTGTGTGTATTTTGAATATTCTTTGTAGTTGTTTCAATGGTCAAGCAGATCTTAAGAAAAGCTATCTGATCGTGCAACTGGAAGTTGCACATTCCTTGAGTATCTATCGGAATAAGTATCGCCTAATCGTTGATTTTATTTATAGAATAACCTTTCTTGATGAATCAAGAAAAGCCAACCTCGAACGCGTTTTCGGCTGTTGACCTTCATTAGCGTGGTGCACGCTGTACCTTTCGTACATTTTTTTTTCAGATAGCCTTACGTTTTTATGTACTTTTTGCCTTGAATCCCAGTTCCTTTATTTTTCAGGAAGCCTCTGGGACCTGAATTTCGGATCTCTCGCTGAGGTACGGTCTGTACCGCGCTGACAAGGGCCAACAGCCTGAAATGCGGGTGTAGTTGACTTTTCTTGATTTATATGGACAACATTAAGAAATAATCAAAAATCAACTTAGATAAAAATCTTAGATAATAAAAGGCATATATTGGATTTTATAAAATGCCTTATGCCTTTTATTATCTAATGAATTAAATATGGATTGCTCTATTTTCAAAAAGATAAAAATCTATTTAGATAGATGGCGTAAGCCATTAACAACTTTCTTTTGCACTATCAGGAAATGCTTTTTTTTTTTTGTTAATTTAACCACTTGATACCAGTTACATTTCAAACATACTCTCACACTACAAGTAGATCTTATTGTAGTTTTATATTCAATATGATCTTTGATACAAATAAGATTGAATATGCATTGGAATGTTTGCCTCTAACTGTGAGTCTTAAAGTATTTATATATATTACAGAAATACCACTTACTTATTCGCTATTAAACTCACTTTGCACGATGTCTGTGCATCAAATTGATAATACAAGAATGTACGTGTGTGTAAAATAAATAATCGGTTAAAATTCTTCATTGCTCGAAGAGAATTTGACACTCCGTCCATAGCTCAATGAATTCTGGGACAAACTTAGACATTCCATGCACAACTCTGGAATCTATGGTATAACGTTAAAAGCTTCATCCAAAATTCATTCAATTCCTGGACAAACTTGGAGATTCCATGCACAACTCTGGAATCTATGGTACAAGTTTAAACAATCTCCATTCAAAATTCAATGAATCCCGGGACAAACTTAGACATTCCATGCACATCTCTGGGAATCTATGGTATAGGTTTACACTCTTTCTACAATTCAATGAATCCCGGGACAAACTTAGACATTCCATGTGACATTCCAAGCTTAAAAATCCTTCCGAAATTCAATAAATCCATGGAAAACTTAGACCTTCTATGCTCATGCCTTGGAATTTATGGTATAAGTTTACACTGCATCTATAATTCAATAATTCCCGAGGCATATTTCGACATTCTAGGAACAACTCTGGAAATCTATGGTATAAGCTTAAACAGTCTATCCACAATTCAATGAATCCCGGGACAGATTTATACTCCATCAACAACTAAAGTAATTTCTTAAACACACTTTGAGCTACAACCAAAAATTCTACTATAGAAAACTCTAGCACACGCCGTAATTATACGAAGAAATGCGCCTAAAAAGAAGATTTTTCTCCTAAATCCATCATATCTCTCAAGAGAGATAATTATTATCAACAAATTCGTCACATCACCCATTCCTATCTCCAGCACCCGACACTTAACTCGAAGGGCGTGAAGCCCGAAAGCTTGTAGCCCATGCATTTTAATAAAAAAAAAATTTCTCTTCGTTTTATAACTATTTACAATTCTATAAGAGAAATTTTCATGATTCATGTTAAACTGATATTAAATAGTTTAAATGATCTCTAGTGGACTTGTCAATTGTATTTGAAGCATGTATGATCCTTGTCCCTCCAAGATGTCGAACGAAGTTTGCCGGGCCATGTGTGGAAGAAAGTCGCAGGTGAGTAGGGGCCGTGGGAAAGGCAAACAGCACTCAGCTGCACTCGGTGCCGCGGGCGACATCGGCGGCCACACGGCTGTCTGTCATCGACGCCTTTGCATGATCTATTTACACGTTTCTGTAGCGCCCCGAGGTCAAATTTCTGCCAGCTTGGGTCTAGCTAAAGATATATTTAAACGAGGATCTACATCTAGCAGGACCTGAATGCCCACTCCATCCTCATGTCAACTATCCGTCTAAAGGATTTTCCTAAGCCTTGAGGTGGGGGGAGTTCAGCAATATCTCTAGATTGCCTGGAGGAGAACGATTAGACGCTGTGGAAGACTCTTGGACTGTACATAATTATAATTTTTGTTTATAAGTAATTTCTTTTACTCTGTCTTAGAGTAGTGTTTTTTTTTTTTTTTTTGTTATTGACAGATATGTCAATCAAAATAGTTTTCTGATATTCTTACATATATTTATCGGATCAAAATCACTTCTCGGGGGTAGGTGGAAGGATGGTCTAAACCGTTGGTTTTAGATGCTACGACCCGGGTTCGATTTAGCACTTTTTTTCTGATTTAAAAAAATGCTCCAATGGGCCCGATTCTTTCAAAATTCGAACCCCACCAGCGAGTGCAAGTAACTAAACGGGGCTCAGGCACATTTGTAAGTGCAAAGTCGAACTGCTTTTCACATGTGTAGACATGCGGTGCACTTACAGTAAAAGCAGTCGCTTTCTTCTACCCACCATGATTATCATGGCCTGTACCACGTATACTAGGGATAAGGGAAAAAAATCACTTCACTCGAACTATTTGAATTCATTTAGAAGATTAATATATTTGCACAGATCATTGATTCATCTATTTACTTATATCGTACTGATCTGCATAACACACACTGCGAACTACACTGATGTACAAAACTTAAGGAAGCTATACCTTTTGGCATATATATCGGGATTCAGTCAATAACTCTGAAAGATATTACAGTGACTTTTGTTGAAGACATACGAGATAACCAAATGTGTGAACAAAATTGTCTCTGTCTTCTTCAAAACAACAGATAACTGGCGACATCAAAGACTTTCCACTTTCATAAGTTTTGTCCATCACTGTATATATTTACAAACATCTGATAGTTGGAAGTCGCAACAAACTCTTTATTCATTCAAATAATCTTCAAATTTAAAATAATCATTTTACTAAAAATATAAAATTCGGGGGGGACTTGTCACTTCCTCCGTCAGATACACTGCGTGACATTGAAAATGGAACACCAAGAAATAGTGGCCAGAAAATTATGCAAATTTCAGGATAGACGCGCCTAACCGAGTTATGCAAATGATGTAAAATGCGCAGCTCTCGTGCGCACATGGAGTAAGATATAAGGGAACGAACTTGCAGAAAGGACAGTATTCGTGTCGTTATTTCTTCAAGGAAAATCATTGTAGAAATTTTGTTCTTGTGTCAAAAGACACGTGTAATAACAGAGAATGTCAGGTCATCGTAAACGGAGGCAGATCAAGCAGACAGACGCTTTTACGAGGGGCATGGTGATCGGACTGAAAAGGGCAGGTTGGTCCATACGTCAAATCGCAGCTGATACACACCTTGGTGCGTCCACGGTGCACCGACTGTGGAGAAGATGGTTGGAACAAGGAAATGTGGCAATTTATAGGAATATCAGTGCAACCAGAGTGACGTCAGCACGTGTGGATCGACGTATCCTTCGACAAGCAGTGGCGGCCCCACAAGCCACTTGTACCGCCATCCTGCAACATGTGCAAGACACCCTAGATCATTCCATCTCGACCAGAACCATTTCCCGTCGATTGGTTGCTAATGGCTTGCACTCATGCCGTCCGCTAAGAAGACTGCCATTGACCCCACCGAATAGGCGCCAACGTTTGGAATGGTGCCGGGCTAGATCGACGTGGATGACGGAATGGCACAGGGTCGTGTTGTCAGATGAGTCGCGTTTCTGCTTGTCCAGTGATAGTCGCCGTGTACGCGTGTGGCGTCGACGCGGAGAAAGGTCCAATCCGGCAGCAATTGTGGAACGCCCCACCGTGCGACAACGTGGAATCATGGTTTGGGGCGCAATCGCGTATGATTCCAGGTCACCTTTACTTCGTATTCAGGGCACTATGACGGCTCAACGATACGTTGATGATGTGCTGCGACCGGTGACACTCCCCTACCTTCAGGGGGTACCCAATGCCCTTTATCAGCAGGATAATGCCCGACCGCACACTGCTCACATTAGCCAACAAGCTCTGCAAGATGTACAGATGCTTCCCTGGCCACCGTACTCTCCTGATCTCTCACCAATCGAGCACGTCTGGGACATCATTGGACGCAGTTTGCATGCCTTGCCACAGCCGCGTTCAGAAGACGAACTGTGGCAAATGGTTGAGAGGGAATGGAGAGCCATCCTTCAGGACGCCATCCGTACTCTGATTGACTCTCTACCTAGACGTGTTGCTGCGTGCATCGCCGTCCGCGGTGGTCCTACTTGCTACTAAGCCGACGCCGTTCTCGCTCTGTATAATGACTATCATTTTGAAATAAAGATCACTTATTGTTCGTCCCTGTCTCTCTCTGTCTGCCGAGTTTCATCACTTTCTGGCCACTATTTCTTGGTGTTCCATTTTCAATGTCACGCAGTGTACATTGGACAGAGAGTCGTGAATTGATCTGGAAATTCCGAAATGCATATTTCGTATACTGAGGCGCCTAACATCATGAAAATATTCAACAATGGCAAAATCTCGATTATTTTTCACATATACATAGAAATATAAAAATAGAAAATAATATTTGTTGGATTTTCTACATGGTTGCTAATTGAGTCCTTATATTCAAATTTCAAGAGAACACATGAATTATGACCTAGTTAAGGATAGATCCGAGTTCAAAGTTGACCAAATTAAAGATATTTAACAGTAATTCCAAATTCTTTACATTTGAATTGCCAATGAAGAAGAGAGTATAGATTTTATAAATGCTTTCTTCTCTCAAAATCCGATCGTTAAGTTCAATATAGAAACCTGGTAGAGTTTTGAGACTTAGTTTATCCTTTTCTGATCACAGTTTTCCCTATCAGTCGACAGGCCCGTGAAAGATCATCACAGGCAAAAAGAGCCGTATGTATTGGCGATGCAGGGGTCCAGCAGCACATGCGACTGAAGGAGGACATGTGGAAGACTCCAAAATAGCAAGACAGCAGGTGGGAGTGACGGAGAACAGCTGGAGTCGCTTCCCTGAGAATCAGCAAATTTAACTTGGCCTATCTATCCGGGATTTGATCCATTTTGCATACGAGCAAGCTTAATCTACAAAATCTTAACGTTTTTATTAAACTTTTCGTCGAATTTTTGAGTATGAATCCATGAACAAGCGTTAATACATTAGTGCTAAGCGATTCTTTTATACAAAATATTGCTGCATCATGACGTATATATCTTTTTTGTCATCAAAATTATAATATTTTTATAATTGATTTAAATTTTAAATAATAATATAACTTATCTTTTCAATGATTATGTAGTAAATTTCGACAGAGTATTTATTTTTTATTATTATATATATTTGGCATAACTGGAATTTCACACCGCTTTAAAGATAGGAGCGAAGATAGAACAATTGGGACAAGAGCTACGGATGTGAAGTCTACGAGGAAGACAACTACGAGGACGACACATCAAATAAATAAACTTAGCAACTTCTGAAGGTAATTATTTCATTATTGCTGTTTTATTTAC
>CP092873.1:26543667-26592722 GCA_030710605.1 Cordylochernes scorpioides | reverse complement strand
AGTTTCTCTGTCAACGCCGTTCTCTTGGCTCGATGTCGAACTTTGCTTCAATGCTCAGGTTTCTCTGTCAACGCTGTTCTCTTGGCTCGATGTCGAACATTGCTTCAATGCCCAAGTTTCTGTGTCAACGCCGTTCTCTTGGCTCCATGTCGAACATTGCTTCAATGCCCAAGTTACTCTGTCAACGCCGTTCTCTTGGCTCGATGTCGAACATTGCTTCAATGCTCGAGTTTCTCTGTCAACGCCGTTCTCTTGGCTCGATGTCGAACTTTGCTTCAATGCTCAATTTACTCTGTCAACGCCGTTCTCTTGGCTCCATGTCGAACATTGCTTCAATGCTCGAGTTTCTCTGTCAATGCCGTTCTCTTGGCTCGATGTAGAACTTTGCTTCAATGCTCAATTTACTCTGTCAACGCCGTTCTCTTGGCTCCATGTCGAACATTGCTTCAATGCTCGAGTTTCTCTGTCAACGCCGTTCTCTTGGCTCGATGTCGAACATTGCTTCAATGCCCAAGTTACTCTGTCAACGCCGTTCTCCTATACTCAGTTTTAGAGTCGAACAATGAATGGCGTTCTACTGTATTCAGTTCCGCCCAGGTTCTGCCAACACATACATATGCTCTATTTTACTGAGAAAACATCAATATTACA
This sequence comes from Cordylochernes scorpioides, assembly GCA_030710605.1. Classification (NCBI taxonomy): domain Eukaryota; kingdom Metazoa; phylum Arthropoda; class Arachnida; order Pseudoscorpiones; family Chernetidae; genus Cordylochernes; species Cordylochernes scorpioides. The sequence goes on along the minus strand of CP092873.1, from coordinate 26,592,071 downwards.
GTGCAATTGCATTCATTATTATATTATATTAGAGAAATTGTTCAGATCTGAATTGAAGTCTTACAACCCTTTTATTATTATTGTTTCTTCTTGCCTATTCTTAGGTTGTCTTATTCCCGTAAAGGTCTTCGGGGAGATATTTATGGACACTTCCGACCTTTGTATTCGAATACCTTTCCAGATGCGACTTCACAGCCCATTAAATTATTTACGCTAAAAACATTCAAATAATCGATGCACATATTCAGCTAAACACGTTGCAGAACGAAACATCAAACAAAGTGGAATATAGAAGAGCAATGTCTTATCCTTACATCCTCGAGATAGAATCCAATTAACCTCCTTCAGCCCACATAGAGCAGGGAATAGAGAGACGTTGTGGTTCTCAAGAAGGCAAACAAGTTCCAGGCCGGACAAGATGGGACAAGTTCTGGACCAACGACCGCTCCTTAGATCCGCCCTTGTTTCTCAGACACCGACTTCTGGTTCAGTTAATTTACTTCTATGTAGTGGCCCTCTTCTTTCTTATCTCCACTCAATCATATTAGGGTATCAAGCTTGTAGAGCTTGTTGATGGTGTGGGTGAAGTAGAATGCGTTTGCCTTTGTCATTAAGACTGAGAACATTACTATTGACACTAATATAACACTTTAGATCTAGCTTAATTACCCCTCACAATAGTCTGTATATTAAAGGTTGTAAATATCGAATTCGTGCAACTTGGTTACCTTTTTTTAGTGTAGTTTCACCGAAGTTGTATCAAGATAGATCACCAATCAGGTTTCAATACATTCTTTATTATATTAACGAGACTTCGAGTTAAAAAAACAACTCTTTTATAGTTCTAAAACACTACCTAGTGATATAAAGACTATATACGTTTCTTGATAAAAATGCATTATCATCTAGATAGTATTGTAATGATAAATCATAAATTAGGTTTGAATCAAAAGAATTCGTTGTAGTTTTTTTAGCATTAGATGTTGTTTTTGACACCTGTAAAAGAGCTCTTCGGCTCAAAAGCTAGTCTCGTGAAAATGATAAATAAACATATACTATTACTGTTATACCTGTATGTACCCTACATATCTACGTAATTTTTAAAGTAATAAAAAAAAAGACAATTCAGTCCCCCCCCTCCACTCCTTTTTTGTGTATTTTTACACCCAAGATAGTGGGCATTGTGACTGCTGTGATAGAGATGCATGGAGACATCTGAGACTCTTCATTGGACACGACAACAACAAAACTATTCCAACTGTAATTTAATTGCAATATGTTGCGCTGAGTTTGTTTATACAAAAGTAAAGCCTTGACAATGGTTAGCGTTTAACCAACCGAAAAGTATTGGCAAATAAATATTTATTATTCAATCAATCCCTATATATCTACTCGGAGAATTTGTCTAAGACTTTGTTGCTGTTGTTGTTGTAAACAAATATAACGCTGGCTATCGAGGATGTAAGAAATAATGATCTCCACACAACACATAACAGAAACTGGACGTGTTTTTAATCTGGGAAATGTCAAGTGTAATTATCAGAACTTGGTCGGAACACGTCTGGGATGTTGGCCAGACGCGCAATAAGCGGGATAGCGCTATATACGGGTGGATTATAATGAAGTTTTATATTGTCATAACATTCATAATTAAGAAAAAAGTTAAAAGTTAATTATCCAGATGGTATGCAAAAATGTATCTTTTATAAAGTGAATGATAAGTAATGAGTCTCCTCTCTATATATTTAATATTCACCGAAGAACTGGAATTATCCAACACACAAGCTTTCTTGTTCTTTTTATTTTATTTTAGAACTGAATTGAAATTAGCTATTAGCAGAGTTTACGGAAAACACCTCCAACCTATATCCACAATCTTCATCTTTACCGACTTTCAACCTGTTATTGCAGGTTTAGAGAAATCATGTCCAAGCTACAGCCCCCTTTTTGAGCCAGGAATATAATAACAATTCCAAAACTTTACATCGTTGCTTTCTAATAGCATTTCAAAAAGGTGTTGCTCCAGTTATATCAAAACCCCAACACAGATCACTCAGCTTTTTGCCTAGAACAAGCGGGAGCTAGCTAACGGAGGGTTTCTTGGCTAGAAGATGCTGGGTGCGAAGGTCCCGCTGGCGGGGCAATGAGTCCCACCTGTGGCAATAAAGTGACGGTATAATGCCGAGGAAGCCATTAGGATATACGGGGGGATGTACCAGCTATGTTTATCTATAAACCCCACCGGATCTATTAAATTATGCTTTCTTTGAAGCCCCCTCCTCCCCCTGGAAGCAAAAAGTCCCCTCAGATGTGCAGCAGGAGAGGAAGTGCCAAATTTGAGGACAACAAAGGAACCAATGGTCCCTCATTAAATCCAGGTTTGGAGTCCCATGCGGGTCCTTCGTGCTGGGGCGGTATAGGAGAGATGTCAGCACGCTGTCAGGGCATGTCAGAACATTGACTTGATCGGAACGCCGTCTCGTTCAAGACATTGCCTTGGTCGGAACATTGTCTCGGTCAGAACATTGTTTCGGTCAGAGTGCTGCCTTGGTCGGAACACCATCTCGTTCAAGATATTGCCTTGGTCGGAACATTGTCTCGGTCAGAATGCTGCCTTGGTCAGAACACCGTCTCGTTTAAGACATTGCCTTGGTCGGAACACCGTCTCGTTCAAGACATTTGCCTTGGTCGGAACACCGTCTCGTTTAAGACATTGCCATAGTCGGAACACTGTCTCGGTCAGAATGCTGCCTTGCTCGGAACACCGTCTCGTTCAAGACATTGCCTTGGTCAGAACACCGTCTCGTTTAGAACATTGCCTTGGCCTTACTTCGAGGTTCAATCTCTAGCTAACTACGTGATCAAGTGGACTCTTAGCCCTCTACAATAGATCTCTTGCAATATATGCTATATTCCACAATATGACTATAAATGAATTATAGCGATCATTGCTTAGAACAGGGCGGGTTCAAGGATTAAAAAGGTGTGAGAGTTTGTTCCTGACCACCAACAGTAGGAATGGGAGGAACGCCCCAGAGCGGCGCCACCGCGAGGAATGCCTCCTCCGCTAGAAGAGGAGGGGGGAAGGAAAACAGAGGCCGTCGTCTGGCGCCAGACAACCTGATGAATGGTCAGCCAGCTTTTGTTGTGGACGGACGGCGTCACTCCTCGACACGTGGGAACACGTGCAACATCGTATTTAGCCGGCTGGGATACCTGGAGGCCCGGGGTTCGAATCCCGGTGTTGAAATTTTTTGTTTTTGAAGTTGCGCTTGGTTCTCTTGGTACTGGTCAATACCGGCTGAAAGATCTGAGTAAAGTTGGTCCTAGTTTCCATAAATCAAATACATCTTCATGTAACAGACTGTACCTGATAGATTTGAAGGTAGCGCATACAAAGAGACAGCCTTGGTTTACAAAGCCAAGTTTTCCATTTCCAATTGGAAATAACTTTTTTAGTCGCTGCTCAAAAGGAAAAAAAAAAACAATATTTACAATAATGATTTATATATCTGAGTTCGTTGCACACTTCCAAAATTAATATCTTTTGGTCCAGGATTTCCGCGGTTTTCCGAAATCTCGTTCTTGGCTTTGGAAAGTGTTTTCTGCCCTGTTGAATTTTTAGAACACATTTCTTCTTTTTTTTTTCCATTTGTCATTATTTTTGGACTAATTTGATGCAAAATCTGCAAATTCTTAAGTTCCGTTTTTTCCCCCTTGCGTCACATTTGTAGTTGCATGCTTTCTTGGAGGTAATATCTTTTAGTTTTCTGATTTTCCCCTTTTAATTCGCACGCTTATTTTCATTATATATTTCATTAATATTTTAATATCGTTTCTGATGTGCCAGGGAAATAAAAGCTGCATTTCTAAAATACAACAACAAAAAGCTTTTTTAAGACCTCTCAGTCTTATACAGATTCTCCGAGTAGAAATGTAGAGAACATGCAAGAAAAACAATAATATTGTAATACCAGTAATAAGCATTGATATTATTATCACTTTTAAAGCTTATCACATAACGGTAATATGAAATTTATATACAGGAAAACTTAATTACGACAATTAAGCTAATAAATAGGTTAATCAGGGTAAATTGGAGAAAAATAAATTTCTTATACATGGATTTACCCCGGAATCTCTGCGAGTGAAAAAAAAAAAAGTAAAAGCTATAATCATGTATTGCATGGTAGCGTCCTGGTAGCGTCCTGGCGAGACCTGTCTCTCTTGGAGGATTCGGCCTCATCGACATCGAGACCCAGCTGCGGCTGTCGTGCTTCAAGGGCGTGCAGGCCGCACTGCGTGGAAACCGTAATGCCTACTCTTGGCTGGTCGAGAGCGATGCGTGGCTATATCCACCTCCATCCGGGTCCTGGCTCTCGCCACGGCGTCTCCGGCTTCTTTAGATCTGGGAGGCGGTCGCTGACATCTTCACGCTAGACCACTCTGTGCTTACACCACATCAACTCCTGAACCTCCCTATCATAGGTGGCTGCCGCCTTCTCCGGCCACCCGACCTTCTCGCTCCTACCCGGTGGGTCAATGCCTGCATTAGGGACTTCGCTGGCCCTGCCCCTCCCCTCACTCGGCCTACGCGCTGCGCCCTGGCTGACGCCGCGTCGCTGACCAGCTTCTGCCGTCGTCTTATCGACGAAAATCTACGCGGGACCTACCGAGTAAACACCATCGGCCAGGCCGTAGTGCTGCGCGGGACGACTACGCCGTTCTTGCGAGTCATCACCCGAACTGCCCGTCGCATCTTAGAGCGTCCACGCCTGACTGCCCTGCCCATCATCCAGTTCGCTAGAAGGTGGGAGGAAAATATAAACCTACCCATCAACATCGGCTGGTCGTCGCTCCGGCGCTGCGCCTTCTCCGGGCACAACGCGGACGTGGCAGTAAGGCTAGCTTTGCACGCCCTGCCCCATCCAGCATCGGCACATCAGTCTTGCATCGCCTGTGGGTCCGGCGACCTGTCGCTGGTTCACAGGTACTGGTCCTGCCGCTACATCAGGCCTCTCATCAGGGAGGCATTTACCATCATCGGGCGGCCCCCTGACTTGCAGGGCTGGGTCTTCGGGCATGGCCTAGACGATGACGCCCTGGCCATCCTGGCGTCTGCCAAGACGCGCATCTATAGGCACTTCCTCGGCGCGGAACTGAGGAGTGTACAAGAAGACCCCCTCCTTGTCTGGAGGAGGACCCTCTCAAGGTGGGGAAGCCCTCCTTGCTGAAGATATTTGTATATATATTCCCCTACACTTTATATGCCCATTTACTCTTTTATATTTTCTCCTTTGTAAAATTTGATTGAAAGAATCAATAAAATTGTTTAATTTGTCAAAAAAAAAAAATTGTCATGTATTGCATTTCTAAAATGTATTTATAGTCATTTTAGAACTTCTTTCCTTAAATATGACTCCCCACTTTTTGTGTCCACTTTTGTCCATGTGTATATATAGGAGCAATGATTTGAAATAGTATATAAAAAAAAATCGTACTGCGAAAAGTTTTTTTTTTTACCATTTTCGTTCACTTTTTCAATATCACAACAACAAAAGCCTTTTATTAAGACATTTCGTTCTGGATTCCAAGTAGAAAAACAAAATGGTAGAAAACATTAATAAGTAACCAGTTAATCCGCTATGTCCAGTACTGGTGGAGAGACATACCAAACATTGCCTGGCTTCAAAGTAGCTAATGTCACAGCCAATCACACCCTTTCTATGTCATAAAATTTTACATATTCTTTTCTTTCAATTTGGTAACTATCTTTATCTAAACACACCCATTCTATAGAGATCTAGGGGGGGTCGTTGGAAGGATGGTCTAAACCTTTGATTTTTGACTGCTACGACCTGGGATCGAATCCCACATTGGGCACTTTTTCTGATAAAAAAAATGCTCCAATGGCCCCCGATTCTTGTAAAAATCCAACCACACCAGCGAGTACAAGTAACCAAACGGAGCTCTAACACATTTGTAAGTGCAAAAGTCGAACTGCTTTTCACATGTGTAGACATGTGGTGCACTTACAGTAAAAGCAGTCGTCAACTTCTACCCAACATGGTTATCAAGGCCTGTACCACGTGTAATAGGGTAAATACATATATTTAAAAAGATATCTATTAAACCAATAACATTATCTAGAGGAGGACTCTTATTGGAAGGAGATTTAAAAATATTTATTAAAGGCATCTTTTATAAAACAACAAGAAAATTTACAAAGAGCCTTCATTAGAGCATGTTTGTCATTGCTAAATTTGAATTTACAAATGGTCAAACAGCCTAGGCTATGAAGTTCCCGGCTTTATAGACTCCGATGACTACACTTTGATCTTAGCCCAAAGGCTTGTTGGAAGGAGAGCTTCCTAACCTAATAACTATGCAAATAAGTTTATCTATTATCAATTATATTTTATATTTATTTTAACAACTATATTTTGCCAATAAAACTATTTTCATCAAATTTCAATCTGCTATATGGTCATTGGGGTTGGTCTACCATTGCTGCTGATATTGCTTGCATTTTACATACAAACATTGAATCGTGTTTTAGAGAAATACAGTAGACAACGATAGACTTTTATAAAATAAGACTAAACTGCATATTCTTTATCAAGCTACTTCAGAAATATGCAAATCAGAATTTTTCAGAATTATTATCCCATTATTTATAGGTTCATCCTCATTATTTATTTGCCATTATCTTTATCGGATTGAATATATAATAGTAAAAATGTTTTAAATATCATAAATTTAACGTCCTTAGCACAAATTTTGCATATCAATTCTGTACATACGAAATTTACGTTTTCACTTTTCTCTTTCATTTTTTTTTTAATAAATACTATTTTCTTTTTCTCGTATGTAAAAATATCTTATTAATACTCATCTCGTACTTTTTCTGATTAGTTACCGTAAAACCTGTAGAAGGACGTCCGAAAGCTTGCTAATAAAGTTCGTACAAGATACTCCTCTTCAATCGTCGTTTTATTTTGATATTTTAATTCGAAGAGTTTAATTTGGTCGATTTTATAATCATACAAGGTGATGGAGACTAAGTTCATAGATCAAACCATGATGGGTAAAAAGAGCTGATGTCGTTGATTGGTTATCCACCGCATGACAGTCAGACTTTGCCCCCCATTACCATCTTTGAATCACTTTCATCATTTCTTTGTATTCTCTTTTACATATATTTTCTATTTACATATCCAAAATCGATCTTATTATATCAATCAATCAATACATTTATTAGGACTTTTAGTCTTATATATAAATTCTACTGGGAGATACAGAAATGGTTAAAAAAGAGAATGAAAGAAATTATAAATGAAGTTATATAGAAAATGGCATCTCCTTATCGTGCAACTGTTATCACATGCAATTCAGTTGCACGATAAGGAGATTATATTTTCTTAATTTATTCACTTTATCGCAGTACAATTTCACATTTGTACTATTTTTTTTTTTCGGGGATTTACGCTCCAGGAGCCCGGGTTACCTCTATTTTCTCTCTATTTTTTTTTCACAAAGTTATATAGGTAACTTATATCTAGAGTTATAATTATTTTGATATAATATTATATACATAAGTTATATAGAGTCATTCTCCTTTTTATATACACACACACACAAAAGCCTTTATTAAGACACACAGGTCTTATTTCTCCTTTTTATATAGAGATTCCCGTTAGTGATGGGAGAAGTTAGAAAAAAAACGTACAAAACAAGAAAAACAATATGTAACTAAAAAAAAAATCACACACACACAAAAGCCTTTATTAGGGACTTGCCTCATACAGATTCTCCCAATTGGGTAAGGTAATAATCATCTTGTGTTATTTACATAGAAATTGAACTGGCTTTACTCTTCGTCTCAAAGTCATTCACTTGTTGACTGGTCCTTACATAATGATGATCTAAAAAAATATATAATAAGCTATTGCATTAGATTTTTTTGCCGATATTTTTTAATTGAAAGCAATACGTAGGGTGAAATGTTGGTACATTTAATTTGTTGATATAGGGCCTTCCTCTCTGCATCAATTAAGCAGTTAATGGGGGAGTTCTTCAGTAATTTCCTTGTCACACAGTGTAACTATAGATACATCTAATTATAAGTAAACTTCAAGAGTTTTTCTTCATTTCTTTTCCGGGTCTTTCAAAAGGATTCCTAGACGATGACGCCCTGGCTATTCTGGCGTCTGCCAAGACGCGCATCTATAGGTACTTCCTCGGCGTGGAACTGAGGAGTGTACAAGAAGACCTTGCCTGGAGGAGGACTCTCTCAAGGTGGGGAAGCCTTCCTTGCTGAAGACATTTGTACACAACTATATATATATTCCCCTACACGTTATATGCCCTTTTACTCTTTTATTTTTCCACCTTTGTAGAATTCGATTAAAAGAATCAATAAAATTGTTTAAATTGTCAAAAGGATTCCTGTATCACAGACTGGATATCCTAGTAAAAGGATTTATGTTTGTTATTCCACAGACTTCACAGAGGTATTTTGAACGTACTGGCCTTTCTTCTAAACCCAGACAAAGTTTTTGATGGCTAAAAGGTAAACAGGTGGATACGTCGCCCATCTGAGATGCCACACACTATCGTTTCCTTGAACAGTGGCAGGTGGGTGTGTCGGACGTCTGACCCAGACTGGCGCCAGCTCCCCCGCCGCACACCTGAGGAGAACCAAAACAAAGGGGACGCGGAGGGGATCTCCAGTACCTTAGAAGAACTAATCTCATTGACAAATACTTGGCGATTTACCCGCCGGTATCTGTCGGTTAGTGGAGCCAATCGATTGTATTGGGCTCCTATACAACTAACACCTTCTCAATTCCACTATAAGCTAAGCTAGCGAGGAATTTACCTATTTTGCTGCTGAAAAAAAAAAGGTGTTGAAATGAAAGGATTGACGATTTTCCTCTTTGACAACGAAGGAATAATGGTTTAACATCTTGATTGTATATAAAGCCATAAAACAGGACTTTGGGAAATCTTCAGCAAACAACTTCTGTCATAACATTACTTATAGAGTTAGCCTGGTATTCCATCTGACTATATTGAATGAATAAGTGTTTTCATCAACAGAACAGAATGGTCTTAACATTCAATACCTAAACAGGAATTAGATCTTTTGCTACTGAATGAAAATATGTTGAAATAAAAGGATTAACGATTTTCCTCTTTGACAAAGATTGAATGATGGTTTAACATCTTGATTGTATATAAAGCCATAAAACAGGACTTTGAGAAATTTTCAGCAAAAAACTTCTATCACAACATTACTTATATAGTTTTTTTTTTTTGCCTGGTATTCCATCTGACTATATTGAATGAAAGAGTGTCTTCATCAACAGAAAAGAATGATCTTAACATTCAATACATATACAGTTAAGACACACAACTTTGGTAGAACTTCTTGGACAAAGACTATTTATTTATTTTGATTTTATTACCTTGTAGTTCTAAAGTCTATATTACAATATAAATGATTCTCAATACTCGAAATGAGATCACATCAAACATATAATTTTATTGTTTAAAATATGGTACAGGTTGAGTCTATTTTTGCAGTAGTTTCATTTTAGTGTCCAGGATAAAACCTCAATACTCGAAAAGAGAAAATATCTTTATTTACGGGGCTGCTAACCAAAATAAATGATTTTTGAGCCTTCAATACTCGAAAACTTGCCATCTTGATTTATATGATTCAATTAAGAAATTTTGTTACAGAGTAATGAAATAATTAATATAGAATGTTAGAAAATTTTAAAGGTAGGTTTGGTAAAAATCATGTAAAAAAAAAGTCTTAAACATAATAAAAATTTATAAATCAACGTTTTTATGTTGTTGAATTTTACATTTTTGAGTAAAAAAAATTTAAAATCTTTTGACAAATCATGGGAGTTTATAAGTTGAACATGCCATAATTCAAAGAACGGGGCTTTGACACATTTGTAAGTGCAAAGACGAACTGCTTTTCACATGTGTAGACATGTGGTGCACTTACAGTAAAAGCAGTCGCCTACTTCTACCTACCATGATTATTATGGTCTCTACCACGTGTACTAGGGATAAGCAAAAAGAAAATAATAATTCAAAGAAAAAGCGAGCAAACAAAGATTGTATCTACTTTGGTTATCTGATGTATCCATTCTGTTATCTTTGGAAGAACTATCAAGTTTATCGCGCGCCACAAACGAATGTCTTGGATGCTATCTTATCTTTTTACCCCCAAACCTGTGATTACACTTCATTTACGCTTCTTTCTTTTACCCTCATTAAACATTTGTAATGGGAAACGGTGTAAAAGAGGCTACACACCTGGTAACTGATATAGAATTTAGTGTGAATCATAAACTTCAAAGTTAGTCAATTCAGCTAGAAATTTTGCCTATAAAACTAGTGATATTACAAAAAAAAACTCCTTAGCAACAATTTTAAACTCTCTAGCTCAATAAACAACTTCCAATGATTATTTTAAAAAATGTGGTAAAAAAATATCCGAAATTACAGAATAAACTCCTCAGCAACCATTGTAACTCCATCCAGTGGTTGTTTAAAAATGGTCAAATATCACTAAAGCTACAGAATTAAAACCTTAGCAACCATTGTAAACCGTCTTTAGCTCAATAATTTCCTTCCAGTGGTTGTTAAATGATCAAATATCAAGAAAGTAACAAACACTGTAGCAACCATTCTTCTCTCATTGAATTTTCTATCTAATAATTAGTAAAAGTAATAGTACAATGTTTATTATTTATAGAAAACAATTACTGTTTGCCGAACACGTTATGATCTTATGACTTGATACGTACCAAATATCATTAGCCCAAAAATTAATTAAAAATTTGGAGATATTGAAGTTGTTTGCGATACAAGCTACAGCCTCAATAATGTTTTTTAATTTCGTTTTTAAAGTAATAAACAACAAAAATCTTTAAGACCTCTTGGTCTTATACAGATTCTCCAAGTAGAAGAGGGTATATATAGATGAATTATGGTAATAGTTACAATATAATCAGAAATGGTTTTTAAAGTAATATTTAATCCAAATTGCTGCTGATAATTTTCAAATCCTAATTCCTCAAATATTGCGAAATGCTATGGTAATAAAAGTTGGTGATGCAATGGACACAAATGCCTATTGCAAATTTCCCTACTTTAAGAACGATTTCCTGAAAATTTCCGATGTCCTTCCTTATAAGATCTGTTGGATATCTATTACATATTTGGTAATACTCTGATCTGCAAAATTTATGCTTGAAAATCATGTGATTGAATTTTAAAAAAGTTTTATGCCCTTTTTATACATCCTTGTACAAACATGATCATTAGACATAAAACTAAGCGTCGTATTTTCTAGCTTTTATGCTGATATTCATTTCTTTAACGTTTCTTTAAGATAATGTTGAGAATGTAAGTGTTTATTGAACACAAACAGCTTATGATCAATCTTGTTCGACAGTCCGAAGTTGGAAGAGCCAAAGCAAGCAGAAGTCATCCGTGCGAAGCGCCAATCGGAGCATGGTTCCTAGAGGCCACCATGCATATTTCCAGTGGAAGGATCCATCGCTGGGCCAGCGGACAGTACTGTAGGTAACTGACCTTGTAGTTAGGCTTGGATGGGCACAGTTCAACTACAGTTCCCAGTTGTCGAACTGCTTTGTTCTTATGCATACCTCTGGTGAATCCTGTATAGGGTCAGTGACCCTAAATAAAGGCTTTTTTGTTGTTGTTGATAATGTTGAGAATGTAAGTGTTTATTGAACACAAACAGCTTATGATCAATCTTGTTCGACAGTCCGAAGTTGGATGAGCCAAAGCAAGCAGAAGTCATCCGTGCGAAGCGCCAATCGGAGCATGGTTCCTAGAGGCCACCATGCATATTTCCAGTGGAAGGATCCATCGCTGGGCCAGCGGACAGTACTGTAGGTAACTGACCTTGTAGTTAGGCTTGGATGGGCACAGTTCAACTACAGTTCCCAGTTGTCGAACTGCTTTTCACATGTATAGACATGTGGTGCACTTTACAGTAAAAGCAGTCACCTTCTTCTACCCACCATCATGATCTGTACTACGTGTACTAGGGATAAGCAAAAAAAAAAAAACAGTTCTCAAACTCAGCTTGGGTTTGTACATCTAATGCAAAAAAAAAAAAAACTTGGAATAGAGGTACATTTAAGGTTATACACAGCCTAATGGTGAAGTCAGAGTGAGGGATCTAATCCTCGCAGGCTTAACACGTAAGAATGTATAAAGAAGCTATTTGTTTGGCGGTTAAATAGATTGAAAAACTGTAACAAAAGGTTGTGAGAGATGTTCAGAGTAGTGGACAAGGCCTGACTGCTTTGGTTAAATCTCTGTTGCATGGAATACAGCTCTTTCTACTTAGCGTGGCGTTGATATTGTGAGATATTTTTAGGAAAAGTTCTCTCTAGAAGAGAAAATGTGAAAACTCTAAGGCCTCACGACTGATCTTATACTCTAACACGTCCCCTGGGGTGTTGTTTGAATATTCGTCCATAAATTATCGGTCCATCGTCTCAGTAACAGTTCGATGTGTCAGAAACAGCCAGACCGTCGTGTGAGAAACCCTTCATCGTGTCAAAAGCAGCCAGTAAGTCTTATCAGTAACAGTTTGACATGTTCAGAAACAGCCAGTCCGTCTTTTATCAGTAACAGTTCAACGTGTCGTAAACATCCAGTCCATGTCTTTTATCAGTAACAGTTCAACGTGTCGTAAACATCCAGTCCATGTCTTTTATCAGTAACAGTTCAACGTGTCGTAAACATCCAGTCCATGTCTTTTATCAGTAACAGTTCAACGTGTCGTAAACATCCAGTCCATGTCTTTTATCAGTAACAGTTCAACGTGTCGTAAACATCCAGTCCATGTCTTTTATCAGTAACAGTTCAACGTGTCGTAAACATCCAGTCCATGTCTTTTATCAGTAACAGTTCAACGTGTCGTAAACATCCAGTCCATGTCTTTTATCAGTAACAGTTCAACGTGTCGTAAACATCCAGTCCATGTCTTTTATCAGTAACAGTTCAACGTGTCGTAAACATCCAGTCCATGTCTTTTATCAGTAACAGTTCAACGTGTCGTAAACATCCAGTCCATGTCTTTTATCAGTAACAGTTCAACGTGTCGTAAACATCCAGTCCATGTCTTTTATCAGTAACAGTTCAACGTGTCGTAAACATCCAGTCCATGTCTTTTATCAGAAACAGTTCAACGTGTCGTAAACATCCAGTCCATGTCTTTTATCAGTAACAGTTCAACGTGTCGTAAACATCCAGTCCATGTCTTTTATCAGTAACAGTTCAACGTGTCGTAAACATCCAGTCCATGTCTTTTATCAGTAACAGTTCAACGTGTCGTAAACATCCAGTCCATGTCTTTTATCAGTAACAGTTCAACGTGTCGTAAACATGCAGTCCTTGTCTTTTATTAGTAACAGTTCAACGTGTCGTAATCATCCAGTTCATCTTTTATCAGTAACAGTTCAACGTGTCGTAAACATCCAGTCCATGTCTTTTATCAGTAATAGTTCAACGTGTCGTAAACATCCAGTCCATGTCTTTTATCAGTAACAGTTCAACGTGTCGTAAACATCCAGTATATGTCTTTTATCAGTAACAGTTCAACGTGTCGTAAACATCCAGTTCATGTCTTTTATCAGTAACAGTTCAACGTGTCGTAAAGAGCCAGTACGTCTTATCAGTAAAAGTTCGATATTTAAAAAACAGCCAGTCCGTCGAGTCAATAATAGCTCAACGTGTAAAAAACAGCCAGTCCGCGTCTTATCAGTAACAGTACGACGTGTCAAAAATATTCAGTCCGTCGTGTCAGTAACAGTTTAATGTTCCAAAGACGGTTCGAAATTCCAAAAACATTCAGTCAGTTTTTTTTCAGTAACAGTTCGATATTCCGAAAAGAATCAATCCATCGAGTCAGTAACTGTTCCACGTTACAAAAACGGTTTGATATGCCAAAAACATTCAGTCCGTTGTGTCAGTAACTGTTCCACGTTCCAAAAACGGTTCGATATGACAAAAACACTCAACCAATCGTGTCAGTAATACTTCGACATACCAAAACAGTCAACATATAACGTTTCAAGTACAATCTAACGTGCCAAAGATATCAGCCGAACGCGTCACCTCGACGTGCCAAAAAAAAAAAAAAAGGCAGCAGCAGTTCACCATGCCGTAGCAGCAGACCGTACGGTACGGCGGTGAGGGGTGTTAACCCCATCCGGGACACAGGTGCGAGCGAGCCCCACCTGCCTGCCACCTGTAGCCCCCCACTCCGCTATTTCTGAATCCATTAACCCTTTTGTTCTAGCGACTCCGCGTGATGGATGTCTTATCTCACCATTCTAGTCTGAGCACGCGGGACCATGATGCTATCTCCTCTACTGCCAGAAATGGCTACGCAGTTCGTAAGATTGCTTCATTTACTGGGATTAAGATCTTGACAATCAGGTTCTGGGTTGGGCAGAAATTTACCGTGATGAGAGAGATTCTTCCCCGTTTAAAAATAATTCCCCAACATGGTAATTTACAATTTTAAAATGTATTATCCCTTGGTGTAATTACACCAGGTCACGGAACTCAAACTTTCTGCTTGGTGAGGAAAATCTTCTCGGGCAGCTTCAATGTACTGCAAAATGTACGGAGAGTTCACCATGGCAACTAGGAGACATGGCAGTGTGTCATGGAGACTTCCCTAACATGGCCAGTTTGAACATTGACAGCTCCATAGCTACTGGAAGTACTTATCAACTCCACACAATACCTGACAGAATTACTGTTTAGGATGGATATGCAGCCATTCTTTTTATCCTTTCTGATGAAAAATGATTAATCACACACAAGCCTAAGATATATAGTAAATCAATACCTCTAGCAGGACATACATACACTTATGGATAAAACTTAAGGAAGTGGTGAGTCACTCTCCAGTTGTCTGTTTTTTTTTTTTTTTTTTTTTTTTTTTAAGAAGACAGAGGCAAATTGTTCATACTTGGTTATCTCATGTGTCTTCAATAAAGAATACGGGACTTGTATAAATAACTAGAATAAAAAAAACGAACAAACAAAAGACAATAAACTCAGTGAAAAGAGATATATTGAAATAGTGACTCCCCTACCCTCTGACACCAACAATAACAACTACTCACCCGGCAAATTACTTTAAAGGAAAAGCACTTACAGCAATTAACGCCACACACCCAATATTAATAAAATCAAAAGCAAAGTCAATAAATTTATCAACCAAACTCTTTGATACAATAGTGAGAGCTGTCCTGATGTATGCCGCTCCATTGTGGGCAACAGAGCATAAAGACTTATTGGATAGTATACAAGACATATTTATCCGTAGGTTCCTGAATCTGCCCAGATACACTCCAGGCTACCTAATCAGATTAGAAACCGGTCGTATCTCATTGAGTGTAACAGCCTTAAAATTAACCCTGAAGTATTGGCTGCGGGTGTTGAATATGAGCAGTGACAGATTGCCACGTATATGTTTTAATAGAACACGGGAACTGTCTAATGCTTCGGGCACACCCATCGGTTTCATTAAAAAGCTCACCAATCTGCTTAACAATAATGGATCCCCTGCACTTGTTTCCTGTGATGACCCTGAAACGCTGAGGAGCGCGATTACAGGGCTCTTAAAAACAGCGGCAGACCAATCTATACAAAACGACCTTACAAGAATGGATAAATCTAAGCTATACTCTCACTACAAAGACATTCACATATCTTTCATGACGGAGAGATACCTTTTAGGAGATTTTCCTTTCCCGGTTGTAAGACTACTCGCACAAGTTATAATACTTTCAAGTTTTTTTAGAGAAAACCACACCAAGATGCTCTGCGGTGAGGACCCGACTTGTACCTTCTGTAATTCAAAACTAAAAAAATGAAATCACTTACTATATTTTTGATTGCCCTGCTCTGAAAGAAGAAAGAAGAACCCTTATGCTCAAAACTGGGCAACTCTGTGCTTCACTTCCATCAATAATTGACAATATGACCCAGAATAAGTATATTGCTACGGCGTTTTATGGTTTCCACAAGTCCATATCTCAGAAGAAGACCAAGTGACACTCACTCCTCACTTTCTTACTGCTACTATTTTTGTGTTGATTTCTTGCTTCCCTCTTTCTCTTTTTTTTTTTCTTGTTTTTTTTTTCTTTTTCTTCTTACTCTGTATATATCGTTATTTCCTTTGTCTCACTGCTTTGTTCTTATGCATACCTCTGGTGAATCCTGTATAGGGTCAGTGACCCTAAATAAAGGCTTTTTTGTTGTTGTTGTTGTTGACTCCCCTATCCTATATCTAGAGATTATTTTGAGATCGTCAATTTTGTCAGAATATCAAAATATATGTAGAATGATATTTTTAATGTACCAATACATCCATTAAAAAAAGCTAAATATATACTCATTGATAAAACTTTAGAAAGTGATAAATCTTTAATGTAAATTTTGATTACACTTGGTTATCTCGTGTGTCTTCAATAAAGGTCACTGTGTATCAAATATCTTTCAGAGTTATTGTCTGAATCCCGATATACATTCTAAAAGGTACAACTTCCTTTTAAGTTTTTTATATGGGTGTATAAGCGACAAACCAAGATACGATAAAAAAAAATTGATACATAAAGAAGCAAAAATAATGTTTTCATAACTTATCTTAGTGGAAAAGGGTCAAAAAAGAATGCTGATAACACACAAACACGCGGTAGGTTAAAAGGTTAACTGATTAAAGAACAAAATGAGAAAAGATAAACTAGCCAAACTGATTATTGTATATTTATAAGAAATAGTGTGTAAACAATATAGATTGAAGTTTTTAAATAAAAAGGCATATATTGGATCAAAATATTGTGGCGAAAAAATAATTTATATTTAATTTAATTAATAAACGAAAATATTTGAAACAGATTTAAAATTTTACATTTGCTAAATCATCATTTAGTTGCCTAACTTGCTTGCTCGATATTCTCTAGCTGTAGATAAGTTGGTTGATTTGTTAATAATTGTCGACTGGTCGCGGTGACGTCATCAATAAATACTTCCACATCTCCAGATATACAAAGACTTGATTTCTACGCTACAATATCATTTATTTCACCAATATTTCAGTTGGCTGAACGTCAACCTTTATCAAGGTATTATAACATTTTAATGTGTGTCAACAACTCAGCGCCACATAACGTCAATATATATCAATTTTTTTCTCCCCATTGAATATAAGCAAACATATTTTTAAACTTAATTCTATTGACGTTATGTGGCGCTGAGTTTGTTGTTGACACACGTTAAAATGTTATAATACCTTGATAAAGGTTGGCGTTCAGTCAACTGAAATATTGGTAAAATAAATGATATTTTGATCCAATTATATGCCTTTTTATTTTAAGATTTATTTATGAATTGCTCTATTTTCAAAATAGATTGAAGTGTACTGTGTCCGGCTAGCATGTCAGTACTTGGCTGTTTGGAAACTGCCCAATGGCATGCTTTTTTGATCTAGACGTCCAAAGCATGCTTGCCATAATATCTTCAGTCATACTCTTCTGGAACTCAATGGACGAACTGGTAAAACTTTATGAAAAAAAGATAAAAAGTGAAATTAAACTGAGATCAGATGTTTAAACTAAGACAAGGTTGTCCCAAAATTTCGTAAACACTTGCAAAAAATTGAAATACCAATATTATTCGCCATTATGTATAATGTCTTTGTATTATGTATAAAGTAATTGCATTATGTATTCTCCAAGTAATAAAAAAACACGAACTTTTGGGACAACCTTAGAAAAGGCATCTCTTGATCAGGCCACTGAACGTTCCTGATAGCCTACGCCATCTTTCGGAATCAATGTCAACTAATCGTTGATTTTTTTTAATTTTTTATTCCAGAATATTGACATATATGCTCTTTCTCAATAAACCAATGCCTTTTTCTTAGTGGAACTTTATTGTGTTTATATTTACTTATCTCGTTAGGGATACTTGCTCTAAGCAAATACACTCATGGACAAAACTTGAGAAAGTGGAAAGTCTTTAATTTCGCCAATCATCTGTTTTTCTGAAGAAGACAGAGGCAATTTTGTTCACACTTGGTTATTTCGTGTGTCTCCGGTGCCAACGGGTCTACAACGACACCACGTATTTCATGATCTACGAAGAGCCTGTGTGTAGAGGTATTGAAGACATAGAAATCGGATCTATAAAGAACATCTTTGAAAAAAAAGATTGATTTTCCTGAAGGCCATCTTCATCCCCTAAATCCTTCCCTTAACCAAAAAAACTAATAATAATAATAAATAAAGAGGGAAAGGGTATAAAAAACAAACACAGCCACCCATCGCTAACATAACACCATTGCTTTCATACCAACCAGAAGATAAAAAAAAAAAAACGCCTCAGAGGAATTCCCAAGCAGAAGTACAAAAAAGTAACTTTTTAATGGGTGTCAAGCGAAGAATTAATAGCTTTTAGTTATTTCAGGCCTAGCAAAACACTTTTTGCGGCATCATATTTTAGATTGCGTGGACCCAATTTTTCACCGCACTTTTTTTTTTTTTGTGCAAGTTTTGACTGCGTCATCTTTTCACCCTTTTTTTTATAATTTGGTTTCTAATTGAATTTTTTTTTTTTTTCTGTTTCAGTAGATAAAGTTGGCTTGAAAGGTCTTCTATTTGGATTAATTTTTTGTTTTCCTAAGTTAATATTTTCTTTAAATTAAAGATTCTTCGGCCAGTAAATCTTTTTTATTATATAAGATTTACTGGCCGAAGTATCTTTAATTTAAAGAACTATGAATTCCAGTCAGGCAGCTTCTATCTTTACGATAAGTTAATATTTGTTAAGAAATAAGAAAGTATGCAAGTATCATATGTAAATACCCATTAAATATAGGATTATAGCTTTTACTTTTTTTATCACTTGCAGAGACTCCGTGGTAAATCCAGGTATGAAAAAATTATTTTCTTCAATTTACCTAATCTATTTATTAGCTTGATTGTCTTAATTAAGTTTTCCTGTATATATATTTAATTTTACCATTATATGTGATTAGATTTGAAAATCATAATAATAAAAATGCTTATTACTGGTATTATTACTGTTATTCTTGCAAGACTCTTACATTTCTGTTCGGAGAATCTATATAGGACTAATTGGTCTTAATAAAGCTTTTTTTGTTGTTGTTTTTTTGTTGAAAAATATTAGTTAGACAAAGTTCCAAAACCTATGCGAAGAGAGTCGGGTCATTCTTATGATATCAAATAAGGGGGTTTTTAGTTGTTTTGATTTCTGCAGCATTCTGAAAGCATTGCTGAAATGAGCCACGATCGCTATAGACGTCTATAGAAAGAAATTATACAGGATTGTTGTCCAAAAGGCTTGTCAAACGCATCTCAAGGCCTTCATCAACAATGGATAAATTAATAAGCTTCTACCCACGAGCAGAAGAGGGTCATAGAGACTTTGGCCAGTACTTTAATGGCTCACACAGGTGCATCCCCCTCCATAATATGCGGAACATCCAAGAAACTCAGCCAGGTGGCTCAAATGATCTCCCGAATTTATATCCTGAACGTCCGCAGCATCATCGCTCTACATAGGAGAATTATTCTGTTTTCTCAAGGGGGTAGAATGTAATTGATATCTGCATCCTGCAGAAGAAGAATGTCATATCCCTGAACAAATTAGGAGGCATCTGTCACGGTTACACGGCCATCGTTGCACCCGCTACGACCACCTGTGGAATCGGGCCTTACCACTGTCTACACGGTCGGAAATTGACTAAGGTTCTTGGATCCTTGATGAGGATATGCCTATGGACTTGGCAGCCAGCCCAGTTGAAGCCCTCGTGTAACTCAAGGACCAAGCCGATCTCGTTGATTCCACCACCTTCTTTGATGCTGCGCTAGAGCACACCAGGGTTGCGACCATCAGACACCGTTGACGTGCGTTGTATGGACAGGATCCTACTTTCATCAAAGACCGCGTTACTCAATGATGAAATTTACATTATGTCTACTTGGACTACAAAAATTCAAGTGTGAGATCCATCTCCTACAAAACCTCCCCGCATCATTCCAAGTATCGAAATACTTGGAACATTTTTATACTTCCGATGCTGTGAAACCGTTAGACCAGAATAACAGCCTATTATACGCGAGTCCCTCGCGCCTTCTGTCGCAGTGTCCGGCAGTGGATACATGGAGAGGGCGAGGCATTTACTGGTACTAAGGTACTGAGACTGGAAGACACTTTCCTTCCTTGTCGGACCTCGGACATTCTACTCGAGCCAGACGTCGCTCTCCTTCCACCTACACCGACGACCATCTACTGAGATCCAACTAAGAGGTTACCTTCTGGAGCGCAGTAGTTGATTATTCCAGGCGTCCTTCTCGGATGAAGCCATCCCCGACTTTCTACCGAACTAACCCCGGTGAAGTGAAACCAGCTCTTTCTCACTCACATTTCCCGTGACTAGATTGCGGCTGTCATCAGCCAAACGGATATGCCCCCGAATCAGACGAATTAATTACCCGTGAGTTTGTCAAGGCATGTGAAGATTTTTTCGCTGGCTTCACCAGGTCCTACCCATAGCTTCAAGGCAGAGAAAGGTTACCTTGCCTACAGCCACTGCGGCTAATCAGCCTCTCACCGACCGAATACAGGATCCTCGGAGGTTTGTTCCTGGGCTGTCCGGGTCATCTTTTGCTTTAACTTTTGTACTTGAATATCAGACGTACTCTCCTCTCTATGTTCCAGAAAAATCCTCCTCTTGGAACATAGCGCGAATTTCTGATGAGGTGGCCTTGGCAACGAAACATGACACGCCGCTGCCTGTCATTTCGATGACCTCTTTTAAACAACATAAACTATCTAATGGCCGTATTTTTTAGAACCTGGGCCTGTCATCTGCATTCCTTGGGTGGATTTATATCCTCAATGGAGAAGCAGACGCCAAGTCGAAGATGTTCATAGCAGGGTCATCTTTTTTTTTTTTTACAACAGTGTAAGGGAGGGCTGCGGTCTCGGCGCCTTCTTCAGCATCGGAGTTGTCCTCACTGCTGACACCGGATCCACGAATGCGTTGTCGCCAATGTTGGTGATATTTTATTCGTCTAATACTCTAAGTTTGAACTTGTATCCCTGATCTTCGAAAAATTTCGCATGGCCTCCGGGATAAGTTTCAACTTCGACAAGAACTGCCGCCTCTGGTGTAGTTCCTGGAGGCATCGGACGGATTATTCTCTGGGATTCTTCCGGACGTCCGAGTCGCTGACTGTCCTGATCTGCATTTTCACTACTAGAAACTCTATCTTTCTTTAGGCATGCACTAGATGGGCTGTTGGAGCGAGCCATCAAGAGGTGGTCTCCTTTTACTCGCGGCCTGTCGTTAGTGAGTCGGACCAGCGCGGCTAACAGCTTGGTTTAGGAGTCTATCCTGCACTATCTTCACTACGGCTACGTTCCCCGTGCAGGCTGCAAGGCAATTCCTGTGTGACAATTTGACAATTAAAAAAAATTATTGACATCTAGTCAACAGTAGGGAGAGAGGTTACAGTTTAAAATATTTACATGAAAAATATCAGCCAGGTGTTCATCCCCACCGCGATAGAGTCCTCCTCCAGGTGATGACAGGGTCCTCGATGGCCTGGCCCAGCCCGACCTGGACGAAGTATCGGTTGATTCTCGATTTCGCCGATGCGAGGATGGCCAGATCAGTCCCGAAAATCCAGGCCTGTAGATCAGGGGGTCTGCCGACGACCTGGAAGGCCTCGCGGACGAGGGGCCTAATGTGAGGGCAGCTCCAGTACCGATGGCCCAGGGAGCCACCGGGGGATCCGCAAGCAGGGCAGGAAGGACCGGTAGATGCTGGATGGTCGGGGTGAGGCAGAGCATGGAGGGCCAATCGCTGGCTGATGTCAGCATTACGCCCCGAGAAGGCTCCGCACCGCAGCAAGGTCCAGCTTACTCTTGCAGGCACGTCGAATATGGGCTGCCACCTCGCGATGAGCCGGACGATCGGCAGGGCCGCCAGGTGGGGGCGTTCCAGGGCGCGGCGGCGGGCCGAGCGGGTGGTGGTCTTGGTTAGAGCCCTTGTTGTCCCGCGTAGGACAACGGCCTCAGCCAGGCTGGACTATTTATAGCTCCCCTGGAGGTTCTCCGCCACGATGTTCCGGCAGAAGGCAGCGAGGGCCGCGGCGTTAGCGAGGGCGGAGCGCGTGGGGCGGACGATGGAGGGGTCGCCCAGTTCCCGGACTCGAGCGCCGACCCAGCGGGCGGGAGTCAGGAGGTTCGGTGGGCGGAAGAACCAGCAACCGCCGATGATGGGAAGGTCCAGCAGCTGGGTCGTCGGATCCACCCGGTGGTTGAGGGTCAGGATGCCGGATATGCCCTCCCAGATCCGAAGGAGCCGGAGACGCCGGGGCTGGAGTCGGGTGCCGTAGGGTGGAGATCTCATCCAGGCGCCGCTGGTGACCAGCCAGGAGAAGCCGTTCCTACCTCCTCGGAGCGCGACCTGGACCCCCTTCAGGCACGCGAGATGGAGCTGCGTGCCTATGTCCATCAGGCCGATCCCGCCCGCATCCACGGGTCTCTCCAGGATGCCGGCAGGAAGCCATGCCGTGTGGTCGGGTCCCCAGATGAAGCTCGACACGCGAGCCTGCAGCTTCGAGATGGTCGTGGCCTCTGGCATGTACGCGTGGAGGTGGTGCTGGAGATCACCAGGGAGTTTGCGGCCCTGGCTCGCCCGACGAGGGAGAGGCCGCGGGTGAAGGGCGTCGCCTTGCGGCAGGCAGGTTCCAGGAGGGCCAGAAGATGTTGTTCTCGGTGCGCGACGGAGCTCCTCGTGGCGATGCTCGTCCCCAGGACACTGATGGAGGTGTTAGACCAGGAGGCACCGAGGGGAGAGTCTCCGTGCTTGCGCCAAGTTCCGCACCAGAGGCCCGCGCTCTTCCCGTAGTTCACGGCGATCCCAGATGCTCGGTGGAATTCCTCGAAGACCGCCGCGATTCCGGCGAACATCTCGTCGCGATGGACGAGGAGGACGATGTCGTCGGCGTAAGCGATGACGTTGCCCGCGCCGAGGATCGTCTCCAGGCGACGTAGCAGCGGCCCCGTAGCGATGCTGAAGAGCGCGGTGCTGACGGCGCAGCCCTGCCTCATGCCTTTCAGGAGATAGAAAGCGGCGGTGTGGAAGCCCCCGGCCCGTATCGTCGCGTCGGCCCCGGCGTAGAGCAGGAGGATCCAGCTCGGATCGGATCTTGAGGCTTCCAGCAGACATCCTGGCGTGGCCAGTTTCCGAAGCCATCATCGCGAGCCAGCTTCGGCTCGCCTGTATGAAGAGGGCTACGCTTCACTGCGCCGGGCCACCAACGGAAAATTGATATTCAAACCATTATTATATTATGAAAAAGGCATCTCCTTATCGTGCAACTCAAAGTTGTTGATGGATTGCGCCATCTGTCGGATCTATCTCAGCAACTTTCAGTTGCACGATAAGGAGATGCCTTTTTCATAATTTATGCATCTTATCCCAGTACAATATCACATTTGTACTATTTTTTCACATTAATATATTGTTGAATTATTCCCGCTTTATCTAATCTTCTTATATAATCAACACCCGTCTTTCTTTTATCTTCCCTGGCCTGGGGAATCTAACCTTTTTTGAATAACCTTGGTAGCGTGCAGAACCTTGGTACTTTGCTATAGTGCATTGCGGCTTGTCTGATTATTACTTTCATTTGGGGGTTTGAAAATTATACACTTCGGTTAGTATTCCGTAAAACCATATTCTCTCTTTCTATTCAAACCAAAAGAAGTATTTTTTTCTAAATACCTAGGTTTATTTAAGCAATCTATTAACTGGAATTTCTTAAATTGCTTCAATAGTTTACGTTCTTTTTATTCATGATGTTTGTCAATTGGTTCATCCGTTTATGAGCTCTACTCATCCCAAACAGACACCATCAAAAGTCTTAAGTTCTACAAGCTTGATACCTTAATATGATTGAGTGGAGACCTGCCCAGAAGTCCAACCCCTCCTCTACGTGGCGGGCTGGAGAAGCAGCACAAGTAAGGGACTGCCCTGTAGGGCGAAGTACGGCGTGGTGAGCCCCAAGCCGCTACGGTAACCGTGAAGGGAATTCTGAAATGTGGTTGACTAACGGGGCAATGGCACCCCCCTTTCCATGGAGCAACAACATTGAGTGAAGATAAGAAATATATTCTTTTAATGGTCATTAAGCTACAATCAGGAAGATAGCTAGTTAAAATATTTATCTAAGTTCCCTTGATTCAATTCTGTTACCCAATTCTCTATTAACGATCTTAAAGGCTTTAAAACATCTTATCAAAATTGGGGAGCGCGTGGCCCACAAAAGAACTTGAGTTTTATGTCCTCACGTTGCGCAAAGTGTCGAAGTCGACACGTCATTAAGGTCCATCAGCGGCGTGGGCAGAATAATGATGGCAGACGATCTGGAATGTGTCTGTTGCCCAATGTCTTGGCGGCAGTCACCTGCTGCTCAAGAATCAATTCCATCACTTCCGGCCCATCCCGGAAAGATGCCTCGATGATGAATCAATGGGTTCTGATAGGTCCTCTGGAATGTAGATAATTTGGCTTTATCATCCATGGGAAGAAAGGGCTTCGAACATACCTGACAGATGCTCAGTAATTGATTACGTCCTCAGGCGTATTTTACTCTTGTGAAATACTTATTAGAGATGTGTTCTCTTGAGAATGTGTACTACAGGTGTTCTTATGACACAGATATTTCAACAATTAATGCACATCTTGATGGGAAGATATGGGATCTATAAAATAAAGAAAACACACTTCTCGTCATAATCTACGATAAAAATAAGCATCATCTATTGACTGTGTTCGCAAACTAGCGGACTAAGGTTGGTGACAAAGCCATAATACCTGCTTTTTCAAATTCATATTCACAACCAGGAGACAATGATTTCAAGCTAAAGACCCTTAGGTCTCACCCTTAGCCTTAGGTGACGCGTAGTTTTATAATGTATTTTAATATATCGTTATGTTTATTGACATATATATATTAAAGGCCAATGGTCTTCTTCTTTCTTATATCCGCTCAATTATATTACGGTATCAGGCCTGTAGAGTTGACAACCATCATGACTGGGTGAAGTAGAATGCGTCTGCCTTTGTCATTAAGACTGGGAGCACTACTCAGTAGCAGGCCGACTTAGCTCCAATATCAAATGGCCGCCTCTGACATGAGGAACAGACACCATGTGCAGCCGCTCCTAACATGGAGTACAGACACTGCTCATCCTGTATCCCTGGATCAGGAGACCTTACAGGGTACTATCAGCCAGGACAGCTGAGCTCAGGTTTTTTGGTGAGCTTGATACTGCTCCTCCTTTTTCATTCGGGCTTCGGACCGGCAAAGTCTGAGTTAAGTCCAATGGTACTGGGAGTAAATAGAGTGACCTTCAGTGGGACAATGGTCAACGATATAGGTATTGTATAAGCCACAATACTAATCACTGAGCCATTTTTATAAAATAAAGTTACGTGCATGTACCCATATAATGGTGAGTTAATTCAAGTAGGAGACTTCAACCTTTTTATAAAATTAATTTTAAAAAAGCATCTCCTAATCGTGCAACTAAAAGTTTCTGATGGCTTGCGTCATTTGTTGCATTAAATATCAATTAATCGTTGATATTGTTACGAGTATTGGCATAAGAACAGCTACAACCTCTGCATTATTTATTTTATTAAAAACATAATGATTATCTTTACACAAATAAATTTTCTGGCAATGCGTTTCTTTTAAATATCATCAAATATAATCTCTACATTATATTTGATGATATTTAAAAGAAACGTATTGCCAGAAAATTTATTTGTGTAAAGTTTTAACGATAGATGGCAATAAAATTTAATAATGATTATCTGTATGATTGTTTTATGTGTCCCCCCCCAAGACCTGTTAACTGCCTCAAAGTGGCGGGGGGAGGGGGGGGGGGGGTGACCCTGGACGGGACAGGCGAAGTATGTCTGGAGTTCTGAACTCCTGGTACCCAAGGCATGAAGGTTGTCCCACTATGTCTAGCTAAATGTTAACAGTCGTATTCCTATCTACAGGTGCCTCAGATGTCCTATACATGTACGGTACAATACTTCAGCCCTGCCCCTACTTCCTGACTCCCTGCCGGCCTGGAACTACCTGGTTCACCGCAGTCCTCCCCATGACTAGACTTCTAGACTGTAGTTGTACAGCCCGGGTAGTTGGTGGTTTACGCTCCAGGAGCCCGGGTTACATCTATTTTCTCTCTCTCTTCTTCTCTGTCCCATCAACAGGCATCTAAATACTCCATTGAATTCTGCTCCTATTTTCCAGGCCTATACATACAATCGCAAAATTGGAGAGGAGTGGACTTCAGGAATTGGTTTAACCATGGAGATAAGCACCACCACCATGTGTATGTGTGAGATAACTTATTTCCTAAATTCCAAATGTTGTGAACAATTTGAGAATTTAGAATTGCTAGAATTCATGAGAGAAAATTTGACTAAAGTTTTGACACCAGGTATATAATGTAATTTACTGGAACAGAACTGAGTCTGTTTCTTTATTGGCAATTCTTCAATGGCTTCTTAAACTTTATTGGTGTCAGTGAGCCCATAAGATGGTTTCCGGACACATGCTCCTCTCATTATGGCATCGTAAATAATCAAAAATATTTTTTATGGCAACAGCCTTCCATCCATGAGATGGTGAGTGTTTTTTTAATGGGAAGCTTTGACTTTTTTGTGCAATTGCATGGATTAACCTTTACTCTCCATATAGACTTTCTTATTTTGGAGCTGTATTTACCATGGAAGCAGAATAAGAGCCATCCAACATGTTCTTCATTAATAAAAAAAAATTCTGAAGCATGTAAGGTTTAGCCTTTCATCCCTACCCTTTGCTCTTCTATTAAAAATAAGTTAGTTTGTCAACGTGCTAAAGCTGTCAGTTGTGGTTGACAAACAGTTATTGAGGGACCCAGGTGGAGACAATTGAAGAATTCCAAACTGAAACAATGAAACTTTGAAGCAGGTTAAGTAAGACATGAGAGACAAACCATACTTCCACACTGATCCTTCTTAATCGCAATTTGCATATCTTTCATCTATTGAACGAACAAAATAAACGAAAAAACGATAAATTTACATAACACCTAACATTTAGGAAGAAGGGGTTGTCTGGTACTAGGGTTATTATAATAAATTTACAAAAGAAGATATTCTAATACAGAATATAATATCAACGTTCGAGAACTTCGCCAGTTCTTCCCGTGCATCTGCATCTTCAGAATGGTAGATAAAGCCCTGAACTCTACTCTTGAGGATATCGTTCTCTTAACCTCTATCATCGCCGCTCTTCCCAGTCCTAGGATTGTACGAGTGTCTCATCGCTGGGAACTTCTCTCTTCCACATCCTGGTCTCTTGCAGTCATCCTTCTCTCCGAGGAGTTCCTTCACGACCATTTCAGCGCTGTGGTTTCAGTCACAGCTCTTCCAGATGTCTCAGCTTCTCCATCATCTGCTTCGAGTGTACCTCCAAAGACCACGGAGGTCGTGGCTGTCTCTTTATTACCAACAAGTGGACCTCAAAATGCACCACCAACTGTCACGCCAAAGGTCAACTTTCATGCCCCCCCGGTACCGGTCAAACTTCATCTGGACCTTTTCCTTGTCACCGTGGATCGATCATCCAATCTGCGTGTCTTTCCTCACCTTTTTGATCCTCGACTAATGCAGATGCATCAACGCTAGTTTCAGTTATATGTGAAGCATTGAGTAATGTTCCCAGTCTTAATGAAAAAAAAAAAAAAAAGCAGACGCATTCTACTTCACTTAATCATTATGGATGTCAAATCTCCTTTGATGAGTCCTACTCATCCTCAGCAGACACCATCAAAAATCTCAAGATCTACAGGCTTGATATCCTGATATGATTGAGTGGAGATAAGAAAGAAAAATAAGACATCACATGAAATGAGTCAAATACTTTCACTATCGGCCTACACAAGCAAGCAGTCCTAGTTAAAAAAAAAAAAAAAGTCAATAATTTCTTTAATGTAGACCTGAAGAAGAGAATTTTTCGCACAAATTTTCAAGTTAAAAAAAAAACATTGTGAGAAAGATTATTCTATCATCTTAGAACATTACATAACGGTAACACCACATGGGAGAAGAAAAAAGCGATGACAAAAGGTCCAATATATTAAAAAAAAAAAAATGAAAAAGAAGACAATGCAAGTTAACAGTGTGAAACCAATTTACGCTCCAAGAATTCCAACCCATTTTTTTTTTCGGCCTCTGAGATGTCTGGGAGAATTCGTTGGAGCGGGACCCTCCCCACCTGTGACTGCAGAAATTACCCCTTCCAATCCCCCATCTCTTTGTCTCCAGTCTTCCCTAATAATTCCAAACGCTTCTCTAATTGACTTGGCACGGAAGGAAGGAAACACCTGGGCAGTTGAGTCGACAACTGGCTCTCCACAATTACACCTTATTACGGTTGATTTGTAGAGTTTGGCCCCCACTTGTTTATTTATTCACTTGTTCCCCCCAAGAACAATCACTTTTTAACTATTTTGAAGGAAAAGATTTAATGGTAAATCAATGTATTGTGATGTTGAGTGATTATTTACTGTTCTACCCGTGTTTTCTGATAGCTATTACCTTTTCAATTCTTTCACTTTAGGATGATCACCTTCTTATGCAATAGAAGTAGGATTGGGTCATACTTTCCCAATTACAATGTTTTAACATTTCGTTTCTTATTGAATCAGTCAAAATGTTCATTCCTCTTTCTTTTTTTTTTTTTTGTATATTGTAGAAAATTATTTATTATTTTATTAACAGATTATCAATTTTGATATTTTTAAATTTACTCTGTAAAACTTCCCTCATTGCTTCTCTGGTGTTTTTATACAATTTTTGATTTTTCTTTAATAATTTGCTGCGTCATTCTGAAGTTTATCTTTCCTAATTTTCTAGGTGACATTTTGGTGGAGATGCTGGGTAATTAGGGAAGATAAACTGAAGATTTCCGAGATCTTGAGACCATGGGTGCTGTGATCTACATTTTCCGAGACTGGCTTCAGGATCCAACCGCCATGTTAAAGCCAAGACTTCCTTCCAAAGAAGACGATGTCCCTATTGACGATACGACGACAAAGCCGCTTTTCACACCAAAAGAAAAAATACGCAAGGCTACTCGTGACAAAGTTCCGAGACTCTGAGGGAATCCTTGGCAGAAACACGTCAGATCCATGTCAGTATCTACAAAGGCCATCCTGGCATCTGCCAAGACATGTCTCTATAAGTATCATCTCAACTTTGAACTGAGAGATCCTGTTTTTGTCTGGAGGAGGACAAGATGGAGGAGCCTTCCTTCCTGAGAACAGCTTTTTATATTTAATCATCAAATTGTAAATAATATCATTTTCTTTCTTAAAATTAAAGATACTTCGGACAGTAAATCTTTTATTACCTCGACGTTTCGACAAAAATCTTTTGTCATCGTCAGGAGCAAACAAAAGATTTTCGTCGAAACATCGAGGTAATAAAAAGATTTACTGGCCGAAGTATCTTTAATTTTAAGAACTATGAATACCGGCCAGGCAGCCTCTATCTTTACGATCATTTTATTTGTTTAATTTCTCATTAATTTGTGCAACAATTAACTAAGGGTGTCAATAAAATTGTCTACAAAGGTCTGGCGGCCGCCCGATGTTAGAAACAAGAAAAATCTGCAACAAAATGATCATCGGTCTCGACTTCAAGATGAAATCAGTATACGTAAGGATAACTTTCCATTTATCCCTAAGAAGGGAAATGGATGAGAAAGAACAAAGAATAGTTTTGAATTGCTTTCATTTCATCCATCAAGGATTATTTCAATCCCAAACGATCTTGTAGATCATTGCATGTCCTAATTCCTAAATTGATTAGGTCTCACTTGCAAGAGCATTCTGCTTTTGCGAAACTTTATTGAGAGCATACCTTTGTGGCTGATGAAGTATCCTATAGGGTCCTCCAATGATTGCTCTTTCTGGTAACTAATTGGTGGTGAAGAGAATATGTGAGAAAAAAAAAACACCTCAATCGAACTTGAAACATTTCCCAAATACTCCCACATTGATCCTGAGAAGCAAATTTTAAGAGTCAAGTTGATAACCAAGACGCTTGAGGCAATAAAGACCATTTAACTTGATTTGTTGACCACACTGACTTATTTGCATTCTTTCAATCAAAGTTGTAGAATAGAAGTGTAAACTCAGAACTTTGTAGATGTTAAAAGAACAGATAACTTGATATTTTATATTACAAGGTTGTCCCAAAAGTTCATAAACACTTATTATATAAGATATATTGTTTGTGTAGAACGACGTTTTACCGCCAATGTTTCTTTTGAACGAAAAATTGTAATTTTATTTTAAGGACAAATACACTATTTCGTCGTTCTACAATCATAAGCCGCATTATATTGTTTATGTGTTTACGAACTTTTGGGACAACCTTATATTTAATTGTATAGAGAATACATATATATAGAATACATGAATGTAAATTCTTATGTCCTATATTTACATAAATTCCTCTCTAAAAACGTTATATAATATCTCTCTCCATTCCATTGTTTATACGTTTTAGCTAGCTGAAGAAGGGATTGCTTGAAAACTTCCTTTAATCAAGTAAAAAATAAAGAGTTACGGTGTCTTATGATTTAAAAAAAAAATATATATATATATATATGTCTGTTTTTATTCTAATCGCCGAATGTCGTGGTCCATTTGGACAAGGAAAGCGAAAACTAGAACGCGGCTGATTCCACACTAGCCTTTCAGTGATACGGTGTACTAGGGATAATAATAATAAATTTTTAGCGATTTATTCGAAAGTAAATGATAATGTCACTTTGTTCTGTATATTGTAACTGTGTACAGATCATTGGTTGAGCAATAATCGATTTTACAACGTTTTGAGGTGGTTGAGGAGTTGCACGGTGGTTTCTGTGGCCACTGGACATTCGTCAGCCCTGAAGGCTGTTGGGTTCTACGCTGTCTGGAGTATAGGAGCTCCATCTATGCTTCCTTCCTGTGCGGAATCTGTATAAGACCGGTGGTCTTAATATAGCTGTATGTGTATTCTAAGTACAGATGTGTGTGATTCAGACCATAATAATCATGGTGGATAGTGATTTATTGTAAATTCAAGACATGTTTACATGTATAAAAGCGCGCAGATCGTCTTTGCGCATAAAATGAATGAGTAAAATTAGTCCAAGATTGGACGTCAAAAAATCAGGATAACTTCAACATTAAATACCCTACAATAGACAAAATACTAACTGAAATCCAAATACTCCCACATTGACCCTGATATGCGAATATTACAAAGTCAAGTTGATAACCAAGACGCTTGAGGCAATAAAGACCATTTAACTTGAATTGTTGACCACACTGACCTATTTGCATACTTTCAATAAAAATATTTATGGCCTGAAAAAGAATCCAGTGAATATTATTTTCTGAAAATTTTTCAAAACGTTGGAAAATCGATTATTGCTTAACCTATGATATGTACACAGTTACAATATACAGAACAAAGTGACATATCTCATTTACTTTCGAATAAATCGCTAAAAATTTATTATTATTATCCCTAGTACACCCTGCCCAGAAGTCCTCCTCTACGTGGCGGGCGGAAGAAGCAGCACAAGTAAGGGACTGCCTTGTAGGGCGAAGTACAGTGGGGACTTGAGCCCCGAGCCGCTACGGTAACCGTGAACAGGGAACTCTGAAATGTGGCTGACTAACGGGGCAATGGCACCCCCTCCTTTCCATGGAATGGACAAGACACCATCACCACATCCCTAGTACACATCCCTAGTTGACGACCGCTATTACTGTAAGTACACCGCATGTCTATACATGTGAAAAACAGTTCGACTTTACACTTACAAATGTGCCAGAGCCCGTTTAGTTACTTGCACTCGCTGGTGGGGTTGAACTTTTGCAAGAATCGGAGACCATTTGAACATTTTTTTATTATTATAAGAAAAAAAGTTCCCAATGCAGGATTCGATCCCGGATCATAGCGGTCGAAAAACCAACGGTTTAGACCATCCTTCCACCGACCCCCTTCTACCAAAAAGTATTTCTTGTGAATGGTTTACCACTTATAAACCAAGCCAGTCTCATCTAATTTTTCTATCGCAGTAAGGTTCAGATGTTTTCAATGATTTATTCGAAAAGCAACATTAATGTAATAAAAAAAAGGTGAACAAAATAGAAATATTTGAGCTTTTTTACATATATGATATTATAAGGGTTCTCCGTCTTGTAACCCCAAGGAGAATCCTCTGTAATACCTGTGTGTCTTAATAAAGGCTTTTGTGTGTGTGATATTATAAGGGGGTCGGTGGAAGGGTGATCTAAACCGTTGATTGTCGACCACTACGACCCGGGATCGAATTCCGCATTGGACACTTTTTTCTGATATAAAAAAATACTCCAATAGCCCCCGATTCTTACTAAAGTCCAACCCCACCAACGAGTGCAAGTAATCAAACGGGGCTCTGGCAAATTTGTAAATTCAAAAGTCGAACTGCTTTTCATATGTGTAGACATGTGGTGTACTTACAGTAAAAGCAGTCGCCAACTTCTACCCACAATGATAATCATGGCCTGTACCACGTGTACTAGGGATAATATTTAAAAAAAATGACATTACAAGTGTGATGTTCAAAACGGTCAAAATTCACTTAATTCTGGATGGCATTGTATATGGGAAATATAAAGTCAGATTGTGTGTAGAACGAGGGAGGAGGTATAGCGCATTAGCTGTATTAAGCGGGAATATTCTAACGTAAATTTATAAACATTTGTTCTCTCTTCAGCACACAGCACATTCTGGTTAATGCGAAAGCTGTAAATATGCACTGATATGCAAATTTCTGAAATACATAATGTATAGAAGTATTGACTGCCAATGAAAATGGTAAAGTACTTGCAATTGGTAAAGTACTTCACACAAGTGCACTTTTCGAATAATTTTAATAACCCTATTAAAGAATATTGCATACGCATATGCAAATAGATTTTAAAAATAATTTGAAGTTTTTTTATAATAGTAGAGTAGAACCTCCCTTTAGCGGACACCTCTCTATAAAGGACAGTTTTCATTTTCAAAATTACCAATTTTACAATTTAGCAACTCTCCTGTAAGAGGAACACCTCTCCCTAAAAGACACTTTGGCTTTGCAATCAGGTGTCCTTTACAGGGAGGTTCTACTGTATATATAAACGTTTTTTATTTAAAGTTAGAACATTAATATATAAAGATATATTAATTTAACAGCTTAAAAATTCAATATAGAAATAAATGCATTGTACACTTTGATAAAAGCATACGAAACTTGTTAAATATATGTTATTCAGCAACAACTATGAAAAATTCAAAATATATTATTATAAATTGTATTACAAAAATAACTACAATAATTTTAATTACTTTAATTGATCGTACCTCCCTATTCGATTGCTAAAACACAGAAAAAAAAAAAGATATAAATAAAAAGAACATAATAATACTCCCAATCGAACTTTTTCTCTATGCCCTCTTGATTTTATGAAGAAGGGAAAAAAAGTTGCATATTTGTATAATCATTTGCATATTAGATCGACAAGGAGTACCAAATGCAGTTCAGATAGTTGATACACCCTTTATTAAATCATTCTATAGAAGCTATCCTCAACGATTGCAGTTGGCTATATCATTAATAAAGTGCAATTAACGGAGTTAGCAATTAAAAGGTAATTAGAAATAAATGCAGATGATAGCATGTTCCATTGCACCAATATCAATGAGGGATGCGCCCACAAGGTAATTAAGCCTACTTTATCTATAAAACGCCAGACGACCTAAGTGTGGGAACAGCTGCGCAGATGTCTTCCCAGCGTAGCCTAGGCAGATGGGCTCACTCCACCTGCCACCTCGACCACGTGCTCTTGTTTACATTGCTGTCGTCCCTATGGTAACGGCCGCACGTGCGTTTCCTGGTTTGGCGCCTTTTTTTCATATATATTTATTATTTATATTTATTTTTTTTCATATTGCTATATGGCCCTCTCTTTTTTTATTACATTTTTATTTTTATTTTCATACATATATATGTTATAGATTAGAATTTTTTGTGTTTTTGATTGTTGAAAAGAGGTGCAGTCGTGGAAAAGTGAAGATAATTATTTACCTTTCAAGCAGATTTTTATTTTGAATCTCTTGAAGTAAAAATATACATATAAAATTATTTATATCACAGTAATATAAAATTTAGAAAATGAATTCTATATTCGTGATTTTCATTAGAAAAGGTAGGGTTCACTTTACATATTTACAACAACAATAATTAAAGTGCTATTATTTTGAATATATGGTCAAAAATGTATAACAGTCAATGAATGAAAAATAAAATATATGTTTTTAAAATAAAAAAAAAATTTTTTTTTTTTTCTCTTTTTTTGATTTTTTTTTATTCTTCTTACTTTTTATTCTTTCTTATAATCTGTATATATTTACCAAATGTATATAATCTTTCTCCATTTTTTATTTCCCACTTTCATAGGTTCCTCCGTTTTGTAACCCCAAGGAGAATCCTCTGTAAGACCTGTGTGTCTTAATAAAGGCTTTTGTGTGTGTGTGTGTGTGTGTTTTTAAAATAAAATAAAATATTTGCATTTTTAGATTATATAATATATATATATATATTAGATAATAAAAAGGCATATATTGGATTTAATAAAAGATTTATTTGCCAATATTTCGGTTGGCTGAACGCCAAACCTTTATCAAGGCATTATATTTTTGTATAAACAAACTCAGCGCCGCATAGTGTTATCACAGTTGAAATAATATTAAAAATATAAAGTAGGTGGGGGAAATTTGTGCATGAAAATGGATATATATATCAGATTGTAATTTTTACAATAATTTTTTTCATGCACAAATTTTCCCCGCCTACTTTGTATTTTAAAAATTATTTCAACTATGATATTATAACACTATGCGGCGCTGAGTTTGTATATACAAAATGTAATGCTTTGATAAAGGTTGGCGTTCAGCCAGCCGAAATATTGGCAAATAAATCTTTTATTCAATCCATTATATGCCTTTTTATTATCTAATGATTTAAGTATGGATTGCTCTATTTTCAGAACATATATTTAATTAAAAAGGCATATATTGGATCAAAATATGAATTATTTTACCAATATTTCAGTCGGCTGAACGCTAACCTTTATCAAGATATTATAATATATTAATGTGTTATAATACCTTGGTAAAGGTTGGCGTTCAGCAAACTGAAATGTTGGTAAAATAAATGATATTTTGATTAATATATATGCCTTTTTAATTAAAGATTTATTTATGGATTGCTCATTTTCAAAAAATATCTATATATATACAACAACAACACAGCTTTATTACACACGCACACACAATTTTTCTTTTTCTTCTCTTTCGCTCTCTCTTTGATTGATTGATGTAATATTGTCTAAGATGACAATAAATATTTTTTTAATTGTCAATTGTCACACACACACACACACACACACACACACAAAAGCCTTTATTAAGACACACAGGTCTTACAGAGGATTCTCCTTGGGGTTACAAAGGGGGTAAAAATGGAGAAAGATTATACACAGCTTTATTAAGACCACTGGTCTTATACAGATTCAACACAGGAAGAAAGGAAGCATAGATGGAGCTCCTATACTCCAGGCAGCGCAGCACCCAACAACAGCCTCCAGGTCCGACGCATGTCCAGTGGCCACATACATATACTCTGTTTGTGATTAACTCTTACTTTTTTAAAATCTCCATTTGCAGAGACACCGTGGTAAATCCAGGTATAAGAAATTTATTTTCCTCCAATTCACCTAATCTATTTATTAGCTTGATTTTCTTAATTAAGTTTTCCTGTAAATAAATTTCTTATTACCATTAATGTTCTATTACGGTTGGAGGGAGAGAAGTCCGACCACACCAGTTCCCCTTGGACCCTTTAAATATTTGACCAAATTCTGGTCCAAGGTGACTAACATAGCAACGGCACCCATTTTCCAATGAAGAGCAAAGATAGTGAACACAGCGACTGCTGTGATAGAGATGCACGGGGACATCTGAGGCTATTCATTGGACACGACAACAACTATAACGTTTTAACTACATGAATCCTACATTTCTGTGCTTGGAGAATCTGTATAAAACTAAAAGGTCTTAATAAAGCATTTTATTGTTGTTGATATATATATACTCTCATGGATCCAACTTAAGAAAGTTTCCAATGTTGATGTTGCCAGTTGTCTGTTCTTCTTTTATTATTATTATTTTTTAAAAGAGACAGAGGCAATTTTTTTCACCCTTGGTAATCTCGTGCGTCTTCAATAAAGGTTACTGTAATATCTTTCAGAGTTATTGTCTCAATCCCGATATACATACTGAAAAGTACAACTTTCTTAAGTTTTGTCTATGAGTGTATTGAGTGTATTTATATATAGCACGTAAATAAAATTATATAATTTCATTATTCTAGTAAAAGAAGTGTATGATATAATTAATAAAAGTTAAGCTTATTGATTTGAATTATTCGAATTAATGAATTTTATATTATATGAATTGATATTGAATAGATTTCAATTTATTATAAAATAAATAAAGCTTCCAGGGCTAAGTTTCTTGTGCTTTCAATTTCAATTTATGTTTTTATTTTTAAAATCATTTTCAGTCGTGTTTTAGAATATTTTGAAAGAGAGTGCTGAATAAATAATTGAGAATTCCTAGTTTCATAGTATATTGGAAAAATAACAAAATCTAGACAGTTCTACTATAAATTAATAAAAAGACATCTCTTGATCGTGCAATTAAAAGTTATGCAACTAATAATATCATTCCATTCATAATGCTAATTATTTGTTTTGAAAATAGAGCAATCCATAGATAAATCTTTAATTAAAAAGGCATATATTGGATCAAAAAATAATTTATTGATATACGATATGATAAAGGTTGGCGTTCAGCCAGCTGAAATATTGGTAAAATAAATTATTTTTTGATCCAATATATATGCCTTTTTAATTAAATGCTAATTATACAATTCACACTATTTTTCCAAACGGAATTCCTACAAAGTTCCATCTAAATTTTATAGACACTCAATTTGTCACATCACACGGCCAGAATTACTTACATAAATGAGGTCTATCAGAAACACCAAATTGTTTCTACGGAGAAACTGAACAAACTGCTCTTCACCTTATCTACGACTGTCCGAACTTTACAGAAGTGAGACATCGTTTGTTCCCTGATTTAAATGATTTAACTCTCTTACATCAGCCACTTTGTCTATATAAATTTTATGAACACTATCGAATAATACATGAAAATTTGTTAAAATTTAATTATAAGTTCTGATTTATTTGTTGTTTTGTTTGTTTCATTTGTAATAGGCGCAATATCGCGCCTGGTTGATTAATAAAATGAAATATATACACAATAAAAAATATTACGAATGAAAATATTTAAAGGTCACTGTCTCCAAAAATAATTAGATGGTATAATTATCAAGATGGTATAATTAAAAGAGCATCCATTATCTCTTGCAAACTATCCCAAAGGTGGCAACAAAGTTGCAACTCCGAGGTTTGAACGAGAGGCTCGCGTGATAGCAGCGACTTTGTTAATGAGCCGGCCGTGGGAAGAGTTACAGAATTAGCAGGCTATAAGTAATTTGAATGGCAGCAGATAAATGATGAAGAGAGCCCGCGGCGTGGCTGTCCAGCTGTTTGCGGCGATATTCCCACGCGGCCCAGCTGCCGCATTCCACCGCGACATCTGTACTGGGTCACTGGTCCCACATGTTGCCTCCCTCCACTCTCTGATTGAGTGAAAGTTGAGGAAGCCTTTTTTTTTTGTCGCATTCGTATTTTTTTATTATTGATTTGTCAAACCGTTGATCCCTTCAACCTTCTTTGTATAACTGACTTTACTGGCCGAAGTATCTTTATTTTCAAGAATAATGAATGCCGGCCAGGCAGCCTCTATCTTTACAAAGATTTTATTTATAAGTTTCTCATGAGCCTTGAGATGAAAGGATTTAATAAAGATACCCTGATTGCCTTGTGTAGGATTCTTCGTCAACGGTATAGTTTCCCTTTTACTGTATCTATTAAATTAGTGTGTTTATTTTTTTACTTTTGAAGGATGTTGTCAATAAAATGGTTTTAAACCCTACGAAGAACTACAGTAGGAACATCCCAAGTTAAACGATAATGGATAGATGAAAATCGCGTTTTTCGATTCAGAATAATTTAGTGAACAACTTAGTGTACTTTTAAGTGCGCTTAGCGTTGAACAAAACACTTTTATATTGCGTCAAAGCTAGAATCCTAATTTTGCTCGTTATGAAGGCGCGAGAATCATACAATGCTTTCAAAGCATACCTAACAAAATATATATCGGATTACAATTCTTTCTTATCTCCACCCAATCATATCAGGGTATCAAGCTTGTAGAGCTTGAGACTTTTGATGGTGTCTGCTGGGGATGAGTAGAGCTCATCAATGGATGAGTCAATACAGTCAATAATGTGTTTTAGGGTTGTAAGTTAAGAATTGCACTTAGTACACATAGTAGGAAAACCTTGCAACCATTCTGGAAAGTCATTGTCTGTAGATGACCACGTTGACGATTATATCTTCTATGCAAATTAAAATTGTGGTTCCAATGCATCCAATACTTTCACTGGAAGAACATACTTGTATCTGAAGTTAGCGATAAACACATCTCACACCGATTGCTGTTAGTTCACGTTGTGGTTGTCGTGTCCATTGAAGAACCTCAGATGTCTCCATGCATCTCTATCACAGTAGTCGCAATGTCCACTATCTTGGGTGAGTAAAGTTCTGGTCCATGTGAATCTTCTGCAAGGCTGCGGCCATTGCTGGACATGAGAATATGTGGGTAGGTGTTAGTTCCACACCAGGACAATTTTTACATGTCCCGTAAATTCTTGTGCCATCTGGATGTATTTCTATTACTTTATAATGCTTCGTTCTGAATCTTGTGATTATTTTTGTTATTTTTGTCTCAGTGTTTATATCGCATATTTGACCTTTCCTTGTCCTTTGTTGTCTTAGTTGTTTTGTCTTAGTTCCCGCAAGTCGGACTATAACTGTGATCCAAACTCCGCAAGTATTAAAAAGTCGCTAACGGTCCGTACCATTACCATTCTTTTAGAAACAGTCTACACCACGCTGACGAGGGCCAACAGCCCGAAACGTGTTCGTGGTTGAATTTTATTGATTTATCAAGATATTTTCTTGGCCAAATATCATTATTTTAGAAACATTTGGATTTGGAAAAAGAATAAATTAACGAGTTCGAAATAAAATTCATTATTTTTTAACTTTTCTTTGGCAGACTTCAAGGTGAATATCTCCTTATATATAGCTATATGTGTTAATAAAGGCTTGTGTGTGTAAAAAAAAATTGAAGTGTTCGAAAAAAAGTATTTACCTTAGGTTTAGGAAAACGGAAACTGAATTGGATATACCATGTGCTAAGACATATTTGCTATTAAAACTATTAATTGAAGGACCCAGTGAAAGTACTCCAGTTCAAGATGACGCCTTCAAACTATATTTGTGAACCAACAGAAGAAACAAACCAAGACATCCTACTAACAGTTGAAAATACAGTTAGGTCTCAACAACAACAACAAAGCTTTATTATACAGATTCTCCAATCAGAAATGTAGGATCATGTAGGAATAACAGTAATTATACCAGTAATCTCTCAGCAATATTATAGTGTTTTATAATACAATATAAGGCGGCTTATGATTGTAAAACGACATTTGAAAATTATTCCGCATGCGTTTCTTTTGAACGAAAAATCGAAATTTATTTTAAGGATAAATAACGATTATTTCTAACCTTAGGGATGAAGAATGAAAGGATGGGAATTCCTGGACACTTTTATTTTTCCGTTTATCATTACTCCTCACAATTCATCCTTTCATTCTTTATCCCTAAGGTTAGAAATAATCGTTATTTATCCTTAAAATAAATTTCGATTTTTCGTTCAAAAGAAACGCATGCGGGATAATTTTCAAATGTCGTTTTACAATATTACAGTGTATAAATTAAGAAGGAAAAAAGAAAAGGCGCGCGCGCGCTTAGAATAAACTTATATACAAATAGTCGAGAACAAGCAGTTTTTTTTTTTTCTTAAAGAACAAGAATTAGTAGAATTGAAATAAATGTGCATAACTATCACAGGTAACTTTATAGTTTTACATGGATGGATTAAGAGTAGAGGGTTGTTCCGGGTCGTTACTGTCGAAATTCAAAGGTTTATGCCATTCCTTTACTCCTCTCCATATCTTTAGGATTACGGCCACTTAAGATCACATAGTCAAGTATCAAAAATAAAAATGCATATCCTGACCAGGAGCACACGTGATTTACAGAAGGCAGAGCGCCATCTGGTGGAACAGAAATCAACTAAACATCGATTTAGCCTGTTCCCTGATATTTGACCAACCCAATTTCTTGATAAATCATATTGATTTCTGTTCCACCAGATGGCGCTCTGCCTTTTGTAAAGCACATGTGCTCCTGATCAGGATATGCCATCTTTATTTTTGATTTCAACACCTGACCTTTTTATCTTTTTTTTTTTCTTTAATTTTTTTCATAGTCAAGTATGCAACACAAAGAGGAGATTATTCTCCAATTGAAAATCATTGAAACAATGCATTTTGTTTATCGTCCCTTGAAGAACACAAAGGTGGTAATAAAGATTGAGACACAACCTCAGTATTTGAAAATTCAGACAAAAGCTAACCTGTATTCCATGGTTTCGGGTAATGACTCCCAATAGTTCAGAGGCAGTTTCTTGATATCCTACGAGAAAAAATGAAATCGGTCGAACATGCTAAAAAGATATTTAAGCTGATAAATTACGTAGGGCTGATTTTAATGTCAGAATGTAACGTATATTTGCGAAATAGTATTCATGTATCTGTATTCTGGCCTTATAATCATTTCTAAACACCTTTTTGGTACATATATGACCGATTTCATAACTCTTCTCGTAGCATTTTATCAAATCGAAGTCGCCCTTATACTGATGAGGACCACAGTCTGAAACCACGATATATGGATTGTTTTTTGTCTGAATTTGGTTTTGTGCCCATTCTTTAACTATGTGTTCTGCACAGTGTTGGCAAACACTGTTTTAAAACTGGATTTATATATGTCCAGCCACACCAATGAGTGAAAGTGACATCTTGTAAGTACAAAGTTATTTTCTGCATGTGTAGAAATGAGGTACACCTTACAGTAAAATAAGTCGCTAGCTATCACCATCATGGCCATGTTCACTTCGTAGTAAAATTCTATTTCTAATGTATTGCTGTCTGTTGAAAAACTTTTCAGGGTTAATCATCCAATATGTGGATTCTATTTGACTACGGGATGAAGCAAGAAGAGTTTAAAATCGCCCAAAGACTGTGGATGGCTAAAATATGGAGTTTTCCCATGACAGCTGCGAGTGTTTAAATGGCTGAAATGGTTCTGGTGCTCAATGGAGAACTTGTGACTTTCCTCAGGACGGACTACTACCATTGCCAGTGTAGAGGCACATATACACTCATGGATAAAACTTAAGGAAGTGGAATATCTTTGACGTCACCGGTGGTCTGTTTTTTGAAGGAGACAAAGGCAAATTTGTTCGCATTTGGTTATCTCGTGTGTATTCAATAAATATTACCATTAAAAACAAATTAGGCATATCCTGACCCCTAACATGGGCGTTTTAGAGATGGTAGAGCGCTATCTAGTGATCATAGCATAGATTAATATATATCAAATATCTTTCAGTGTTATTGTCTGAATCTCGTTATACATGCTAAAAGGTACAACTTCCTTAAGTTTTGTTCATGAGTATACATCTCTTTCTTGTTTCTCTAGTTGTGGTTTGTATAAATACAATAGGATGATGGATGCACAGTCTTGCTTCGTTTATAAATTGAATTTTAGAGAGAAACGCGCGCGCGCGGCTCTTTCTCCCTTTCTATATTACTAGGATGCTTAATACAGAAAGAATGGATTAAAGCTTCGGATCGGCTTTCGTGGCTTTCAGAACCCGATGTAATAAAGAACAAAGGGAGGGAGCATTCGTATGGCGGAGATAGAGGTGAAATTTTTGGGCCGCTGCAAAAAGAACTACTGCGAGGACATTGCTAATAATGCTTTCATCATTCAGGAACGGAATTAGGGAATTTCCTATACCTTCATATAATATCGATCGACCGTATCAAGACACCTCGGAGATCAGCAGTGAAAGTTGATCCACCATCC
The DNA here is from genome assembly GCA_030710605.1 of Cordylochernes scorpioides. NCBI lineage: Eukaryota > Metazoa > Arthropoda > Arachnida > Pseudoscorpiones > Chernetidae > Cordylochernes > Cordylochernes scorpioides. The sequence continues at coordinate 26,549,531 of CP092873.1, read as the reverse complement.
CCAGTGTCTGGGTAGATAAGCGGCTTAAGACGTAATTTTCATCAACCAAAGGTAAAAAGCCTCTTTAACGACCATTTTCAAAAAGTTTCAAGTTCTTACATTTATAATAATGTCGTGAATAGCAGTCAACCTTTCAACCAGGAAATTTTTTCCCCAAAATTACACAATCTATCGTATATACACTCATGGACAAAACTTAAAGAAGTTGTACCTTTCAGCATGTATATCGGGATTCAGACAATAACTCTGAAAGATATTACAGTGAAATTTATTGAAGCCACACGAGATAACCAAGTATGAACAAAATTGCCTTTGATTCTGTAATTGTACCAATGAATCGAGGAAAATTACATAGGATCTATAGCGCACATTTTTCTATATGGAATACACTTCATATTTTAAGCATAAACCACTCCTTATTTGCTCATATACGGTGGGTTTCACATACATGTAAATTCGAACGTTCTCCTTCAAAAATAAAATAAATACAACTTTCTCAAGTTTTGTCCATGAGTGTATTTCGTATAGGATGTCTACAATTTACAAATATAGGTTTTGGAAGGAAAGAAGGTTTTTTTCAGACAGAGAGTTTATCTTCTTGAAAATATAGCAATCCATAAATAAATCTTTAATTAAAAAGTCATATATTGGATAAAAATATCATTTATTTTACCAATATATGCCTTTTTATTATCTTATGTTTATCATTTTGTTTTTTTTTATCATTATCTTATGTTTACAGTTTGCTTTATTATTTACTCTTTTGTTTAAACATTTAAACATTAATTCTATTTCCAGTTATCACTGTATGCTATAGATGCTTTTGTATTTTCACGTAAATAAACATTTATTTGGAAATTTGAATTTCGTTCTAGACGTGAACATGATTAACTTGATAGAACCCCCACTTTCCCTTTGTAAGCTTCCTCCTCTATATCCCAAAGAGGTGTCAAATGATCACCTAACTAACCATCTATCCAGCTTGAACGGTCGTCCATTGTGGGGACTCACTCTTCCGCCGCGTGTTGGACAAATGTATTGAAGAATGACTTCACCCAGGCAGGACCTTGAGGAGTTCCACAAACAGGGGCAGGAGGAGGCAGTGATCTGGAAAGCTGTCAGAAGAAAGGCTGAAGGAATGCGGTAGCAGATGGTAAGATCACCTGTGCAGCCCCCTTTGCAGGGGCCCAGGGTAGATGGGTGGCCAAGTCACCTAATTGCCCGAGACTTCCTGCTAATGTACCAATTAAAGAGGCCGATTGATGGAGAGTGCTTGCGAAAATCCTTACAGAAGCTGGTGAAAGATTGAAAGAGCGATTATTATTCTAGAATGATATTGCAAGAATTAATTGATGCGATGTATAATATATGTTAGCGCCTTAAAGGTGGTAAGCTTTCATGCCCTCTACCAATAATTAAGTGTGTTGAAAGTCATTTGAGGTTTTTTTCTTTTAGGATGATCGTAAAATAACCTAATTTACTGCTTAATTATCTTCTTAATTAATGGTTTTCTAAATATTTTTCGCTAAAACATATCTTCATCATCAAGCATGCTAAATTAGTTCATATTAGTCACTCAAATATGATTTCCCTAATTCTTTTTTAGCTTCTTGAATTTTCTTATTTTGATGCTTTGATACCTTCTTTACAGAAGTGGACTACGCGCGAGATAAAAACGTCTCATCAATGAACATTACAATGACTAAAAATAGTGGGCTTTTAATGTGATGTGGCTTTCAATTAGACAAAAATTAATGATTCAATTACACTCATGGGGAACAAAACTTAAGAAAGATTTTTTTTATAAGCATAAGTCACACACACTCTCCTTGTTTTTTTTTTTTTAAGGATACAGAAGCAATTTTGTTCACACTTAGTTATCTCGTGTGTCTTTAATAAAAGTCACTGTATATTAAATATCTTTCCTAGTTATTGTCTGAATCCCGATATACATGTTGAGAGGTACAACTTCCTTATGTTTTGTCCATGAGTGGGCATCATAATTTAAAATTCTCATCGTCAATTGTAAATTTTTCAAATAAAACATATTGTATAAGCGCAAAAGGTTTTATTAATACATAGTCTTAAACGCGGATTAGATACGGAGCCGGAAAGTTAAAGAAAAGTGAGATTTATTTAAGTTATATATAAAACAGAATGTTATACTTGTTATAAAAATTAGGAAAATAGCTATAGAGACTGGTTGCTATTCAGGACTATTTATATAATAAATTGTAGATTGTGGTTGTCACTGGTCAGATGTAAGGTCGAAAGTAAGACATTGTTTTAAAGTCTTTGTAATATGAACTTGGTAATTTTATAAAAGGGTTTCTTTATAGGAAGAGAATTCCTATTAGGACAATTTAAAACAATTTTATTGATTCTTCTAATCAACAACAACAACAAAAAAGCCTTTATTTAGGGTCACTGACCCTATACAGGATTCACCAGAGGTATGCATAAGAACAAAGCAGTGAGACAACGGAAATAGCGATATATACAGAGTAAAAAGAGTAGCAGTAAGAAAGTGAGGAGTGAGTATCACTTGGCCTTCTTCTGAGATATGGACTTGTGGAAACCATAAAACGCCGTAGCAATATACTTATTCTGGGTCATATTGTCAATTATTGATGGAAGTGAAGCACAGAGTTGCCCAGTTTTGAGCATAAGGGTTCTTCTTTCTTCTTTCAGAGCAGAGCAATCAAAAATATAGTGAGTGATTTCATTTTGTAGTTTTGAATTACAGAAGGTACAAGTCGGGTCCTCACCGCAGAGCATCTTGGTGTGGTTTTCTCTAAAAAAACTTGAAAGTATTATAACTTGTGCGAGTAGTCTTACAACCGGGAAAGGAAAATCCCCTAAAAGGTATCCCTCCGTCATGAAAGATATGTGAATGTCTTTGTAGTGAGAGTATAGCTTAGATTTATCCATTCTTGTAAGGTCGTTTTGTATAGATTGGTCTGCCGCTGTTTTTAAGAGCCCTGTAATCGCGCTCCTCAGCGTTTCAGGGTCATCACAGGAAACAAGTGCAGGGGATCCATTATCGTTAAGCAGATTAGTGAGCTTTTTAATGAAACCGATGGGTGTGCCCGAAGCATTAGAGAGTTCCCGTGTTCTATTAAAACATATACGTGGCAATCTGTCACTGCTCATATTCAACACCCGCAGCCAATACTTCAGGGTTAATTTTAAGGCTGTTACACTCAATGAGATACGACCGGTTTCTAATCTGATTAGGTAACCTGGAGTGTTGATTCTTCTAATCAATTGTTACAGAAAGAAAAATTAAGATCAAATATAGATAATAAAGAAGTGAATAAAGGGTTGATAAAATGTGTAAGGAAATATATATATAGTTGTATATGTGTACAAATTTCTTCAGCAAGGAAGGTTTCTCCACCTTTAGAGAGTTTTCCTCCAGACTTCTTGAACACTCCTCAGTTCCACGCCGAAGAAGTACTTATCGATGCGCGACTTTGCAGATCCAAGGATGGAGAATTCCTATATTAGGATGATTCCGATTATTACGAACGTTACTTGCTTCATTAACTAAAAATAAAAAATAATAATAAATAATAATAATAATAATAAAAGGGTTTCTAACTTGATGTGGTCGTTAAAGAGGCGTGTTTGGCATTCTAGATGGTTGCTGGGGAGATTGAAGAGATAAGAAAGTTGTACCGGGTTTTGCAACATTGTTGCTGAAAGAGAAGTGGCTCTGAAGAGAGGGCGTCGGTCCCTGGAGAACTTGATGGATGAAGGGCGTCCATCATGTCACAGGCCGCCCAGGTAATATAGTTGAATAGTTAGTTATTCTTTCTCCCTTTATTGAATGAATTCCCTTTTTGTTTCTAATTTTGAATATACAGTTAAACCTGTCTATGGCGCCCCCTCTAAATAGCGCCTTCCTCTCTATAGCGTCCGATTTTAAACATTAAAATGTAAACATTTTACATTAAAAGTGACCTGTCTATAGCACCCTATTTTGGTGAGTCCCAAGAGGAGGAGCTATAGACAGGTTTAAATGTACACCAATAAACCATGTTTTTCGATTTTTTTTTTTGTCGGTCGGTTTCCTCATGTTTGAGGATTCGGCCACAGTTTCTCTTCATCGTTGATGATCTTAAACAAACAAACTTCTCGTGTTTGTTCCAGGTTGAATCCAACAAGATCTTCAATGGGATTCGTCTAGCTCTTTCTGGGTCGTTCCTTTTATCTCCTTCTCTCTATCGTTGATGATCTTGAACAACCTCTCGAGTAAGCGCACTAGCCTGAAGCCAAAAGAAATCAACAAGCATAGGAGCATGTTTACCTCGGTTTAGAAGGGGCAGAACCCGAGAAGGTGAGATGGTATCGCTGGTCAATCTATGGCGACCTAACTGCATCTGATTCCTGGTTAATCAGCATTCCATGGGCTCAGAAGGAACCCAGCTTATATGCTGATTTTGATGTCTGATAGAGCGGACTTTGTTGTCCGATCAAGGACTGGCGTAAGCATTATGTTTGCATTCTACCATAGCTTCTTGGGCAATATTAACAGCCTGTTTTACGACCTTTCTTGATACCGACCTTCCTTTTCCGGGGGTATTTGAAACCATTTTTAAGTAACATCATGTGATAATTATTGGAAGTTCTATGCAAAACATTCCAATATACAACATCTTATATAGATAATAGGCAAAATGCATTATTCAGATATTCTAAAAATTTGTTTAAAGAACCTGTCGAACTTGGGAATAGAACGCACGACTCCTTAAGATTGGCTCATGTTTAAGTTAGCTCTTTTCTTGTCGTTGCCCTTGTCCCCTGTAATTAACGTTCATACACGTAAAATCCAATGCTATACGATTAAACTGATACAGTTTCATACTTTGTCTAAGAGTTTAGGTATTCTATAGAATGACTTGGTGTTCTATACTATGATTTGGAACAGCATGAAATGTAGCAATCATTCCATTCTACACTTTGCCTGAAATGACCAGACCTTCTATAGAATGCCTTAATAACGCATTTTGTCTATTCATACACATTTCAGCTTTACAATTCGATAAAATAATACCTTGTATCAAGGTTAAGGTGAAAATATAAGGATTTCAGGATAAGAAACTTATCCCTGGAAGTCTGATATGTTCACCTTAACATTTCACCTTATTCAGCCCAACAATTGTCAACAGTTGCTTAAAAAAGCGAAGATGAAAGGCGGAATTTATATATATAGAAATATAATGTAAAAACTACTAACACATTTTATATAATGAAAAGGGTAATATAAATAGAAACACACACGCTCTTTATGCGCGAAATTTTCTTTGTCAAATAAACATTTTACTGAATCGTTTACTGAAATGATAAAAATAAGAGCAGTAATAAATTGTTTATTTGAAAAACAGACATTCTCCTTTAAATATTTCCATTTAATAAATACAGATGGCGCGATTTTGTCTTATAATTAATTGATACCAGAAAAGAGAAAGGCAATAAATGAATCAATCACAAATTGCCTTCAACATCTTAAGGCAACACTGGCTCGTGCTGGGTGAGACTGCTTGGAAACATTGTACGGAGTAAAAATGAAAAAAAATCGTCGTAATTAGTGGATAAAAATCTTATTTATTAAAAATATTCCATAATAAAATCTCAATTTGATTCTATATATGTGTTTCTATAAGAACACGGGGCTCTGGCACATTTGTAAGTGCAAAGTAGAATTGGTTTTTATATGTGTAGACATGTGGTGCGCTTACATTAAAAGCAGTCGCTAACTATCCACCATGATTATCATGGCCTGTACCACATGCACTAGGGATAATAACAAATAATATGAAGAGCACTAGTGAATGTACCCGATATCGCCAGGTGTTAAC
>CP092873.1:26106687-26543567 GCA_030710605.1 Cordylochernes scorpioides | reverse complement strand
GTCTGCGGAATAAACCACAACGATCCAGAGCTGTGGAGATACCACCAACTGATGTCTGCGGGAATAAACCACAACGATCCAGAGCTGTGGAGATGCCACAACTGATGTCTGCGGAATAAACCACAACGATCCAGAGCTGTGGAGATACCACCAACTGATGTCTGCGGAATAAACCACAACGATCCAGAGCTGTGGAGATACCACCAACTGATTTCTGCGGGAATAAACCACAACTATCCAGAGCTGTAGAGATACCACCAACTGATGTCTGCGGGAATAAACCACAACGACCAGAGCTGTGGAGATACCACCAACTGAAGTCTGCGGAATAAACCACAACGATCCAGAGCTGTGGAGATACCACCAACTGAAGTCTGCGGGAATAAACCACAACGATCCAGAGCTGTGGAGATGCCACCAACTGATGTCTGCGGAATAAACCACAACGATCCAGAGCTGTGGAGATACCACCAACTGAAGTCTGCGGGAATAAATCACAACGATCCAGAGCTGTGGAGATGCCACCAACTGATGTCTGCGGAATAAACCACAACGATCCAGAGCTGTGGAGATACCACCAACTGAAGTCTGCGGGAATAAATCACAACGATCCAGAGCTGTGGAGATGCCACCAACTGATGTCTGCGGAATAAACCACAACGATCCAGAGCTGTGGAGATACCACCAACTGATGTCTGCGGGAATAAACCACAACGATCCAGAGCTGTGGAGATACCACCAACTGATGTCTGCGGGAATAAACCACAACGATCCAGAGCTGTGGAGATACCACCAACTGATGTCTGCGAGAATAAACCACAACGATCCAGAGCTGTGGAGATACCACCAAATGATGTCTGCGGGAATAAAACACAACGATCCAGAGCTGTGGAGATACCACCAAATGATGTCTGCGGGAATAAACCACAACGATCCAGAGCTGTGGAGATACCACCAACTGATGTCTGCGGAATAACCACAACGATCTAGAACTGTGGAGATAACACCAACTGATGTCTGCGGGAATAAATCACAACGATCCAGAGCTGTGGAGATACCACCAACTGATGTCTGCGGGAATAAACCACAACGATTCAGAGCTGTGGAGATGCCACCAACTGATGTCTGCGGAATAAACCACAACGATCTAGAACTGTGGAGATAACACCAACTGATGTCTGCGGGAATAAATCACAACGATCCAGAGCTGTGGAGATACCACCAACTGATGTCTGCGGGAATAAATCACAACGATTCAGAGCTGTGGAGATGCCACCAACTGATGTCTGCGGAATAAACCACAACGATCTAGAACTGTGGAGATACCACCAACTGATGTCTGCGGGAATAAACCACAACGATCCAGAGCTGTGGAGATGCCACCAACTGATGTCTGCGGAATAAACCACAACGATCCAGAGCTGTGGAGATGCCACCAACTGATGTCTGCGGAATAAACCACAACGATCCAAAGCTGTGGAGATACCACCAACTGAAGTCTGCGGGAATAAACCACAACGATCCAGAGCTGTGGAGATGCCACCAACTGATGTCTGCGGAATAAACCACAACGATCCAGAGCTGTGGAGATACCACCAACTGATGTCTGCGGGAATAAACCACAACGATCCAGAGCTGTGGAGATACCACCAACTGATGTCTGCGGGAATAAACCACAACTATCCAGAGCTGTAGAGATACCACCAACTGATGTCTGCGGGAATAAACCACAACGATCCAGAGCTGTGGAGATACCACCAACTGAAGTCTGCGGAATAAACCACAACGATCCAGAGCTGTGGAGATACCACCAACTGAAGTCTGCGGGAATAAACCACAACGATCCAGAGCTGTGGAGATGCCACCAACTGATGTCTGCGGAATAAACCACAACGATCCAGAGCTGTGGAGATACCACCAACTGATGTCTGCGGGAATAAACCACAACGATCCAGAGCTGTGGAGATACCACCAACTGATGTCTGCGGGAATAAACCACAACGATCCAGAGCTGTGGAGATACCACCAACTGATGTCTGCGAGAATAAACCACAACGATCCAGAGCTGTGGAGATACCATCAACTGATGTCTGCGGGAATAAACCACAACGATCCAGAGCTGTGGAGATGCCACCAACTGATGTCTGCGGAATAAACCACAACGATCCAGAGCTGTGGAGATACCATCAACTGATGTCTGCGGGAATAAACCACAATGATCCAGAGCTGTGGAGATACCACCAACTGATGTCTGCGGGAATAAACAACAACGATCCAGAGCTGTTGAGATACCACCAACTGATGTCTCCGGGAATAAACCACAACGATCCAGAGCTGTGGAGATACCACCAACTGAAGTCTGCGGAATAAACCATAACGATCCAGAGCTGTGGAGATGCCACCAACTGATGTCTGCGGGAATAAACCACAACGATTCAGAGCTGTGGAGATGCCACCAACTGATGTCTGCGGAATAAACCACAACGATCTAGAACTGTGGAGATAACACCAACTGATGTCTGCGGGAATAAACCACAACGATCCAGAGCTGTGGAGATGCCACCAACTGATGTCTGCGGAATAAACCACAACGATCCAGAGCTGTGGAGATACCACCAACCGATGTCTGCGGGAATAAACCACAACGATCCAGAGCTGTGGAGATACCACCAACTGATGTCTGCGGGAATAAACCACAACTATCCAGAGCTGTAGAGATACCACCAACTGAAGTCTGCGGGAATAAACCACAACGATCCAGAGCTGTGGAGATGCCACCAACTGATGTCTGCGGAATAAACCACAACGATCCAGAGCTGTGGAGATACCACCAACTGATGTCTGCGGGAATAAACCACAACGATCCAGAGCTGTGGAGATACCACCAACTGATGTCTGCGGGAATAAACCACAACGATCCAGAGCTGTGGAGATACCACCAACTGATGTCTGCGGGAATAAACCACAACTATCCAGAGCTGTAGAGATACCACCAACTGAAGTCTGCGGGAATAAACCACAACGATCCAGAGCTGTGGAGATGCCACCAACTGATGTCTGCGGAATAAACCACAACGATCCAGAGCTGTGGAGATACCACCAACCGATGTCTGCGGGAATAAACCACAACGATCCAGAGCTGTGGAGATACCACCAACTGATGTCTCCGGGAATAAACCACAACTATCCAGAGCTGTAGAGATACCACCAACTGAAGTCTGCGGGAATAAACCACAACGATCCAGAGCTGTGGAGATGCCACCAACTGATGTCTGCGGAATAAACCACAACGATCCAGAGCTGTGGAGATACCACCAACTGATGTCTGCGGGAATAAACCACAACGATCCAGAGCTGTGGAGATGCCACCAACTGATGTCTGCGGAATAAACCACAACGATCCAGAGCTGTGGAGATACCACCAACTGATGTCTGCGGGAATAAACCACAACGTTCCAGAGCTGTGGAGATACCACCAACTGATGTCTGCGGGAATAAACCACAACGATCCAGAGCTGTAGAGATACCACCAACTGATGTCTCCGGGAATAAACCACAACGATCCAGAGCTGTGGAGATACCACCAACTGATGTCTCCGGGAATAAACCACAACGATCCAGAGCTGTGGAGATACCACCAACTGAAGTCTGCGGAATAAACCACAACGATCCAAAGCTGTGGAGATACCACCAACTGAAGTCTGCGGGAATAAACCACAACGATCCAGAGCTGTGGAGATGCCACCAACTGATGTCTGCGGGAATAAACCACAACGATTCAGAGCTGTGGAGATGCCACCAACTGATGTCTGCGGAATAAACCACAACGATCTAGAACTGTGGAGATAACACCAACTGATGTCTGCGGGAATAAACCACAACGATCCAGAGCTGTGGAGATACCACCAACTGATGTCTGCGGGAATAAACCACAACGATCCAGAGTTGTAGAGATACCATCAACTGATGTCTGCAGGAATAAACCAAAACGATCCAGAGCTGTGGAGATACCACCAACTGAAGTCTGCGGAATAAACCACAACGATCCAGAGCTGTGGAGATACCACCAACTGAAGTCTGCGGGAATAAACCACAACGATCCAGAGCTGTGGAGATGCCACCAACTGATGTCTGCGGAATAAACCACAACGATCCAGAGCTGTGGAGATACCACCAACTGATGTCTGCGGGAATAAACCACAACGATCCAGAGCTGTTGAGATCCCACCAACTGATGTCTGCGGGAATAAAACACAACGATCCAGAGCTGTGGAGATACCACCAACTGATGTCTGCGGGAATAAACCACAACGATTCAGAGCTGTGGAGATACCACCAACTGATGTCTGCGGAATAAACCACAACGATCTAGAACTGTGGATATAACCCCAACTGATGTCTGCGGGAATAAATCACAACGATCCAGAGCTGTGGAGATACCACCAACTGATGTCTGCGGGAATAAACCACAACGATTCAGAGCTGTGGAGATTCCACCAACTGATGTCTGCGGAATAAACCACAACGATCTAGAACTGTGGAGATACCACCAACTGATGTCTGCGGGAATAAAACACAACGATCCAGAGCTGTGGAGATACCACCAACTGAAGTCTGCGGAATAAACCACAACGATCCAGAGCTGTGGAGATACCACCAACTGAAGTCTGCGGGAATAAACCACAACGATCCAGAGCTGTGGAGATGCCACCAACTGATGTCTGCGGAATAAACCACAACGATCCAGAGCTGTGGAGATACCACCAACTGAAGTCTGCGGGAATAAATCACAACGATCCAGAGCTGTGGAGATGCCACCAACTGATGTCTGCGGAATAAACCACAACGATCCAGAGCTGTGGAGATACCACCAACTGAAGTCTGCGGGAATAAATCACAACGATCCAGAGCTGTGGAGATGCCACCAACTGATGTCTGCGGAATAAACCACAACGATCCAGAGCTGTGGAGATACCACCAACTGATGTCTGCGGGAATAAACCACAACGATCCAGAGCTGTGGAGATACCACCAACTGATGTCTGCGGGAATAAACCACAACGATCCAGAGCTGTGGAGATACCACCAACTGATGTCTGCGAGAATAAACCACAACGATCCAGAGCTGTGGAGATACCACCAAATGATGTCTGCGGGAATAAAACACAACGATCCAGAGCTGTGGAGATACCACCAAATGATGTCTGCGGGAATAAACCACAACGATCCAGAGCTGTGGAGATACCACCAACTGATGTCTGCGGAATAAACCACAACGATCTAGAACTGTGGAGATAACACCAACTGATGTCTGCGGGAATAAATCACAACGATCCAGAGCTGTGGAGATACCACCAACTGATGTCTGCGGGAATAAACCACAACGATTCAGAGCTGTGGAGATGCCACCAACTGATGTCTGCGGAATAAACCACAACGATCTAGAACTGTGGAGATAACACCAACTGATGTCTGCGGGAATAAATCACAACGATCCAGAGCTGTGGAGATACCACCAACTGATGTCTGCGGGAATAAATCACAACGATTCAGAGCTGTGGAGATGCCACCAACTGATGTCTGCGGAATAAACCACAACGATCTAGAACTGTGGAGATACCACCAACTGATGTCTGCGGGAATAAACCACAACGATCCAGAGCTGTGGAGATGCCACCAACTGATGTCTGCGGAATAAACCACAACGATCCAGAGCTGTGGAGATGCCACCAACTGATGTCTGCGGAATAAACCACAACGATCCAAAGCTGTGGAGATACCACCAACTGAAGTCTGCGGGAATAAACCACAACGATCCAGAGCTGTGGAGATGCCACCAACTGATGTCTGCGGAATAAACCACAACGATCCAGAGCTGTGGAGATACCACCAACTGATGTCTGCGGGAATAAACCACAACGATCCAGAGCTGTGGAGATACCACCAACTGATGTCTGCGGGAATAAACCACAACTATCCAGAGCTGTAGAGATACCACCAACTGATGTCTGCGGGAATAAACCACAACGATCCAGAGCTGTGGAGATACCACCAACTGAAGTCTGCGGAATAAACCACAACGATCCAGAGCTGTGGAGATACCACCAACTGAAGTCTGCGGGAATAAACCACAACGATCCAGAGCTGTGGAGATGCCACCAACTGATGTCTGCGGAATAAACCACAACGATCCAGAGCTGTGGAGATACCACCAACTGATGTCTGCGGGAATAAACCACAACGATCCAGAGCTGTGGAGATACCACCAACTGATGTCTGCGGGAATAAACCACAACGATCCAGAGCTGTGGAGATACCACCAACTGATGTCTGCGAGAATAAACCACAACGATCCAGAGCTGTGGAGATACCATCAACTGATGTCTGCGGGAATAAACCACAACGATCCAGAGCTGTGGAGATGCCACCAACTGATGTCTGCGGAATAAACCACAACGATCCAGAGCTGTGGAGATACCATCAACTGATGTCTGCGGGAATAAACCACAATGATCCAGAGCTGTGGAGATACCACCAACTGATGTCTGCGGGAATAAACAACAACGATCCAGAGCTGTTGAGATACCACCAACTGATGTCTCCGGGAATAAACCACAACGATCCAGAGCTGTGGAGATACCACCAACTGAAGTCTGCGGAATAAACCATAACGATCCAGAGCTGTGGAGATGCCACCAACTGATGTCTGCGGGAATAAACCACAACGATTCAGAGCTGTGGAGATGCCACCAACTGATGTCTGCGGAATAAACCACAACGATCTAGAACTGTGGAGATAACACCAACTGATGTCTGCGGGAATAAACCACAACGATCCAGAGCTGTGGAGATGCCACCAACTGATGTCTGCGGAATAAACCACAACGATCCAGAGCTGTGGAGATACCACCAACCGATGTCTGCGGGAATAAACCACAACGATCCAGAGCTGTGGAGATACCACCAACTGATGTCTGCGGGAATAAACCACAACTATCCAGAGCTGTAGAGATACCACCAACTGAAGTCTGCGGGAATAAACCACAACGATCCAGAGCTGTGGAGATGCCACCAACTGATGTCTGCGGAATAAACCACAACGATCCAGAGCTGTGGAGATACCACCAACTGATGTCTGCGGGAATAAACCACAACGATCCAGAGCTGTGGAGATACCACCAACTGATGTCTGCGGGAATAAACCACAACGATCCAGAGCTGTGGAGATACCACCAACTGATGTCTGCGAGAATAAACCACAACGATCCAGAGCTGTGGAGATACCACCAACTGATGTCTGCGGGAATAAACCACAACGATCCAGAGCTGTGGAGATGCCACCAACTGATGTCTGCGGAATAAACCACAACGATCCAGAGCTGTGGAGATACCACCAACTGATGTCTGCGGGAATAAACCACAACGTTCCAGAGCTGTGGAGATACCACCAACTGATGTCTGCGGGAATAAACCACAACGATCCAGAGCTGTAGAGATACCACCAACTGATGTCTCCGGGAATAAACCACAACGATCCAGAGCTGTGGAGATACCACCAACTGATGTCTCCGGGAATAAACCACAACGATCCAGAGCTGTGGAGATACCACCAACTGAAGTCTGCGGAATAAACCACAACGATCCAGAGCTGTGGAGATACCACCAACTGAAGTCTGCGGGAATAAACCACAACGATCCAGAGCTGTGGAGATGCCACCAACTGATGTCTGCGGGAATAAACCACAACGATTCAGAGCTGTGGAGATGCCACCAACTGATGTCTGCGGAATAAACCACAACGATCTAGAACTGTGGAGATAACACCAACTGATGTCTGCGGGAATAAACCACAACGATCCAGAGCTGTGGAGATACCACCAACTGATGTCTGCGGGAATAAACCACAACGATCCAGAGTTGTAGAGATACCATCAACTGATGTCTGCAGGAATAAACCAAAACGATCCAGAGCTGTGGAGATACCACCAACTGAAGTCTGCGGAATAAACCACAACGATCCAGAGCTGTGGAGATACCACCAACTGAAGTCTGCGGGAATAAACCACAACGATCCAGAGCTGTGGAGATGCCACCAACTGATGTCTGCGGAATAAACCACAACGATCCAGAGCTGTGGAGATACCACCAACTGATGTCTGCGGGAATAAACCACAACGATCCAGAGCTGTTGAGATCCCACCAACTGATGTCTGCGGGAATAAAACACAACGATCCAGAGCTGTGGAGATACCACCAACTGATGTCTGCGGGAATAAACCACAACGATTCAGAGCTGTGGAGATACCACCAACTGATGTCTGCGGAATAAACCACAACGATCTAGAACTGTGGATATAACCCCAACTGATGTCTGCGGGAATAAATCTCAACGATCCAGAGCTGTGGAGATACCACCAACTGATGTCTGCGGGAATAAACCACAACGATTCAGAGCTGTGGAGATTCCACCAACTGATGTCTGCGGAATAAACCACAACGATCTAGAACTGTGGAGATACCACCAACTGATGTCTGCGGGAATAAACCACAACGATCCAGAGCTGTGGAGATACCACCAACTGATGTCTGCGGGAATAAACCACAACGATCCAGAGCTGTGGAGATAACACCAACTGATGTCTGCGGGAATAAACCACAACGATCCAGAGCTGTGGAGATACCACCAACTGATGTCTGCGGGAATAAACCACAACGATCCAGAGCTGTGGAGATACCACCAACTGATGTCTGCGGGAATAAACCACAACGATCCAGAGCTGTGGAGATACCACTAACTGATGTCTGCGAGAATAAACCACAACGATCTAGAGCTGTGGAGATACCACCAACTGATGTCTGCGGGAATAAACCAAAACGATCCAGAGCTGTGGAGATACCACCAACTGATGTCTGCGAGAATAAACCACAACGATCCAGAGCTGTGGAGATACCACCAACTGATGTCTGCGGGAATAAACCACAACGATCCAGAGCTGTGGAGATACCACCAACTGATGTCTGCGAGAATAAACCACAACGATCCAGAGCTGTGGAGATACCACCAACTGACACTCGGATTTTCCTGGAAAATCTCTTGTAGATTTCTTGAAAAAGCCATGGTCCACTTGTGCTATGTGAGCAGAAGAACTTAAATTGACTTGTTCCATATGTAAATACCTGCTTTCTTTCCTCTTTTCGCTCTCCACTTCTCCCATCCATATTTCCAAAATTTTTTAATTTTATTTATTTTTTTTTTAATTCTTCTTATTTCTTTATTCTTTCTTATAATCTGTATATATTTACCATATGTATCTTATATAAAGAAAAAAAGATATGATTTCTGTTGTTTTGGATCATATTGATTTGTATGCTATGGTGGTGCAGTCGTGGCTATAATAATAATAATAGTCTTGATCAGAGGTTTCTTTAATTGAGCTAAGAGATATATATGAAAAACAAAATTTGATTAAAGTACTGCCTGGCTTTAGGCATAAGAATAAAAAAAGAAAAGCTTATTTACATAATGTACAAAAATTTTGGGTCGGCCCAATCGGGGATGAACAACAACCAGTTTATATAGTGGAAGCGTGACCTCTGGCGGTCGATTTATACAGAGTATTTTAATCTATGAAATTATAATTTTAAATAAAATAATATTTTTATATAACATTTTTAAATAAAATATTTCAATATAACATTTTAAATACATGATTTTAATATAACATTTCCTAAATAAAATCTTTATGTAACATTTCCCCCCTGTGAAGAAAATAATATGGGCAGATTAAGAGTAAAGTAATGAAAATATAGCTTTAAAAAAGAAGGTAAAATATTGATAGAAAGAAAAGATGAAAGATGATATTCACTTATCATATTGGTTTTTGTATGGTAACCAATAGACAGGAAAGTACAATAGTTAAATGATAAAAATGTGATATTCCATAATCATATTGGTTTGTTGTTAACCAATAGATTGGAAAAGACATGAAAAATAGTACACATATATTATTAATGAGGAAGAAAAGAAAATGAATGAAAATTAAAAAGTGAGAAATAAAAGGATGATATCCCTTGATCATATTGGCTTGTTGTGAGCCAATAGATTAGGAAAAACATGAGAAAATGTCATTATTAAAAATAAGAAAAATGCATGATATTTACAAAAGTATATAAATGAAAATTTAAATATGATAGCATTGAAAAAAACATTGGATGATTATAAGAAAAAAAAAAGCATTTGTAAAAAAGCAATAAGTTGAGACAAAGTTTATGTACAAAAGGCAAAATGTGAAAACAAGGGTTGAACATGTAAATAAAAATTAATGGTAAGAATAAAGAATGGGCATTGAAAAAAAGAATCAAGGTGAACTAAAAATGAGTTAAAATTTACATATGTTGGTCTCGCTGAATTTACATATTTGCAGAAACGCTTTCAGATATTAAAAGGTAATGGAGGTAAATATCAAATTTTTAAAATAATAACATATTAAGAAAGGAGATTAAATAAGAAAATATCAAAAGTTTGAGAATTTCAAATATGTGAGATAGAAATGTGAAGCTATAGGGTATTGTGTTTATATGATAATCAATAGGGAATTCGGAACATATTGAAAAATAATTTGATAATATGAGAAACATTAAGGTTTAGCTAATTTTTAATAAAGAAATTGAATGTGAGAAAGATGTTAATTTGTTGTTGTTGTCCTCCCGGCCGACTGCTTTGCATTTGGCGTATTAAACTGATATGGTGTAAATGGTTTAACTTAATTGTAAATATTTAATGGTAAAGTATGAAAAGAGATATATTTAGGAGAGATATAGAAATAGTTATGCAGAGAAAATAAAGAATTTTAAATTTTAAATGGCAAATATATTTAAGAAATGACATAAAAGGGATGTAACTATAATAAAATAAGTGATTGAAAACTATTGTAAACAATAGAGAAAAAGTTAAAACGGGGTAAATTATGTAAAATGTAGACACAAAGTACCTTGAAATGGATGATGGGCTGGATTTGAAGATCTCGGGAAATGGCTGGCGTTGGGCGGAAGGTGTGATGGCTGTAGATGGAGATGGTGTTGCAGAGGATGGGTGGAGTTGATTTTCGGAGATAGCTGTTTGCTTGTGGAGAATATGTTTTCTTGTGAAGAATGCTATGGTTGTTTGTGGAGAATGCTATGGTTGTTTGTTGATGCTATGTTTGTTTGTTGGCTCTATGGTTGTTTGTTGATTCTATGGTTGTTTGGAGATGGGTATGGTTGTTTGGAGATGGGTATGCTTGTTTGGAGATGGCTATGTTTGCTTGGAGATGGCTATGTTTGTTTGGAGATGGCTATGTTTGCTTGGAGATGGCTATGTTTGCTTGGAGATGGCTATGTTTGCTTGGAGATGGCTATGTTTGATTGGAAATGGCTATGTTTGATTGTGGATGATTATGTTTGTTTGTGGAGGCTATGTTTTCTTGGAGATGTGTATGTTTGATTGTAGAAGGCTATGTTTAATTTTGGGGATGTCTATGATCGTTTAAGATGGCTATGTTGTTGAGGCTTATGGACCTTCGAGGTCTGGATAGCCATTACTGCTCCAGGGATGTAGTGGTCTATTTTTGATTGTAGAAGAATTTCCATATTAGTAAATAACCTATTTTTAGGTGGAGGATTTGCATAGTTGAATTTGAAAATTTTGCTTTTGCCATTTAAAAAAATAAACAGGTAAATATCCTGTCGACTATTCTTATATAAAGAAAAAAAAGATATGATTTCTGTTGTTTTGGATCATATTGATTTGTATGCTATGGTGGTGCAGTCGTGGCTATAATAATAATAATAGTCTTGATCAGAGGTTTCTTTAATTGAGCTAAGAGATATATATGAAAAACAAAATTTGATTAAAGTACTGCCTGGCTTTAGGCATAAGAATAAAAAAAGAAAAGCTTATTTACATAATGTACAAAAATTTTGGGTCGGCCCAATCGGGGATGAACAACAACCAGTTTATATAGTGGAAGCGTGACCTCTGGCGGTCGATTTATACAGAGTATTTTAATCTATGAAATTATAATTTTAAATAAAATAATATTTTTATATAACATTTTTAAATAAAATATTTCAATATAACATTTTAAATACATGATTTTAATATAACATTTCCTAAATAAAATCTTTATGTAACATGTATATATTCATTCACCATTTTATTTCCCACTTTCTCCGTTTTGTAACCCCAAGGAGAATCCCCTGTAAGACCTGTGTGTCTTAATAAAGGCTTTTGTGTGTGTGTGTGTGATACCACCAACTGATGTCTGCGGGAATAAACCACAACGATCCAGAGCTGTGGAGATACCACCAACTGATGTCTGCGGGAATAAACCACAACGATCCAAAGCTGTGGAGATACCACCAACTGATGTCTGCGAGAATAAACCACAACGATCCAGAGCTGTGCAGATACCACCAACTGAAGTCTGCGGGAATAAACCACAACGATCCAGAGCTGTGGAGATGCCACCAACTGATGTCTGCGGGAATAAACCACAACGATTCAGAGCTGTGGAGATACCACCAACTGATGTCAGCGGGAATAAACCACAATGATCCAGAGCTGTGGAGATGCCACCAACTGATGTCTGCGGAAAAAAACACAACGATACAGAGCTGTGGAGATACCACCAACTGAAGTCTGCGAGAATAAACCACAACGATCCAGAGCTGTAGAGATACCACCAACTGATGTCTGCGGGAATAAACCACAACGATCCAGAGCTGTGGAGATACCACCAACTGATGTCTGCGGGAATAAACCACAACGATCCAGAGCTGTGGAGATACCACCAACTGATGTCTACGGGAATAGACCACAACGATTCAGAGCTGTGGAGATACCACCAACTGATGTCTGCGAGAATAAACCACAACGATCCAGAGCTGTGGATATACCACCAACTGATGTCTGCGGGAATAAACCACAACGATCCAGAGCTGTAGAGATACCACCAACTGAAGTCTGCGAGAATAAACGACAACGATCCAGAGCTGTGGAGATACCACCAACTGATGTCTGCGGGAATAAACCACAACGATCCATAGCTGTGGAGATACCACCGATTTATGTCTGCGAGAATAAACCACAACGATCCAGAGCTGTGGAGATACCACCAACTGATGTCTGCGGGAATAAACCACAACGATCCAGAGCTGTGGAGATACCACCAACTGATGTCTGCGGGAATAAACCACAACGATCCAGATCTGTGGGGATACCACCAACTTATGTCTGCGGGAATAAACCACAACGATCCAGAGCTGTGGAGATACCACCAACTGATGTCTGCGGGAATAAACCACAACGATCCAGAGCTGTGGAGATACTACCAACTGATGTCTACGGGAATAAACCACAACGATCCAGAGCTGTGGAGATACCACCAACTGATGTCTGCGGGAATAAACCACAGCGATCCAGAGCTGTGGAGATACCACCAACTGATGTCTGCGGGATTAAACCACAACGATCCAGAGCTGTGGAGATACCACCAACTGATGTCTGCGGGAATAAACCACAACGATCCAGAGCTGTGGAGATACCACCAACTGATGTCTGCGGGAATAAACCAAAACGATCCAGAGCTGTGGAGATACCACCAACTGATGTCTACGGGAATAGACCACAACGATTCAGAGCTGTGGAGATACCACCAACTGATGTCTGCGAGAATAAACCACAACGATCCAGAGCTGTGGATATACCACCAACTGATGTCTGCGGGAATAAACCACAACGATCCAGAGCTGTAGAGATACCATCAACTGAAGTCTGCGAGAATAAACGACAACGATCCAGAGCTGTGGAGATACCACCAACTGATGTCTGCGGGAATAAACCACAACGATCCAGAGCTGTGGAGATACCACCAACTGAAGTCTGCGAGAATAAACGACAACGATCCAGAGCTGTGGAGATACCACCAACTGATATCTACGGGAATAAACCACAACGATCCAGAGCTGTGGAGATACCACCAACTGAAGTCTGCGAGAATAAACGACAACGATCCAGAGCTGTGGAGATACCACCAACAGAGGTCTGCGGGAATAAACCACAACGATCCAGAGCTGTGGAGATATCACCAACTGATGTCTACGGGAATAGACCACAACGATTCAGAGCTGTGGAGATAACACCAACTGATGTCTGCGGGAATAAACCACAACGATCCAGAGCTGTGTAGATACCACCAACTGAAGTCTGCGGGAATAGACCATAACGATCCAGAGCTGTGGAGATACCACCAACTGATGTCTGCGGGAATAAACCACAACGATCCAGATCTGTGGAGATACCACCAACTGATGTCTGCGGCAATAAACCACAACGATCCAGAGCTGTGGAAATAACACCAACTGATGTCTGCGGCAATAAACCACAACGATCCAGAGCTGGTGCTGACAAATTAGTTGAGCTATCTGAGAGGCCCGGATGTCAATACCATTTGCCCGCCATCCTTCCGTTGCTGTTGAGCTAACGACTTTGGTCACAATCGGTGTGAATGGTTTAATGTTGGAAGCTGTGGGACAATTTTATTGTAATGGACCAAAATGGTCTTTTCTATTATATTTATGTTAATGAGCGAAAGAGAGAAATTTTTCAATTCTTTCGTACAATTGTCGATTCATCAATGGTGAACCCTTTCACCAATTTCGCCAATTTGATCTAACAGAAAACTACAACTATTACATAAAAATATTCTGCTTATAGAATTTGTATTTTAATTCATGATTAGTAAAATGGTGTTTTTTCAATGTTTATATGCCTTTGTAATTGTAGAGATCATTGACGTTTTTTTTTTTTTTGCGCTACGGACACAGCTCTCTCTTGTAAAGAAATCTCAACATATTTCTCTTACCTCCGCTTTTTTTTTTTAATATATCTCCGAAGAATCTTATAAAAGTCTGGATGGCCATAATAAGTTCTTGGAGGATATTTGATAGAATGAAATGTCATCTTTAGGAGGTAGTAAAGTAATTCAGCTAGATTCAATCATGACTGTTAAAAACATGAGGAAGTTAATAAATTTAAATGCGTTGCCTAGGAGAAATTCTTATTTATGGTATAATATATTACTAACCACAAGTAAACTTATAGTAATAATGATGAAATTCATAAATAAAAGTAAATTCGCTGAGGGAGGAGTTTCTTTTTATAACGGTAATACCAGCTTTCGGGCTCAACAGCCCTTCGACAGGTATAACTTTCCATACCTTTCGAAGGGCTGTTACACCCAAAAGCTTGTATTGCCGTTATGTAAAAAGATACTCTTTCCTCGGCGAATTTTCTTCTATTCATAATTTTACCGAAGGGATTAAGATATTAATAATGGAATTTATATACAGAAACAACATCATTAAGACAGAGGCTGTCTGGCCGGTATTCATAGTTTTTAAAATAAAGACAATTAAGCTCAAAAACACAGATTGGTCTGGGTAAAACCGAAGAAAATATACAAAATAAATACAAGAATAAAAGGCACTGGTATCACATAGTGTTGGATAGGGATTCCAAAGTTTCAAACTTATCATTTTATGTTAAAAATAGTATAAAATACATGTTTCATGATTTTTTTTTTCAGGATGTCCCATAGAGAGAGAGATAAAGCCAACTTTTTGATCGTTGAGGTACAGATTACACCACGTTGATGAAGACCAACAGCCTGAAATACGTATATGGCTAGTTTTTATTAATTAATCAAGAAACGGTATTTGGTCAATTCAGAAATAGTTAAAAATCAACGATTAGTTGATATTTATTCCAAAAGATGGCGAAAGCTATCAACAACTTTTAGCTGCACGATCAGGAGATGCCTTTTTAAAATTTATTCATTTCAATTATGCTTTTTTAGAAGAATGTTTTTTATTTTTTTCGTTAAACTATTAATTCGGCTTCAATTTGAGACTGACTGCATTTTTATAAGCTGGAGTTGTACAAAATATATAGGTGTTGAGTACAGAGATTCTTCCTTTCTTTATCGTATGTATATGTGGAAAACAGGGAGAAAATGACAGGTTTTACGAACATCAGGAGATATACACTGCGTGACATTGAAAATGGAACACCAAGAAATAGTGGCCAGAAAATTATGCAAATTTCAGGGTAGACGCGCCTAACCGAGTTATGCAAATGATGTAAAATGCGAAGCTCTCGTGCGCACATGGAGTAAGATATAAGGGGAGGAACTTGCAGAAAGGACAGTATTCGTGTCGTTATTTCTTCAAGGAAAATCATTGTAGAAATTTTGTTCTTGTGTCAAAAGACACGTGTAGTAACAGATAATGCCAGGTCATCGTAAACGGAGGCAGTTCAAGCAGACAGACGCTTTTACGAGGGGCATGGTGATCGGACTGAAAAGGGCAGGTTGGTCCATACGTCAAAATCGCAGCTGATACACACCTTGGTGCGTCCACGGTGCACCGACTGTGGAGAAGATGGTTGGAACAAGGAAATGTGGCAATTTATAGGAATATCGGTGCAACCAGAGTGACGTCAGCACGTGTGGATCGGCGTATCCTTCGACAAGCAGTGGCGGCCCCACAAGCCACTTGTACCGCCATCCTGCAACATGTGCAAGACACCCTAGATCATTCCATCTCGACCAGAACCATTTCCCGTCGATTGGTTGCTAATGGCTTGCACTCATGCCGTACGCTAAGAAGACTGCCATTGACCCCACCGAATAGGCGCCAACGTTTGGAATGGTGCCGGGCTAGATCGACGTGGATGACGGAATGGAACAGGGTCGTGTTCTCAGATGAGTCGCGTTTCTGCTTGTCCAGTGATAGTCGCCGTGTACGCGTGTGGCGTCGACGTGGAGAAAGGTCCAATCCGTCAGCAATTGTGGAACGCCCCACCGTGCGACAACGTGGAATCATGGTTTGGGGCGCAATCGCGTATGATTCCAGGTCACCTTTGCTTCGTATTCAGGGCACTATGACGGCCCAACGATACGTTGATGATGTGCTGCGACCGGTGACACTCCCCTACCTTCAGGGGGCACCCAATGCCCTTTATCAGCAGGATAACGCCCGACCGCACACTGCTTGCATTAGCCAACAAGCTCTGCAAGATGTACGGATGCTTCCCTGGCCACTGTACTCTCCTGATCTCTCACCAATCGAGCACGTCTGGTACATCATTGGACGCCGTTTGCATGCCTTGCCACAGCCGCTTTCAGAAGACGAATTGTGGCAAATGGTTGAGAGGGAATGGAGAGCCATCCCTCAGGACGCCATCCGTACTCTGATTGACTCTCTATCTAGACGTGTTGCTGCGTGCATCGCCGTCCGCGGTGGTCCTACTTGCTACTAAGCCGACGCCGTTCTCGCTCTGTATTATGACTATCATTTTGAAATAAATATCACTTATTGTTCGTCCCTGTCTCTCTCTGTCTGCCGAGTTTCATCACTTTCTGGCCACTATTTCTTGGTGTTCCATTTTCAATGTCACCCAGTGTATCTAAGCAACAAATCTCCTCTTTGATTGCACGCCTCTTAAGCGACTTCTGATTCACGGCCACTTTTTAAAAGTCTCCAACTTCTATCATTAAAAAATAATAATAATAACCCGGCCTAAATAGTGACACAATGCCTCAAAAATTAGTTAATAACAATCACACACGCACAAAAGCCCTTATTAAGGCATATAATCTTATGCATAGAGTATGCAAATCCAGATAGTACAAGAAACTACAGAATATGCAACAATTGCCCTGGTGTGGAACTAACACCTACCCACATATTCTCATGTCCATCAATGGCCGCAGCCTTGCAGAAAATTGATATAGATCCAGAACAGCAGCTTTTCACACTCTAGATAGAGGACATTGCGACTGCTGTGATAGAGATGCATGGAGACATCTGAGGCTCTTTATTGGACATCACAACAACAATACAGTATACATCCCCAAGATAGAAAACAACTGCTGTGATAGAGATGCATTGAGACATCTGAGATTCTTCATTGGACACGACAACAACATGCAAATGAAAATAATAAAAAAGTAAAATCTAATCACATTTAACGCTAATAATAAAATTTAAATATATAGGAAAGCCTAATTAAGACAAAGGCATCTCCTGATCGTTCAACTAAAAGGTGCTGAAGGCTTGCTGTTGCCCAATCAGGAGATTCCTTTTTCTCAATGTATCCACCTGATCCCACTTAAATTTCACCTTTGTATTATTTTTTCTCATTAATTCAGTCAAACTTATTAACAGATTAGTCTGGGTAAATCCGAGGAAAAGAAAAGATAAAAAAATCAATAAACGAATGAAAACATTGGTATTTTTCCTTCAGCAATCGTCATATGCAGTAGTAGCAGGCTCCTGTAAGAGACAGGCTGAAAACAGCAATACTCCTGATCTCTTTTGGAGGTATTGTCTCATTGGAGGTTGTTTTACAACATGTCATTTTTTAACGAAGGCTGTCGCTTATCAGATTGTTCGCTTCTAAAGATTTTTCTGGATTTGAAGTTGATGTGTATCAAGTTGAATGTAAGAACAATCTCTAAGTAAAATTTTGACCCAAACGTCAGAGCTATAGCTGAGTAGCCACAGCTATGAAGACAAAAAAGAAACCACCATCCTAAATGGTCTATCCTTGGTGGTCTTTTATCTGTCTATCCCGGACATAGAGGAGGTGTCTTGTCTACCCTTGTTCTTGCCCCTGTCCTGCTTTATTACCGCTGTCCTTATCTCTTGACTTGTTTAATGTCGCGTTCTTTGTCCGTTTATCTTGCTATCGCTGGCCAATTAGATGGCTTCTCTCTTGTTATATCTCTTAGGTTTCTACAGAACCAGGCCGTGGCTTCACCTGCTTTGATCAATTAGATAAGTACATCGAATAGTATACCGTAGATAATATCAATAGAAATTAAACAAGAAAAAGAAGAATAGATGAAAACATAAGAAGCAACATCTAATCATGATACTTTCATTTCGATAATTCGATAAAATAATCCCTTAAATCAATATTAAAATACAAACATTAGGTCTCCAGGGAAAAGTTTCTTTTTTACAAATCTTTTATTTATAAATATCTCTAGCTTTCTTTTCCGAAGCACGCGTTCGTGCTTGACTTTTCTTGATTTATGGATAAACGTCTAGTTAATTTTTGTTCCACTAGATTGCACTCTTCCATCTTAAAAGCACATGTAAGCGGTCAGGATATGCCTATTCTGGTTTTAATAATCATTATGAAGAGACCATCGTATTTTAGGTTTGTGGATCGGTAGCTTCCTGAATGGATTCCTTCAACCAGGAGAAAACAGGGGCTGCAACATCCATTCTGTACTCCTGTCGTAGTAAATCTATAGTTTCCCGTGATACCTTCAATATTGGTTCATCAAATCTATAATTTTGAAAACAGAGCAATCCATAAATAAATCTTTAATTAATTTATTTTACCAATATTTCAGTTAGCTGAACGCCAACCTTTATCAAGGTATTATAACATATCAACACATATAACACATTAATATGTTATAACACCTTGATAAAGGTTGGCGGTCAGCCAACTGAAATATTGGTAAAATAAATAATATTTTGATCCAATATATGCCTTTTTAATTAAAAATATATATTTATGATTCAGATCGCTCGCAATTGTGTATTCCACAGTTGCGATTATTGTAAAATTTGAAGAAGCTGATTTTCAAAGGAATATATTGTTTTATTAAGAAAGGATAGCGTCAGCTAATAGATCCTACATTGTATATCTTCAATATAGAAGAAGGTACATTGGTCAAGGTTGCCTGTTTCTTGCTTAAAACATATTTAGTATCTATGACAAGTAATTTTAACTTTTTTTCCCCTCTGTGAGGATAAATTTCCGTGTCCGAGTTTCAAAATCCCTAATAGAAGATCATCTGGATAAAATGAAAGACAATAATGTACGAATATGAAGAAATCAATTAACAATTTTACAAATAAAAGTATTTCCTATATAATAAAAAATAATTGTTCAAATTTCTTGTTTTCTTTCCTTCCAATATACACGTAAATATCCATATATAATTCCTATATATCGTTCATGCTGTTCTCCTCTAGTTTTCTTATATTTATTTTGTAATTTGGCGTCTGTTCCTCATGTCAGAGGCGGTCATTTATTTTGGAGCTAAGTCGGCCTGCCACTGAGTAGTGCTCCCAGTCTTAATGACAAAGGCAGACGCATTCTACTTCACCCAGTCATGGTGGTTGTCAAGCTTTACAAGCTTGATACTTTAATATGATTGAGTGGAAATAAGAAAGAAGAAGTTTTTAATTTACGTTTATTTAAAACTAACAAAAGTAAAGAAGTTGGTGCTCACTTAATTTATCACTCAAATATTGCTTTACCTAATGAATTTTCAAATACCCAAGTAGTTCACAATTATAGCTCAAATACAAAAGTATGATAGTGCTGTTTACTCAATGGTGATTCTTCGTTTAGTTCTGAAACCAACACTGTCCCAATCTGAAACATATAACCCTCAAGCAATGCCTGTAGCAAATATATACGAATATTTAAATAAAAAGGTATATATTGGACCAAAATATGATTTATTTTACCAATATTTCAGTTGGCTAAACGCCAACCTTTTTCAAGGTTTATAACATATTAATGTGTGTCAACAACAAACTCAGCGCCACATAACGTCAATAGAATTCAGTTAAGTGGCGCTGAGTTTGTTGTTGACACACATTAATATGTTATAATACCTTGAAAAAGGTTGGCGTTCAGCCAACTGAAATATTGGTAAAATAAATGATATTTTGATCCAATATATGCCTTTTTATTTACAGATTTATTCATGTATTTCTCTATTTTCAAAAATATATTTATATATAAAAAAAAAAATTGCGAGAGAAAGATATTCATGTACATTACATAGAGGGGCACTTCTCCCTTTTATTTTGCATAATCACCTTTGTATGCCCCCTTCTTTATCACCACTAGTAAGGTGATGTAAAAAATACATCGTTCTGATATGCATAATTAGAGAGGTATTCATTGTACATAGTGTTATGCATATGTATAATTTTATTGTTAAAATAGTGAAGACTGTGCACTAACACCCTGTATTACCAAGATGTCAATAAAATTATTGTCAATTGTCTAGAGGTACATATATATATACTAGCGGATGTGCCCGGCTTCGCCCGGGTTTTACCCGAGTGAATGTTTGTCTAACGAACATTTGTTAAAACAATTCTCTTTAAACTTATAAAACGTACTCGGCTTCGCCCGGGGTTTTACTCGAGTAAAGGTTTGTCTAGCGAACATTTGTTAAAACAATTCTCAAAAAACTTAAATAAAAATAAAAAAGATATATTTTGATAATTTGAAACTCGTAAATTTGAATCTCTCGATAAAGTGAACATTTTTTCCCGGTCCCTGTGTGCCTTGTCATCCTGAATTTTGTCTTTCCTAATTTTCTACATTAGAAAATCATAGCTTTATCTAGTGAAAAATTTTCCCGGTCCCTTGAGAAATACTCGATAAGTTGAATAAAATCAATATTAATTGGTTCCCTCGGTAATTGGAAGTTAAAGGAATAGTATCTTCGCCTTGGAATTGTATCATTATTCTTGCCGCAAATAAATTGCCGTGTCATCCTGAGATAATCTTACTTTTGATAAATAATATTTAAGATAACAAACTTAGTGATAAGAAAACTTTTTATCATCGTCACAATGGGGGCGCTGCTTGCGAGTTAAATCTACAAATCTGCAAATAACTCTAAGGATATTCAAGATATTCATGAAATTATTTTTCAAAATCCTTTCCGGTGATATACCTAATAATATCCCAAAATTTCACGGCGATTGGATGTATGGTTTTTGAATCTATAGAGTACAGACAGACAGACATTCAATTTTATATATATAAGATAATATAAATGAGTTTTAAAAATTGTAAAAAAAAAAATGCATCGGCCGGGAATCGAACCCGGGCCGCCCGCGTGGCAGGCGAGCATTCTACCACTGAACCACCGATGCTTTAAAAAATGGCCATATTTAGGTATTCATTCCATTCCGGATTAGTCCGCGTAAAAAAAAGTTCTTCAAATGAAAAAAAGAAATAGCCAAAAATACTAATCAAAATGCAGCCGAAAATTTTCCTCAGGTTTATAAAAAGCGACATGCAAAATTTGGTACCAATTGGTTCAGTAGTTTTTGAGTTTATCGCGAAACAGACAGACAGACAGAAATTGACTTTTATATAGATAATAGATAGAGATTTACTCTTCATTGTTGGCTTTTTAACTTACATTCATTCTTCATTGTTGGCTTTTTATATTTCATTCACTCTTCATTGTTGGCTTTTTATCTTACATTCACTCTGTTGGCTTTTTATATTACATTTACTCTTCATTGTTGGCTTTTTATCTTACATTCACTCTTCATTGTTGGCTTTTTATATTATATTTACTCTTCATTGTTGGCTTTTTATCTTACATTCATTCTTCATTGTTGGCTTTTTATATTACATTTACTCTTCATTGTTGGCTTTTTATCTTACATTCACTCTTCATTGTTGGCTTTTTATCTTACATTCATTCTTCATTGTTGGCTTTTTATATTACATTCACTCTTCATTGTTGGCTTTTTATCTTACATTCATTCTTCATTGTTGGCTTTTTATATTATATTTACTCTTCTTTGTTGGCTTTTTATCTTACATTCATTCTTCATTGTTGGCTTTTTATATTACATTTACTCTTCATTGTTGGCTTTTTATCTTACATTCACTCTTCATTGTTGGCTTTTTATCTTACATTCATTCTTCATTGTTGGCTTTTTATATTACATTCACTTTTCGTTGTTGGCTTTTTATCTTACATTCATTCTTCATTGTTGGCTTTTTATATTACATTCACTCTTCATTGTTGGCTTTTTATCTTACATTCACTCTGTTGGCTTTTTATATTACATTTACTCTTCATTGTTGGCTTTTTATCTTACATTCACTCTTCATTGTTGGCTTTTTATCTTACATTCATTCTTCATTGTTGGCTTTTTATCTTACATTCACTCTTCATTGTTGGGTTTTTATCTTACATTCATTCTTCATTGTTGGCTTTTTATATTACATTCACTCTTCATTGTTGGCTTTTTATATCATATAGAAAATCATAGTTTTATCTAGTGAACATTTTTTCCCGTGTCACATTGCCGTGTCATCCTGAGATAATCTTACTTTTGATAAATAATATTTAAGATAACAAACTTAGTGATAAGAAAACTTTTTATCATCGTCACAATGGGGGCGCTGCTTGCGAGTTAAATCTACAAATCTGCAAATAACTCTAAGGATATTCAAGATATTATTTTTCACAAACCTTCCCGGGGATATACCTAATAATATCCCAAAATTTCACGGCGATTGGATGTATGGTTTTTGAATCTATAGAGTACAAACAAACAAACAGACAGACAGACATTCAATTTTATATATATATATAGATAATACTGATGGTAATAATGGGAACTAAAGATCTCTAAATTTCTTCTTATTTGTCTTTTAAAACCATTCTTATTTTTGCAGAAGCATTGATACAATATAAGAATAAAGGTATTTTATTGGTTAAGGAAGTAATGAGGAATATATAAAGTAGAGTTATATCTTTCATATATTATATATATAACTTTATTATTGCTCAGTAATAGCTTGCTATACTGACATTATACCTTCAATTTGACATCAAATTATTCTATAACTTTCTTTAATCTTTATAAAACCTTTATATATGTGTGTGTGTGTGTGTGTAAATCTCGAAATGGATACATTGTTAGATGTGAGAATTTATATTTATTTCACGTTGTGACATAGGAGTCAACCTGTTTTGAATTCCATCTTCGTACCAATCGCAACTCTAATTCTCTTTCCATAGCCATATTCAACCAAAAAACCGATTTCGATAATTGAGCAAACTAAAGAATTCAGTACAAGCTCTTCAACTAAAGTATAATAAGTGTTAGGAATAAGCTGCATCTCTCTTTTTACACCATTCACAGACAATATTGTCTGAGTGGAGGGGGACGTAGAAGTTTTTTATGTCAGACCCTTGACCGTTTTTGTGGGTCGGTTCCCTCCCCCGTGTGAAGATAAGATCGGAATTCCATCGGCGGCGGCCATGTCACCTGCCCCCTCCATGTCGAGCACATCTAACGAATTGGATTGTCACGGAATACCGACAATAGACCCTTCGTTTTGTGGTTTTTATTATATCTAGCTATAGAGAAATACCTGGACAGAAATACTCAGGAATTCTCTAAATACAGATCATGATTGGTTTACTTTCACTTTTTTTGTTTTACTTTCCAAACCTGTTGTTGTTGTTGCTTATTCCTCAAATCGTTTAAACGATCTCCATTAGGTTCCATTGTCTCAAATTTTCTATTATAATTATTTCCACACCAACCTTTCGACAAGTTAAATCCATCAAACTGCTTCTTGTATTGCCTAGAAATAAAAGAGACTGGAAGAGAGAGATTTAGATTGAGTAGGAAGTAGATGTTTTTGTACCAAAAATATTTTAAAACAAATGTTCGTTAGGCAAACTTTCACTTAGATTAATACCGGGCGATGTCGGGTACATTCACTAGTGCTCTTCTTATTATCCCTAGTACATGTGGTACAGGCCATGATAATAATCATGGTGGATAGTTAGCGACTGCTTTTACTGTAAGTGCACCACATATCTGCACATATAAAAAAGCAATTCTACTTTGCACTTACAAATGTGCCAGAGCCCCGTGTTCTTATAGAAATACACATATATATATATAATCAAATTGAGACTTTATTATGGAATATTTTTAATAAATGAGATTTTTATCCACTAATTACGACAATTTTTTTCATTTTTACTCCGTACAAGATTTCTAAGCAGTCTCACCCAGCACGAGCCAGTGTTGCCTTAAGATGTTGAAGGCAATTTGTGATTGATATATTTATTGCCTCTCTCTTTTCTGGTATCAATTGATTATAAAGCAAAATCGCGCCATGAAAATATTTAGAGGAGAATGCTTGCGAGAAACAAGAAAACATTTGCGCCTAAAGAGATAAGTTTATATTTATATTAATTTTCATTATATAAAATGTTAGTATAGTTTCATTACATTTCTATATATATATATTTCCGCCCTTCATCTTTGCTTTTTAAAATAACTGTTGACAATTGTATGGCTGAATAAGGTGAAATGTTAGGTGAAAATATTGATACAAAGGTTTATTCTATCGAATTGCAAAGCTTAAATGTGTATGAATATATAAAATGCGACATTCAGGCATTCTATAGAAGGCCTGGTCATTTCAAGCAAAGTGTGGAATGATTTCTACATTTCATGTTGTTCCAAAGCATAGTATAGAATACCAAGTCATTCTATAGAATACCTAAACTCAGGCAAAATATGAAACTGTATCAGTTTAATCGTATAGCATTGGATTTTACGCGTATGAACGTTAATTACAGGGGACAAGGGCAACGACAAGAAAAGAGCTAACTTAAACATGAGCCAATCTTGAGGAGTCATGCGTTCTATTCCCAAGTTCGACAGGTTCTTTAAACAAATTTTTAGAATATCTGAATAATGCATTTAGCCTATTAAATATATAAGATGCTGTACATAGGAAATGTTTTGCATAGAGCTTCCTAAAATTACCACATGATGTTACTTAAAAATAGTTTCAAATAAAAATACACCCGGAAAAGGAAGGCCGGCATCCAGAAAAGTCGTAAAAACAGGCCGTTAACATTGCTCAAGAAGCTAAGGTAGAATGTAAACATATTGCTCATACCAGTCCTTGATCGGACAACTAAGTCCGCTCTATCTGACCTCACAATCAGCATATAAGCTGGGCTCCTTCTGAGCCCATAGAATGCTGATTAACCAGGAATCAGATGCAGTTAGGTCGCCATAGATTGACCAGCGATACCATCTCACCTTCTCGGGTTCTGCCCCCTCTAAACCGAGGCAACAATGCTCCTATGCTTGTAGATTTCTTTTGGCTTCAGGCTAGTGCGCTTACTCGAGAGGTTGCCCAAGACCGTCAACGATGGATAGAGGGAGATAAAAGGAACGACTTGGAAAGAGCTAGACGAATCCCATTGAAGATCTTTTTGAATTCAACCTGGAACAAACACGAGAAGTTTGTTTAAGATCATCAACGATGAAGAGAAACTGTGACCGAATCCTCGAACATGAGGAAACCGACCGACAAAAAAAAAAAAAAATAGATTCGAAAAACATGGTTTATTGATGTACAGTTAAACCTGTCTATAGCGCCCCCTCTTGGGACTCACCAAAATAGGGTGCTATAGACAGGTCACTTTTAATGTAAAATGTTTACATTTTAATGTTTAAAATCGGACGCTATAGAGAGGAAGGCGCTATTTAGAGGGGGGCGCTATAGACAGGTTTAACTATATATTCAAAATTATAAATAAAAAGGGAATTCATTCAATAAAGGGAGAAAGAATAACTAACTATTCAACTATATTACCTGGGCGGCCTATGACATGATGGACGCCCTTCATCCATCAAGTTCTCCAGGGACCGACGCCCTCTCTTCAGAGCCACTTCTCTTTCAGCAACAATGTTGCAAAACCTGGTACAACTTTCTTATCTCTTCAATCTCCCCAGCAACCATCTAGAATGCCAAACACGCCTCTTTAACGACCACATCAAGTTAGAAACCCTTTTATTATTATTATTATTTATTATTTTTTTATTTTTTAGTTAATGAAGCAAGTAACGTTTGTAATAATCGGAATTATCCTAATAGAGGAATCCTTCATCCTAGGGTCTGCAAAGTCGCGCATCGATAAGTACTTCTTCGGCGTGGAACTGAGGAGTGCTCAAGAAAACCTTGTCTGGAGGAGGACTCTCTCAAGGCGGGGAAGCCTTCCTTGCTGAATAAATTTGTACACTTATACAACTATATATATTTCCTTACACATTTTATCTACCATTTATTCTCATTTCTTTATTATATTTAATTGATATCAATTTTTCCTTCTGTAACAATTGATTAGAAGAATCAATAAACTTGTTTCAAATTGTCTCCTAATAGG
This sequence comes from Cordylochernes scorpioides, assembly GCA_030710605.1. Lineage (NCBI taxonomy): Eukaryota > Metazoa > Arthropoda > Arachnida > Pseudoscorpiones > Chernetidae > Cordylochernes > Cordylochernes scorpioides. Next base: position 26,516,457 of record CP092873.1, on the reverse strand, counting down.
AATTATCTTTCGATAAAGAAACCTTTTTATAAAAGTACCAAGTTCATTACCAAGACTTTAAAACAATGCCCTACTTTCGACCTTACATCTGACCAGTGACAACCAAAATCTACAATTTCTTATATAAATAGCCCTGAATAGCAACCAGTCTCTATAGCTATTTTTCTTATTGTTATTACAAGTAACATCTTGTTTATAAATGGCTTAAATAACTCTCATTTTTTTCTTTAACTTTGCAGACTCCGTGGAGAATCTGTGTATAAGATTCTATGTCTTAATAAAACCTTTTAGGCGTGTACAATATGTTTTATTTGAAAAATTTCCAGCTGATGATGAGTATTGTAAATTATGATATACACTCATGGACAAAACTTAAGGAAGTTGTACCTTTTAGGATGTACATGTATATCGGGATTCAGACAATAACTCGGAAAGATATTTAATATACAGTGACTTTTATTAAAGATACACGAGATAACCAAGTGTGAACAAAATTGTTTCTGTCTCCTTAAAAAAAAAAAAAAAAAACAAGGAGAGTGTGTGTGTGTGTGTGACTTATGCTTAAGATAAAAAACTTTCTTAAGTTTTGTCCCCCATGAGTGTAATTGAATCATTAATTTCTGTCTAATTAAAAGCCACATCACATTAAAAAACCCACTATTTTTAATCATTGAATTGCTCTTTGATGAGACGTTTTTTTATTATCTCGCGCGTAGTCCACTTCTGGAAAGAAGGTATCGAAGCATCAAAATAAGAAAATTCAAGAAACTAAGAATAATCTTATGGAAATCATATTTGGGTGACTAATATGAACTAATTTAGCATGCTTGATGATGAAGATATGTTTTAGCGAAAAATATTTAGAAAACCATTAATTAAGAAAATAATTAAGCAGTAAATTAGGTTATTTTACGATCATCCTAAAAGAAAAAAACCTCAAATGACTTTCAACACACTTAATTATTGGTAGAGGGCATGAAAGCTTACCACCTTTAAGGCGCTAACATATATTATACACCGCATCAATTAATTCTTGCAATATCATTCTCGAATAATAATCGCTCTTTCAATCTTTCACCAGCTTCTGTAAGGATTTTCGCAAGCACTCTCCATCAATCGGCCTCTTTAATTGGTACATTAGCAGGAAGTCTCGGGCAATTAGGTGACTTGGCCACCCATCTACCCTGGGCCCCTGCAAAGGGGGCTGCACAGGTGATCTTACCATCTGCTACCGCATTCCTTCAGCCTTTCTTCTGACAGCTTTCCAGATCACTGCCTCCTCCTGCCCCTGTTTGTGGAACTCCTCAAGGTCCTGCCTGGGTGAAGTCATTCTTCAATACATTTGTCCAACACGCGGCGGAAGAGTGAGTCCCCACAATGGACGACCGTTCAAGCTGGATAGATGGTTAGTTAGGTGATCATTTGACACCTCTTTGGGATATAGAGGAGGAAGCTTACAAAAGGAAAGTGGGGGTTCTATCAAGTTAATCATGTTCACGTCTAGAACGAAATTCAAATTTCCAAATAAATGTTTATTTACGTGAAAATACAAAAGCATCTATAGCCTACAGTGATAACTGGAAATAGAATTAATGTTTAAATGTTTAAACAAAAGAGTAAATAATAAAGCAAACTGTAAACATAAGATAAACTTTAAAATAAAAAGGCATATATTGGTAAAATAAATGATATTTTTATCCAATATATGACTTTTTAATTAAAGATTAATTTATGGATTGCTATATTTTCAAGAAGATAAACTCTCTGTCTGAAAAAACCTTCTTTCCTTCCAAAACCTATATTTGTAAATTGTAGACATCCTATATGAAATACACTCATGGACAAAACTTGAGAAAGTTGTATTTATTTTATTTTTGAAGGAGAACGTTCGAATTTACATGTATGTGAAATCCGTCGTTATAAAATCAAATAAGGAGTGGTTTATGCTTAAAATATGAGACTTCATTAAGTTTTGTCCATTAATGTATTTCATATAGAAAAATGTGCGCTATAGATCCTATGTAATTTTTCCTCGATCCATTGATACAATTACAGAGTCAGAGACAATGTTGTTCACACTTTGTTATCTCGTGTGTTTTCAACAAAGCTCACTGTGTATCAATTATATTTCAGAGTGTTATTGCCTGAATCCCGATATACTTGATGAAAGGTACAACTTCCTTAAGTTTTGTCCATGAGTGTATATACGATAGATGGTGAATTTTCGGAACCAATTTCCCGGTTGCGAGGTTGACTGCTATTCATTATATTATTATAAATGTAAGAACTTGAGACTTTTTTGAAAATGGTCATTAACCTGACATGGTCGTTAAAGAGCCGTTTTACCTTTGGTTGATGAAAATGACGTCTTAAGCCGCTTATCTACCCTAACACTGGAGTGGTGGATCAACTTTCACTGCTGATCTCCGAGGTGTCTTGATACGGTTGATTTATGGTATATAAGGGTAGAGAAAATTCCTAACTTTCGTTCTTGATTGATGAAAGCATTATTGGTAAATGTCTTCGCAGTAGTTCTTCTTGCAGCGGCCCAAGAACTTCATCTCTAGGGCCGTCATACGAATGCTCCCTCCCTTTGTTCTTTATTACATCGGGTTCTGAAAGCCACGAAAGCCGATCCGAAGCTTTAATCCATTCTTTCTGTATTAAGCATCCTAATAATATAGAAAAGTAGAAAGAGCCGTTCATCTCTAAAATTCAATTTATAAACGAAGCTAGACTTGTACCTCCATCATCCTATTGTATTTATACAAACCACAACTAGAGAAACAAGAAAGAGATGTATACTCATAAACAAAACTTAAGGAAGTTGTACCTTTTAACATGTATAACGAGATTCAGACAATAACTCTGGAAGATATTTGATATATATTGATCTTTACTATGAGATCACTAGATAGCGCTCTACCATCTATAAAACGTCCATGTTAGGGGTCAGGATATGCCTAATTTGTTTTTAATGGTAATATTTATTGAAGACACACACAAAGGCTTTATTAAGACCTGATTGTTCTTACACAGATTCTCCAGAGTGTAGACAACAATGGACAGGATGAGTGGAGTTTTATATGTACAATATTGCATGAAATGCAGCAAAAAGCATGGTCTAACAAAAGAAGAAGAAGAAAAAAAGGGTTTTTTATTTGGACACACACACACAAAGCCTTTATTAAGACCCCATTGGTCTTACACAGATTCTCCAGAGTGTAGACAACAATGATCAGGATGAGTAGAGTTTTATATGTACAATATTGGATGAAATGCAGCAAAAAGCATGGTCTAACAAAAGAAGAAGAAGAAAAAAGGGGTTTTTAATTGAAGACACACGAGATAACCAAATGCGAACAAATTTGCCTTTGTCTCCTTCAAAAAACCGACCACCGGCGACATTAAAGATATTGCACTTCCTTAAGTTTTATCCATGAGTGTATATGTGCCTCTACACTGGCAATGGTAGTAGTCCGTCCTGAGGAAAGTCACGAGTACTCCATTGAGCACCAGAATCATTGCGGTCATTGAAACACTCGCAGCTGGCATGGAGAACTCCATATTTTAGCCATTCACAGTCTTTGCACGATTTTAAACTCTTCTTGCTTCATCCCGTAGTCAAATAGAATCCACATATTGGATGATTAAACCTGAAAAGTTTTTCAACAGATAGCAATACATTAGAAATAGAATTTTACTACGAGTGAACATGGCCATGATGATGATAGCAAGCGACTTATTTTACTGTAAGGTGTACCTCATTTCTACACATGCAGAAAATATATTTGTACTTACAAGATGTCACTTTCACTCATTGGTGTGGCTGGATATGTACAAATCCAGTTTTAAAACAGTGTTTGCCAATACTGTGCAGAACACATAGTTAAAGAATGTACCACAACACCAAATTCAGACAAAAAACAATCCATATATCGTGGTTTCAGACTGTGGTCCTCATCAGTATAAGGGCGACTTCGATTTGATAAAATTCAACGAGAAGAGTTATGAAATCGGTCATATATAAACCAAAAAGGTATTTAGACTGATTATAAGGCCAGAATACAGAGATATGAATACCATTCCGCGAATATGCGTTACATTCTGACATGAACATCAGCCCTACGCAATTTATCAGCTTAAACATCTTTTTAGCATGTTCGACCGATTTCATTTTTCTCGTAGGATATCAAGAAACCGCCTCTGAACTATTGGGAGCCATAACCCGAAAGCATGGTATACAGGTTAGCTTTTGTCTGAATTTTCAATTACTGAGGTCGTGTCTCAATATTTATTACCACCTTTGTGTTCTTCAAGAGACGATAAACAAAATGCATTGTTTCAATGATTTCCAATTGGAGAATCATCTCCTCTTTGTGTTGCATACTTGACTATGAAAAAAAAAAAAGAAAAAAAAAAGATAAAAAGGTCAGGTGTTGAAATCAAAAATAAAGATGGCATATCCTGATCAGGAGCACATGTGCTTTACAGAAGGCAGAGCGTCATCTGTGGTGGAACAGAAATCAATATGATTTATCAAGAAATTGGGTTGGCCAAATATCAGGGAACAGGCTAAATCGATGTTTAGTTGATTTCTGTTCCACCAGATGGCGCTCTGCCTTCTGTAAAGAACGTGTGCTCCTGGTCAGGATATGGCATTTTTATTTTTGATACTTGACTATGTGATCTTAAGTGGCCGTAATCCCAAAAGATTTGGGGAGGAATAGAGGAGTAGCATAAACCTTTGAATTTCGACAGTAACGACCCGGAACAACCCTCTACTCTTAATCCATCCATGTAAAACTATAAAGTTACCTGTGATAGTTGTACACATTTATGTCAATTCTACTAATTCTTGTTCTTTAAGAAAAAAAAAAACTGCTTGTTCTCGACTACTTGGCCCTTTCTCTTTTTTCCTTCTTATTTTATACACTGTAATATTGTAAAACGACATTTGAAAATTATCCCGCATGCGTTTCTTTTGAACGAAAAATCGAAATTTATTTTAAGGATAAATAACGATTATTTCTAACCTTAGGGATAAAGAATGAAAGGATGAATTGTGAGGAGTAATGATAAACGGAAAATTATTTTTTTTTTTTTTTTTTCTCTCCTTTTCTTGTTTTTTTTTTTTCTTCTTTCTCTTTTTACTCTGTATATATCGCTATTTCCGTTGTCTCACTGCTTTGTTCTTATGCATACCTCTGGTGAATCCTGTATAGGGTCAGTGACCCTAAATAAAGGCTTTTTTGTTGTTGTTGTTGATAAACGGAAAAATAAAAGTGTCCAGGAATTCCCATCCTTTCATTCTTCATCCCTAAGGTTAGAAATAATCGTTATTTATCCTTAAAATAAATTTCGATTTTTCGTTCAAAAGAAACGCATGCGGAATAATTTTCAAATGTCGTTTTACAATCATAAGCCGCCTTATATTGTATTATAAAACACTATAATATTGCTGAGAGAGATTACTGGTATAATTACTGTTATTCCTACATGATCCTACATTTCAGATTGGAGAATCTTTGTTGTTGTTGTTGTTGAGACCTAACTGTAGTTTTCAACTGTTAGTAGGATGTCTTGGTTTGTTTCTTCTGTTGGTTCACAAATAGAGTTTGAAGGCGTCATCTTGAACTGGTGTACTTTCACTGGGTCCTTCAATTAATCTTTTTAATAGCAAATATGTCTTAGCACATGGTATATCCAATTTAGTTTCCGCTTTCCTAAACCTAAGGTAAATACTTTCCTTTTTCGAACTCGTCAATTTACACACACAAGCCTTTATTAACACATATATACTTATATAAGGATGTATTCACCTTGAAGTCTGCCAAAGAAAAGGGTAAAAAGGTGGTTTTATTTCGAACTCGTTAATTTATTCTTTTTCCAATTCCAAATGTTTCTAAAAGAATGATATTTGGCCAACAAAATATCTTGATAAATCAATAAAATTCAACCACGAACACGTTTCGGGCTGTTGGCCCTCGTCAGCGTGGTGTAGACTGTTTCTAAAAGAATGGCAATGGTACGGACCGTTAGCGACTTTTGAATACTTGCGGAGTTTGGATCACAGTTATAGTCCGACTTGCGTGAACTAAGACAAAAAAACTAAGACAACAAAGGACAAGGAAAGGTCAAATATGCGATATAAACACTGAGATAATAATAACCAAAATAACCCCAAGATTCAGAACGAAGCATTATAAAGTAATAGAAATACATCCAGATGGTACAAGAACCTACAGGACATGCAACAACTGTCCTGGTGTGGAACTAACACCTACTCACATATTCTCATGCCCAGCAATGGCCGCAGCCTTGCAAAAGATTGACATGGACTCAGAACTTTACACACCCAAGATAGTGGACATTGCGACTGCTGTGATAGAGATGCATGAAGACATCTGAGGTTCTTCAATGGACACGACAACCACAACGTAAACTAACAGCAATCTGTGTGATATGTTTTTATCGCTAACTTCAGATACAAGTATGTTCTTCCAGTGAAAGTATTGGATGCATTGGAACCGCAATTTGAATAGAAGATATAATCGTCAACATGGTCATCTACAGAAAATGACTTTCCAGAATGGTTGCAAGGTTTTCCTACTATGTACTAAGTGCAATTCTCAACCTACAACCCTAAAACACATTATTGACTGTATTGACTCATCCATTGATGAGCTCTACTCATCCCCAGCAGACACCATCAAAAGTCCCAAGCTCTACAAGCTTGATACCCTGATATGATTGGGTGGAGATAAGAAAGAAGAAGAAAGAATCGTAATCCGATATTAATGTATATTTTGTTAGGTATGCTTTGAAAGCATTGTATGATTCTCGCGCTTTCAAAACGAGCAGAATTGGGATTATAGCTTTGACGTATTATAAAACTGTTTTGTTCAACGCTAAGCGCACCTTAAAAGTACGCTAAGTTGTTCATTAAATCATTCTGAATCGAAAAACGCGATTTTCATCTATCCATTATCGTTTAACTTGGGATGCTCCTACTGTAGTTCTTCGTAGGCTTTAAACCATTTTATTGACAACATCCTTCAAAATAAAAACATAAACACACTAATTTAATAGATACAGTAAAAGGGAAACTATACAGTTGACGAAGAATCCTACACAAGGCAATCAGGGTATCTTTATTAAATCCTTTCATCTCAAGGCTCATGAGAAACTTATAAATAAAATCTTTGTAAAGATAGAGGCTGCCTGGCCGGCATTCATTACCTTGAAAATAAAGATATTTTGGCCAGTGAATCTTTTTATTACCTCGACGTTTCGACAAAATATTTTGTTCTGACGAGGATAAGATATTTTTGTCGAAACGTCGAGGTAATAAAAAGATTTACTGACCAAAGTATCTTTATTTTCAAGAAATAAAATCTTTGATTAACGTAAGAATGGGGTTGACATCGGTCTTTGCCGTAAAGTCAGTTATACAAAGAAGGTCGAAGGGAGCAACGGTTTGACAAATCAATAATAAAAAAATACGAATGCGACAAAAAAAAAAAAAGGCTTCCTCAACTTTCACTCAATCAGTGAGTGGAGGGAGGCAACATGTGGGACCAGTGACCCAGTACAGATGTCGCGGTGGAATGCGGCAGCTGGGGCTCGTGGGAATATCGCCGCAAACAGCTGGACAGCCACGCCGCGGGCTCTCTTCATCATTTATCTGCTGCCATTCAAATTACTTATAGCCTGCTAATTCTGTAACTCTTCCCACGGCCGGCTCATTAACAAAGTCGCTGCTATCACGCGAGCCTCTCGTTCAAACCTCGGAGTTGCAACTTTGTTGCCACCTTCGGGATAGTTTGCAAGAGATAATGGATGCTCTTTTAATTATACCATCTTGATAATTATACCATCTAATTATTTTTGGAGACAGTGACCTTTAAATATTTCCATTCGTAATAAATTTTATTGTGTATATATTTCATTTTATTAATCAACCAGGCGCGATATTGCGCCTATTATAAATGAAACAAACAAAACAACAAATAAATCAGAACTTATAATTAAATTTTAACAGATTTTCAAGTATTATTCGATAGTGTTCATAAAATTTATATAGACAAAGTGGCTGAGGTAAGAGAGTTAAATCATTTAGATCAGGGAACAATCGATGTCTCACTTCTGTAAAGTTCGGACAGTCATAGATAAGGTGAAGAGCAGTTTGTTAATTTTCTCCGTAGAAACAATTTGGTGTTTCTGATAGACCTCATTTATGTAAGTAATTCAGGCCGTGTGATGTGACAAATTGAGTGTCTATAAAATTCAGATGGAACTTTGTAGGAATTCCGTTTGGAAAAATAGTGCGAATTGTATAATTAGCATTATAAATGGAATGATATTATTAGTTGCATAACTTTTAATTGCACGATCAAGAGATGCCTTTTTCTTAATTTATAGTAGAACTGTCTAGATTTTTGTTATTTTTCCAATACACTATGAAACTAAGAATTCTTAATTATTTATTCAGCACTCTCTTTCAAAATATTCTAAAACACGACTGAAAATGATTTAAAAAATAAAAACATAAATTGAAATTGAAAGCACAAGAAACTTAGCCCTGGAAGCTTTATTTATTTTATAATAAATTGAAATCGATTCAATATCAAAGCATTCTATATACAGTTACGAGCGTCATGCGTGGCCTCTGTCACGGTTTGCTTTTTTTTTGGAATGGCGCCCTCCTATTGGTCGGCTACGATCACGCCACCTTTGCCCCCCCCCCCCCCCCCCCCCCCCATTTCTGTAACTATTGTGTTGGAGCGGGTCGCTCCTTATATAAATGCATATATTAGTTAATAACCAAATGGAATCCTCTCTTTCTTTTTCCCAGTAAGAGACGCCTACGGAAGCCAACAGTACATAGACAGATAAAGCACATAGGCTATAGTAATTAACTAAAATATGCATTTATTTAAGGCGCCAATTTATAATTGTAACAAATAGTATTTGAATCAAAACATTCAATCGGGTAAAACACGGGCGTTGCCCGGGTCATTCGGGGGGCTAGTATAGTATAAAATTCATTAATTCGAATAATTCAAATCAATAATCTTAACTTTTATTAATTATATCATGCACTTCTTTTACTAGAATAATGAAATTATATAATTTTACTTACGTGATATATATAAATACACTTATAGACAAAACTTAAGGAAGTTGTACCTTTCAACATGTATATCGGGATTCAGACAATAACTCTGAAAGATATTACAGTGACCTTTATTGAAGACACACGAGATTACCAAGGGTGAAAAAAATTGTTTCTGTCTCCTTAAAAAAAAAAAAAACAGACAACTGGCGACATCAACATAGGAAACTTTCTTACGTTTGATCCATGATAGTATATACATATATCAACAACAATAAAATGCTTTATTAAGACCTTTCAGTCTTATACAGATTCTCCAAGCACAGAAATGTAGGATTCATGTAGTTAAAACCATTATAGTTGTTGTTGTTGTCGTGTCCAATGAAGAGCCTCAGATGTCTCCGTGCATCACACACACACACACACAAAAGCCTTTATTAAGACACACGGGTCTTACAGAGGATTCTCCTTGGGGTTACAAGACGGAGAAACCTATGAAAGTGGGAAATAAAAATGGAGAAAGATTATATACATATGGTAAATATATACAGATTATAAGAAAAAAAATATATATAAGAAAGAAAAAAAAAAGAATTTGGAAATATGGATGGGAGAAGTGGAGAGCGAAAAGAGAAAAGAAAACAGGTATTTACATATGGAACAAGTCAATTTAAGCTCTTCTGCTCACACAGCACAGGTGGGCCATGTCTTTTTCAAGAAATCTTTAAGAGATTTTCCAGGAAAATCCGAGTGTTCAGGGTTGTTATCCCCGTGCATCTCTATCACAGCCGTCGCAGTGTTCACTATCTTTGCTCTTCATTGGAAAATGGGTGCCGTTGCTATGTTAGTCACCTTGGACCAGAATTTGGTCAAATATTTAAAGGGTCCAAGGGGGACTGGTGTGGTCGGACTTCTCCCCCTCCAACCGTAATAGAACATTAAAGGTAATATGAAATTTATTTACAGGAAAACTAAATTAAGAAAATCAAGCTAATAAATTGATTAGTCTGGTTAATTTCGAAGAAAATAAATGTATTATACATGGATTTCTCACGGAGTCTCTGCAAATGGAGATTTTACAAACAGAGTATATGTATGTGGCCACTGGACATGCGTCGGACCAGGAGGCTGTTGTTGGGTGCTGCGGTGCCTGGAGTACAGGAGCTCCATCTATGCTTCCTTTCTTCCTGTGGTGAATCTGTATAAGACCGGTGGTCTTAATAAAGCTGTGTTGTTGTTGTATATATATAGATATTTTTTGAAAATAGAGCAATCCATAAATAAATCTTTAATTAAAAAGGCATATATATTGAATCAAAATATCATTTATTTTACCAACATTTCAGTTTGCTGAACGCCAACCTTTACCAAGGTATTATAACACATTAATATATTATAATATCTTGATAAAGGTTAGCGTTCAGCCAATTGAAATATTGGTAAAATAATTCATATTTTGATCCAATATATGCCTTTTTAATTAAATATATGTTCTGAAAATAGAGCAATCCATACTTAAATCATTAGATAGTAAAAAGGCATATATTGGATTGAATAAAATATTTATTTGCCAATATTTCGGCTGGCTGAACGCCAACCTTTATCAAGGTATTACATTTTTGTATACACAAACTCAGCGCCGCATAGTGTTATAATATCATAGTTGAAATAATTTCAAAAATACAAAGTAGGTGGGGGAAATTTGTGCATGGAAAAATATATAAAAATTACAATCTGATATACAGGGTGATCCAAAAGTCCCGCACTATTTTAAAAATTAATAACTCCGCGAATATTTGCGCTAGAGCAATGCGGTAAACACCATTGTGTTCAGGATGCAATGGGATTTTTTATGGCAAATAATGAAATATTCGGAATTGATTTTAGTTACAATTTTATTCGCCAGATGGCGCTCTACCAGAATCAGAGATTCAGCGGCCAAATTGTTTGATAAATTGAAAAATATAACTGATCGACACGTATTTTTCCTTTTTGAATACCAGGAAAGAACCCTAATAATATCAAATAACAAATTAATAAAACACCACTTCGCCAAAAGTATGAAGAATTGGCTAACGATTTTCAAATACAATCAGAGATATGTAAAATAGGTAAATGCAAATTAAAACATGTAGCAAAAATATTTATATTTTATATGGGGTTTTGTGAAATAGATTGAATGTTTGAAAAACACTGCTGATATCAATACACGAATTTTTGAAATGTTAATATAGTACCAAAAATTATGATGGCACTATTAATAGGATTTCTTGCTATAAGAAATGTGTAGTTTCTTGACTGATTGGCGACCCTTGACTATTTAACTGGATATTTGTCATGATCCAACAAATGAAATATAGAGGGGAGTGACAAAATATATTTGTCGTACTTTATTCCAAATATCCTATGGGCTTGTCAAATGTTATCATTGTTTATTATACTGTACACAATTTAAAAAATGTGTCCCCTCAAATAAAAATCATTTTTAGATCGACCTTTTGCGTTGAAAAACGTGGGTACTATTTTTAGGAACCTCTGCCTCTCCTGTGTCGAGCCAATCTTGCTATATGCTTCCGAGGCTTGGTGGCGCCGAAACAGGGATCAGAAGGTGGCAACAACTCTAGAGAGAGTGCAGAGGACAGCGGCACTCAGAATCACAGGAGGATATCGCACTACCAGCAGTGAGGCCTTTTTGGTCCTCGCTGGGCTTATTCCCCTGGGATTGAAACTAGAGGAGGAGACCACAGACAGAAGATCTGGGAGAACTAGGAAGATGCCCTGGGACTTAAAGCGGGGGCCCTGGAATCGAAGAGGGACCCAAGGAAGCCTCAGCAGTGGTTGCCAAAGTGGAATTGGAGTCCTGGAGGGCCGACAGGGATTGGCACGGAGGTTTTCACTGATGGTAGTAAGTCTGGAACCAATACTGGAGCTGGGGTAGTGATATTCACTAATGGAGAGCCGATCTTCCAAGAAAGTTTAACACTCAGAGTGGACGAATTGGTCTTTTCAGCCGAGCTGGTTGCGATCAGGGTAGCCCTCAGAGTGTGTGCCGAGAAGAACTTCAGCCCGGACCGCCTCTATTCAGATTGTATGTCGGCCCTCGTCGCCATCAATCTGGAGAAAGGGCAACTCGCGCATCAAATAATCCAGGAGCTGGAGATGATGACGCGGGCTCCGGAGCTCCCTTGGTTTAGGAGACACAGCCTCATCGAAGGTAATGAGTTCGCAGACAGGATCGCTAAGGCAGGATGCTTTAGAGGTAGATCACTGAGGACCCCAGTGACCAAGAAAGAAGTTTACGAGTATAGGAGGATCAGGGGGCACGTCCAGGACTTATGGTTGGACAGATGGAGGAACAGTGTGAAGGGGAGAGAGGTATTCAATGGGGTAACAACACCCAAGTACCTCTGTAAGGTAATGTCCCACAAACTCATTATGGTAGTTCGGGACATGGGCTCTTCCCAAAGTCTCCACAGATTTGAAATTAAGAGAAACCCTGATTGCGTCTATGGAGAAAGGGGTGTGAATGCACGCCACTACGTCTTGGATTGTCCAAGGGTAGTGGGTGTGCAGGAAGAGAGAAGGAGTGCGAGGGGCGCGATCGAGAGTAAGCTGCTGAGAAATCACAGCAAGCTTCTTGAGGAGGCCCACGACGTGGCAGCTGAGCTTTTCCTCAGCTGTGAGTGAACAGAGTCGACCGGGGGTTGCCTCCCCGCGGTCCCTGCTGGACACAGTAGATAGTTTCCTATTTTGCTGTGATTAAAGGCCACCGATATAGAAATCCTTCCAGACACGTTATCTGGAAGGTGGTGTTTCCAGGTACAATGTCCAAGCACTAGCTTGGATACCGTTACTTGGCTTATGAGTTGAACAGAATAGCAGCGAAGGGCATGCTTCGCATGCCGGCTTGTGGACCGAAAGGTCTGGGTGGCCATCTGCTTCTAGGGTGTACCAACTGTGCTTAGGTGGGATCCTCCAGTTCTTGTTTATTTTGGCTACTGTTTCTATTTCTTTAAAAGTAAGTTTATTTTTCTGTAGCAAGGGTTCTTTTGTGCCTTTTTTCGCTAGCGCACCAGCAGCTTCATTGCCTTCAATGCTAACATGTAAGGGTATCCATTGAAGGTGAATTTTTGAGGTATTGAGAGTTTTTGGAGATATCCAATTATGTTCCTGCTTACTTTGTCTCTAAGTTGCCCTGTGTGACTCAAGTGTTGTATGGCACTTCTACTATCAGTAAGAATCCAGATATCGTGATGTTTAGTGTTTTTGATGGATTTTAAGTATTCATAGATGGCTATAAGTTCTGATCTGAAGACTGAGCAAAAATCTGGGTTTCTTCTATTTTCTCAATGCCATTTGTGGTTTTAATGAGAGAGCCACTGCCAGTGTGTCCCAACTCGTCTCTGCTACCATCGGTATAGAGAGTTATTACATTTTTAGGAATTTTATATTAATTATTTCTAATGACAATTGTTTTAAGTATTCTGGATTTTGGTATTGTTTGTTGGTGGGTTCATTTAAAGTGGCATTAAAAATAACATTTTGTTAGTGGTTCGCATGGAGATATTTTTTCAGCGCTAAATAATATTTTTCCACTTTATATTTTAAAAATCCATTTCTTTTGGCCAGGTGATGAGGGCCTTCTTTTTTGAGTCTTATATTGGGTTCCCAATTAAGTATGTAATTGAAAGTTCTGTGTTTGTTTTCATAACTCTAGATTTTGTTTATATATTTTGGCAGATTGTAGCTTCTTCTATCCTTTAAGGGCATAATGTCTGCCTCGTAAAGTACAATATTATCAGGGCAGTTATTTCGAAGACCTGTAATAATTCTAGTTGCATTTAGTTGTATCCTTTCCAGTGTTATTAGATTTGTTTCAGATGCTGTACCATAGATTTGATATCCATATTCCAAGATAGGTCTCATTAGAGATGTGTAAGTTAATTTTAGTGTTGTTGCTTCAGCTCCCCACTCTTCCTGAAATATATTTCAAGATTTTTAGTCGGTCTCTTCCTTTTCTAACAACTCCTTCATTATGTTTACTGGAGTAAATTTCTGGATCCAGGGTGTAGCCTAGATATTTAGGATGTTTATTATATTGCAATTGTTGTTCTTTCAGAATAATATTTGGTCTTATTTTGTATAGTTTCTTATCTGTAGTAAAAAGACAGGTTTCAGATTTTGGGGAATTAAATTCTAATTTGTGTTTATTAGCAAATTATTCTAGGTGGAGAAGAGTCTTGTTCAAATCTCTTTCAGCATTTTTCCAGTTAGTGTTGCTGCTCCATAGAATAATGTCATCAGCGAAAAGTCCAATATTGGTTTTATGTGAAAAATTTTCTTCTATGCCTGCAATAAATAGGGCGAAGAGAGTTGGGCTAAAGACTGATCCTTGTGATAATCCTTGGTACAATTTGAAGGTTTTAGATAGAGTGTCATTATATTTGACCCTGATGTATATATTTTTATATAAGGGAATCATTTATCCAAGTTATAGCTTTTCCATCAATTTTGAAATGTTTGTATAATTTTGTAATTAACTTGTTTTTCCATACCCCTTATCAAGAGCTTGTGTAAGGTCTAAAAAGCAGCTATGATGTGGTTAGTTGGTTTTTTGTTTTGTGCATCTTTTACCTTTTGTGTGAAAAATAAGAGTTTGTCTATTGTCCCATGTCCTTTCCTAAATCCATATTGTTCTTTTGGTAAGAGATTTCTTGTGTCGGGGTGGTAGGTGAGTCGTCCGAGTATAATTTTTTCCATTAATTTGCAGAAAATATTTGTGAGGGAGATAGGTCGGTAGTTTTTTTGGGTCATCAGCAGATTTGTCAAGTTTTTAATGAGAATTATTGTTGCATTTTTACAGTCTTGAGGCAATTTTCCAGTTTTCCAGGAGTTATTGAAAATATTAGAAGTCTTTCTTTGCCAATTTTGCCCAAGTTTGATATCATTCGGCCATGGATTCCATCTGGCCCAGGAGTCTTGTTTAGGTCAGTGTTTTCTAATGCATAAACTAGCTCTTTCATATTGATTTTTTTCATGGAAAATATTATGAGTGCTGGTGACATTTTTACAGTCATGAATAATCTTTCGGGCCTTTTTTCAACCTTGATTTTACTACTTATTTGATATGAATTACCTAAAAGATTGGCAGCAATTTTTCATTAGTTGCTGGTGTACCATCTGTATTCTTAATCATATTTGTGTTTTCAGTTTGTGGCTGGACTCTGTCAATTTGTTTTGCCAAATTCCAAAATTTTGTATTTGGGTTTCTTGGGTTCAGGTTTTCACAGGTTTGTTTCCATTTTTCCCTTTTCACATTTACGTATAATCTTTTTATTTTTGCAATCACAATGTTCAGTTCAGTTCTACTATTTGTTTGGTTTTGGGTGCACTTTTTTGTAGTTCATTTCTTTTAGTTATAAGTGTTTGAATATTTTTTGCCTGGTGTGTATAATTTGGAAATTATTTCTTAATATTACCTCTTGGTATTGAAACTTTGACTGCTTCAATAATGGTGTTTTCGAAAGATATTATATTAGCCTTTTTGAAGTTCCAGAATTTTTCTTAATTGAGCTAGTTTTGGTCTTGGTGCTAATTTCTATCAAATTAGGCAAATGATCACTTCCAAAACTTTTTGATATTCGCTATTTGCATTTGTGAAAAATGTCAGGATAATAAAAACTTATATCAAGGGCTTGTGCAGTATTATAGCTTGTAGGAATGATGGGTAGGATTCCCATCATTTAAGCAAATGAAGGCATTGTCGTCAAATATGTTTGATAGTATTTTGCCTCTTGGGTTTGGCGTGGAACATCCTCATAGTTGATGTTTGGCATTAAGGTCACCTACAATAAGAGTTGTCTGTAATAAATTGAGCCATTGTTCCATCGTCAATAAATGTATTGTTTAGAGGGTGATATATATTGTATATGTTGATGGCTTTGTTTTGATTGAGGTAGACCTTGACACCTTGGGCTTCGAGGTCTAATGTGTTTGGAATATTAACGGCTATGTCCTCATAGTACAAATTCTTGATTAAAAATGCTATGCCACCCCCTTTAACAGCATATACAGATGGATCTTCAGACCTTACCCTGAGTAATGGAGGGGCCGGAATTAACATAATACTGCAAGATGAAACAAACATCAAAATCAAAGAAGGAGCAGGACAGATTTCGTCAAACTTCACTTGTGAACTGACAGCTATCTGGAAAGCCCTTGATGTATGCCTTAACCATCCATCCCTGCATCAAGCAGAAGGATTTTTTTAATATACAGCGACTCCATATCCGCTCTAGAAGCAATTCAGAAGGGCAATACTAAAATCACACAGAAAATACACTCGTTACTTACCCAACTGGAACCATTGGAGAATAACTGCATTCTACATTGAATCCCTGCCCATGCTGGGATCGGGGGTAATGAAATGGCATTTGAATTGGCAAAGGAAGCCAGAAAGTTGAGCCAAAGGAAAGAACAAATGTCATTATTTGACGCTGATTCTTTGTCAAAATACAAGATAATTAAACAAAAAAATAAGAAAAGATCAAAATGCGAAATAAACTATGAGAGAAAAATGACAAAAACTATAACAAGACTTAGAACAAAATACTATAAAGGAATGACAATACATCCAGATGGCACAAGAACCTATAGGACATGCAACAACTGTCCTGGTGTGGATCTAACACCTACCCACATATTCTTATAGCCAGCAATGGCCGCAGCCTTGCAGAAAATTGACATAGACCCAGAGCAGCAGATTTACACACCCAAGATAGTGGACATTGCTGCTGCTGTGATGGAGATGCATGGATACATCTAAGGCTCTTTATTGGACACGACAACAACAACGGCATTCCAGAGTAAAATAAATTATCAGAGATAGATACATATTTTTCAAATGAATTAAAATAAACATAATCGATACTGAGTGAGAGTTGAATTAAAAATATTAAAAATTTATTATCTTTGGAAACAAACCGTATCTAAAATATCAATTTTCTTTTTGCTACATGTTTTAATTTGCATTTACCTATTTTACATATCTCTGATTGTATTTGAAAATCGTTAACCAATTATTCATACTTTTGGCGAAGTGGTGTTTTATTAATTTGTTATTTAAAACTATTAGGGTTCTTTCCTGGTATTCAAAAAGGAAAAATACGTGTCGATCAGTTATATTTTTCAATTTATCAAACAATTTGGCCGCTGAATCTCTGATTCTGGTAGAGCGCCATCTGGTGAATAAAATTGTAACTGATATCAATTTCGAATTTTTCATTATTTGCCATAAAAAATCCCATTGCATCCTGAACACAATGATGTTTACCGCATTGCTCTAGCGCAAATATTCGCGGAGTTATTAATTTTTAAAATAGTGCGGGACTTTTGGATCACCCTGTACATATACATTTTCATGCACAAATTTCCCCCACCTACTTTATATTTTTAATATTATTTCAACTGTGATAACACTATGCGGCGCTGAGTTTGTTTATACAAAAAATATAATGCCTTGATAAAGGTTTGGCGTTCAGCCAACCGAAATATTGGCAAATAAATCTTTTATTAAATCCAATATATGCCTTTTTATTATCTAATATATATATATATATATGTATGAAAATAAAAATAAAAATGTAATAAAAAAAGAGAGGGCCAGATAGCAATATGAAAAAAATAAATATAAACAATAAATATATATGAAAAAAAGGCGCCAAACCAGGAAACGCACGTGCGGCCGTTACCATAGGGACGACAGCAATGTAAACAAGAGCACGTGGTCGAGGTGGCAGGTGGAGTGAGCCCATCTGCCTAGGCTACGCTGGGAAGACATCTGCGCAGCTGTTCCCACACTTAGGTCGTCTGGCGTTTTATAGATAAAGTAGGCTTAATTACCTTGTGGGCGCATCCCTCATTGATATTGGTGCAATGGAACATGCTATCATCTGCATTTATTTCTAATTACCTTTTAATTGCTGACTCCGTTAATTGCACTTTATTAATGATATAGCCAACTGCAATCGTTGAGGATAGCTTCTATAGAATGATTTAATAAAGGGTGTATCAACTATCTGAACTGCATTTTGGTACTCCTTGTCGATCTAATATGCAAATGATTATACAAATATGCAACTTTTTTTTCCCTTCTTCATAAAATCAAGAGGGCATAGAGAAAAAGTTCGATTGGGAGTATTATTATGTTCTTTTTATTTATATCTTTTTTTTTCTCTGTGTTTTAGCAATCGAATAGGGAGGTACGATCAATTAAAGTAATTAAAATTATTGTAGTTATTTTTGTAATACAATTTATAATAATATATTTTGAATTTTTCATAGTTGTTGCTGAAATATAGGGCTATAGAGCATCAATTTACAAATTTAACAAGTTTGGTCTGTGCTTTTATCAAAGTTTACAATGCATTTAATCTCTAGTGAATTTATAAGCTGTAAAATTAATATATCTTTATATATTAATGTTCTAACTTTAAATAAAAACGTTTATAAATACAGTAGAACCTCTATGCAAAAGACACCTAATTGCAGAGCCAAAGTGTCCTTTAGGGAGAGGTGTCCTCTTACAGGAGAGTTGCTAAATAGTAAAAATGGTAATTTTGCAAATGAAAAGTGTCCTTTATAGAGAGGTGTCCGCTAAAGGGAGGTTCTATTGTACTATTATTAAAAAAAAACCTTCAAATTAGTTTTAAAATCTATTTGCATATGCGTATGCAATATTCTTAATAGAGTTATTAAAATTATTCGAAAAGTGCACTTATGTGAAGTACTTTACCAATTGCAAGTACTTTACTATTGTCATTAAAATGACAATGATACTTCTACACATTATATATTTCCGAAATTTGCATATCAGTGCATATTTACAGCTTTCACATTAACCAGAATGTGTTGTGCGCTGAAGAGAAAACAAATGTTTATAAATTTACGTTAGAATATTCCTGCTTAATTCAGCTATACCTCCCTCGTTCTATACAATCTGATTTTATATTTCCCATATACAATGCCATCCAGAATTTAGTGAATTTTGACCGTTTTAAACATCACACTTGTAATGTCATTTTTTTTTTTTAATTATTATTATCCCTAATACACGTGGTACAGGCCATGATAATCATGGTGGGTAGTTAGCGACTGCTTTTACTGTAAGTGCACCACATGTCTACCCACATGTCTACACATATGAAAAGCAGTTCGACTTTTGCATTTACAAATTTGCCAGAGCCTCGTTTGATTACTTGCACTCGCTGGTGGGGTTGGACTTTTGTAAGAATCGGGGGTCATTGGAGCATTTTTTTTTATCAGAAAAAAGTTCCCAATGCGGGATTCAATCCTGGGTCGTAGTGGTCGAAAACCAACGGTTTAGACCATCCTTCCACCGACCCCCTTATAATATCGTAAAAAGCATAAAATGAATATGTAAAAAAGCTCAAATATTTCTATTTTGTTCACCATTTTTTTTTATTACATTAATGTTGCTTTTCGAATAAATCATTGAAAACATCTGAACCTTACTGCGATAGAAAAATTAGATGAGACTGGCTTGGTTTATAAGTGGTAAACCATTCACAAGAAGTACTTTTTGGTGGATGGGGTTCGGTGGAAGGATGGTCTAAACCGTTGGTTTTCGACCGCTACGACCCGAGATCAAATCCTGCATTGGGAACTTTTTTTCTTATAATAATAATAAAAAATGCTCAAATGGTCCCCGATTCTTACAAAAGTCCAACCCCGCCAGCGAGTACAAGTAACCAAACGGGGATCTGACACATTTGTAAGTGTAAAGTCGAACTGCTTTTCACCTGTGTAGACATGTGGGGGACTTACAGTAATAGCAGTCGCCAACTTCTACCCAACATGATTATCGTGCCCTGTACCACGTGTACTAGGGATGTGGTGGTGGTGTCTTGTCCATTCCATGGAAAGGGGGATGGAGGGGGGTACCATTGCCCCGTTAGTCAGCCACATTTCAGAGTCCCTGTAGGTCTCACGAAGGGCTCAAGTCCCCCCGTACTTCGCTCTACAGGGCAGTCCCTTATTTGTGCTTCTTTTCCCGCCCGCCACGTAAAGGAGAACTTCTGGGCAGGATGTGTATATATATACTAGGGATAATAATATTAACTTTTTAGCGATTAATTCGAAAGTAGAAGAGATATATCACTTTGTTCTGTGTATTGTAATTGTGTACAGATCATAGGTTAAGCAATAATCGATTTTCCAACGTTTTTAGAAATTTTTGGAAAAAAATATTTACTGGAATCTTTTTCAGGCCATAAATATTTTGATTGAAAGTATGCAAATAGGTCAGTGTGGTCAACAAATCAAGTTAAATGGTCTTTATTGCCTCAAGCGTCTTGGTTATCAACTTGACTTTGTAATATTCGCATCTTAGGGTCAATGTAGGAGTATTTTGCTTGCAGTTAGTTTTTTGTCTATTGTGTCTACGACATTTAATGTTGAAGTTATCCTGATTTGTTGACGTCCAATCTTGCCAGTGAGTGCAAGTAACCAAATAGGACTAATGTTACTCGTTCATTTTATGCGCAAAGACGATCTGCGTGCTTTTATACACGTAAACCAGTCTTGCATTTACAGTAAACCAATGGGTAGCCATCATGATTATCATGCTCTGAATCACACGCATCTGTACTTAGAATACACACACATACAGCTTTATTAAGACCACCGGTCTTATCCCGATTCCCCACAGAAAATAAGCATTGATAGAGCTCCTATATTCCAGACAGCACAAAGCCCAACAGTCTCCAGGTCCGACGCATGTCCAGTGGCCACAGAATCCACCGTGCATAGGGTAGCGTATCACTGAAAAGGCGAGTGTAGAATCAGCGGCATTTTCGCTTTCCTCACCCAAATGGATTACGACATTCGGCGATTCTATTAATCTCCTCCGAACGGTGACTGCGGCCTTGTAGAATTTATATAAACCAAAGAGAAGACCTTGATCAAACATCATTGTACTTGGACTATAACTCAATGCCTTATATCTCAACAGCCTATCCCCCACAGTTTAAATAAAATAACGATATTTCGTTCAAAAGAAACATTTACGGTAAAATTTGTCAAACGTCGTTCTACACAAACACTATATCTTATATAATAAGTGTTTATAAACTTTTGGGACAACCTTGTAATATACAATATCGTTATATCTGTTCTTTTAACATCTACAAAGTTCTGTTGTGTTTGCGCTTCTATTCTACAACTGCGGGAAATGTTCAAGTTTGATTAAGTGATTTTTTTTCACACACATGTTCTCTTCACCACCTATAGGTTCCCGGAAAAGAGAAATCATTAGAGGACACTATAAGATACTTCATCAGTCACAGAAGGTAACCTCTCAATAAAGTTTCGCAAAAGCAGAATGCTCTTGCAAGTGAGACCTAATCAATTTAGGAATTAGGACATGCGATGATCTACAAGATCGTTTGGGATTGAAATAATCCTTGATGGATGAAATGAAAGCAATTCAAAACTGTTCTTTGTTCTTTCTCATCCATTTCCCTTCTTAGGGATAAATGGAAAGTTATCCTTACGTATTCTGATTTCATCTTGAAGTCGAGACCGATGATCATTTTGTTGCAGATTTTTCTTGTTTCTAACATCGGGCGGCCGCCGGACCTTTGTAGACAATTTTATTGACACCCTTAGTTGATTGTTGCACAAATTAATGAGAAATTAAACAAAGAAAATGATCGTAAAGAATAAGGTTGCCTGGCCGGTATTCATAGTTCTTAAAATTAAAGATACTTCGGCCAGTAAATCTTATTATTATCTCGATGTTTCGACGAAAATCTTTTGTTTGCCCCTGACGATGACAAAATATTTTTGTCGAAACGTCGAGGTAATAAAAAGATTTATCGTCCAAAGTATCTTTCATTTTAAGAAAGAAAATGATATTATTCTCAATTTAGTGATTAAATATAAAAAGCTGTTCTCAGGAACTCCTCCATCTTGAGAGAGTCCTCCTCCAGAAAAGGACAGGATCAATTTGAACCGCTCTCAGTTCGATGTTGAGATGATACTTATAGAGACCTGCCTTGGGAGACGCCAGGATGGCCTTTGTAGATACTGACATGGATCTGACGTGTTTCTGCCAAGGATTCCCTCAGAGTCTCGGAACTTTGTCACGAGTAGCCTTGCGTATTTTTTCTTTTGGTGTGAAAAGCGGCTTTGTCGTCGTATCGTCAATAGGGACATCGTCTTCTTTGGAAGGAAGTCTTGGCTTTGACACGGCGGTTTAATCCTGGAGCCAGTCTCGGAAAATGTAGATCACAGCACCCATGGTCTCAAGATCTCGGAAATCTTCAGTTTATCTTCCCTAATTACCCAGCATCTCCACCAAAATGTCACCTAGAAAATTAGGAAAGATAAACTTCAGAATGACGCAGCAAATTATTAAAGAAAAATCAAAAATTGTATAAAACACCAGAGGAGCAATGAGGGAAGTTTTACAGAGTAAATTAAAAAAAAAAAAAAATTGATAATCTGTTAATAAAATAATAAATAATTTTCTACAATATACAAAAAACAAAATGAAAGAGGAATGAACATTTTGACTGATTCAATAAGAAACGAAATGTTAAAACATTGTAATTAAGAAAGTATGACCCAAACCTACTACTATTGCATAAGAAGATGATCATCCTAAAGTGAAAGAATTGAAAAGGTAATAGCTGTCAGAAAACACGGGTAGAACAGTAAATAATCACTCAACATCACAATACATTGATTTCCCATTAAATCTTTTCCTTCAAAATAGTTAAAAAGTGATTGTTCTTGGGGGAACAAGTGAATAAATAAACAAGTGGGGGCCAAACTCTACAAATCAACCGTAATAAGGTGTAATTGTGGAGAGCCAGTTGTCGACTCAACTGCCCAGGTGTTTCCTTCCTTCCGTGCCAAGTCAATTAGAGAAGCGTTTGGAATTATTAGGGAAGACTGGAGACAAAGAGATGGGGGATTGGAAGGGGTAATTTCTGCAGTCACAGGTGGGGAGGGTCCCGCTCCAACGAATTCTCCCAGACATCTCAGAGGCCGAAAAAAAAATGGGTTGGAATTCTTGGAGCGTAAATTGGTTTCACACTGTTAACTTGCATTGTCTTCTTTTTCATTTTTTTTTTTAAATATATTGGACCTTTTGTCATCGCTTTTTTCTTCTCCCATGTGGTGTTACCGTTATGTAATGTTCTAAGATGATAGAATAATCTTTCTCACAATGTTTTTTTTAACTTGAAAATTTGTGCGAAAAATTCTCTTCTTCAGGTCTATATTAAAGAAATATTGACTTTTTTTTTTTTAAACTAGGACTGTTTGCTTGTGTAGGCCGATAGTGAAAGTATTTGACTCATTTCATGTGATGTCTTATTTTTCTTTCTTATCTCCACTCAATCATATCAGGATATCAAGCCTGTAGATCTTGAGATTTTTGATGGTGTCTGCTGAGGATGAGTAGGGCTCATCAAAGGAGATTTGACATCCATAATGATTGGGTGAAGTAGAATGCGTCTGTTTTTTTTTTTTTTTTTCATTAGGATTGGGAACATTACTCAATGCTTCACGTATAACTGAAACTAGCGTTGATATGCCTGCATTAGTTGAGGATCAAAAAGGTGAGGAAAGACACGCAGATTGGATGATCGATCCACAGTGACAAGGAAAAGGTCCAGATGAAGTTTGACCGGTACCGGGGGGCATGAAAGTTGACCTTTGGCGTGACAGTTGGTGGTGCATTTTGAGGTTCACTTGTTGGTAATAAAG
This sequence comes from Cordylochernes scorpioides, assembly GCA_030710605.1. Taxonomy (NCBI): domain Eukaryota; kingdom Metazoa; phylum Arthropoda; class Arachnida; order Pseudoscorpiones; family Chernetidae; genus Cordylochernes; species Cordylochernes scorpioides. The sequence continues at coordinate 26,492,543 of CP092873.1, read as the reverse complement.
AGACAGCCACGACCTCCGTGGTCTTTGGAGGTACACTCGAAGCAGATGATGCAGAAGCTGAGACATCTGGAAGAGCTGTGACTGAAACCACAGCGCTGAAATGGTCGTGAAGGAACTCCTCGGAGAGAAGGATGACTGCAAGAGACCAGGATGTGGAAGAGAGAAGTTCCCAGCGATGAGACACCCGTACAATCTTGGGACTGGGAAGAGCGGCGATGATAGAAATTAAGAGAACGATATCCTCAAGAGTAGAGTTCAGGGCTTTATCTACCATTCTGAAGATGCAAATGCACGGGAAGAACTGGCGATGTTCTCGAACCTTGAGATTATAAACTGTATAAGATTAGAATATCTTCTTTTGTAAATTTATTATAATAACCCTAGTACCAGACAACCCCTTCTTCCTAAATGTTAGGTGTTATGTAAATTTATTGTTTTTCGTTTATTTTGTTCGTTCAATAGATGAAAGATATGCAAATTGCGATTAAGAAGGATCAGTGTGGGAGTGTGGTTTGTCTCTCATGTCTTACTTAACCTGCTTCAGAGTTTCATTGTTACAGTTTGGAATTCTTCAATTGTCTCCACCTGGGTCCCTCGATAACTGATTGTCAACCACAACTGACAGCTTTAGCACGTTGACAAACTAACTTATTGTTAATGGAAGAGCAAAGGGTAGGGATGAACATTTACTAGATAAGCAAGGGACAAAGGCTAAACCTTACATGCTTCAGCACTTTTTTTTTTAAATTAATGTCGAACATGTTGGATGGCTCTTATTCTGTTTCCATGATAAATACAATTCCAAAATAAGAAAGTCTATATGGATAGTAAAGGTTAATCTATGCAATTACACAAAAAAGTCAAAGATTTCCATTAAAAAAACACTCACCGTCTCATGGATGGAAGGCTGTTGCCATAAAAAAGATGTTTTGATCATTTACGATGCCATAATGAGAGGAGCATGTGTCCGGAAAACATCTTATGGGCTCACTGACGCCAATAAAGTTTAAGAAGCCATTGAAGAATTGCCAATAAAGAAACAGACTCAGTTCTGTTCCAGTAAATTACAATATATACCTGGTATCAAAACTTTAGTCGAATTTTTCTCTCGCGAATTCTAGCAATTCTGAATTCTGAAAATTCTCACAACATTCGGAATTTAGGAAATAAGTTATCTCACACATACACATGGTGGTGGTCCATGGTTAAACCAATTCCTGAAGTCCACTCCTCTCCAATTTTGTGATGGTAGTTATAGACCTGGAAAATAGGAGCAGAATTCAATGGAGTATTTAGATGCGTTTCCTGTTGATGGGACAGAGAAGAAGAGAGAGAGAAAATAGAGGTAACCCGGGTTCCTGGAGCATAAATCACCAACTACCCGGGCTGTACAGCTACAGTCTAGAAGTCTGGTCATGGGGAGATTGCTGAGGTGAACCAGGTAGTTCCAGGCAGTCAGGGAGTCAGGAAGTAAGGAGCAGGGCTGTAGGGCTGAAGTCTTGTACCGTACATGTATAGGACATCTGAGGCACCTGTAGATAGGAATACGACTGTTAACATTTAGCTAGACATAGTGGGACAACCTTCATGCCTTGGGTACCAGGAGTTCAGAACTCCAGACATACTTCACTTGTCCCGTCCAGGGTCACCCCCCCCCCCCCCGCCACTTTGAGGCAGTTAACAGGTCTTGAGGGGGACACATAAAACAATCATACAGATAATCATTATTAAATTTTATTGCCATCTATCGTTAAAACTTTACACAAATAAATTTTCTGGCAATGCGTTTCTTTTAAATATCATCAAATATAATGTAGAGATTATATTTGATGATATTTAAAAGAAACGCATTGCCAGAAAATTTATTTGTGTAAAGATAATCATTATGTTTTTAATAAAATAAATAATGCAGAGGTTGTAGCTGTTCTTATGCAAATACTCGTAACAATATCAACGATTAATAGATATTTATTCCAACAAATGACGCAAGCTATCAGAAACTTTTAGTTGCACGATTAGGAGATGCTTTTTTAAAATTAATTTTGTAAAAAGGTTGAAGTCTCCTACTTGAATTAACTCACCATTATATGGGTACACATGCACGTAACTTTATTTTATAAAAATGGCTCAGTGATTAGTATTTGTGGCTTATACAATACCTATATCGTTGACCATTTTCCCACTGAAGGTCACTCTATTTACTCCCAGTACCATTGGACTTAACTCCAACTTTGCCGGTCCCAAGCCCGAATGAAAAAGGAGGAGCAGTAACAAGCTCACCAAAAAACCTGAGCTCAGCTGTCCTGGCTGATAGTACCCTGTAAGGTCTTCTGATCCAGGGATACAGGATGAGCAGTGTCTGTACTCCATGTTAGGAGCGGCTGCACATGGTGTCTGTTCCTCATGTCAGAGGCGGCCATTTGATATTGGAGCTAAGTCGGCCTGCTACTGAGTAGTGCTCCCAGTCTTAATGACAAAGGCAGACGCATTCTACTTCATCCAGTTATGATGGTTGTCAACTCTAAAGGCTTGATACCGTAATATGATTGAGCGGATATAAGAAAGAAGAAGACCATTGGCCTTTAATATATTTATGTCATAAACATAACGATATATTAAAATACATTATAAAACTACGCGTCACCTAAGGCTAAGGGTGAGACCTAAGGGTCTTTAGCTTGAAATCATTGTCTCCTGGTTGTGAATATGAATTTGAAAAAGCAGGTATTATGGCTTTGTCACCAACCTTAGTCCGCTAGTAGACAGTCAATAGATGATGCTTATTTTTATCGTAGATTATGACGAGAAGTGTGTTTTCTTTATTTTATAGATCCCATATCTTCCCATCAAGATGTGCATTAATTGTTGAAATTTCTGTGCCATAAGAACACCTATAGTATACATTCTCAAGAGAACACATCTCTACTAAGTATTTCACAAGAGTAAAATACGCCTGAGGACGTAATCAATTACTGAGCATCTGTCAGGTATGTTCGAAGCCCTTTCTTCCCATGGATGATAAAGCCAAATTATCTACATTCCAGAGGACCTATCAGAACCCATTGATTCATCATCGAGGCATCTTTCCGGGATGGGCCGGAAGTGATGGAATTGATTCTTGAGCAGCAGGTGACTGCCGCCAAGCCCAAGACATTGGGCAACAGACACATTCCAGATCGTCTGCCATCATTATTCTGCCCACGCCGCTGATGGACCTTAATGACGTGTCGACTTCGACACTTTGCGCAACGTGAGGACATAAAACTCAAGTTCTTTTGTGGGCCACGCGCTCCCCAATTTTGATAAGATGTTTTAAAGCCTTTACGATCGTTAATAGAGAATTGGGTAACAGAATTGAATCAAGGGAACTTAGATAAATATTTTAACTAGCTATCTTCCTGATTGTAGCTTAATGACCATTAAAAGAATATTTCTTATCTTCACTCAATGTTGTTGCTCCATGGAAAGGGGGGGTGCCATTGCCCCGTTAGTCAACCACATTTCAGAGTTCCCTTCACGGTTACCGTAGCGGCTTGGGGCTCACCACACCGTACTTCGACCTACAGGGCAGTCCCTTTCTTGTGCTGCTTCTCCAGCCCGCCACGTAGAGGAGGGGTTGGACTTCTGGGCAGATCTCCACTCAATCATATTAAGGTATCAAGCTTGTAGAACTTAAGACTTTTGATGGTGTCTGCTTGGGATGAGTAGAGCTCATAAATGGATGAACCAATTGACAAACATCATGAATAAAAAGAACGTAAACTATTGAAGCAATTTAAGAAATCCCAGTTAATAGATAGCTTAAATAAACCTAGGTATTCAGAAAAAAAAAATACTTCTTTTGGTTTGAATAGAAAGAGAGAATATGGTTTCACGGAATACTAACCAAAGTGTATGATTTTCAAACCCAAAAATGAAGGTAATAATCAGACATGCCGCAATGCACTATAGCAAAGTACCAAGGTGCTGCACGCTACCAAGGTTATTCAAAAAAGGTTATATTCCCCAGGCCAGGGAAGATAAAAGAAAGACGGGTGTTGATTAGATAAGAAGATTAGATAAAGCGGGAATAATTCAACAATATATTAATGTGAAAAATAGTACAAATGTGATATTGTACTGGGATAAGATGCATAAATTATGAAAAAGGCATCTCCTTATCGTGCAACTGAAAGTTGCTGAAATAGATCCGACAGATGGCGCAATCCATCAGCAACTTTGAGTTGCACGATAAGGAGATGCCTTTTTGATAATATAATAATGGTTTGAATATCAATTTTCCGTTGGTGGCCCTGCGCAGTGAAGCGTAGCCCTCTTCATACAGGCGAGCCGAAGCTGGCTCGCGATGATGGCTTCGGAAACTGGCCACGCCAGGATGTCTGCTGGAAGCCTCAAGATCCGATCCGAGCTGGATCCTCCTGCTCTACGCCGGGGCGGACGCGACGATACGGGCCGGGGGCTTCCAGAACGCCGCTTTCCATCTCCTGAAAGGCATGAGGCAGGGCTGCGCCGTCAGCACCGCGCTCTTCAGCATCGCTACGGGGCCGCTGCTACGTCGCCTGGAGACGATCCTCGGCGCGGGCAACGTCATCGCTTACGCCGACGACATCGTCCTCCTCGTCCATCGCGACGAGATGTTCGCCGGAATCGCGGCGGTCTTCGAGGAATTCCACCGAGCATCTGGGATCGCCGTGAACTACGGGAAGAGCGCGGGCCTCTGGTGCGGAACTTGGCGCGAGCACGGAGACTCTCCCCTCGGTGCCTCCTGGTCTAACACCTCCATCAGTGTCCAGTGGACGAGCATCGCCACGAGGAGCTCCGTCGCGCTCCGAGAACAACATCTTCTGGCCCTCCTGGAACCTGCCTGCCGCAAGGCGATGCCCTTCACTCGCAGCCTTTCCCTCGTCGGGCGAGCCAGGGCCGCCAACTCCCTGGTGATCTCCAGCACCACCTCCACGCGTACCTGCCAGAGGCCACGACCATCTCGAAGCTGCAGGCTCGCGTGTCGAGCTTCATCTGGGGACCCGACCACACGGCATGGCTTCCTGCCGGCATCCTGGAGAGACCCGTGGATGCGGGCGGGATCGGCCTGATGGACATAGGCACCCAGCTCCATCTCGCGTGCCTGAAGGGGGTCCAGGTCGCGCTCCGAGGAGGTAGGAACGGCTTCTCCTGGCTGGTCACCAGCGGCGCCTGAATGAGATCTCCACCCTACGGCACCCGACTCCAGCCCCGGCGTCTCCGGCTCCTTCGGATCTGGGAGGGCATATCCGGCATCCTGACCCTCAACCACCGGGTGGATCCGACGACCCAGCTGCTGGACCTTCCCATCATCGGCGGTTGCTGGTTCTTCCGCCCACCGAACCTCCTGACTCCCGCCCGCTGGGTCGGCGCTCGAGTCCGGGACCTGGGCGACCCCTCCATCGTCCGCCCCACGCGCTCCGCCCTCGCTAACGCCCCGGCCCTCGCTGCCTTCTGCCGGAACATCGTGGCGGAGAACCTCCAGGGGAGCTATAAAGAGACCAGCCTGGCTGAGGCCGTTGTCCTACGCGGGACAACAAGGGCCCTAACCAAGACCACCACCCGCTCGGCCCGCCGCGCCCTGGAACGCCCCCGCCCGGCGGCCCTGCCGATCGTCCGGCTCATCGCGAGGTGGCAGCACATAGTCGACGTGCCTGCAAGAGTGAGCTGGTCCTTGCTGCGGTGCGGGGCCTTCTCGGGGCATAATGCTGACATCAGCCAGCGATTGGCCCTCCATGCTCTGCCTCACCCCGACCATCCAGCATCTGCCGGTCCTTCCTGCCCTGCTTGCGGATCCCCCGGTGGCTCCCTGGGCCATCGGTACTGGAGCTGCCCTCACATTAGGCCCCTCGTCCACGAGGCCTTCCAGGTCGTCGGCAGACCTCCTGATCTACAGGCCTGGATTTTCGGGACTGACCTGGTGGACGACGAACTGGCCATCCTCGCATCGGCGAAATCGAGAATCAACCGATACTTCTTCCAGGTCGGGCTGGGCCAGGCCATCGAGGACCCTGTCATCGCCTGGAGGAGGACTCTATCGCGGTGGGGACCTGGCTGATCTTTTTCATGTAAATATTTTAAACTGTAAACTCTCTCCCTACTGTTGACTAGATGTTAATAAACTGTTTTTAATTGTCAAAATTGTCACACAGGAATTGCCTTGCAGCCTGCACGGGGAACGTAGCCGTAGTGAAGATAGTGCAGGATAGACTCCTAAACCAAGCTGTTAGCCGCGCTGGTCCGACTCACCAACGACAGGCCGCGTGTAAAAGGAGACCACCTCTTGATGGCTCGCTCCAACAGCCCATCTAGTGCATGCCTAAAGAAAGATAGAGTTTCTAGTAGTGAAAATGCAGCTCAGGACAGTCAGCGACTCGGACGTCCGGAAGATTCCCAGAGAAGAATCCGTCCGATGCCTCCAGGAACTACACCAGAGGCGGCAGTTCTTGTCGAAGTTGAAACTTATCCCGGAGGCCATGCGAAATTTTTCGAAGATCAGGGATACAAGTTCAAACTTAGAGTATTAGACGAATAAAATATCACCAACATTGGGGACAACGCATTCGTGGATCCGGTGTCAGCAGTGAGGACAACTCCGATGATGAAGAAGGCGGCGCCGAGGCTGCAGCCCTCCCTTACACTGTTGAAAAAAAAAAAAAGATGACCCTGCTATGAACATCTTCGACTTGGCGTCTGCTTCTCCATTGAGGATATAAATCCACCCAAGGAATGCAGATGACAGGCCCAGGTTCTAAAAAATACGGCCATTAGATAGTTTATGTTGTTTAAAAGAGTTCATCGAAATGACAGGCAGCGGCGTGTCATGTTTCGTTGCCAAGGCCACCTCATCAGAAATTCTCGCTATGTTCCAAGAGGAGGATTTTTCTGATACATAGATAGGAGAGTACGTCTGATATTCAAGTACAAAAGTTAAAGCAAAAGATGACCCGGACAGCCCAGGAACAAATCTCCGAGGATCCTGTATTCGGTCGGTGAGAGGCTGATTAGCCGCAGTGGCTGTAGGCAAGGTAACCTTTCTCTGCCTTGAAGCTATGGGTAGGACCTGGTGAAGCCAGCGAAAAAATCTTCACATGCCTTGACAAACTCACGGGTAATTAATTCGTCTGATTCGGGGGCATATCCGTTTGGCTGATGACAGCCGCAATCTGGTCACGGGAAATGTGAGTGAGAAAGAGCTGGTTTCACTTCACCGGGGTTAGTTCGGTAGAAAGTCGGGGATGCCTTCATCTGAGAAGGACGCCTGGAATAATCAACTACTGCGCTCCAGAAGGTAACCTCTTAGTTGGATCTCAGTAGATGGTCGTCGGTGTAGGTGGAAGGAGAGCGACGTCTGGCTCGAGTAGAATGTCCGAGGTCCGACAAGGAAGGAAAGTGTCTTCCAGTCTCAGTACCTCAGTACCAGTAAATGCCTCGCCCTCTCCATGTATCCACTGCCGGACACTGCGACAGAAGGCGCGAGGGACTCGCGTATAATAGGCTGTTATTCTGGTCTAACGGTTTCACAGCATCGGAAGTATAAAAATGTTCCAAGTATTTCGATATATATAATTGAGTAGCCTTTTCATCCAACCGACGAATAGGTCCGAACGTTGTAGTTCCCTGATGCGGGGAGGTTTTGTAGGAGATGGATCTCACACTTGAATTTTTGTAGTCCAAGTAGACATAATGTAAATTTCATCATTGAGTAACGCGGTCTTTGATGAAAGTAGGACCCTGTCCAGACAACGCACGTCAACGGTGTCTGATGGTGGCAACCCTGGTGTGCTCTAGCGCAGCATCAAAGAAGGTGGTGGAATCAACGAGATCGGCTTGGTCCTTGAGTTCCACGAGGGCTTCAACTGGGCTGGCTGCCAAGTCCATAGGCATATCCTCATCAAGGATCCAAGAACCTTAGTCAATTTCCGACCGTGTAGACAGTGGTAAGGCCCGATTCCATAGGTGGTCGTAGCGGGTGCAACGATGGCCGTGTAACTGTGACAGATGCCTCCTAATTTTTTCAGGGATATGACATTCTTCTTCTGTAGGATGCAGATATCAATTACATTCTACCCCCTTGAGAAAACAGAATATTCTCCTATGTAGAGCGATGATGCTGCGGACGTTCAGGATAGAAATTCGGAAGTTCATTTAGGCCGCCTGGCAGAGTTTCTTGGACGTGCCATTTATTATGGAAGGGAATGCACCTGAATGAGCCATTAACGTGCTGGCCAAAGTCTCTATGACTCTCTTCTGCTCGTGGGTAGAAGCTTATTAATTTATCCATTGTTGATGAAGGCCTTGAGATGCGTTTGAGAAGCCTTTTGGAGAAAAATCCTGTATAATTTCTTCCTATAGACGTCTATAGCGATTGTGGCTCATCTCAGCAATGCTTTAAGAATGCTGCAGAAATCAAAACAACTAAAAAATCCCCTTTATTTGATATTATAAGAATGACCCGACTCTCTTCGCATAGGTTTTGGAACTTTGTCTAACTAATATTTTTCAACAAAAAAAAAACAACAACAAAAAAAAAAGCTTTATTAAGACATTTTATTCTTATACAGATTCTCCGAGTAGAAATGTAGGGTGAATATATCGTAACAGAGCAGAAATATTTTCGTTGTTTGGAAGCTTTTTGTATTTGATGCTCAATCAAGTAATCTTTAGGTAACACATTTATTGCTTTGGTTGGAATATTGTCGACTCCACAGACTTTGTGGTTAGTCAGCTTGGACATTGCTGATTTCTGTCAGTAAAATTTCTCCATCCAGAAAGAGAACCTTCGTGGAATGTAATGCTTATTAGTGTATTTTTTTTTCATTGGGTTATAAAACAGAGAGTAAGAGTTTAAAATAGAAATCTTTTCAATGTGAAATCGGTATACCTCCACATGTCCATCAGTTGCATTTTTTATTAAAAACTATAGTCTTAAACATGGATTTACCACGAATTCTCTGTAAAGGAAAATAGTGAAGCTATTTACATTGAAATATAATAATGCAGAAGATATATACATCAAAACCCAACTAAGACAATTAGTTTTATACACACGAATTTGTATGTTAAGTCTAAGAGAGAGAGAGAGAGAGAGAGAGAGAAAATAAATAAAATAATAAATACACAAGTATCAACAACAACAAACTTTATTATGACCTTTTAGTCCTATATAGATTCTCTGAGCAGAAATATAAGGTACATGCAGGAATAACAGTAATAATACCAGTAATAAGCATTTTTATTATTATGATTTTTAAATCTAATCACATATAATGGTAAAATTAAATTTATATACAGGAAAACTTAATTAAGACAATCAAGCTAATAAATAGATTAGGTAAATTGGAGGAAAAGAAATTTCTTATACCTGGATTTATCCCGGAGTCTCTGCGAGTAAAAAAAAAAGTAAAAGCTATAATCCTATATTTAATGGGTATTTACATATGATACTTGCATACTTTATTATTTCTTAACAAATATTAACTTATCGTAAAGATAGAGGCTGCCTGACTGGAATTCATAGTTCTTTAAATTAAAGATACTACCAAGATGCTCTGCGGTGAGGACCCGACTTGTACCTTCTGTAATTCAAAACTACAAAATGAAATCACTCACTATATTTTTGATTGCTCTGCTCTGAAAGAAGAAAGAAGAACCCTTATGCTCAAAACTGGGCAACTCTGTGCTTCACTTCCATCAATAATTGACAATATGACCCAGAATAAGTATATTGCTACGGCGTTTTATGGTTTCCACAAGTCCATATCTCAGAAGAAGGCCAAGTGATACTCACTCCTCACTTTCTTACTGCTACTCTTTTTGTGTTGATTTCTTGCTTCCCTCTTTCTTATTATTACTATTTTTTTTCCTTTTCTTGTTTTTTTTTTCTTTCTCTTTTTACTCTGTATATATCGCTATTTCCGTTGTCTCACTGCTTTGTTCTTATGCATACCTCTGGTGAATCCTGTATAGGGTCAGTGACCCTAAATAAAGGCTTTTTTGTTGTTGTTGTTGTAAATTAAAGATACTTCGGCCAGTAAATCTTATATAATAAAAAAGATTTACTGGCCAAATAATCTTTAATTTAAAGAAAATATTAACTTAGGAAAACAAAAAATAAATCCAAATTGAAGACCTTTCAAGCCAACTTTATCTACTGAAACAGAAAAAAAAAAAATTCAATTAGAAACCAAATTATAAAAAAAAGGGGTGAAAAGATGACGCAGTCAAAACTTGCACAGAAAAAAAAAAGTGCGGTGAAAAATTGGGTCCACGCAATCTAAAATATGATGCCGCAAAAAGTGTTTTGCTAGGCCTGAAATAACTAAAAGCTATTAATTCTTCGCTTGACACCCATTAAAAAGTTACTTTTTTTGTACTTCTGCTTGGGAATTCCTCTGAGGCGTTTTTTTTTTTAATCTTCTGGTTGGTATGAAAGCAATGGTGTTATGTTAGCGATGGGTGGCTGTGTTTGTTTTTATACCCTTTCCCTCTTTATTTATTATTATTATTATTAGTTTTTTGGTTAAGGGAAGGATTTAGGGGATGAAGATGGCCTTCAGTAAAATCATTTTTTTTTTAAAGATGTTCTTTATATATCAGATTTCTATGTCTTCAATACCTCTACACACAGGCTCTTCGTAGATCATGAAATACGTGGTGTCGTTGGAGACCCGTTGGCACCGGAGACACACGAAATAACCAAGTGTGAACAAAATTGCCTCTGTCTTCTTCAGAAAAACAGATGATTGGCGAAATTAAAGACTTTCCACTTTCTCAAGTTTTGTCCATGAGTGTATTTGCTTACAGCAAGTATCCCTAACGAGATAAGTAAATATAAACACAATAAAGTTCCACTAAGAAAAAGGCATTGGTTTATTGAGAAAGAGAATATATATAATATATAAATAAAATATATATAACTGTAAATACATGATTACTTGAAATTGTATATAATATTCCTGTAGAAGGGCAGCTTGCGCTCGAAAGCTCGAATGATTTTTCAAATAAAGAAACTTATCCTTTTTGAATCTATTCGTTATTATAAAGAGAATATATGTCAATATTCTGGAATAAAAAAAAAATCAACGATTAGTTGACATTGATTCCGACAGATGGCGTAGGCTATCAGGAACGTTCAGTGGCCTGATCAAGAGAGGCCTTTTCTAAGGTTGTCCCAAAAATTCGTGTTTTTCTTAATACTTGGTGAATAATATTATTACGGCGAATAATATTGGTATTTCAATTTTTTTGCAAGTGTTTACGAAATTTTGGGACAACCTTGTCTTAGTTTAAACATCTGATCTCAGTACAATTTCACTTTTTATCTTTTTTTCATAAAGTTTTACCAGTTCGTCCATTGAGTTCCAGCAGAGTATGACTGAATTTATTATGGCAAGCATGCTTTGGACGTCTAGATCGAAAAAGCATGTCATTGGGCAGTTTCCAAACAGCCAAGTACTGACATGCTAGCCGGACACAGAACACTTCAATCTATTTTGAAAATAGAGCAATTCATAAATAAATCTTTAAATAAAAAGGCATATAATCGGATCAAAATATCATTTATTTTACCAATATTTCAGTTGACTGAACGCCAACCTTTATCAAGGTATTATAACATTTTAAAGTGTGTCAACAACAAACTCAGCGCCACATAACGTCAATAGAATTAAGTTTTAGAATATGTTTTTGCTTATATTCAATGGGGAGAAAAAAAAATTGATATGACGCTGAGTTTGTTGTTGACACACATTAAAATGTTATAATACCTTGATAAAGGTTGGCGTTCAGCCAACTGAAATATTGGTAAAATAAATGATATTGTAGCGTAGAAATCAAGTCTTTGTATATTTGGAGATGTGAAAGTATATTTATTGATAACGTCACACGACCAGTCGACAATTTTCAACAAATCAACCACCCTATCTACAGCTAGAGAATATCGAGCAAGTAAGTTTGGCAACTAAATGATGATTTATAGCAAATGTAAAGTTTTAAATCTGTTTCAAATATTTTCGTTGAATAATTAAATGAAATATAAATTATTTCTTTGCCCCAATATTTTGATCCAATATATGCCTTTTTATTAAAAAACTTCAATCTATATTGTTTACACACTATTTCTTATAAATATACAATAATCAGTTTGGCTAGTTTATCTTTTCTCATTTTATTCTTTAATCAGTTAACCTTTTAACATACCGCGTGTTTGTGTGTTATCAGCATTCTTTTTTTTACCTTTTTCCACTAAGATAAGTTATGAAAACAGTATTTTTGCTTCTTTATGTATCAATTTTTTTTTATCGTAAAATTCTTATACACCCATAGAAAAAACTTAAAAGGAAGTTGTACCTTTTAGAATGTATATCGGGATTCAGACAATAACTCTGAAAGATATTTGATACACAGTGACCTTTATTGAAGACACACGAGATAACCAAGTGTAATCAAAATTTACGTTAAAGATTTATCACTTTCTAAAGTTTTATCAATGAATATATATTTAGCTTTTTTTAATGGATGTATTGGTACATTAAAAATATCATTCTACATATATTTTGATATTCTGACAAAATTGACGATCTCAAAATAATCACTAGATATAGGATAGGGGAGTCACTATTTAAATATATCTCTTTTCACTGAGTTTATTGTCTTTTGTTTGTTATTTATCAATCAAACTCTTTGATACAATAGTGAGAGCTGTCCTGATGTATGCCGCTCCATTATGGGCAACAGAGCATAAAGACTTACTGGACAATATACAAGACATATTTATCCGTAGGTTCCTGAATCTGCCCAGATACACTCCAGGTTACCTAATCAGATTAGAAACCGGTCGTATCTCATTGAGTGTAACAGCCTTAAAATTAACCCTGAAGTATTGGCTGCGGGTGTTGAATATGAGCAGTGACAGATTGCCACGTATATGTTTTAATAGAACACGGGAACTCTCTAATGCTTCGGGCACACCCATCGGTTTCATTAAAAAGCTCACTAATCTGCTTAACGATAATGGATCCCCTGCACTTGTTTCCTGTGATGACCCTGAAACGCTGAGGAGCGCGATTACAGGGCTCTTAAAAACAGCGGCAGACCAATCTATACAAAACGACCTTACAAGAATGGATAAATCTAAGCTATACTCTCACTACAAAGACATTCACATATCTTTCATGACGGAGGGATACCTTTTAGGGGATTTTCCTTTCCCGGTTGTAAGACTACTCGCACAAGTTAGAATACTTTCAAGTTTTTTTAGAGAAAACCACACCAAGATGCTCTGCGGTGAGGACCCGACTTGTACCTTCTGTAATTCAAAACTACAAAATGAAATCACTCACTATATTTTTGATTGCTCTGCTCTGAAAGAAGAAAGAAGAACCCTTATGCTCAAAACTGGGCAACTCTGTGCTTCACTTCCATCAATAATTGACAATATGACCCAGAATAAGTATATTGCTACGGCGTTTTATGGTTTCCACAAGTCCATATCTCAGAAGAAGGCCAAGTGATACTCACTCCTCACTTTCTTACTGCTACTCTTTTTGTGTTGATTTCTTGCTTCCCTCTTTCTTATTATTATTATTTTTTTTTTTTCCTTTTCTTGTTTTTTTTTTTTTTTTCTTTCTCTTTTTACTCTGTATATATCGCTATTTCCGTTGTCTCACTGCTTTGTTCTTATGCATACCTCTGGTGAATCCTGTATAGGGTCAGTGACCCTAAATAAAGGCTTTTTTGTTGTTGTTGTCTTTTGTTTGTTCGTTTTTTTTAAATTTTAGTTATTTATACAAGTCCCGTATTCTTTATTGAAGGCACATGAGATAACCAAGTATGAACAATTTGCCTCTGTCTTCTTAAAAAAAAAAAAAAACAGACGACCGGAGAGTGACTTACCACTTCCTTAAGTTTTGTCCGTGAGTGTATGTATGTCCTGCTAGAGGTATTGATTTACTATATGTCTTAGGCTTATGTGTGAATCATCACTTATCATCAGAAAGGATAAAAAGAATGGCTGCATATCCATCCTAAACGGTATTTCTGTCAGGTATTGTGTGAGTTGATAAGTACTTCCAGTAGCTATGGAGCTGTCAATGTTCAAACTGGCCATGTTAGGGAAGTCTCCATTACACACTGCCATGTCTGCCATGTTGCCATGGAGAACTCTCCGTACATTTTGCAGTACATTGAAGCTGTCCGAGAAGATTTTCCTCACCAAGCAGAAAGTTTGAGTTCCGTGACCTGGTGTAATTACACCAAGGGATAATACATTTTAAAATTGTAAATTACCATGTTGGGGAATTATTTTTAAACGGGGAAGAATATCTCTCATCGCGGTAAATTTCTGCCCAACCCAGAACCTGATTGTCAAGATCTTAATCCCAGTAAATGAAGCAATCTTACGAACTGCGTAGCCATTTCTGGCAGTAGAGGAGATAGCATCATGGTCCCGCGTGCTCAGACTAGAATGGTGAGATAAGACATCCATCACGCGGAGTCGCTAGAACAAAAGGGTTAATGGATTCAGAAATAGCGGAGTGGGGGGCTACAGGTGGCAGGCAGGTGGGGCTCGCTCGCACCTGTGTCCCGGATGGGGTTAACACCCCTCACCGCCGTACCGTACGGTCTGCTGCTACGGCATGGTGAACTGCTGCTGCCTTTTTTTTTTTTTTTTGGCACGTCGAGGTGACGCGTTCGGCTGATATATTTGGCACGTTAGATTGTACTTGAAACGTTATATGTTGACTGTTTTGGTATGTCGAAGTATTACTGACACGATTGGTTGAGTCTTTTTGTCATATCGAACCGTCTTTGGAACGTGGAACAGTTACTGACACAACGGACTGAATGTTTTTGGCATATCAAACCGTTTTTGTAACGTGGAACAGTTACTGACTCGATGGATTGATTCTTTTCGGACTATCGAACTGTTACTGAAAAAAACTGACTGAATGTTTTTGGAATTTCGAACCGTCTTTGGAACATTAAACTGTTACTGACACGACGGACTGAATATTTTTGACACGTCGTACTGTTACTGATAAGACGGTCTAGCTGTTTTTGACACGTTGAGCTGTTATTGACTCAACGGACTGGCTGTTTTTTAAATATCGAACTTTTACTGATAAGACGTACTGGCTCTTTACGACACGTTGAACTGTTACTGATAAAAGACATGAACTGGATGTTTACGAAACGTTGAACTGTTACTGATAAAAGACATGAACTGGATGTTTACGACACGTTGAACTGCTACTGATAAAAGACATGAACTGGATGTTTACGACACGTTGAACTGTTACTGATAAAAGACATGGACTGGATGTTTACGACACGTTGAACTGTTACTGATAAAAGACATGAACTGGATGTTTACGACACGTCGAACTGTTACTGATAAAAGACATGGACTGGATGTTTACGACACGTTGAACTGTTACTGATAAAAGACATGGACTGGATGTTTACGACACGTCGACCTGTTACTGATAAAAGACATGAACTGGATGTTTACGACACTTTGAACTGTTACTGAAAAAAGACAGGAACTGGATGTTTACGACACGTTGAACTGTTACTGATAAAAGACATGAACTGGATGTTTACGACACGTTGAACTGTTACTGATAAAAGACATGAACTGGATGTTTACGACACGTTGAACTGTTACTGATAAAAGACATGGACTGGATGTTTACGACACGTTGAACTGTTACTGATAAAAGACATGGACTGGATGTTTACGACACGTTGAACTGTTACTGATAAAAGACATGGACTGGATGTTTACGACACGTTGAACTGTTACTGATAAAAGACATGGACTGGATGTTTACGACACGTCGAACTGTTACTGATAAAAGACATGAACTGGATGTTTACGACACTTTGAACTGTTACTGAAAAAAGACATGAACTGGATGTTTACGACACGTTGAACTGTTACTGATAAAAGACATGAACTGGATGTTTACGACACGTTGAACTGTTACTGATAAAAGACATGGACTGGATGTTTACGACACGTTGAACTGTTACTGATAAAAGACATGGACTGGATGTTTACGACACGTTGAACTGTTACTGATAAAAGACATGGACTGGATGTTTACGACACGTTGAACTGTTACTGATAAAAGACATGGACTGGATGTTTACGACACGTCGAACTGTTACTGATAAAAGACATGAACTGGATGTTTACGACACTTTGAACTGTTACTGAAAAAAGACATGAACTGGATGTTTACGACACGTTGAACTGTTACTGATAAAAGACATGAACTGGATGTTTACGACACGTTGAACTGTTACTGATAAAAGACATGGACTGGATGTTTACGACACGTTGAACTGTTACTGATAAAAGACATGGACTGGATGTTTACGACACGTTGAACTGTTACTGATAAAAGACATGAACTGGATGTTTACGACACGTTGAACTGTTACTGATAAAAGACATGGACTGGATGTTTACGACACGTTGAACTGTTACTGATAAAAGACATGGACTGGCTGTTTCTGAACACGTCAAACTGTTACTGATAAGACATACTGGCTGTTTTTGACACGATGAAGTGTTTCTCACACGACGGTCTGGCTGTTTCTGACACATCGAACTGTTACTGAGACGATATATATATGGACCGATAATTTATGGCCGAATATTCAAACAACACCCCAGGGGCCGTGTTAGAGTCTAAGATCAATTGTGAGGCCTTAGAGTCTTCTCTCACATTTTCTCTTCTAGAGAGAACTTTTCCTAAAAATATCTCACAATATCAACGCAACGCTAAGTAGAAAGTGCTGTATTCCATGCAACAGAGATTTAACCAAAGCAGCCAAGCCTTGCCCACTACACTGAGCAGCACTTAAAACCTTTTGTCACAGCTTTTCAATATATTTGACAGCCAAATCAATCGCTTCTTTATATATTCTTGCTCATCATTTCATGGTAAGCCAGAGGGATTAGATCCCACACTCTGACGTCATCATTAGGCCGTGTATAGCCTTAAATGTGCCTCTTTTCTTAGTTTTTTGCTTTCGATGTAAAAACCCAAGCTGAGTTTGAGAACTGTTTTTTTTTTTTTGCTTATCCATAGTACACGTAGTAGAGGCCATGATGGTGGGTAGAAGAAGGCGACTGCTTTTACTGTAAAGTGCATCACATGTCTACACAACTGGGAACTGTAGTTGAACTGTGCCCATCCAAGCCTAACTACAAGGTCAGTTACCTACAGTACTGTCCGCTGGCCCAGCGATGGATCCTTCCACTGGAAATATGCATGGTGGCCTCTAGGAACCATGCTCCGATTGGCGCTTCGCACGGATGACTTCTGCTTGCTTTGGCTCTTCCAACTTCGGACTGTCGAACAAGATTGATAATAAGCTGTTTGTGTTCATAAACACTTACATTTTCAACATTATCTTAAAGAAACGTTAAAGAAATGAATATCAACATAAAAGCTAGAAAATACGACGCTTAGTTTTAAGTCTAATGATCATGTTTGTACAAGGATGTATAAAAAGGGCATAGAACTTTTTAAAAATTCAATCACATGATTTTCAAGCATAAATTTTGCAGATCAGAGTATTACCAAATATGCAATAGATATCCAACAGATCTTCTAAGGAAGGACATCGGAAATTTTCAGGAAATCGTTCTTAAAGTAGGGAAATTTGCAATAGGCATTTGTGTCCATTGCATCACCAACTTTTATTACCATAGCATTTCGCAATATTTGAGGAATTAGGATTTGAAAATTATCAGCAGCAATTTGGATTAAATATTACTTTAAAAACCATTTCTGATTATATTGTAACTATTACTCTAATTCACCTATATACCCTCTTCTACTTGGAGAATATGTATAAGACCAAATGGTCTTAACAAAGCTTTTTGTTGTTTATTACTTTAAGAACGAAATTAAAAAACATGATTGAGGCTGTAGCTTGTATCACAAACAACTGCTATACCTCCAAATTTTCAATTAATTTTTGGGCTAATGATATTTGGTACGTATCAAGTCATAAGATAATTACCTATTCGGCAAATAGTAATTGTTTTCTATAATTAATAAACATTGTACTATTACTTTTACTAATTATTAGATAGAAAAGTCAACGAGAGAAGAATGGTTGCTACAGTGTTTGTTACTTTCTTGATATTTGATCATTTAACAACCACTGGAAGGAAATCATTGAGCTAAAGACGGTTTACAATGATTGCTAAGGTGTTTATTCTGTAGCTTTAGTGATATTTGACCATTTTTAAACAACCACTGGATGGAGTTACAATGGTTGCTGAGGAGTTTATTCTGTATTTTCGGATATTTTTTTACCACATTTTTAAAAATAATCTTTGGAAGTTGTTTATTGAAGTAGAGAGAGTTTAAAATGGTTGCTAAGGAGTTTTTTTTTTGTAACTTTAGAGATATTTGACCTTTTTATCAACCATTTGGTTGAAATTTCATCAGACATGTTTTATCAGACAGTTTTATAGGCAAAATATCTAGCTGAGTTGACTAACTTTGAAGTTTATGATTTACACTAAACTCTATATCATTTACCAGGTGTGTAGCCTCTTTTACACCGTTTCCCATTACAAATGTTTAATGAGGGTACAATAAGTAAGCGTAAATGAAGTGTAATCACAGGTTTGGGGGTAAAAAGATAAGATAGCATCCAAGACATTCGTTTGTGCCGCGCGATAAACTTGATAGTTCTTCCAAAGATAACAGAATGGATACATCAGATAACCAAAGTAGATACAATCTTTGTTTGCTCGCTTTTTCTTTGAATTATTATTTTTTTTGCTTATCCCTAGTACACGTGGTAGAGACCATAATAATCATGGTGGGTAGAAGTACCCACACATGTGAAAAGCAGTTCGTCTTTGCACTTACAAATGTGTCAAAGCCCCGTTGTTTGAATTATGACATGTTCAACTTAAAAACTCTCATGATTTGTCAAAAGATTTTTAAATTTTTTACTCAAAAACGTAAAATTTAATAATATAAAACGTTGATTTATAAATTTTTATTATGTTAAAACTTTTTTTTTACATGATTTTTACCAAACCTACCTTTATAATTTTCTAACATTCTATATTAATTATTTCATTACTCTGTAACAATTTTTTTTAATTGAATTATATAAATCAAGATGGCAAGTTTTCGAGTATTGAGGGCTCAAAAATCATTTATTTTGGTTAGCAGCCCCGTAAATAAAGATATTTTCTCTTTTCGAGTATTGAGGTTTTACCCTGGACTCAACCTGTACCATATTTTAAACAATAAAATTATATGTTTGATGTGATCTCATTTCGAGTATTGAGAATCATTTATATTGTAATATAGACTTTAGAACTTTTTTTTTTTATAAAATAAAATATATAACAATTTTTCTTTATTTCAACACACAAAATGCGATATCCCGGCTATGGAAAATTGCGTCGATTTACATTTTTCAAACAGAAACAGTTATAAACATATTATACAAGAAAGTAATCAAAAATAAAAAGAGAAACAATAATATATATTAGGAACCTGAACATTTCAGGTTTGAAAGATAATCATAAATATATTTACAAAAAAAGTTAAATCTGTGATAATTCTCTCTGCTATTTACAAATTGATATATAGATCTACAACATTATTTATTGTCTGTTGTCTAGCGCTATAGAAGAGTGGGTATTCCAGCAGTAGGTGTCTCAAGTCCTGGGACTTTAGAACTACAAGGTAATAAAATCAAAATAAATAAATAGTCTTTGTCCAAGAAGTTCTACCAAAGTTGTGTGTCTTAACTGTATATGTATTGAATGTTAAGATCATTCTTTTCTGTTGATGAAGACACTCTTTCATTCAATATAGTCAAATGGAATGCCAGACAAAAAAAAAAACTCTATAAGTAATGTTGTGATAGAAGTTTTTGCTGAATATTTTTCAAAGTCCTATTTTATGGCTTTATATACAATCATTATGTTAAACCATCATTCCATCTTTGTCAACATCTTTTTCTTCGGCAGCAAAAGAGCTAATTCCTGTTTAGGTATTGAATGTTAAGACCATTCTGTTCTGTTGATGAAAACACTTATTCATTCAATATAGTCAGATGGAATACCAGGCTAACTCCATAAGTAATGTTATGACAGAAGTTGTTTGCTGAAGATTTCCCAAAGTCCTGTTTTATGGCTTTATATACAATCAAGATGTTAAACCATCATTCCTTCGTTGTAAAATAGTAAAATCGTCAATCCTTTTTTTTCAACACCTTTTTATTCAGCAGCAAAAGAGGTAAATTCCTCGCTAGCTTAGCTTATAGTGGAATTGAGAAGGTGTTAGTTGTATAGGAGCCCAATACAATCGATTGGCTCCACTAACCGACAGATACCGGCGGGTAAATCGCCAAGTATTTGTCAATGAGATTAGTTCTTCTAAGGTACTGGAGATCCGCGTCCCCTTTGTTTTGGTTCTCCTCAGGTGTGCGGCGGGGGAGCTGGCGCCAGTCTGGGTCAGACGTCCGACACACCCACCTGCCACTGTTCAAGGAAACGATAGTGTGTGGCATCTCAGATGGGCGACGTATCCACCTGTTTACCTTTTAGCCATCAAAACTTTGTCTGGGTTTAGAAGAAAGGCCAGTACGTTCAAAATACCCCTGTGAAGTCTGTGGAATAACACACGCATGAATCCTTTTACTAGGATATCCAGTCTGTGATACAGGAATCCTTTTGACAATTTGAACAATTTTATTGATTCTTTTAATCAAATTTTACAAAGGTTGAAAAATAAAAGAGTAAAAGGGCATATAAAGTGTAGGGGAATATATATATAGTTGTGTACAAATGTCTTCAGCAAGGAAGGCTTCCCCACCTTGAGAAAGTCCTCCTCCAGACAAGTTCTTCTTGTACACTCCTCAGTTCCACGCCGAGGAAGTACCTATAGATGCGCGTCTTGGCAGACGCCAGAATAGCCAGGGCGTCATCGTCTAGGAATCCTTTTGAAAGACCCGGAAAAGAAATGAAGAAAAACTCTTGAAGTTTACTTATAATTAGATGTATCTATAGTTACACTATGTGACAAGGAAATTACTGAAGAACGCTGCCATTAATTGCTTAATTGATGCAGAGAGGAAGGCCCTATATCAACATATTAAATGTACCAACATTTCACCCTACGTATTGCTTTCAATAAAAAAATATCGGCAAAAAAATCTAATGCAATAGCTTATTATAATTTTTTTAGATCATTATGTAAGGACCAGTCAACAAGACTTTGAGATGAAGAGTAAAGCCAGTTCAATTTCTATTTCACTACCTATGTAAATAACACAAGATGATTATTACCTTACCCAATTGGGAGAATTTGTATGGGACAAGTCCCTAATAAAGGCTTTTGTGTGTATGTGATTTTCTTTAGTTACATATTGTTTTTCTTGTTTTGTACGGTTTTATTCTAACTTCTCCCATCACTAACGGGAATATCTATATAAAAAGGAGAATGACTCTATTACTTATATATATAATATTATATCAAAATAATTATAACTCTAGATATAAGTTACCTATATAACTTTGTGAAAAAAAAAATAGAGAGAAAATAGAGGTAACCCGGGCTCCTGGAGCGTAAATCCCCGAAAAAAAAATAGTACAAATGTGAAATTGTACTGCGATAAAGTGAATAAATTAAGAAAATAGAATCTCCTTATCGTGCAACTGAATTGCATGTGATAACAGTTGCACGATAAGGAGATGCCATTTTCTATATAACTTCATTTATAATTTCTTTCATTCTCTTTTTTAACCATTTCTGTATCTCCCAGTAGAATTTATATATAAGACTAAAAGTCCTAATAAATGTATTGATTGATTGATATAATAAGATCGATTTTGGATATGTAAATAGAAAATATATGTAAAAGAGAATACAAAGAAAAGATGAAAGTGATTCAAAGATGGTAATGGGGGACAAAGTCTGACTGTCATGCGGTGGATAACCAATCAACGACAGCAGCTCTTTTTACCTATCATGGTTTGATCTATGAATTTAGTCTCCATGATTTTGTATAATTATACAATGGGATAATAATTCTGAAAAATTCTGATTTGCATATTTCTGAAGTAGCTTGATAAAGAATATGCAGTTTAGTCTTATTTTATAAAAGTCTATCGTGTCTACTGTATTTCTCTAAAACACGATTCAATGTTAGTATGTAAAATGCAAGCAATATCAGCAGCAATGGTAGACCAACCCCAATGGCCATTTAGTAGATTGAAATTTGATGAAAATAATTTTATTGGCAAAATATAGTTGTTAAAATAAATATAAAATATAATTGATAATAGATAAACTTATTTGCATAGTTATTAGGTTAGGAAGCTCTCCTTCCAACAAGTCTTTTGGCCAAGATCAAAGTGTAGTCATCGGAGTCTATAAAGCCGGGAACTTCATAGCCTAGGCTATTTGACCATTTGTAAATTAAAATTTAACATTGACAAACATGCTCTAGTGAAGGCTCTTTGTAAATGTTCTTGTTGTTTTATAAAAGATGCCTTTAATAAATATTTTTAAATCTCCTTCCAACAAGAGTCCTCCTCTAGATAATGTTATTGGTTTAATAGATATCTTTTTTAATATATGTATTTACCCTAGTACACGTGGTACAGACCATGATAACCATATTGGGTAGAAGTTGACGACTGCTTTTACAGTAAGTGCACCACATGTCTACACATGTGAAAAGCAGTTCGACTTTTGCACTTACAAATGTGTTAGAGCTTCGTTTGGTTACTTGTACTCGCTGGTGTGGTTGGACTTTTGCAAGAATCGGGGGCCATTGGAGCATTTTTTTAAATCAGAAAAAGTGCCCAATGCGGGATTCGATCCCAGGTCGTAGCAGTCAAAAATCAAAGGTTTAGACCATCCTTCCAACGA
This sequence comes from Cordylochernes scorpioides, assembly GCA_030710605.1. Classification (NCBI taxonomy): domain Eukaryota; kingdom Metazoa; phylum Arthropoda; class Arachnida; order Pseudoscorpiones; family Chernetidae; genus Cordylochernes; species Cordylochernes scorpioides. The sequence continues at coordinate 26,469,585 of CP092873.1, read as the reverse complement.
CCCCCCCTAGATCTCTATAGAATGGGTGTGTTTAGATAAAGATAGTTACCAAATTGAAAGAAAAGAATATGTAAAATTTTATGACATAGAAAAGGTGTGATTGGCTGTGACTTTAGCTACTTTGAAGCCAGGCAATGTTTGGTATGTCTCTCCACCAGTACTGGAAATAGCGGATTAACTGGTTACTTATTAATGTTTTCTACCATTTTGTTTTTTCTACTTGGATTCCAGAACGAAATATCTTAATAAAAGGCTTTTGTTGTTGTGATATTGAAAAAGTGAACGAAAATGGTAAAAAAAAAAAACTTTTCGCAGTACGATTTTTTTTTCTTTTATACTATTTCAAATCATTGCTCCTATATATACACATGGACAAAAGTTAAGAAAGTGGACACAAAAAGTGGGGAGTCATATTTAAGGAAAGAAGTTCTAAAATGACTATAAATACATTTTAGAAATGCAATATATGATTATAGCTTTTACTTTTTTTTTTCACTCGCAGAGATTCCGGGGTAAATCCAGGTATAAAAAAATTATTTTTCTCCAATTTACCCTGATTAACCTATTTATTAGCTTAATTGTCTTAATTAAGTTTTCCTGTATATAAATTTCATATTACCTTTATGTGATAAGCTTTAAAAGTGATAATAATATCAATGCTTATTACTGGTATTACACACACACACACAAAAGCCTTTATTAAGACACACAGGTCTTACAGAGGATTCTCCTTGGGGTTACAAAACGGAGAAACCTATGAAAGTGGGAAATAAAAAATAGAGAAAGATTATATACATTTGGTAAATATATACAGATTATAAGAAAGAATAAAAAAATAAGAAGAATAAAAAAATAAAAAAATAAAAAGTTTTGGAAATATTACTGGTATTACAATATTATTGTTTTTCTTGCATGTTCTCTACATTTCTACTCGGAAAATCTGTATAAGACTGAAAGGTCTTAATAAAGCTTTTTGTTATTGTTGTATTTTAGAAATGCAGCTTTTATTTCCCTAGCTCTTTAGAAACGATCTCAAATTAATAATGAAATATATAATGAAAGAAATAAGCGTGCGAATTAAAAGGGGAAAATCAGAAAACTAAAAGATATTACCTCCAAGAAAGCATGCAACTACAAATGTGACGCAAGGGGGAAAAAACGGAACTTAAGACTTTGCAGATTTTGCATCAAATTAGTCCAAAAATAATGACAAATGGAAAAAAAAAAGAAGAAATGTGTTCTAAAAACTCAACAGGGCAGAAAACACTTTCCAAAGCCAAGAACAAGATTTCGGAAAACCGCGGAAATCCTGGACCAAAAGATATTAATTTTGGAAGTGTGCAACGAACTCAGATATATAAATCATTATTGTAAATATTGTTTTTTTTTCCTTTTGAGCAGCGACTAAAAAAGTTATTTCCAATTGGAACTGGAAAACTTGGCTTTGTAAACCAAGGCTGTCTCTTTGTATGCGCTACCTTCAAATCTATCAGGAACAGTCTGTTACATGAAGATGTATTTGATTTATGGAAACTAGGACCAACTTTACTCAGATCTTTCAGCCGGTATTGACCAGTACCAAGAAAACCAAACGCAACTTCAAAAACAAAAAATTCCAACACCGGGATTCGAACCCCGGGCCTCCAGGTATCCCAGCCGGCTAAATACGATGTTGCACGTGTTCCCACGTGTCGAGGAGTGACGCCGTCCGTCCACAACAAAAGCTGGCTGACCATTCATCAGGTTGTCTGGCGCCAGACGACGGCCTCTGTTTTCCTTCCCCCCTCCTCTTCTAGCGGAGGAGGCATTCCTCGCGGTGGCGCCGCTCTGGGGCGTTCCTCCCATTCCTACTGTTGGTGGTCAGGAACAAACTCTCACACCTTTTTAATCCTTGAACCCGCCCTGTTCTAAGCAATGATCGCGATAATTCATTTATAGTCATATTGTGGAATATAGCATATATTGCAAGAGATCTATTGTAGAGGGCTAAGAGTCCACCTGATCACGTAGTTAGCTAGAGATTGAACCTCGAAGTAAGGCCAAGGCAATGTTCTAAACGAGATGGTGTTCTGACCAAGGCAATGTCTTGAACGAGACGGTGTTCCGAGCAAGGCAGCATTCTGACCGAGACAATGTTCCGACTATGGCAATGTCTTAAACGAGACGGTGTTCCGACCAAGGCAATGTCTTGAACGAGACGGTGTTCCGACCAAGGCAATGTCTTAAACGAGACAATGTTCCGACCAAGGCAATATCTTGAACGAGATGGTGTTCCGACCAAGGCAGCACTCTGACCGAAACAATGTTCTGACCGAGACATTGTTCCGACCATGGCAATGTCTTGAACGAGACGGCGTTCCGATCAAGTCAATGTTCTGACATGTCCTGACAGCGTGCTGACATCTCTCCTATACCGCCCCAGCACGAAGGACCCGCATGGGACTCCAAACCTGGATTTAATGAGGGACCATTGGTTCCTTTGTTGTCCTCAAATTTGGCACTTCCTCTCCTGCTGCACATCTGAGGGGACTTTTTGCTTCCAGGGGGAGGAGGGGGCTTCAAAGAAAGCATAATTTAATAGATCCGGTGGGGTTTATAGATAAACATAGCTGGTACATCCCCCCGTATATCCTAATGGCTTCCTCGGCATTATACCGTCACTTTATTGCCACAGGTGGGACTCGCCGCCCAAGCGGGACCTTCGCACCCAGCATCTTCTAGCCAAGAAACCCTCCGTTAGCTAGCTCCCTCTTGTTCTAGGCAAAAAGCTGAGTGATCTGTGTTGGGGTTTTGATATAACTGGAGCAACACCTTTTTGAAATGCTATTAGAAAGTAACGATGTAAAGTTTTGGAATTGTTATTATATTCCTGGCTGAAAAAGGCGGCTGTAGCTTGGACATGATTTCTCTAAACCTGCAAGAACAGGTTGAAAGTCGGTAAATATTCTGGATATAGGTTGGAGGCTGTTTTCCGTAAACTGCTGATGGCTAATTTCGAATCAGTTCTAAAATTGAAAAAAAAAAAAAAAAGAACAAGAAAGCTTGTGTGTTGGATAATTCCAGTTCTTCGGTGAATATTAAATATATAGAGAGGAGACTCATTACTTATCATTCACTTTATAAAAGATACATTTTTGCATACCATCTGGATGATTACCTTTTAACTTTTTTCTTAATTATGAATGTTATGACAATATAAAACTTCATTATAATCCACCCGTATATAGCGCTATCCCGCTTATTGCGCGTCTGGCCAACATCCCAGACGTGTTCCGACCAAGTTCTGATAATTACACTTGACATTTCCCAGATTAAAAACACGTCCAGTTTCTGTTATGTGTTGTGTGGAGATCATTATTTCTTACATCCTCGATAGCCAGCGTTATATTTGTTTACAACAACAACAGCAACAAAGTCTTAGACAAATTCTCCGAGTAGATATATAGGGATTGATTGAATAATAAATATTTATTTGCCAATACTTCTCGGTTGGTTAAACGCCAACCATTGTCAAGGCTTTACCTTTTGTATAAACAAACTCAGCGCAACATATTGCAATTAAATTACAGTTGGAATAGTTTTGTTGTTGTCATGTCCAATGAAGAGTCTCAGATGTCTCCATGCATCTCTATCACAGCAGTCACAATGCCCACTATCTTGGGTGTAAAAAATATTTTGTAAAAATACACAAAAAAGGAGTGGAGGGGGGGGGGGGGGGGGGGCTGAATTGTCTTTTTTTTTATTACTTCTTTAAAAATTGCGTAGATATGTAGGGTACATACAGGTATAACAGTAATAGTATATGTTTATTTATCATTTTCACGAGACTAGCTTTTGAGCCGAAGAGCTATTTTACAGGTGTCAAAAACAACATCTAATGCTAAAAAACTACAACGAATTTTTTTGATTCAAACCTAATTTATGATTTATCATTATAATACTATCTAGATGATAATGCTTTTTTATCAAAAAACGTATATAGTCTATATATCACTAGGTAGTGTTTTAGACCTATAAAAGAGTTGTTTTTTAACTCGAAGTCTCGTTAATATAATAAAGAATGTATTGAAACCTGATTGGTGATCTATCTTGATACAACTTCGGTGAAACTACACTAAAACAAGTTAACCAAGCTGCACGAATTCAATATTTACAACCTTTAATGTACAGACTATTGTGAGGGGTAATTAAGCTAGATCTAAAGTGTTATATTAGTGTCAATAGTAATGTTCTCAGTCTTAATGACAAAGGCAGACGCATTCTACTTCACCCACACCATCAACAAGCTCTACAAGCTTGATACCCTAATATGATTGAGTGGAGATAAGAAAGAAGAGGGCCACTACATAGAAGTAAATTAACTGAACCAGAAGTCGGTGTCTGAGAAACAAGGGCGGATCTAAGGAGCGGTCGTTGGTCCAGAACTTGTCCCATCTTGTCCGGCCTGGAACTTGTTTGCCTTCTTGAGAACCACAACGTCTCTCTATTCCCTGCTCTATGTGGGCTGAAGGAGGTTAATTGGATTCTATCTCGAGGATTTAAGGATAAGACATTGCTCTTCTATATTCCACTTTGTTTGATGTGTCGTTCTGCAACGTGTTTAGCTGAATATGTGCATCGATTATTTGACTGTTTTTAGCGTCAATAATTTAATTGGCTGTGAAGTCGCATCTGGAAAGGTATTCAAATACAAAGGTCGGAAGTGTCCATAAATATCTCCCCGAAGACCTTTACGGGAATAAGACAACCTAAGAATAGGCAAGAAGAAACAAGAATAATAAAAGGGTTTAGACGAAAAGACGAAATAAAAGGGTTGTAAGACTTCAATTCAGATCTGAACAATTTCTCTAATATAATATAATAATTAATGCAATTGCACTGTGATATTGATGTTTTTTCAGCAAAATAGAGCATATGTATGTGTTGGCAGAACCTGGGCGGAACTGAATACAATAGAACGCCATTCATTGTTCGACTCTAAAACTGAGTATAGGAGAATGGCGTTGACAGAGTAACTTGGGCATTGAAGCAATGTTCGACATCGAGCCAAGAGAACGGCGTTGACAGAGTAACTTGGGCATTGAAGCAATGTTCGACATCGAGCCAAGAGAACGGCGTTGACAGAGTAACTTGAGCATTGAAGCAAAGTTCGACATCGAGCCAAGAGAACGGCGTTGACAGAGTAACTTGGGCATTGAAGCAATGTTCGACATCGAGCCAAGAGAACGGCGTTGACAGAGAAACTTGGGCATTGAAGCAATGTTCGACATCGAGCCAAGAGAACGGCGTTGACAGAGAAACTTGGGCATTGAAGCAAAGTTCGACATCGAGCCAAGAGAACGGCGTTGACAGAGTAACTTGAGCATTGAAGCAAAGTTCGACATCGAGCCAAGAGAACGGCGTTGACAGAGTAACTTGAGCATTGAAGCAAAGTTCGACATCGAGCCAAGAGAACGGCGTTGACAGAGTAACTTGGGCATTGAAGCAATGTTCGACATGGAGCCAAGAGAACGGCGTTGACAGAGAAACCTGAGCATTGAAGAAGCGATGTGTGGTGAGTTCAGTCAACCTCGGGGTATATTTTAAGTCGAGTAGAAGACACGTGTTGACTGACGGCGGGCGTCTATTTCAGAGCTCTGCACGCACGGCAGATTCTGACATGGAACTGCGGCCTGAGTTGATGAGATTAGTTAACACGTTGGTTTAAAACACAATAGAGAAACAACATCGTTGTAAATTATATATAAAAAAAAAAAAACTTTTTTCTCTGTATAAATGATAAATAAAACTGAAAACAGAAGGAGCGGGGTGTACTATCACTTAACAAAGTCTGCCACAGACAAGGAATAAGAGAAATTGCCTTCAACTCAACCTCTTAGATAGACAGGAAATAATTGAGTCGAATTATAAACCTCTATTAGACCTTCACTGAAGTTTCTGTAATTGTTTCAATAATCTCTACCTCACGGTCTTCTGCGTATCTAACGAAGAGAGCGGAAACTTTCTAAAACTGTGATAATTCGACATTGGCTTCCAAATTGACACTGCTTCATCCCAAATTCGGAAAAGCTGTGACAAGAGATTGACATCTCATTAAATCCCTGCGATAGAGACAATATCTCACCCAGCAGCTAGGATATAGCTACTTGATACTGTCAAAGAGTATCCTGTATCCAGAAGGGACGTTCACATACGTTCATCAAGATAATTGCAGCATATAATGTGGATTTATATTGAATATATATATAATCATTGGAGGTTATATGAATTTCATCTCTACCAAGATGGTCTTTTCTCATAGGAAGTTTTCACACATGAGAAGGGTTACTTCTTGGCAGCAAAGATGTGATGAGAATTCCCCGCTGAGGTTATTTCAAGACCCAAGTGACAGCTTCCAGAAATACCCAGCCGCTGAAATCTCCACGGCAGGGTGAAACTCAATCAAAATGTTTGTTCTCAACCCTTCTGCTACCCGCTGACAAACAGAGATGAGGGCAGAGAGAACCTCTCCATTTTCTACCATAGAACCATGGATTGAGCCCTTTCTTTAAAAAAATGCTTCAATGAGCTTCGAGTTTTGTACAAAAATAAGGCAACAAGCGTTTCAATAACAGCGTTGTTATCATCTTCAGACAAAAGTACTGAATGCTTTTTGAAATAGAGGAGAGAGATTCAGATCCTGAACTCTTTAAAATAGAATCTTTAAGTGATGGCTTAGTATCAGCCTTGATAATCACTTTGGAATTCATTTTCTTCAGATCAGGAGAAGAATAACTTCGCAAAAGTCCATTGAATTCTATATTAATACTTTTGTATGAAGATGGTAGCAAGGCTTATGTATACTTTATGTTTCTAATCTATAATGCAAGTTGTACCTTACCGACTAATAAACGCTGATACCATGGTTTCCATGTGGACGTTTCTCAGTTTGCCAAAGCTGATGTTGTAGCTTTGTGACCGACCTGAGTCGTTTTAGCGTTAATTTTGACGTGAGAGGCGACCTTTGCTCTTATAGATATGCACTTTATGTATCTATAAGTACATACACAAAGCCTTTATTAAGACCCCATTGGTCTTATACAGATTCTCCAGAATGTAGACAACAATGATCAAGATGAGCGGAGTTTTATATGTACAATATTACATGAAATGCAGTAAAAAGCATGGTCTAACAAAAGAAGTAAAAAAAAAAAAAGAAAAAAGTTTTAAAGATTAATTATCATTATTATAAAAATGTATCTATAAGTAAAGATAATTAAATATCCATGTTGCGGCGAGCTTTTGACACGCAGTCTAATTTTATGACAGATGTCAAAGGACTGCTAAAATTTTAAAAATACATAGCTGAACGGTCTGGAGAATAATTTGGCGAAACCGCTGGGTTCACCCTAAATACTTTTGTCCAAATTTTTATAATACTCAATTTGTTACAAACCACGGAAATTTCAAAAGCTTTTTAAATAGAATAAAGGCAGTGGGAGATTCAAGTTGCTTTTGTGGTATTGAAGAACAAACCTCAAGACATCTACTGATCGATTGCCCAGCATTTCAAGATTATAGAATGAAGAATGAATAAGTTGTTTGTGAACTTAACGATTTGATTTCCGATAAAAAATCATATTTAAAGTTCAATTCATTTTGTAAATACATTTTAAACTTTCTACAAAATCTGGATCTCTAATGTTTTCATGCGTTGAATAATGTAAATAACGTATGTAAATAAACTTTTCACCTTGTTTGGCGCAAGTATCTCTTGCGGGATATAGCGCTTTGGAAATAAAATAATTGTAAAATACAGCAACTAACATGTGAATATGCAAATACGCTACTTTAAGCCTAACTGTGATACATGTTCGTTATCTTTGAATCTAAAGCCATCACTTGTAACTAACACTGGATATTTTCAGCTAAAGGTTCAAGGAAATCGTAGAGCAGATCTATCCAAAATTGGAAAAAAAAACGCGGTGACGGGTGTTTGGTCAACATATGCCTTCATATAGCCCAACCAATCCTCGAATTTTCGATAAATTTATCTCAAGCTAGAACTTCCCACGAATTCTTATTTGACTGATACCAACTTGTATTGTAATAAAGCGCCCAGAACAAACAGGTACATCAGTAACAAATGTAAACAGGAGTACGACGCCTGGAAGTATGTATCAGCGTGGGACTTGTCAACATAACCAGGTGCTACTGGCGTGTGAAGATTTCTTATCTCAGCAGACTTATCATAGCTGCGGCTTCCTGCTGCTGATAAGTCGCTTGGATTTTTGAGATCTTCCCTCGATGATGTAAACATTGGTAGCAGGTTGTGTAATGTTACAGAAGTGATAATAAAAAGTAAAAGCTATATATATTTAATGATAATAATGTAGGCTATACTTGGAACGTTATCCTTAACGGCTTCCTCGTCCGCTTTATTCAAATTTCAAACTCCTTTCATAAAAGACTACCTATAATATAAATGAATAAAATATGAACTAAAAAAACGAAATATCTACAACAATATAGAGCAAAGAAATAGCTATTATTATGAATCAATCCATTTATATTGCTAATTATACAAACCGTACTTTTTTTTATTCCAAATGCCATTCCTATACAGCTCCATCCAAATTTTATTGTCCCTCAATTTGTCACATCACACTGAAAAATCCAGCAATACTTACATAAAAGAGGTTTATCAGAAACACCAAATTGTTCCTGCAGAGAAACTGAACAAACTGCTCTTCACCTTATCTATGACTGTCCGAACTTTGCAGAAGTGAGACATCAATTGTTCTCAATTTGAACAATTTATTTCTCTTACATCAGCCACTTTGTTTATACACATTTTATGAAATCTGTCGCTTGATACATGTAAATATGTAAATATTTAATCCTATGTGTCAGTTTGGTTTTTTGTTTGTTTCCATTGTAATAAGCGCAAATGGAATATCGCGCCTCTCTTGTTGGACACAATAAATATAAATAAAATATATACAAGAAACTCTAATTAAGACAATTAGTCTCAAACACTGATTGGTATGATACGTCCGTGAAAAGAGAGAGAAAAAATGACTAAATGAAAGAATACACACACACAAAGCTTTATTAAGACCACCGGTCTTATACAGATTCACCACATGAAGAAAGGAAGCATAGATAGAGCTTCTATACTCCAGGCAGTGCAGCACCCAACAACAGTCTTCAGGTCCGACACATGTCCAGTGGCCATACATTACTTCGTGCATTCGTCATGGTTAGCGTATCACTGAACAGGCTAGTGTGGAATCAGCCGCATTCTAGTCTTCGCTTTCCTCGTCTAAATGGAACAAGACATTCGGTGATTCTATTAATCTCCTCTGAACGGTGACTGCGGCCTTGTAGAATTTATATAAAGGATATAAATACATCATTGTGGCCCATCGATTGATGAGCTATACTCATCCCCAGCAGACACCATCAAAATTCTTAAGTTCTACAGTCTTGATACCTTATATGATTGAGTAAAGATATAAGAAAGAAGAAGAGAAGATATAAATAGGGTTATTTACATATGAAACAGGCTAATCAGCCTTTATTAAAACCTTTAGTTCTTTAATACCTAGTTCAGTTTCTGTAACAAAAAAAAACAAAAAAAAAAAAAAAAGGACCGTCCGCTGTAATTTTTCACAAATAAAAAGATACGAGATAAAAAAAACAAAGTTGAGAACCACCTAATTTAATGATTAAAAAATGGATTTTTCGTACTACAATTGCACAGTAGAGCAGTGAGTTTACGTGCTGTAGACATACAAAGGTAGAGACGTGTCGTATCTATAGCTGAATACAAAGATACAGAATTCATTCTACACAATGATAAATATTGTTGATCGACTTTTCTCTTATACAATAGAATAATGTCAGAGAACCGTCTGGGATGGTTACTTTTACTAACGAGAGGATTGCCATTATTCAAGTATTCTTTTTTAATAATAAAAAAAAGTCCAATATGTGGAGGATTGTGGTTGTCACCGATGGACAGTATATTTCCCCATATTGGAACAACAGTAGAATGATGACAATTGGTGACAATATTCCTGTAATCCCCTCCTTGTCTGGAGAAGAACTCTCTCAAGGTGGGGAAGCCTTCCTTGCTGAAGTATAAAAAGTTCATTTTCATTGTGTCATCCCTTTTTTTCAAGTATAAAACAAACAATTGTCAAACAATTTAATGTTTGTTACAAGAAATATAATTAGTCTAAATTCCCTCTTTCATTTTACTGAACATCTGTACATACTTTACAAAACTTCGTACACAGTGTATAACATTTTCCTTAAACTATATATATTCCCCTACATTTTATCTACCCTTTATTTACTATTTTATTATATATTTTTTCCACCTTTGTAACAATTGATTAGAAGAATCAATAAAATAGTCCAAATTGTCAATTGTCCACACTTGTCAACTTTACCATCAGATTGTCGCGTATTTCCAACTAGACCATGTGTCGCCCGACACCTTTCATCCCACAAGTGAATGTTTGACCAAACAATATATCAATCAACACAAAATATTATAAGTTATCATTATCAGTAATAATAGTTAGTGTGTGGCGATATATTAAATAAACCATAAATATACTAACAATTGAGATAATAAAGTTTCCTATAGGGGGTCGGTGGAAGGATGGTCTAAACCGTTGGTTTTTGACCGCTACGACCCGGGTTCGATTCCCGCATTGGGCACTTTTTTTCTGATAAAAAAAAAATGCTTCAATGGCCTCCGATTCTTGCAAAAGTCCAACCCCACCAGCGGTTGCAAATAACCAAACGGGGCTCTGGCATATTTGTAAATGCAAAGTCGAACTGCTTCTCACATGTGTAGACATGTGGTGCACTTACAGAAAAAGCCGTCGCCATTCGCGGTTTCGCCTTGCTGTACTTAGACATGCATGGCTTAATCTTTGAGACAAGACTACTGGCAGGATCAACCTGGTATACCAACCAGTATTGTGTGTGTGTGGTGAAGAAAAATAAATTTCATTGAAAAAATAAAAAAATAAAACATTTTATACACACACACGCAAACACAAAAACCTTTATTAGGTATCAAGCCCCATACAGGATTCCCCCAGTATGGGGCTTGTTGTTGTTGCTGCTGCTTACTTGTCTTCCTCGCTGTCCTCGGCTCCTTCGTCCTCCTCATAAAAACATATTATAAAATAACGACCGCTAACTAAAATACTTGTCCATACTATTTTGCATATCTACGAGAAAACCTATACTTTATATTTATATAAAGTGATCAGGGTATGCCTACCGCGAACAATTACGGGTCAGAAACGGCTAAGCCTTTTGTCTTTTATCATAAAAATCTGTGTAGGAGACTTATTGTGTGCTAATTATATTTTCCTTAAAATATATAATCATTATTATCATTAAATTTTTTCCACTTTCATGGGTTTCTCCGTTTTGTAACCCCAAGGAGAATTCTCTGTAAAACCTGTGTGTCTTAATAAAGGCTTTTGTGTGTGTGTGTGTGTGTGTGTGTATTATCATTAAATTATAATATATTTTACTTTTTATACTATTTGCCTTTTCAGATTCTGGCGAATCGATGAATACGACTATATGTTTTAATATAAGCTCTTATATATGCTGTGTGTGGTATATGGTTGTATGTGCGTGTGTGTGTTTGTGTGATAATTTCACATATCATTCAATATCAACATTTCAACACATCATGAGATTGTTACAGTGATGCTGTTACTAAAAAAAAAGGGGACAATGATGATATGAAATTGGAGCGAAAATATTTTATATATCTTAAATCTAATTTTTGAAACGCACAATCGGACAAATTTGCATATACCGAGCTTGAAAACTATGAAAACTCCTTCCAGACCTGTTTAAAAACAGAGTAAAGTTAAGTGAACATATGGCTTGGTGTTTATTTTGGCACCTGTCTGACACCAGACATTTCTGTGGCCACGGGCCAACCGTGTGTAATGGACGCTAACTGCTGAATGGGACATTTGTTCCTCTCGTGCCGTTGGGTATATGACAAACACAGTTTCTTTGATAACTTCAGCTAATTTGTCCGTTTAATTAAAATATTTCAATGCCACTTAACGATTTTTGCACAATTCCGACCCCACAAGTGAGTGTGTAACTATCTGAAACGGCCTCGAGTAAATGCGCAATATAACCTTTACTAGACGTGTGGTGTACCTACAATTATAAAGCATTCACAAATTCCTACCCATCATGATTTTCATAACATGTGCATGTTTGAAAAAAAAAAAAAAAAGGAAACTTGTGTGTGGAAGTGCGTTGATATCCGAGTTTTGGCATACTGGAAACACCTTTAACTACAAAATTTTATCGCTGAAAATTTTTAAAGATACTTTTTTCTAAAATATGAATAATGAAAATGCATTTCTACAGCCTTTATCCTACAATCAATAAAAATTAGAAGAAGGACGGTGTGACTCATCAGGGGTGAACCCTCACAACGGTTTACCATCAAAAAAATATACACTAATAGACAAAACTAATGGAAGTGGAAAGTCTTTATTTTTGCGGGTTGTCTGTTTGTTTTTTTTTTGTTTTTTTTTAAGGAGAAAGAGGCAATTTTGTTCACATTTGATTATCTCGTGTGTCTTCAATAAAGATCACTGTGTATAAAATATCTTCAAAGTTATTGCCTGAAATCCGATGCTAAAAGGTACAACTTAAGTTTTGTCTCCATGAGTGGATATATATTTTAGAATAAAAGTTGCATTAAATGTTTATATTTTTCAACGATAGAGGGCGATAGAGTAAATGATGATATTTTAAGCTTAATTTTGCAGAATGTTAAAGTGAAAAAGATTACTTTGAGACAGCGTTTATAGAGTGAATGCTCAGATTCGGAACATAGATGGAGCAATGTTTAAATTTACTTCCTACATTTATTTATAACTTTATTTATTTTGTACCTTTTTTTCCCCTCGGATTTACCCAGACCAATATGTTTATAAGCTTAATTGTCTAAATGATGTTTTCCTGTATATAAACACACAGCTTTATTATGACCACCGGTCTTATACAGATTCACTACAGGAAGAAAGTAATCATAGATGGAGCTCCTATACTCCAGGCAGCGTAGAACCCAACAACAGCCTCCAGGTCCGATTTTCTTATATATAAATTTCTTTATTAATAATAAATATGATTAGCTTTTACTTTTTTTTTTCATTTGCAGAGACTCCGCGGTAAATCCATGTATATTAAATTTATTTTCCTCGGATTTATCCAAATTAATCTATTTATTAGCTAGATTGTCTTAATTAAGTTTTTCTGTATATAAATTTTATTATTACAATTAAATGTTGATTAACTTTAAAAATACCATTGCTGAGAGATCATACTTGTCGGTGGACGAGTGGGTAAAACCCTCGATTCCCGACAGCCATGAACCGGGATCGAATCCAACTTTGTACACTGTTTTCTGTAAAGAACCTGTTCATATTTCTCATGTAAATAACATAAGCTAGGTTGTTCTTTTTTAGCGGTACCTAATAAAGTTATTTTGGAACAGGAGGGTGCTGAGATATCGGAAATCGGTGGACGAATGGGTAACACCCTCGATTCCCGACAGCCATGAACCGGGATTGAATCCTGCGTTAACATTTTGTTTAATATCTGAATAACTTTCACATATTATTCATTGTTGTAAATATCATAAACTAGGTTGTTCTTTTTGAGATGTACCTAGTAAAGTTATTTTGGATTGCTGAGAGATCAAAAAGAGTTGGTGGAGACGGGTGGTTAAAACCCTCGATTCCCGACAGCCATGAACAGGGATCAAATCCCACATTGGACACTTTTTTTTTTATATATGTGAAGAACTCTACATATTTTTTATTGTAAATAACATAAGCTAGGTTGCTCCTTTTGAGCGTCACCTAATAAAGTTAGTTTATAACAGTAAACAGTGTTGCTGATATTACTGGTACTATTACTGTTGTTCCTGTATATACCCTACATTTCTGCTCGGAAAATCTGTATAAGACTGAAAGATCTTAATAAAGCTTTTTGCTGTTGTTGTTTGTTATAACTTTGTTTTAACAAGGAATTTAAATATATTTTCAAGTTAGCTTGAAAATGTAATGGAAAATTGATTATAGGGAAAGAAAGAGTTGATTGGTTAGTGTTGCATCATAACGGAAATAATTATCTTTGCCAGATTTTTCTGAAGTGTTCTTTATTTGTAAACATCAGTCAAACTTTTTTTTATATAGCCCTCATTATAATATATCATATTGATTATTGTTACTTGTTACCCTAATTATACACGGTACAAGTTATGATAATCATGGTGGGTAGTGACGGCTTTTTCTGTAAGTACACCACATGTCTTCTATACTTGTAGAAAACAGCTCAACCTATGCAATTATAGCATGATTAGGTTATTCCATTGATCTATTTCAATGAATTGTTATTTTTCATATCACTACCTGACCTTTATATATTTTCTTACTTTCCCTTTTCACATTATTTATGGGAGGCAAATTGTAACTCACCCACATGTAGTGCCTCCTGGATAGCTAATCAACGACAGCAGCTTTTTTTTTACCCACCATCCCCTGTATTTTCAGGCTCAAAACTGGCCATACAAGAACACTCCTCTTTCAGGATGGTGTAAAGACCTTCCCACAATGCACCATCAGCAGGACCAAAGAGGCCTCACCAGACCACCTCTTGCAATGCATGGAAGCCTCAAGACAGGACCTATATTCCAACCCTACCAAGATTGTAAATATGATCTATGAATTTAGTCTCCATGACCTTGTATAATTATACAATGGGATAATTAAAGAATAATTATTTAGTGCGATTATGCTAATTTCGCCTTAACTGTCCATTTCTTGATTTCTCAGGTAGCTCTTGGATCAGCCTTTTTGGTCGTTGAGGAACAGATTTCATCACTAGATCGCGCTCTTCCATATAAACATGCACATCTGAACGGTCAGGATATACCTATTTTAATGAATTGGATTCAAAATGGCAAAGAACGTGTTAGTGACATCGTATTTGTACTTGGTACATGTGTTTGGTGCATTGAGGTGTCCGGTCTTGAATCGGGGAACTGCTGACTACTCTTTCTAGTTATAGTTTTGTAATGGAATCTGATTAATATAGGGCGCTACTAGGATCATCATTGCGTTATCTTCGAACCCTATGGCCTGTACCACGCACTAATCCAAGAGTACAAGAAACAGCAAGCTGCTATGTCATTGAAAAATCAGGTCAAATCTTTTAGAACTTAGAAGTACGAGATCTCGCAGTCAAACAAGAGGGAAACTGCATCTCGTTACAGGCAGGGAGATCCTTGATACTGTTGCATCAATTTTAATGCGCACTACATTTATTCAAAATATTCTATGATGTTTAATATTTATTTAAAACAGAGTATTTAGATTATCATCACCCCTTTTTATAGTTTCATTCCTTTTTAAATATTTTATTGTACATATATCTTGATTGGTTATTGGAGCGAGAGAGGACCTAGACGAAGACTGCGGATCACGACCTACGAGGAAGACAACGAATAAATAAACACAATAACTTTAAAAGGTAATTTATTTTTATTTACTTTTATTTATTTCCTTGAATATGGAAACCTGTACGGGAAACGTGTATACCACCAAGAAGGAATAAACCAATGTCGAAGATCCTGCAAAGCTGCAACTTGGTGCAACAATACTGATTCCTCGTAGTTAAGGATCATCCTGTCCACAACGAGTCGGTACCATAACCTAGCGTCTTGAAAGTGTCAAGATCAACCGTGTATTTGTACTGGAATGGCAGAACACCCTCCTGGATACTAGGAGTACAGAAAGAAGAGACTTGAAGTTCAATTGTGCTGTTCTCCACGGCGAATAGACAGATCCGCAGAAACAGAGTTTTGTAATTCCGATCAAGTTTAAAATAACTTTATTAGATGCCGCTCAGCAATAGCAACCTAGTTCATAAATGTACAATCAATAGTTATGTACAGGGGCTCATCATATATATATTGTTGCATCAGGTTGTGGTCTGGCAAGTTCATCAACCTTCACTTTCTCCTCAGACATGTCCTGTCAGAGCGGGTCTCAGCCATTCTACAAGCTTAGATAAGTCAATTAATAAGGCAACTCTATTTTTATATGTAATACCAAGAATAATTTATTTAAGAAATCACAACACACAGATATTTAAGCAGGCATGTATTTACAATGTTGCGCGCAATACAAATGATAATTTTATAATACATATAATTTCTTCTATGAAATACTCCCTTGCATTAATATTGAGTAAAATTAATCTCTGTTATAAAAATATATAAATGGAAATTATTATTTGAAATATTTGAAAAATAACATTTTAGAAATTGTTTATATAAAAATAGGCGCATCTTAAACCTAGTGTAACAATATACATTACACATATATAATATGAAACGAAAGAAAAAATAAAATATATAATATATAAGGTTTGTATAGTGGATGCTGTTATCTCTCTTCCTTGATGATTTCTGGGATGTGGATGATAGAGAGGGAATTAAAACCGAGGAATCTGCGGTGTCAACATAACTTTATCTTCAAACAGGGAACGTGGGAGTTCTCACGCGGTGTGACCGCCAGTAGAGTAGATAACTATGTTGACACTACGCTGGCTGTAACCCGGACATATCTCCTTTCTTTATACATTGTACAACTGTCTCTATTTTATCTCCCCTGCTCCAGTTTACAAGGCGTGAGACCGCGAAGTTTCCTGAGAAATCCTTATAGGCATGATAAAGGTATATATACAAGGGTCACTCCAAAAGTATTTGAAATCACATTGTTGGAAAAAGGAGGAAGATAGGAGAGGGCACTGAACACCGGAGGATTTTTTATTAAACTGATCACGGTAAGATAACACAACCAACTAACTAACCAAGACATCCATCTATATATACACCGCAACACACCACAGAGTAACCGGTCACTGGTCAAAACAATTATATCATGAAATCCGAGAGAATTGCCATTTTAACACTTCCTCTCAATTCATCAGATTTCTACATTCCAAATCCAGTGACGTGTTTTTCATACAAAAACCTTGGTAGGCCTTTAGTAAGGATGTCGGCAAAATTTTCTTGGGTTGGTGTGTGGACGACCTCGACAAGTCCATCGCTGCAAATGCTTCTGATGTAATGCCATTTGATGTCAATATGCTTAGTTCTGGCATGATAAACCGGATTTCTCGCCAGCTGTTGAGCACCCTGGTTATCCGTCTTCAGAACAGTCGGTCCATTCAGCAATTCACCAAATCCCATCTCGTCCAACAGCGCTCTAAGGTAGACTGCCTCCTTTCCTGCTTCACAAAGTGCGATGTACTCAGATTCTGTGCTCGAAAGAGTGACAGTCTGCTGCTTCTTCGATTCCCAGGCTATTGGACCTCTTGCCAAAAAGTAAACAATTCCCGTATGAGATTTTCTATCCACGAGGTTTCCACCCCAATCAGCGTCGACATAACCATGAAGAGCCTCATTATATTTCCTGTAGGTAATCCTCAAACATGAGGTGCCTTTCAAATAGCGGAGGACACGCTTGGCAGCATTCCAGTGCTGTCTCCTAGGATCATTACTGAACTGTCCCAAAGCACTAACTGCATAGGCTATATCAGGCCTTGTCGACACTGAGAGATATATCAATGATCCAATCAGTGATTGGTATTCTACCTTTTTCACTGGCTCATTCTCACCTTCTATAGATGAAATTTTTGTTAACTTGGAGTTCGAGTCCATGGGTGTAGAAATAGGCTTTGCCTCTTTCATCCTATATTTCGCCAGAAGTTCTTCAATATATCTCTCTTGATCTATGGATATTGAACCATCCTCTTTCATTTGTATCCTTATACCCAGGCAACAATTTATCGCTCCAAGATCCTTTATTTTGAATATTCTCTTCATACTTTCTTTAAAGGATTTCAACGTGTCTTCTCTTTCAGCCGCAATTATCAGATCATCAACATAGATTGCCACCAGGAGAATACCTTCATCATGCTTGATATAGACACAATTGTCAGATTGAAGTTGCTTCAGTCCCAAATTCTTCAATTCATTGTCGAGCTTTTCATGCCAAACTATTCCAGCTTGTTTTAACCCATAAATGGCCTTCTTGAGTCGACATACCTTCTCTGGATATTTTCTTGAGACGAAGTTTTCCGGCTGTGTCATGAAAATTTCTTCTTTAATTTCTCCATTTAAATAAGCAGATTGAACGTCCATCTGATGGAGTATCAAGTTGTATTCAACAGCCAAGGCTAAAAACATTCTAATAGTACTTTGGCGCACTACTGGGGCAAAAGTTTCCTCGTAGTCTATTCCATACTGCTGTGAATAGCCTTTTGCTACTAGGCGAGCCTTATGGCGCTCAACAGAACCATCACTATTGCATTTCGTTTTGAATACCCATTTGGTTCCTATGATGTTTCGATTCTTAGGGGGATCAACCAATTCCCAAGTTTTGTTCTCAATCAAGGAATCAAACTCTTCCTCCATTGCTTTCTTCCAAAAATAAGAATCCCTTCCTGACAGCGCTTCCTCTGCGTCTTTTGGATCTGGCAAGTATTTCGCCGCTAGAAGTTCTTGCGTTGACAAATTGGCTGTAGGGTACTCCTTTCTTGGTCGGCCAGGTTTTCCCGTTCTAATATACCTTGGTCTTCCTCTTCCTCTTCTTGAAATGATCACTTCACTTTCTGACGGCTCGTTCACTAAATCAGACATCTCTAGATCCGATTCACTTTCAATTTCAGTTTGTGATTTAGCTTCGGACGTGCTTCCCTTTTCTTCAACTAGAGGAATTTCCTTGACAAAAGGATCTTTTTGTGGACTAACATCGATTTCAATGACTTCATTCCTAATTTTGGACAATTCTGGTTCAATAAAACGTACATCTCTACTTTTTATAATTGTACGTGTACCAGGCTTCCAAAGTCTGTATGCCTTAGATTCTGTGAAATACCCTATTAACTTGTATTCCTCACTGCGAGGTGCGAATTTAGATCTATTCGGCCTATTATTCACGGCAAACGATTTACTTCCTATAATTTTTAAATGAGAAACTACAGGTTTTCTTTTGGTAAATAACTCGTGTGGAGTTTTACAATCGTTATTTCTCGGGCATCTATTTCTGATAAAAGTTGATGTATGTATCAATTCAGCCCATAAAGTTTCAGGTAAATCACCTTCGATCATGAAGCACCTAGTCATATCCAATAGAGTTCTATTCGCTCTTTCAGCGACACCGTTCTGTTGAGGTGTATATTCTACAGAGAGCTGACGTCCTATACCTTCTCCTTCTAGGTAATCTTTGAACTCTTTGCTAAGGTATTCAGGCGCATTATCACTTCTAATACATTTCAACCTTTTTCCGGTTTGCTTCTCAGCATAATTTTTGAATATTCTAAATCCTTTGAATACTTCACTTCTCGATTTCATTATAAATGTGAAGATAAATCCCGAGAAGTCATCAATAAATGTTGAAAAATAAAGGGCGCCACCCAATGATTTTGTTCTCATGGGACCACAAATATCAGTATGGACCAGCTCCAGTGGTTCCCTTGCTCTCGTAAAAGACTCTTTCTGAAAAGGTAGCCGTGTTTGTTTACCTTTCAAACAAACTTCACAGTTAAAATTTTTAATATCAAAAATTGGCAGGCCGTATACAATATTTTGCATTTTTAACTTTTTGAGATCTTGCAAATTTAAATGGCCAAATCTACTGTGCCATTTTTCGTAATTTTTCTCTCCAGCTATGCAAATTTCACTTGTCGCTAATGCCTTAGGACAATTAATTTGACTTAAGATGTAAAGTCCATTCCTTTCATAGGCCTGTATGCAAATTTTTGTATGCAAATTCACTATTTCAGCTTTTCTGTACTTGAAATTTACTATATTATATTTGCCCGTACACCTACTGATGGAAAACAAATTGCCGTTTAATTCAGGAACAAATAAAACGTCTTCCAAGGATAAGGTTACAGGTCCGTTTTTACCCGAACATTCCAATTTTACCTTCCCCTTTCCCAGAGCTTCAATGAATCCACCATTGGCCAGTGTAATTTTCACTGGTGCAGTCTCCTCAAAATGATCGAATGAGTCTCTTGAGCTGCACATGTGGGCAGTTGCGCCACTATCCAGACACCATTCATTTGAGCCAAGTTTGCTCAAATATTTTGTCCCAAAGGACGCAGCCATTTCATTTTTAGGGTTCCTGGACTTTCTTTTTCTGCAGTCGGCAGCTTTATGTCCCTTTTTCCCACAGAAGTGGCAGCTAAATGGGAATCCCTTTGGCTTTGGTTTTGATGTGCTGGGAAAATTCTTTCTTTCTGGGTTTCCAAGGAAAGCTTGTTCGGTATTAGTTGTGCCGTTCAATTGAGTTTGCCTAATTTCCTCCTCCAGCATTTTCACTTTTAAAGTTTCAAAGCTAGGCAGTTCGTCCCTAGTTTCTATCGCTGTTCTGAATCCTTCATAACTCTCTGGAAGGCTACATAATAAAAGGATAGAAAGGAAGTCTTCTGGGACTTGTGCATCCATTTCACTCAACTTGTCAGCCAAACTGCTAAATTTGTTGAGATAATCCTGCATCCTTTCATTAGGATTCATCTTCAAGAGGATCAACCGTTTCGTAAGGAAAACCTTAGTTGCAGGCCCTTTTGGCTGATGCACATCATTTAAAAGCTTCCATGCCTCTGCAGAAGTTTTACATCTCTTCACGTGTATTATCTCTGGAGGACTTAAACTTAGAACTATAGTTGCTAGCGCCTTCTGGTCATTCTTCTCCCATGCAGCAGATTCTACTTCGGTTTCAGGCTTGATTCTTATGCTATTTGCATAATCCCAAAGTTCGGAATGAATTAGAATCATTTTCATTTGCATCTTCCATGTTTCAAAATTTTCAGAATTTAATTTTTCTATTTGATAAAGGCTTGACATTTTGAATACTTTCTTGATGCTATAATTTCTTTAAAGTAATCCTGGGCCCATAACCTGTTGGAAAAAGGAGGAAGATAGGAGAGGGCACTGAACACCGGAGGATTTTTTATTAAACTGATCACGGTAAGATAACACAACCAACTAACTAACCAAGACATCCATCTATATATACACCGCAACACACCACAGAGTAACCGGTCACTGGTCAAAACAATTATATCATGAAATCCGAGAGAATTGCCATTTTAACACACATATTTTTATTGAAGCTGCAACTTTAAATTTTTTAGAATTTCTCAAAGTATTCACCCATAGCACCTATGCAATATTTCATCCCTGAAAACCAATTATGTACGATACTTGCACGTGATGAAATTGGTTAATCAAATTGTGCATATGTACCTATTGCTTACCGACATTTTCAATGATATTTACCTTTGTGTGTTTCAAAAATTAGATTTATGATGATTTTAATATTAAAATCTAAAAAGTAATGATAATATTGCATGATTAAATCATCATTGAAAAATAATTTGGCTCCAATTTCATATATAATTATTGCTCCCTTTTTTTTTAGAAACAGCATTACTGTAACATACAAACACAATCTCATTCAAAATTTTGATGTTGAATGATATGTGAAAATATGAAAATATCACACACACACATAGCACATACAACCATATATCACACACACAGCACATAAAAGAGCTTATATTAAGATATATAGTCTTATTCATCGATTCGCCACAGTGTCTGCAAAGGCAAATAGTATGAAATAAGTAAAATATATTTAAATTTAATGATAATAATGATGAATATATATATATATAGAAGCAATGGGCGCCTCTCCCGTCAAAATAAACGTCAAAATCTGACGCCATCTATTGACCGTCGCCGCAACTAGCGGCCTCGGGTCGGTGACAAAGCCACAACACCAGCTTTGGCAAACTGGCAAATTTTCCATCTATATTCTTGCCATAGATTTGGCCCAGCCACATTGCCAGCAAAACACCTCTTTGGTAGATTGTGAAGATTCCATTAGATCCCGTGTGGATCTCATGGAATAAAGTCCGCCCTAGACTGACGAGGGCCATTAGCCCGAAACCATGGTCTCTAGGTGGACGCTTCTCAGTTTGCCAAAGCTGGTGTTGTGGCTTTGTCACCGACCCGAGGCCGCTAGTTGCGGCGACGGTCAATAGATGGCGTCAGATTTTGACGTTTATTTTGACGGGAGAGGCGCCCATTGCTTCTATGGATTAATTTCCTCCCGGCAAATTTTCCATCTATATATATATATATATGGAAGCATAGGGCGCCTCTCCCGTCAAAATAAACGTCAAAATCTGACGCCAACTATTGACCGTCGCCGCAAATTAGCGGCCTCGGGTCGGTGACAAAGCCACAACCCCAGCTTTGGCAAACTGAGAAGCGTCCACCTAGAGACCATGGTTTCGGGCTAATGGCCCTCGTCAGCCTAGGGCGGACTTTATTCCATGAGATCCACACGGGGTCTAATGGAATCTTCACAATCTGCCAAAGAGATGTTTTTCTGGTAATGTGGCTGGGCTAAATCTATGGCTAGAATATAGATGGAAATTTTCTGGGAGGAAATTGATCCATGGAAGCATAGGACGCCTCTCCCGTCAAAATAAACGTCAAAAGCAGACGCCATCTATTATAGATGTAAGTCTTTCTTAAACGGATTTTTACGATAAGTCCGAGGAAACAAAAGAGAGAAAATATGGTTTCACGGGCTAATAAAAAAAGCTTATAATTTTCGAGCCCAAACGGAAACAAAAGATAAAAGAATAAATCACGGTGTTGAGATTATCATCTTGTTAGCACACTAATTATTTTTGTTCTATTAAAAAAAAAAAAAAAGATAAATTTCTGAAACTATAAATCAAAAGAATGAAAAAGAATGACGAAACATATATTGGAAGAGTATTGGCTCATCATTGGTGGAACCTAAATAACATTAATGATATTTGTATATTGTCACAGATAGAAGACGCTGTATGTTGTATTCAAATAATGGATGTAATACACAAAGTTTATGTGTAAAAAAAATTCAAATTTTTTTAAAAATTTGATGCTATTTTTAAATCTAAAAGACCGCGTCAAAAATAAGGTTTGGTTTGCAAGTTGTGAATGGAAAAAGGTAACGCAGGTGTCCTAAAGGCGAACTCAGCGAGGATGGAAACCTTGCTTGAAGTGAAAAGAAAAAAAAAAAACTGGTTTGATCTTGATTTCAAGTACGAATATGGACCATTTGATTGTGATTAGCTTTTGCTTTTTTACTTTCATTTGCGGTGAATCCGCGGTAAATCTATGTATAATAAATTTATTTTCCTCCAATTTACTCAGACTAATCTATTAGCTTGATTGTCTTTATATAATTTATTCTGTATATAAATATCATATTACCATTAAGGTACTATTACTGTTTTTCCTTCATGTATCCTACATTTCTGCTTGGGGAATCTGTATAAGACTAAAAGGTCTTAATAAAGCTTTTTGTTGCTGTTGAATACGGACCATTGGATTATCGATCTTCAGGGATTGAAGGCGTCTGAAAAATTATCCAAAGGGATAACTGGCTTGTGGCGACCAAGCATTCATAGCGACGTCGCTTTTTGATCCTTCGATGTCGGATCTTCTTTGTTCCATCTGGTTTATAATCTGCGCTACTAACAATTCTGCATATATAATCATTAATACAAAGCAATAACGCGCCATCTATATATTGTTACATCATGATTAATGGCGTATTTCTTATATTAGTTTTAATATATTTGAAATTTAAATTATATATTTATTTATTTTTATATAAAATATTCTATGATATTTATTTAAAACAGATTATTAATTTATCATCATTTGTATTTAGGTACACTGTGACTTCACTGCTCTCTTTGATGTGAGAAAATAAATAGAGGATTCTGGTGGCTACTTAAAGAAGACTTATCTCGTTATTCCCTTTTATAAATTTGTAGGATGGTTGAAACACGCTCTGGTAAGATGCAAGACCCAGCACAGGAGAGAATCCAGGCTGAAGAGTCTGCCAAGCCGCAACCTGGTGTAACAATTGGTAGAGATGCTAGTTCCGACCCAGTTGTCCTGAATCCCAACATCGACATCCCCAAGTATGATGGAACGGAAGACCCTCGCCCATGGATTGAATCTCTTGAAGAAATTGGCTTCTTGTACCATTGGGCAGACTACATTATCTCTCGTTATGCCGCCATGAACATGACGGGAAGCGCTAAAACCTGGTTGAATTTACACAAAGCTAGTTTCACGAGCTGGGAAAATATTAAAATCCGCCTCATTCAGGATTTTTCTTTGGACGCGAATAAAGAAGAACTTAGAATGAAGCTCAACAGAATGCAACACTGGAATGAACCAGCAATCAGGTTCGCGGAAGACATTCTAGTGTTGTGCAACAAGGTTGACCCCGCAATGGAAGAAGAAACAAAAATTGAACATGTTATTGGAGGACTGAAAAAAGAGTACTCATTCGCGCTCTACCTGAACCCTCCTAAAACGACCGATGACCTTCTTGTCGTGTGCAAGAAAATGGATTCTTTTGAAAAGAAGTATCGGGAACGTGTGGAGAAATCCAGAAACCTATATAACGGTCCACGCTATTCTAGACCCCAACAACAATCGAGGTACGTGCCGCCGACTGCCGCACGAAACTACCAGACCACTTCCAGGCCCCAAGCCCCTGTTTCCAATAATTACAAGAACGACTCCCATCCTACCCCCAGACAGTATCGAAACAACTTTCCCCAGCCCTCTACCCCTAGACGTCCTTATAATCCTAACTTTGTGCCGAAACCAAACCTTCAGAGAAACACTTACAATAAAAGCCAAGAAGTGAGCAAAAATAGGACGGAAGATGGAAGACCAATCTGCTTTAAATGTAACAAGCCAGGGCACGTGGCCCGTTATTGTAGGGTCAAGTTTATAAGAATCCTAGAAGAGGATCCAGCAGATACCCAAGAGAAGGTCGAAGAAAAATGCCAAATGAATGAAATATCAGAGAAATCAGGACCTCGGCTTTATGCTGATGTATGTCATAGCACACAGACAAATATTCCTACCCGGAATAGATATTCCGTGTTGGAAGATTTAAACTAAGCGTCGCGCCTGAATCTGTCAATCAAAGCAAGTCGACCATAAACGGAATCAAGAAGTTGGACCCTAAATACAAATTAAAAATTAATGTGGACAAGATAGGGACTTTTGAAGCTTTGGTTGATACAGGTGCTGACCTCTCAGTGGTCGACCTCAGAACGGCCCTCGATACAGGCCATGGTATAAGTAAACTCGCAAATATTTGTGCAGGACCCGATGGAAAAAAATTGGACATGGTAGGAAGTATATTTTTAAATATAAAAATTGATGACGAAACATTATCACACAACTTTGTGATATTGAAAACGCATTTACGGACATTAATTCTTGGGAGAGATTTCCTTAAGAAAATGAACGCAAAAATAGATTGTAAGCAAGAAACTATAAAATATGATTTGACGAATAATCATGACGAAATCAATTTTGAAATGTTGAAAATAAAGAGTGCCAAGGATTCCATTGTACCGGAATGTTCCATGAAATTGATCAAGGCATTGGTAGAAACAGAGGATGGAGAATATATTATCGAGGAGAGCAGCAAAATGTTTCAAACAAATGGACTTCGTCTAGCAAGAAGCTTGATCAATGTTATAAATAGGGAAACACACATCTGGATAACTAATCCGTATCCTCGACCGTTAAAAATAATGAAAAACCAAACATTGGCTTTTGGAAGTAGTCCAGCGAAGATAAATGTGAGTCGAGAAAGAGAGGTAGAAAAGAACGAAGAACCTAGATTCCAAATAAACGAAAATCTTTCACCAAAGGAACAGAAGGAGTTAAAACAAGTTTTAGAAAGGTATGGAGATCTTTTTTCATCGAGATTAGGGAGAACCAATTTGGCAAAACATCGGATAGACACAGAAGACGCGAAGCCAATTAAACACAAGCCTTACCGGGTAAGTGCTAAAGAACGAGATATTATAAAAGAGCAAATTGACGAGATGCTTACAGAAGGCATAATTAGGCCATCTTCTAGCCCCTGGTCTTTTCCAGTAATATTGGTCAAGAAGCGAGATGGTAAATACAGATTTTGTGTGGACTACAGAAAACTGAATAATGTGACAGTAAAAGATGTCTATCCGATCCCTAGAATAGACGAAGTTATGGATACTCTCCAAGGATCTACACACTTCTCAGCAATAGACCTCAGATCTGGATATTGGCAAGTTGAAGTCGAAGAAAGAGACAAAGAGAAAACAGCTTTCACTACAGCGCATGGATTATATGAATTCAACGTGATGCCTTTTGGACTTTGTAACGCGCCTGCTACCTTTGAGAGAAATATGGAGAATATGCTTGGAAATCTGAGATGGCAAATTTGTTTGTGTTATCTGGATGATGTTATCATATATAGCCCGGATTTTCCAACGCACCTCAAAAGACTTGAAGCTGTTTTAAGATGTTTTCGTGAATCTAATTTAAGGTTAAACGACAAAAAATGCCGATTTGCTTTTGAAGAATTGGAGATTCTCGGCTATATAACGAGCAAACATGGTATAAAACCCGCGGAACATAACATCAAAGCTGTCAGAAATTTTCCTCGACCCAAAAAGGTCAAAGAAGTACAATCCTTTTTGGGAATGTGTTCATATTATAGAAAATTTATCAAAGACTTTTCAAAAATCGCTGACCCTTTGACCAACCTTATAAAAAAAAGTGTATCATTTACCTGGACAGAAAGACAAGAGGAAGCGTTTCAAACCCTAAAAACAGCACTATTAAGTCCACCAATTTTAGGTCACTTCAATCCAAATGCACCTACTTATGTTCATACTGATGCGTCCAACATCGGCATAGGTGCAACACTTGTCCAAGACATCGGTGGTGAAGAGAAGGTGATCTCATATTTGAGTCGTACCCTAAGTAAAGCGGAGCAAAATTATTCAACCACTGAAAAAGAATGTCTGGCCGTTGTCTGGTCAATGTCAAAATTACGACCCTACCTTTATGGAAGACACTTTAAAATAGTAACAGACCATCACGCCTTATGCTGGCTCAAAAACTTGAAGGATCCAACAGGTCGATTGGCAAGATGGGCATTGAAAATTCAAGAATATGACTTCGATATAATACATAAATCAGGAAAGAAGCATCTGGACGCCGATGGCTTATCTAGGGGGCCCTTACCAGAAACTGATTGGGATGAGGATTTTGAAAGGCTATTTTTAAATCAAATAACAGACGAAGAGGATAAATTTATCGAAAGTGTTAAGAAAAACCTTGATGGAAGCAGGCGATCAATTGCGCAAAACTTTAAAGAAGAAGATGGATGCCTCTTTAAGAAAAACCCGAACCCTGAAGGCAGGGCGTGGTTGCTTGTGGTTCCAGAGAATAAAAAGAGAGAAATTATGAAAGAATATCACAATCATATGTCGAATGGCCATCTGGGCGTCGCCAGAACCATGTACCGAATAAAGAGTAAATACTTTTGGCCATCCATGCTAAAGGATGTCTCAGAATTCGTTAGGACGTGTCACCTTTGCCAAAGTAGGAAAGGCTCAAACCAATTACCTTCTGGACTACTACAGCCCATCCCCCCAGCCAACTTTCCTTTCGAAAGAATTGGAATTGACTTTGTTGGTCCACTACCATCTACGAAAAACAGGAAAAAATGGATAATCGTGCTGTCGGACTACTACACTAGATATGCAGAAACAAGAGCAGTCTCGGAAGCAACAGTGAAAGAAGTTTCTAAATTTCTAGTAGAGGATATTTTTCTTCGGCACGGAGCCCCACAATATCTTATTAGTGACAGAGGCTCTCAATTTACCAGTAATTTAATGAAAGAGGTGATGAAAACGTGCAAGATTAAACATTGCTTCACAACGAGCTATCATCCCCAGACTAATGGATTGACAGAGCGGTTAAATAGAACATTGATCAATATGCTCAGTATGTATGTGAACACTGATCAGAAAAATTGGGACGAAATACTCCCATTCATCACTCACGCTTACAATACTACAATTCAGGAAACCACAGGATATTCTCCCTTTTTCCTGATGTTTGGAAGAGAACCCACGTCTCTTTTGGACGACAGGAATATCTCGGTGGACATTGACAAAGATGATTATGATGAATACATAAAACATCACTTAGACAAAATAAACAGAACAAGAAAATTAGTTATTAACAACACAATAAAGACTCAAGAAAGAATGAAAAAGAACTATGACAAGAAACACATGGAAAGAAGCTACGAACCAGGAGAATTAGTAGCAGTTTGGACACCAATTAGGAAAATAGGAAAGTGTGAGAAACTACTGAGAAAATATTTTGGCCCATATAGAATATTAAAGAAGCTGTCCAACGTAAATTACTTAATTGAACCAAAAGATAATCCTGGCCAAGACCCATTGATTGTCCATGTCTCAAGAATCAAACCCTATTTTGAAAGAATTGATGAGGTCAATCACGAGGACGTGACGACCTCTGGAGAGGGGGAAGTGTTACATCATGATTAATGGCGTATTTCTTATATTAGTTTTAATATATTTGAAATTTAAATTATATATTTATTTATTTTTATATAAAATATTCTATGATATTTATTTAAAACAGATTATTAATTTATCATCATTTGTATTTAGGTACACTGTGACTTCACTGCTCTCTTTGATGTGAGAAAATAAATAGAGGATTCTGGTGGCTACTTAAAGAAGACTTATCTCGTTATTCCCTTTTATAAATTTGTAGGATGGTTGAAACACGCTCTGGTAAGATGCAAGACCCAGCACAGGAGAGAATCCAGGCTGAAGAGTCTGCCAAGCCGCAACCTGGTGTAACAATATAACAAATGAAAACATTAAGACACGAACGTTTCTTTTCACAAATAAATCAAACTTCTACTGTCCTTATTGTGATGAAAAAAAATTGGGAAGGCTTGGCTCATCAGTGGTGAACCCTCCCAGCGGTTTCGCCAATTTAATCTACCAGGCCGCCGCTTCTTAGAGCACTAATACTGTATTGGATCATTCTGCCTTTATATGCAACACCGAATGGTGGAATCTTAGAAATGATATTTAAGCAAACTAATAACATAAGAAGAACAGTAGAATTACATTAAATATTTGCATCGAGCAATGCTCTTCGGCGAACAATATGGACAAGGCCAGTTAAGCATAAATTATTTATAGAGAGATTCGGAGTTATGTACATCGTGCCGAATGCCTTAAAACTATACATTTTAACGGGAAAGATAAATCTTTTGTTACGTGTCTTCTCCTGAAACTTTATGCTTTGATATGTGAGGTATGAAAATATTTTTTGAGCATATATAATCCACCTAATTCCACAATGAAAGCCATTTTGCTGAGAGACAAATATCATAGTTTCATTGACATCCCGTCAAATATAGGCAAAAGTGCACAGTCCGCACTATTCAAGTAGATATGAAAAAAATTAAAATGATGATGATTATTATAATTAAAAAATAAAGAAAATAAAAAATATAATAAAATATATGCTATGTACAATGAATATGTACATGGCCCCACCGCTGCAGAGTTTGATGGAAGATCTCCAGCGATACCACGTATTTCGCGATCTACGAAAAAAACGTAGATCGCGTGCTCGCCGCTGAGGAGATGGTGTGGTCCTCGAGACCCACCGCGAAGATCCAGGACTGAAGGTCCGGGGGCCGCCCGATGATGTAGAACGCCGAGTTGCTGATAGAGAGAGTAGAAAAATATTAAAATTAATAATTTGTTAATTAAAAAATGAAACCATTATATCACGAATGTTTCTTTTGAGCATGAAACAAATTTCCAACGTCCTTACCGCGATGAAAATATATCGGGAGAGCTTGGCTCATCGGTTTCATCAAATTAATCTACCAGACCGCTTGTGGACCGCCAGATCGCTCAAAGCTTGAATACTGTATTAGACGATTCTGCTTATATTCGCGGTAACGGTAGAGGTTTGTTCCATGTGTAAAAGAAACATTCTTGCTTTAATGTCTTCATTTCTTGTGTAGAGATGACGTGTTATTGCCTTTAATTTGTTAACTAAATAATAGTTTTATACGCACATAGCTCTCTACCCCCTATGGGAGCTGTGACCCTCAGCAATCTTGTTGCGAATGTCATAAAGTTAACGTGTTTTGTAATGCATTCCTTAGGAGTCTTGAAAGTTTGTCGCTGGTAGCTTTTTGTCCATTTTCTTGCGATGAGAAGAGCGGCTTCGTCGTCATAGCGTCTATAGAGAAATTGTCATCTTATTGGAATGTCTTGGCTTTGACACGGCTGTGGAATCCTGGAGTGAGTCGCGGAAAGTGTAGTTCCACAATACTAATAAATATAGAAACAATGACAATGAAAAAGGTTTATTGACTTCTAGTCAACTGTTAAAAATATAGATATAGAGAGAGATTGAAAACATCTTATTAACCATACAAGTCAATGGTAGGAGAAAAAAAAAACTATTCCAAGTTGCAGTACCGGCTTGGCACTTATAGATAAAGAGAGAGAGAGAAAAAACATTAAAGAAAGTGAAAATATACAATAATGTTCCATCGAGGAAGCTCTCCCAAAGATGAAGAGTTCTCTTCCAAGCAATCAGAGGATCCTCGCAAATGCTCCTAATGCCACAGCACGCATAGACTCAAGTACTGTTTGACTATATCCACTTTTGATCCACTATATACAATTTAGATTTTTCGTTCAAAAGAAACATTTGCGGTAAAATTGTCAAATTTCGTTCTACAATCATAAGCCGCATTATATTGTATTATAAAATACTTTATATAATATTTACGAACGGAAAAATAAAAATATGTTCAGGGTAGCCTAGTGGACATGGCATCTGACCGGTAAGCGGAACACTGTGGGTTCGATTCCCATCCTTGGACACTTTATTTTTCCGTTTATCATTACTCTTCACAATTAATCCTATCATACTTCATCCCTAAGGTTAGAAATAATCGTTATTTATAGAAATAATCGTATATTTCGATTTTTCTTTCAAATGAAACATTTACGATATAATTGTCAAATTTCGTTTTATATCCACTTTGACTTCCCTAATCTACCCAGCATCTCCACCAATATGTCTCGTATAAAGACAAACGTTAAGATGACAAAGCAATTCATTTTCCTGGTTCCAAAATCACTTTACTAGGTACCACTCAAAAAGAGAAACCTATCTTATGATATTTACAACAATGAATAATATGTGTGAAGGTTATTTACATATTAAAACAAAGTGTCCAATGCGGGAATCGATCCTGGTTCATGGCTGTTGGGAATTGATGGTTTTAACCACTCGTCCAACGACTTCTTTATTTATTTTTATATCAAAAACTATTAAACATTATTTACATAAAATAATTAGAGACGCAATAATGGAAACTGCAAAATAATAAAATTTATACTTAGTTGCTTAAATAATAAATATTTTGTCACAATTGGTTGTATCTTTCTTCAGAGATATAAAAAAAAGTTGCCTTTTTCTACCTAAAAAACAAAAGAAAGATATAAGCTATCTTATCGTGATTTGAAACTTTATATGGTATCATGTATAAAACACTTGCTGTAAAGTTTGTGGTATCAGGAAGTTGGATAAATATACAAAGGTTGCATTGAACAAGTGTTTGAATATGTTAGAATACTGTTTTCTATTTAGAAAGTATGCAACATTATATGTGAGTGTGTTACATAGTTTAAACATAACTGCACTCATGGACAAAACTTAAGGAAGTGCAAAGTCTTCGATGTCGCCTTTTTTTGAAGGAGACAGAGGCAATTTTGTTCACACTTGGTTATCTCGTTTATCTTCAATAAAGGTCTCACTATAATATATTTCAGAATTATTGCCTGTGAATCCCGATATACATGCCAAAAAGAACAACTTCCTTAATTTTTGTCCATGAGTGTAAAGGTACAATGAATCTTATGTAGATCTCATGAAATCAAAGTATTTATTTTTATAAAAATAAACTGTGTATAAGAACAGAAATATTCATTTCTTTAGAAAAAAATTCCAATAAAATGTCATATAGAAAACCTGAACAGAACGTTACTAAGACAACTTTTATATATTCTCCTCTGCAATTTGTCTTACAAGACATTTTAAAAGATTGTTTACTGAGGTTTTTTTTTTTTTTTTTGCGTTGTCCATAAATTTCTAGATAAAAAAAAAAAAAAATACATAAATATAAATCTATATATCCATTTTATACACACTTTGGATAATAAGACACGCTGTTTATAATTTGCCACTGTATAAAATATATAAATAGTAAAAGAGATCTTGCATAAAAATTATCACAAAAATATATTTATGATCCAACAAAAAGAGATTAAATCCAACAAAAAATTTTCTCCGAAGTTTACAATATGCAAAATCGGTTGAGTAAAAAATTCCTATTATCTAGATCCTCTCTGTAAGCAATAACATCAACACATTATAGTGCAAATACAAATCGGTAATACAGAAATTTTTATAACAAATACATATGGTTGCAAGGTTTTCCCACTATGTACTAAGTGCAATTCTCAACCTGCAACCCCAAACCACATTATTGTATTGGCTCATCCATTGATGAGCTCTACTCATCCCCAGCACAGACACGATCAACAAGCTCTACAAGCTTGATATCCTGATATGATTGAGTGTAGATAAGAAAGAAGATGAATAATACATATGATTGTTGAAGACCTTATTTCCATATTATTTTAAACACTCGTCGATTGCTTCTTCTTTTTTTTTTTTATAATCGTTGGAAATGTATTTGATAATTAATAACATTTTGTCCTCACATTGCTTTGATACAAAGTTTAATTAGTAAGGTATTAGCTAATCCCAACATACACAAAATATTTGCATTTATATAAACAAATTTAAATTGTTCCAAAGGGCGTCAAAAGATGGGATTACGGCAGCATATTTAATTGGGCTCGAGGCTGAGAAAGCAAAGATCGCCAGGTGGGGCAGCCAGGTTGACAAATAAATATGGCCCGATGGCTAAAGGGTGTAAATTACACCGACAACCGCAGCTGGGTTCCCACGGAGTTCGTCTGCGGCCATTCTATTGGCCCGTTCCCCCCGCCCATGACGTCAGCTGCGTCCAATAGGCAGAGGGCGCTCCCTGCCCAGCTATAAATACCGGCTCCGCCCGAAAATCGTCACTCGATTGCCAGCTCTCGTTGCGCACTTGGATACCTACTCTCTCACCATGAAGGATTTCGTCAGTCGCCAAAGCCGTGGAGCTGTCACTAAGCCCGCCAAGAACAACGGGGAGATGCAGGAGTTGCTGTTGAAGCTACAGAACCTGGTTCCTTATACGCCCCGGGATCGCAAGCTGTCCAAGCTCGAGATCATCCAGTACGTCATCGACTACATCGCCGATCTCCAAGTCACCCTGGAGGCTACCCCGAGGGGCGGCAACCCGACCCGTCAACCCCTGGGAGTCTTGGCGACATCACCCAACGCTTGTGCAGCCCTTGAGGTAAGTGTCATTTCCATTCTATTCCAATCCATAGTTCCATTTTATCAGAGTAGTTGTTAGTTTTCACTCTTAGTTTTCATCCACATTCTTCACATTCAGCATTTAGTTAGCATCTTGTACATTATATCTAATCGCTCTAACGATGCCATCGCACATTTTTATGCATACTTTTAGATAATCGCTATAGCGATATACTTTCATCCATCTTACTACTTAGCTATTTAACCAAACATTGATCTATATAGTATTGTAAGCCACAGTCTGCTCTCTCTTAAGCATTCTCTATCTAGTTTACTGTAATTTTAAGATAGTAGGGCTTTAGGATTCCTTGTTGCTATGTACTGTATCATCCCGTGATGTGCTCAACTAACGTAATCTCTCTGTTCAGCAGGTCGTACACCATCACCACCATCGCAGTGAACCATCTCTGGAGAGACATATCACCGCTACTGTTCCCAGCCCTGTCTCCTGTTAGCTGGTGTCTTCGCCTCTAGTTTGTACATATTTTTTTAGTCATTTGTTTTTATTTGAAATCATTAATTCACCACGAAATTTTATTTGCTCTGTGATTTTTGTTTTAATGTACAAATGTTGTATATATAAATATAGATTTTATTTGTGATAAATTATTTATGATGCTTTATTGAAGATTTTTGTACAAATGCAAGAGCTAAAAAGAGAAAATGAATAAAACTTAAAATATTATTTGAAATTAATTTTTGTGTTTTCGTCTTTATTTATACCTTTTATTTATTTGGTAATCTTTATTTTTGTGGTGAAATTTTAAGTGGTTAGCAAAAAATTGTGATAGCGGGAGCGTAGCGCCATCTAACGAGATAGAAATGAATTAAAGATAGGGGGCGCGTTGACTTTTTTAATAACTTTATAGATAGGCCATTTAAAAAACAATTATGTTATTGTTTTATTTTATTTATTTAACAGTTGGGAGAGACACGCCATATCCACAATTTGGATAATTGCGTGTATATTTTAAATTATATACAATTAATACAATTGAACATTGGAAATCATTAAAATTAAACGTTCACAATGTCAAATTGTTTCGAATCCAGATATCTACATCAAATATTCACATATTTTTCATTTGAACAACAGATATTTTTCAGAAGTTTTTCTATCCTCAAAAATACTTGTAGGTTAGTGTCAAGTCAGCTTTTGGTGACTTAATTAACTGTTCTTTCATATCTCCACTCAATCATATCAAAATATCAAGCTTGTAGAGCTTGAGATCTGCTGGGGATGAGTAGAGCTCATCAATGGATCAATATTAACTAATTCTTAAATTTGAAAAAGGCATCTTGTTCTTTCAGTTGCACGATAAGGAGATACCTTTTTCATAACCTATTATATGTTTTAAGCGTTTAGTAATCATATGAAGCGTTTATATATTAATGTGATAAGAAGTAATATAAATAATGAGATATCACATCTTGGAAAGGGATAAGAAGGTCAGGGAAAGGAGGCAGGTGAGGTTGATATGACCTTGGCACCTGGCGATGATCAACGGGGGCCATTGACTGCGCCGAGAGGGGGCGGATTGGCCTTTCCCACAGTATCATGCCGGTACATTGCTGGCCTTAGTGATCATGTAAGTGATAGAATGACTTTTGACAATAGTATGAAGACAGTTGGATCTCGACAATCTCAAAGAATAGCCTCGAATTGCCAGAACAAGATGAATGGGTTATCTTGATGCCCTCCATATAGGATATGACTAGGATGAACTGATTATATTTTCATGTTAGAAATAGAAGCATTATATGTTTTTTTTTAATTATTATTTAAGACACAAACCTAAGATTCCACCCTTCATTGCAGCGTATATAAGAGAGGGAACGGATTGGCCTTTCACACAGTATCTGCACATTGCTGGCCTTAGTGAGAATGTAATTAATAGGAAGTTTGTAGGTCTTTGACACAATAGTATAAAGGAAGAGTTGGATTGGCATTCTCAAAGAATAGTCTCTAATTGCCAGAAAAAGATGAATTGGTTTCTTTGATGCTCTCAATATAGGATATGACTGTACGATGAACTGATTACATTCTCATGGATTCATCTCATTTGGATTATAGATTACTTTGTTAGATGAAAATAAATTTAGAATGACAAGCCCAAGATGGTTTTTGACTTTCTTTACCTGATTAAACAAAAGCTGATCAAATCTTTCAAATTTGGCAAAGGGTTTTTCTGACATATCGGCAGATGGAGACTATAGGAGTTTACAATTTATTTTGAAATAAATCCTTATAACAACATGAGAATAGCTACAAGAAAATAAGTCCTAATCCAAATAAATTAACAGTGTGTGAAGTTTCGGTAACAGCGTTGTTTGGATTAGGTCTTATTTTCTTGTAGATATTCACATGTTGCTATAAGGAATTTATTTCAAAATAAATTGTAATCTCCAATATTCTCCATCTGCCGATATACCAAAAAAAAACCTGCCAAATTTGAAAGATTTGATCACTCTTTGTTTAATCAGGTTAAGAAAGTCAAAAACCATCTTGGGCTTGTCATTCTAAATTTATTTTCATCTCAGAAAGTAATCGTGGCTGTCACTTGAAAGCGTATGTAGTAAGAGAGGGGTTGCTCTCACTGTAAATGGCCTTCACCTACATGTTTTGACGTGAAGATGTTTGGCTTATATCATAGTTTTATATGATTATTTGCACATCTGTAGTATGCAAGCAGGTGACGACCCTGTGATGTAAATAAAGATTCCCATCTTTTTATCAGAACATCTGGTAATACACGTGTATACATTAGATTAGTGTGTCGATAGATTCAGGGTCTGGGATCGGATCTGCATTGAGCAATTTTTTTTTTTTTTTTCATTTTTTTTTTTTTAATTTAAAAGAAAGACCTGTGGGATCGGATCTGCACTAAGTAGTTTTATTTGAAACCAAGACAGCTGGGATCGGATCTACACTGAGTAGTCTTTATTTGAAACCAGGACTGTGGGATCTGCACTTAGAAGTCTTTATTTGAAACCAAGACAGCTGGGATCGGATCTACACTGAGTAGTCTTTATTTGAAAACAGGACTGTGGGATCAAATCTGAACTGAGAAGTTTTTATTTGAAACCAGGACTGTGGGATCTACATTTAGTAGTCTTTATTTGAAACTAGGACCTGTGGAATCTGCTTAGAAGTCTTTATTTGAAACCAAGACAGATGGGATCAGATCAACACTGAGAAGTTTTTATTTGGAACCAGGACTGTGGGATCTGCACTTAGAAGTCTTCATTTGAAACCAAGACAGCTGGGATCAGATCTACACTGAAAAGTTTTTATTTGAAACCAGGACTGTGGGATCTGCACTTAGAAGTCTTTATTTGAAGCCAAGACAGCTGGGATCGGATCTAAACTGAGAATTTTTTATTTGAAACCAGGACTGTGGGATCTGCACTTAGAACTCTTTATTTTAAACCAAGACAGCTGGGATCAGATCTACACTGAGAATTTTTTATTTGAAACCAGGACTGTGGGATCTGCACTTAGAAGTCTTTATTTGAAACCAAGACAGCTGGGTTCGGATCTAAACTGAGAAGTTTTTATTTGAAACCAGGACTGTGGGATCTGCACTTAGAAGTCTTTATTTGAAACCAAGACAGCTGGGTTCGGATCTAAACTGAGAAGTTTTTATTTGAAACCAGGACTGTGGGATCTGCACTTAGAAGTCTTTATTTGAAACCAAGACAGCTGGGTTCGGATCTAAACTGAGAAGTTTTTATTTGAAACCAGGACTGTGGGATCTGCACTTAGAAGTCTTTATTTGAAACCAAGACAGCTGGGTTCGGATCTAAACTGAGAAGTTTTTATTTGAAACCAGGACTGTGGGATCTGCACTTAGAAGTCTTTATTTGAAACCAAGACAGCTGGGTTCGGATCTAAACTGAGAAGTTTTTATTTGAAACCAGGACTGTGGGATCTGCACTTAGAAGTCTTTATTTGAAACCAAGACAGCTGGGTTCGGATCTAAACTGAGAAGTTTTTATTTGAAACCAGGACTGTGGGATCTGCACTTAGAAGTCTTTATTTGAAACCAAGACAGCTGGGTTCGGATCTAAACTGAGAAGTTTTTATTTGAAACCAGGACTGTGGGATCTGCACTTAGAAGTCTTTATTTGAAACCAAGACAGCTGGGTTCGGATCTAAACTGAGAAGTTTTTATTTGAAACCAGGACTGTGGGATCTGCACTTAGAAGTCTTTATTTGAAACCAAGACAGCTGGGTTCGGATCTAAGCTGAGAAGTTTTTATTTGAAACCAGGACTGTTTGATCGAATCTGCACTGAGAAGTTTTTATTTGAAACCAGGACTGTGGGATCGAATCTGCACTGATAAGTTTTTATTTGAAACCAGGACTGTGGGATCTGCATTAAGTAGTCTTTATTTGAAACTAGGACCTGTGGAATCTGCTTAGAAGTCTTTATTTGAAACCAAGACCGCGCTGGGATCGGATCTACACTGAATAGTTTTTATTCGAAACCAGAACAGCTGGGATCTGCACTGAGTAGGTTTTATTTGAAACCAGGACCTGTGGAATCTGCTTAGAAGTCTTTATTTGAAACCAAGACCGCGCTGGGATAGGATCTTCACTGAATAGTTTTTATTCGAAACCAGAACAGCTGGGATCTGCACTGAGTAGGTTTTATTTGAAACCAAGACCTGTGGGATCCAATCTGTGAACTGAATAATTTTTTTATTCGAAGCCAATAATATAAATCACTTCGATGTCCTCTGAATCCAATTCCCTCAATGGATAAAAGTAATCACCCCGGGCTCCATGTTAGACATGTAGTGTAAACCAGTCGCTATTTACCCACCACGTCCAGTACCATGTCTACTTGGGATAAATGAAAAAAAAAATGCAATAATGATATTGGAAACAACATATAGCGCCATCTGTATATTAAAAATGAAATTTTTTGCGCTTTTTTATCCTATAAAATTATTGTTCCAAAATCACTTTATTAGGTACCGCTTAACAAGAGCAACCTAGTTAATGACAATTGAAACAATGAATAATATGTAAAGGTTATTCACATATCAAACAAAATGTTAACGCGGGATTCATTCCCGGTTCATGGCTGTCGGGAATCGAGGGTAATACTCACTCGTCCGCACACACCGACTCTTTATCCAAAAAAAAAAAAAAAAAATTGAGCAAGGAATTTTGCTTTTCATTTATTGTATCAGTTTAAGCTACCAGATTGCTACAGCTATTGTATTGTTCAATTTGCCTATACTTAAAATTAAAAAAGACATAACCTGACCACGGTCACATAAACTTTTTAGATGGCAGAGCGCCATCTAGTGGAACAGAAATCAACTAAACGATGATTTAGCCTATTTCCTGATATTTGGCCAACCCATTTTTTTTTCTTAATAAATCAAGAAAAGCCAACCACGAATGCGTTTAGGGCTGTTGGACCTCGTCAGCGTGGTGCAGGGTTGGCCAATTATCAGGGAACAGGATAAATCAACGTTTAGTTGAATTTTGTTCCACTAGATGGCGCTCTGCCCTAAAAAAAAATCATGTAAATGTGGTCAGGATATGCCTTTTTTATTTTAATACCAACACATGACCTTTTTATGTTTTTCATTTTTTTTTATATTATTATTTTTTCACCCGCCTATATTTGTTATCTGTACTCCTCATCCTTCAATGCCTTCCTCTACTGAGGATGGGCCACATGGTCTCTCTATACTCCCTCCGCCATCCTCTTCATCTCCTCGTGGTGTGTTGTTCCGTCTATTGTTATCTGTTCTTGAAGTCATATTCTCTTAGTGGTGGCCAATGGGACTCTGAAGATTGCTGTCTGGAGATAAAATTAGCGAAACCAATGCAAGAAAGACAAAAGCCTGATTAGGAAAGCATATTGAAACATAACGCATAGCACACCTTCTATATATTCTTGCCGAAAATATTATTCAAGAGGATCACTTGATCCGTTTTGCCACATCGTCTACAGCATCTTCCAATCACCTGTGAGGTCGTTATGAAGCTGCATGTCAATAGTCTTTCATTATTGGTGGGAAATAGGAGTCCATTAAGATTTTGGTTGGCCAGCATTCACATGCCTATTTACACAAAATTTTATATGCAAATAGGGAAAATAGATAAGACAAGCACACAGGCAGTAAAATGAGGAAAATATATATTCCCTGACTGGTCAAATGAGCTTTTTAAGCATGTCTAAGCGTCACATATAGGAATAAATGATACCCAATTGTAAATGATAACCAAATTGTATTCTAAGGTAATGGCCAAAAATATTCTCTTGATAAATCAAGAATGATGTGTTGAAGGCTGTGTTGCTTCTTATCAATGATAGATTCTTGATAAATCAATGAGAATCAATATTGGAATTCAATCGATCCTTCATTCAGACCGAGGCATATCGACGTAAAGATAAAACGTGTGTGAAGACCAGGTGGGTCATCATCAAGCAGGTGCCATGATAAGAGAATGGTTAGGCTCCCGCCATGTGTAGTGGCACATGTGAATAGCATATGGGTTATCTAGAGCCAGATAGGAACTAGTGCCATGATACGAGGAATGGGATGATTATGCTCACTAGGTGAGAATCATCAGGAAGAATGTCCATTCACATTTAGTTTTAAAAAGCTGCAGGGAAAATAAAGATAGAAGTGATATTGAATTAAATTTTTAACTTTGCGCAAACGAACGGAAAGGCTACCTCTAAAAGCATAAATTTTTGAAGTCTCTGTCTTTCTAAAAGATTCAGGTCGGAGAACTAATTGGCTCAAAGGTGACTACGGTCGCTTAATGCGATCTACCCATCGGCAGGTCGTGGAACTAATTAGCTAAATGGTAACTATGACCGCTAAATTTGAAATTCTCATCGGCAGGCCGTGGAACTATTTGGCTCAATGGTGACTACGGCCGCTATATGCGATCTTCTCTTCGGCACACCGTGGAACTAATTGGTTCAATAGTGACTACGGCCGCTAAATGCGATTTTCGGCAGGCCGTGGAACTAATTGGTTCAATGGTGACTACGGCCGCTAAATGCGATTTTCACTTCGGCAGGCCGTGGAACTAATTGGTTCAATGGTGACTACGGCCGCTAAATGCGATCTTCTCTTCGGCACGTCGTGGAACTAATTGGCTCAATGGTGACTACGGTCGCTA
This sequence comes from Cordylochernes scorpioides, assembly GCA_030710605.1. Lineage (NCBI taxonomy): Eukaryota > Metazoa > Arthropoda > Arachnida > Pseudoscorpiones > Chernetidae > Cordylochernes > Cordylochernes scorpioides. The sequence goes on along the minus strand of CP092873.1, from coordinate 26,428,831 downwards.
AATGCGATCTTCTCTTCAGCAGGTCGTGGAATTAATTGGCTCAATGGTGACTACGGCCGCTAAATGCGATCTTCACTTCGGCAAGTCATGGAACTAATTGGTTTAATGGTGACTACGGCTGCTAAATACGATCTTCTCTTCGGCAGGTCGTGGAACTAATTGGCTCAATGGTGACTACGGCCGCTAAATGCGATCTTCTCATCGGCGGGTCGTGTGCCACTGATTGGTTTAATTGTGACTACGGCCGCTGAATGCGATCTCTTCGGCAAGTCGTGGAACTAATTGGCTCAATGGTGACTAAGCCTATAAAGGCGATCTTAACTTCATCTTGAAGTGTCTTTCGATCGATTTTAGCATCACAGAGAAGGTGAGACTTCTCTACAATCAAATGACATTCCTTTCACTGCAGGGAATACCAGGGTCTGTAGAATAAATAAAGAAGAAAGAGTTGACCTTAGTATTTATGACTAGACTTTACTGAAAATTTAAATGTTTTGGTATGCAGTATAAGTAATGTTTCCTCACGCCACAACCTCTCGCGATGTCCATCCGTTAGAGCTCTTTTTGCCTCCGGGTTGAAAATATTAGAAATTTTATCATTAGACCCATATTATTCGGTATTAATAAAACATGAATCTATATAAAAACTCTTCATATGATCTGAAGAATGGTTGAAAGGATTTTTTTTTCTATTTGAAAAAGTTTGAAGATATAAGAAAAAAGACCTAACAAAGTAACTGAAATAGGTGGAAATATTTTCTTCTTCACAAGATGCAACCATTTACTCAATAGTATACTTCTTCACTGTGTTCAATGCACGAAAAACGATGTGTATAGTCTAAACCTTTGTACATAGATATTCTTTCCCTGTTTTTTTTTTTTTTCTATTTAAAATCTCCTTCAACCCTTTTTCTTTTCTTCTTTTTCTCTTTTCTGAGCGAGGATTAAGTTTTTTCCCCTGTTTCTCATTTCTTTTTAGATCCATTTCTCACAGGAGAATCGTCTGTATAAGACGGAATGTCTTAATAAAGGCTTTTGTGTGTGTGATAAGTTTGAGGTAATGTTTCAAAGCCACACTCGCCAATACCAGCGATGGGTTAAGGAAACGGAGAACTTGAAATGTGATGAACCTTTCTAGACAATTTTTCTTTTCTTTCCCTTTTTAAAAGTTTAAATGAAATTACTTCTTACTCAATGACACATGTAAATGTTATCAAGGAGATGCCCCTTTTTTTTTTTCATAATTTATGCACCTTATCCCAGTACAATATCCCATTTGTACTATTTTTTCACATAGATTATAACAATTACAACATTTGGAGTGGACTTCAGGAATTGGTTTAACCATGGAGATAAGCACCACCACCACATTTTTTTCAGCCGCTACAACACACACACACACAATGTATGTGTGATGGGATTGAGATGGCTAAATCTGTTTATGAACTTAATTGTCTTAATTAAGCATTCCTTGTATATATAAATTTCATTTATTATAAAGATTCTTCCCTGCTTTTTACTTTGACAAAATCTATAAGGAATCTAGGATTTGGTTTATTTTTATAATTCCCTTATTTCTCGAACTTTCGGCCTAACATGCTCTTCAACATGGAGACCTAGGAGTATAACTTCTAGCCAATTATTACACGCCGAATTTAACTATAAGCTTAGATATATGCTAAAATCTATTTTACATTTTTAAAAAACGTATTTCATATATAAATTATATACACAGTTAAACCTGTTTATAGCGCCCCCTCTTGGGACTCACCAAAATAGGGTGCAATAGAGAGGGGGTGCTATAGACAGGTCACTTTTAATGTAAATCGCATCGTACTACGTATTTAAAATCAGGCGCTATAGAGAGGGTGGTGCTATTTAGAGAGGGGCGCTATAGACCGGTTTAACTGTATACATTTTTCAATATTACCATGTGATTATCTTTTGCTTTTAATTTTTTTTTTTCATTTACAGACTCCGTGGTAAATCCAAGCATAAGACTATATGTGTCTTAATAGTTTTTGTGTGGTTGATTTGGATGGTTTATTATATACATTATAATATACATAGATATAATCTGAAGTATTTGTGTACAGTGGTTGTTGTCCAGTTATCCGATACCTGATTGGTTCTTTACTAACACGTGACTTCAATCAGCCAATCAGCGTTGAATTCATTATGCTATCAGTGTGTAGTGTTCTTTTTTTTTTTTTTTTTATCTCAGCGGTGTTTGCATAGAATATTGAAGTCCTATATTAAATATAAGCTATCCTGGGTTCGATATTCTCGCCTTTTTTGAGTATTATATTGCCACGTGGAAAATTAGGAAAGACAAACTTTAGGATGACACAGCTTTCTCTCTTGAGGTAACCCGTATTCCTGGAGCCACCACGTACTAAAGTCACCAACTATAAGACTTCCAGTTTATCAGGTGTACTGTACTTGGTACTGTAGGTCTTCAGGGGTAAATATTCCTAGGAGGATGGCTGTTTGGAACCTATGAAGGTGGTAGGTCTGTGGTGGTTGACAGTTTGGTCTTCCTTGTGACAATGTGGACCGGTAGGATCTTTAGATATTTTTGCAGAATCGGCTTTGACAAAGCCGTGACCTGTGAGGATTGTAGCGGCGCAGAATGACACAGCAAATTATTCGAGACAAGAAAAAATTATATTTGATAAAATATAAGATAAGGAATGAGGTAATTTTACAGAGTATAAAAATATAATAATAACGAAATTGATAATCTGTTACAGTAGATCCTCCATAAGAGGACACTCACTCTAGAGGACACCTCTCTATAAAGGACAGTTTTCATTGCCAAAATTAGCATTTTTGCTATTTAGCAACTCTCTGGTAAGAGGACACCTCTCCCTAAAGGACACTTAGGGTTTGTAAATAGGTGTCCTTTACAGGGAGGTTCTAGTGTATTAAAAAATACTTTGCTACAATATAAAAAAATATTTAATTTTTGTATTCTATATGTACTTGTAAAAACAAAAATTCACTGTAGAGTTGTATTTATAAATTATTTTGCTATTGTGCTTTTTTATTCTTTATATTTTAAGGATCTGACGTATTCTTCTTTCTTATCTCCTCTCAATCATATCAGGGCTTCAAGCTTGTAAAGCAAAATTTTGATAGTGTCTGCCGGGGAAGAGTAGAGCTCATCAATGGATGAGTCAATACAGTCAATAATGTGTTAGGATCTGACTTTTGATCTCCTTATTCTGTAATGGAAAATTTTAGCGTCCTGAGAATAGTTCGTTTTTATTACTTCGACACCTATATAGGTTGAATTCTTCTTGAAATTCTCTCTATTCTGTAATAATAATAAAAGACAGATGACACAAGCATTCAGCAACTTTTAGTTGCATGATCAGATGTTTTTTTTCTTAATTTTTCTACCTGATAACAGTACAATTTCACTTTTTGTACTATTTTTTTTTTTTTACAATACAAAAAGAGTCTGATAATTTTTCAGGAAATATCCATAGTAAAAATATCTTCCTTCTAACTTAAACATAGATACCACAATTTTCCCTGAAGGTTGAACCAACTTGAAAAAGGGGTTGAGTCAGAATGACCGCTGTTCGGATTGTCGGGTAATGACTCTTAGCGATTGCTTTGATGCGCGCCAGTTTTCTATAATTACATATATTCCTTAAATTACACATCTTGATGATCTACAGATCACTTACTCTCCAATGCCATAATTGGTACGATGGAAGACAACAGGTTCTTGAAGTCAGGTTGGAAGGTAAAGCTAGAATCAAACCATCACCAGCCGTCGAAGTCGCCCAGCCACCAATTATATTTGACCTGAAGGACAGGCTTTCCTACTGCGGAGATCTACAAATAAGAGAGTTGTCTACAAGCCCCGCCTTCTTTCTCTTTAATTTTTTTTTTTTTTGTGTATTTGGCCGCAGCTGAGAAAAGCCGAAGTTGACCGACCATTATACCACGATGGCTGGTAGAATGACGTCAAATAACTACAATTTCAGGGAGTTGAGGTGAGCGATTTGTTGAGATTGCTAAACTTTCCTGAAGACAGAAATTAGTGCTTTAAATCTTCCATCTTTCTTGAAGTTTTTTTCGTAATAGCTTGCGTTTCAATTGATGATGATTTTCTTACCTAACTTTGTTGTAGAGCCTTTTACTCTCTTTCTCTTTTGTGTCAAATATTTGTTTAAGACTATAGAACATTAGCTCGTTCAACGAATGAATCTGGAACGGCATTCTAAAACGGTATTAAAATTAGATTTCAATAAACTAAATTATAATATTTATGTAAATTGTGTGTATTCCTCAAATTTTTCGAATTTTATTTAATGTAAATTAATGCGATAGAACTAATTCTCTCAAATTATTATGAAATCATTATACTTCACTAAATTCTTTACCTACATTCTCATTTCTGTACCTAAAGAGAGATAACTCTCTCCTCAATAACGGATCAGAACGATATATTCTGCTTATATCACCCAAGTAAAAAATGTACTTGTAATGATAAAGAATGAGCCTCAACGCCAAAAAAGTTTTTTTTTACTGAGTGAATAAAGCATAATGTTTTTACCCTTTTGTATATTTACCACTTTCATAGGTTTCTCCGTCTTGTAACCCCAAGGAGAATTCTCTGTAAGACCTGTGTGTCTTAATAAAGGCTTTTGTGTGTGTGTGTGTGTGTATGTGTGTGAATAAGCATAATGTATAATTCTCTCTCTCTCTTTGATACATAATTAAAGTGAGAGTAATCTCTTTAGCTAAATGAATATATTCCTCCCTCAACTTTATGTTGTAATCTAGCTTGAAAATCGGCATTGCCGCTTTAACAGCTTAAACACCTCTTTGATAAATTCAACCGATTTCATAAATCCTATCGTAGGATGTTAAGTAATCGAAGCGGCTCTTGTACTAATAAGGGCAATAGCCCGAAATTATGGTATAAAGGATGAATTTTTGTCCGTATTTTCCAAAACTGGTCATGTGGCTCATTCCGTATCACCACCAGTAAAGTTTTTTTTACTAGTGTGATAAACATAATACATCTTTTTGATGCATAAAGGGAGATGTAACTCTTCAATTACATGAATATTTTATTCACTTGTGATGTTTTATCTACTTTTGGTGTTTTTTCTACTTTGGTCAGTAGCCCGTAAAACCTTATTCTCTTCTTAGGTACCTGAATATCATCCTTCCGCGATTTATGTTGTATTCTCCTTTCTCTTTGAATATTTTATTTATTTCGTCTCTATTTACAGGTGTTACATTCAAGTCACCTTGTCCTGGCAATTTACATATGGTGAGTTGGTGGAGTAGAGGTGGCTCCCCAGACTTTGCAGGAGGGCAGACTCTTTGAATATATAAAATATATATATTTTTTTGTATCTTAATAATACAACAGATTATTCAATAAATATTTTAGTTTTGCTAGTTTTTATAACTCGTATTATCTTGAAAATAAATATTCCCAAGACCATTCGACCAGATCTCTCAGGAGAATTGCTGCCACTCCAAGCCATCTCCTCAAATTTCTACCAAAAATCCGCCATGGAGAGGCCCCCACCACCATCCTCACGGGTCATGTACTGGCAGACATTACACGTGTGCATTCCGAAACAGACCCTACCTGCATCCTCTTTTCATAAGAGTCGACAGTCGATCATCTTCTCTTCAGCTGTTCAGCATTCCTAAGACATAGGATGCAAACAGCTATCCTGCTCGGATTGACCCACCTCAATCCTAGATCTATGGCCAGCCTTCCAGACTCAACCTCAGCATGGAAATTTCTGGTCAACTGGTTCAACTCAGCAATCAACAAACAACAACAAAAAAGCCTTTATTTAGGGTCACTGACCCTATACAGGATTCACCAGAGGTATGCATAAGAACAAAGCAGTGAGACAACGGAAATAGCGATATATACAGAGTAAAAAGAGAAAGAAAAAAAAAAAAACAAGAAAAGGGAAAAAAAATAATAATAAGAAAGAGGGAAGCAAGAAATCAACACAAAAAGAGTAGCAGTAAGAAAGTGAGGAGTGAGTATCACTTGGCCTTCTTCTGAGATATGGACTTGTGGAAACCATAAAACGCCGTAGCAATATACTTATTCTGGGTCATATTGTCAATTATTGATGGAAGTGAAGCACAGAGTTGCCCAGTTTTGAGCATAAGGGTTCTTCTTTCTTCTTTCAGAGCAGAGCAATCAAAAATATAGTGAGTGATTTCATTTTGTAGTTTTGAATTACAGAAGGTACAAGTCGGGTCCTCACCGCAGAGCATCTTGGTGTGGTTTTCTCTAAAAAAACTTGAAAGTATTCTAACTTGTGCGAGTAGTCTTACAACCGGGAAAGGAAAATCCCCTAAAAGGTATCCCTCCGTCATGAAAGATATGTGAATGTCTTTGTAGTGAGAGTATAGCTTAGATTTATCCATTCTTGTAAGGTCGTTTTGTATAGATTGGTCTGCCGCTGTTTTTAAGAGCCCTGTAATCGCGCTCCTCAGCGTTTCAGGGTCATCACAGGAAACAAGTGCAGGGGATCCATTATCGTTAAGCAGATTAGTGAGCTTTTTAATGAAACCGATGGGTGTGCCCGAAGCATTAGAGAGTTCCCGTGTTCTATTAAAACATATACGTGGCAATCTGTCACTGCTCATATTCAACACCCGCAGCCAATACTTCAGGGTTAATTTTAAGGCTGTTACACTCAATGAGATACGACCGGTTTCTAATCTGATTAGGTAACCTGGAGTGTATCTGGGCAGATTCAGGAACCTACGGATAAATATGTCTTGTATATTGTCCAGTAAGTCTTTATGCTCTGTTGCCCATAATGGAGCGGCATACATCAGGACAGCTCTCACTATTGTATCAAAGAGTTTGATTGATAAATTTATTGACTTTGCTTTTGATTTTATTAATATTGGGTGTGTGGCGTTAATTGCTGTAAGTGCTTTTCCTTTAAAGTAATTTGCCGGGTGAGTAGTTGTTATTGTTGGTGTCAGAGGGAATCCCAAGTATGTATATCTTGAAGTTATTGCTATGGGTTTATCATTCCAGAACCATCTATCCTTATTTGAGGGTTTACCTCCATTACGGAACACCATAATCTTTGACTTGGACTCATTTAGTGTCATTAAGTTCTCATCGAGATATTCTTTCAGTATTTTGATCTTCTTTTGGAGGTTTATCCTGGACTCACCTATAATTGCTATGTCGTCGGCGTACAGCAATAAATGGATATCTCCAAATTCTGGCAAATTTACACTCGGCAGGTCTGAGTTATTATAAATTTCGATTAAGTCCGTGATAAATAATATAAATAGCAGTGGGGAAAGTGGTTCTCCCTGGAGGACTCCCGAGTTTATCTTAATACTTTCCGTAAATGATCCCTTCCATCTGATAGCTATAGTTGCTTGTTCGTAGTAACTTTTGATCGTACTTATGAATTGGTAACTTATGCCTAGGTTGTAAAGTTTTTTCCAAAGTAGTGAGTGGGGTACAGTATCAAATGCCTTCCTTAGATCGACAAAAAAGACATATAGTTTTCCCCTCTTTTTTCTTAATGATAGTTGGATTAAAGTAGTTAGTGTAAATATGTGGTCAATACATGATCTTTCTTTTCTAAATCCCGCTTGGTTTTCGGGTATAACCCTTCTTCCTTCGACCCATTCCTCCAGTCGTGATCTTAGGATTGATGTGAAAAGCTTTGATACATTGCTAATCAGTGCAATACCTCGGTAGTTGGAGGGGCTGTTCTTATAACCGTTTTTAAAGATTGGGTGTATAGTGGAATTAGTCCAAATTGCTGGGTATTTTCCAGTCGTCATAACACTATTGTAGAGTTGTTTCAACAGCAGTATGTACGAATCAGGGAGTGTTTTTAATACTTCATTGGGGATGCCATCGGGCCCGCATGCCTTGTTACTCCTCAAACCAGCTACCTCCTTGTATATGTCTGCATTGGTTATCTCTGAGTCCAATATAGGATCGTTCTGAGAAATCACATTATGTAAATTACAAATTCTCAAATTTTTCTCTGTAGTCATTAGTTCGCGGTAAAAGTTCAGCCAGTCCTGTATAGATATTTCTCCTTGGATTATAGATGTGCTTTTGTAGAGCGCAATAGTTTTCCAGAAGGTCTTTGAGTCTTTAGCATTTCTGAGTATTTCCTGTTTTTCATTATCAAAGCCTTTCCTTTTTAGATCCAATAAAGCAAGATATTTCTTTCTGGAAGAAGCATAACATTCTCTGTCTTCCAATCTATTTGTTTTACGATATTTCTTCAGACTTTCTTTTGCCAGTTTTTTCATATCATAGCAGTCCTTATCGAACCACGGCTTAGATTTCCTGGGGCCGCCCTTAATTGAGTAGGTTATTTTTGCAGACGACATTGCTTCCAAAATTCGCTGATTGAAAGTGTATACAAGGTCATCGGAGGCTGGTATGTTTTTTTCCCGCAATTCTTCCAGTTTCATTTTAAACGTTGCGAGTCCATCGGCTGACCATCTATATCTCGTAATATTATAATCTTCCCGTTTGGTTTTTTTCTCATTGAAGTTTTGGCCTTTTATCGTTAAAACCAAAGGATGGTGGTCTGAGTACAGTTGGTCATCGACTTTGAAGTCCAGTAAAATTTGTAGTGAACCCTGTGAGAGTATGCAATAGTCAATAGTTGAAGAGCCTCTTTCGGATATGTATGTAAAATCTCCATCTTTATCACCTCTAGATCTTCCATTAACTATTGTCAAATAATTATCTTCCAGGAAATCAAGAAGTTTATTAGACAGAGATGATATTATATGATCTTTAGCCCTTCTTTCCGATGTTAGGGGGAGCTGGAAATTAAGTGGATTGTGTAGTCCTCCCAACTTCCCAGTTCTGATGTTTAAATCTCCAAGTAAAATAATTTCTTTTCCATCTGCTATTTGCTTTTGAATGTATGTAAACAGCTTATCTAAGTTATGCAGCTGTATTTGGTTTGAAGGAAGGTATACAAATATTAAACAGATAACATGTTGGGGGGCTCTTGTGTTTGTTGATAAGAAAATAGATAACCAAGTGCCATCCTTTTCAGAACTCTCTACTCTATATTTCCCGCCTTCCCTAAAACCGACAATTATACCCCCTGACCCTCTTCCCCTTCCAGATTCTTTGGTGGCAGGTAATTCGATAATTTGATAATCTTTTAGTGTTATGTTAGTCCTGTTCAGGCACCATGTTTCAAGTAGAGCAAAAATTTCGTAGTTCTTTATGTGCTCGAGGAGTGGAAATATCGAAAGAATCCTATAGAAACCATTTATATTCCAACATATTATTTTTTCGGCGATGTCTCGCGAATTTTCAGAAAAATTTGCATTGTCATCGTCTTGAGAATCATATTTACATGTATTTATGTCGTAGTAACTTTCCGTTATTTGATTATGGGGCGGAGAATTAATTTGTGATTTTGATGTCGTATTTCTTCTATTTACACAATTGTTTCTACAAGGTTTTTGCTATATAGCAACTCCTGTGCTATCAACAACTTGGCCATTCATCACTTTACAGACTTTATCATTTACCAAAAGCTTGTTATCTCTCAACTTCGATTTTATTCCCCTTTCACCCAATTCTTTCCTTTTTGCAATTAGGATGCGCCGTTGCTCTCTAACATTTTTACTATAATCTTTACTTATCGAAATTTTAGTATCTCTGAGTTTGTAGGCATTTTTAAATATTTTTGCTCTATCAGCATAATCAGGCACCACAACAAGAACTGGTGCATTGGATCCGCGTGAAAGTCGGTGACATTTTGTTATTTTTAAATCATCTCCGATTTCCATTTTATCTCTAATTATGTTTTGAATCTTTAAGTTGCAATCTGCCTGATTTTCGTCACCCTCCCTCTCAATACCATAGAACACTAGATTGGGCTCACGCAGTCTCGTCTCAAAAAATTCGACTCTAGCCTCCAGTTCATTTACCTTTAACGAATTACATGAAGCCAGTTTTTCGGTAGCCTGTTGAGACTCTATACATTTGGTTAGCTTCTCCTCTATATTGCAGAATCGCTTATCCCAATCGTCCATTCGAGTCTCTATTTTGGTAAGTCTGATGTCAATTCTCTCTCCTAGACTCTTTATTTCCGTCGCCATGTTCAAGATTAGCATTTTTAGCTCGCCATCTATTGATTCTCTCTCTCCTGAGTGTACTGACGCAGTCAAAGTAGTTTGCTTTTTGGTTGGGGGGCCTGGGTTTTGTTCAATGCCTGAGATAAATAATAGAGCCAGAATTATACATAGCAGTTCAACTCAGCAATCAAAACAGGACGCGAGTAAAAGTGCTCAACACTGGTCCATACTAGTGAGCTGGACTCCCAGGGTAGTTGGCGCTCTGCGCTCCAGGAACCCGGGTTATAAATCTCTCTCTCTCTTAAAAATAAAAAAGGCCTATCCTGACCAGGAGCACTTGTGCTTTTTAGATGGAAGAGCGCCATCTAGTGGAACAGAAATCAACTAAACATTGATTTAGCCTGTTCCCTGATATTTAGTCAACCCATTTTCTTGATAAATCAAGCAAATCTCGTATTATCTTGTTTATAAATAAACATTTTGTTTATCTTAATTAAACGACTGCCTCGTTATTACTACCGCGTGACAATATGTAAATTGCTCTAAACATGAGAGAAGTCCCTCATTTGTGTCTACACTAACAGAGCACTGAGAAACCAATTTACAATAAATAATAATTCAATGAATAATCTGCACTTCTTTTTTTTATTTAAAATTTGAAAGTTAAATGCACACAGTTGAGCATTTTCTATAATGCGTTTAGCCTTGGGACTTGTTAACACCTATGATGATAATCTTTCACATTATATCTTCTGCCTAACAAATTTGCATATAATCTACACGTTACATCATCATCATCATTAGAACCAAAATTCCTTTCGGGAATATTAATGTGGGGGTTCCTGCCGTTATACCTTCAATTTATTAAGATGACACTCGCCTATATTTTTACACTTCAGATTTTTATGAAGATATATTTTTGTGTATTAATTATTGTTTTTTAGGAAAATTAGCTGCTTATATTATACTAGCAGATGTACCCGGCTTCGCCCAGGTTTTTCTCGAGGGAATGTTTGTAGTCTAGTAATAAGAAAATATACTACACCTAAAAACTATCAGAGAAAAGAGAAACCACGGAAGGTGAACAGAAAAATGCTTACAATGGATGTTATGTTTACGATATCAAGTTAAATAAAAACAAAGATAAAATTTGCATATGTTGGTCACTATAAATTTGTATATTTGTTAGGCGAAATTAGAAACATGATAAAACAATTGGGTATTTAAAAACAAATGTAGAAATAAAAGTTGAAGTATAATAAACAATGTTAAAGATTAGTTTTAATTATTAATCAAGATGTGTGTGAATATGTGAGAAAGATGTAATATCGTAGTTGTTTTCTTGGCGACTGTTTTACATATGGTGTTATCTTAAAATTGCTTGTTTTGAATATTTTTTAGATTGAGATTATTAGCTAGTATGTAAAAAAATTAACTCTGTTGAAATTTAATTTTGTATTTATATATAAATAAAATTAACTCTGTTGATTTTTTTTTGTATTTAATCGATAACAGCGAAGTTACGCATGTTAATATTAGGAAATATATTTTGATGTTAAGCAAAACCTGCTCCATCTCGTTTTACATAAATGTTGAAAATTTGGTTGAAATTGATGCATTGTAACGAAAGTTTTTAGTGATGTCCACTTATGAAATTTCCATTTTATTAATATAGATATAAGTTTATTCTCCCCATTGAATATATGCAAAAATATTTTAAAACTTAATTCTATTGAGACGTTATGTGACGCTGAGTTTGTTGTTGACACACATTAAAATGTTATAATACCTTGAAAAAGGTTGGCGTTCAGCCAACTGAAATATTGGTAAAATAAATGATATTTTGATCCAATATATGCCTTTTTATTTAAATATAAGTTTATGCTAAGCTCTTCCGTTCTTCCCCCCCCCCCCCCCCCTATTTTATACACTGTAGATAACATTGCTGATTAATGGTACTATTACTGTTATTCCTGTATGTACCCTATATTTCTGTGTGCTTGAAGAATGCGACTAAAAGGTCTTAATAAAGCTTTTTGTTGTTGTTGTATATTGTTGCATGGTGTTGCAACTTTGTAGTGTCATCCATCTTGATTCCCTCCTTCTTTGTGTCGTACACCGAGCGGGTTTCCATAATCAAGGTATAATACAATATAATGGGACTTATGATTGTAGAACGAGATTTGAAAATTATCCCGCATGTGTTTCTTTTGAACGAAAAATCGAGATTTATTTTAAGAAGAAATAACGATTATTTCTAACCTTAGGGATGAAGTACGAAAGGATGAATTGTGAAGAGTAATGATAAACGGAAAAATAAAAGTGTCCAGGGATGGGAATCGAACCCACATTGTTCCGCTTACCGAGCAGATTCTATGTCCACTAGGCTACCCTGGACATATTTTCCCGTTAATATGATTGGATAATTTTCAAATGTCGTTCTATAATCAAGGTATATAAGAAAAGTAAAAAATAAATAAATTAACCTTTGAAGTTACTTTGTTTATTTGTTGACTTCCTCGTAGTTGATGATCTTTAATCTTCGCCGCATCCGTGACTCCCCTCTCCCAAATAAATACTCAAGATATAAACAATGTTACAAAAATAATTATACTATGGTACATATTATGGTTAAAATATCATAGATATTATTTTGAAAAAATAGAGAGCGCATCAGACATACTTGTGTTGCTACTTTTCTTGAAATATATTTCAATAGATTTATACTGCCATGAATAAAATTGAAAGAGAAAGGAAGGCATGGTTCATCAGTAGTAAACCTTCCCATCGGTTTCACCATTTGAATCACCACAACGCTCTAATATCCTATATTAGACTGAATTCTATATATAGTATATAGAATATATTAACTTATTTTTAAAAATATCTCTTTATGTTATTGCGTGAGCATGTTCTTCCTGAGACTGAAAATGACGATAAATACACTTATGGACAAAACTTAAGGAAGTGAAAAGTCTTTGATGTCTCTAGTTTTTTGAAGGAGACAGAGGCAATTTTGTTTACATTTGGTTATCTCGTGTGTCTTCAATAAAGATTTCTGTGTATCAAATAGTTTTCAGAGGTATTACCTGAATACAGATATACATGCTAAAAGGTACAACTTTCTTGTCCATGAGTGTAAATGATAATGATAATTTTCATAATAAAACTTTGTTCGGTGTCGTTCTAGAGCAGGAATCGGCAACCTTTTGAGTCAAAAATTGCAATTTACAAAATTTCAAAGTTTTTAAAGAGCCACACATTTTTTTCTTGCCAACAATAAATAATACTTGCATAAATAAAAAAATTATTTATGCGAATACTACACGCAGCTTCACATCCAAAGAGCCGCATGTGGCTCACGAGCCGCAGGTTACTGACCCTTGGTATAGATCAATTTGTAAAACGGGCATATCTATCTATATATATCGTTAAACCTGTCTATAGCGCCCCCTCTAAATAGCGCCTTCCTCTCTATAGCGCCCGATTTTAAATACGTAGTACGATGCGATTAACATTAAAAGTGACCTGTCTATAGCACCCCCTCTCTATAGCACCCTATTTTGGTGAGTCCCAAGAGAGGGCGTTATAGAGAGGCTTAACTGTATATATAGAAAGGTAAAAATCGGTTCAGTTGGTAGGTTATGCGGAGCTAAAACCCCATATTGCAGATAAGATTGATTATATTGTTAAGTTATCTCGTACCTCCAATTTGAGATTTAATTTAGAAATAAAAAAAGTATACTATATGTGCTCTGGTAAAAACTGCACATGGGGAGATAACCCGGCTTTATACAGATCATTAATCTAGCACAGGAGTCGGCAAATCTTTTGAGTCGGTAGAGTCAAAAATTACAATTTACAAAATTTCAAAGTTTTAAAAGACCCACCAATAATAAATAGTACTCGCGTAACGCAGCTTCACATTCAAAGAGCCACAGATTATGCATACACTCATGGATAAAACTTAAGTTCTTTGATGTTGTCTGTTTTTTTTCCCCCAGGTGACAGAGGCAATTTTGTTTGCACTTGGTTATCTCGTGTTTCTTCAATAAAAGTCATAGTGTTATCTATTATTGTCTTAATCCCGATATACATGCTAAAAGGTAAAACTTCCTTAAGTTTTGTCGATTCGTGTATATATATAAACAATTGTATTTAATTTAAACACAAGGTATAAGATTTGCCTCCTATATTCAAGAAAAAACACTGTAATGGATAACACGTTTCTTTTTTCAAATAAAACACTCTTCATATTTTTCTTATGCAATAAAGGAGGGCGTATTATAATGTCACGGTAGTGATGACACACAATAGGTCGTTTAATTCAGATAGACAATTATTTATTTATCAATAAGATAACATTTCTGTCACAAGAATCAAAGAAAAGTTATATATAAGAGAGATATTTATAAACCAGGTACTCGTGGTGCTCAGAACGCCAACTACTCGGGAAAACTGTACAATAACAACAAAAATTCATTTCTCCCGCGTGCACCATTCTCTTTATGCAAACTCTACCCGTTACCACGCCAAATTATCTACAAAGATTTATGATACAAGGTTATATATGTTACATGGTTGTTCTATATGGTGTAAGATTTATATGCAGATAAACATGTGTGATGGATAGAACCCTTTTAACTGGAGCACCAAACTATACATTCTCTATCTTGAAGTCGCTGGACCACAGATATTGGCGTTGCCGAGCCCTGCGACCCCTGCTCTAGGAGGTGTTCGCCTCCTGCGAAGTGCCCCTGGATCTGCAGGCCTGGCTCTTCGGTGTCGGCCTCCATCCCGAGGCAATGAAGCTAACCAGTGTGGCGAAGGCTGTCATCTACAAGTACCATCTTGGTCTTGAGGTGGGTAACGCCAGCTACTTCATCGACCTGCCCACTCTGTGGGAGAGAACTCTCGCAGTACATCGGTAGTGGGGTCTTTCCCGCGGTGGGCGCCACCAATCAAGACTGTATATATTATTATATCTATCTATCAATATAATATTTTGCATTTATTTATTTATATTTATCCTTAATAAATCTTAATTATTCATATTTATTCTGTATTTAACTTTATATAATCTTATATGGATGTTGTAATAAATCAGTTTCAATCTCAATCTCTCTTTTGAGATAACCAGGATTCCTGGAGCCACGTACTAAAGTCACCAACTATCCGGGTTGAGACTTCACATCTAATGGTGGACATCCAGTTTATCAGATGTACTGTACTTGGTTCTGTAGGTCTTCAGGGGTAAATATACCTAGGAGGATGGCTGTTTGGAACCTATGAAAGTGGTAGGTGTCTTTGGTGGTCGACAGCTCGGTCTTCCTCATGACAATGTGGGCAGGTAAGGATCAAACTATATAATAATAGGAAATATATTCATTTACGGGGCTGCTAACCAAAATAGATGATTTTTGGGCCCCCAATGGCCGTATAAAGCGGAATATATGCAAACCACTATGACCAGGCTGGGGAGGCTAGGGTAAGAATCTCCGTCAGGGAAGAGGCAGGTTATGCCGGATACAATAATAATTATCAACAGGTATACATAGAAAATCAGTAGAAATAATTCATTTTTTTAAATGACAGATTAATTTATTAATAATCAGAGATAATATTTATAATTAAATGAATTAATAACTGAGAGAACAACATTAGAGGCACATAGATAAGAACAATAGAAAGAGTGATTATTTAAAAAAAAATCGTGTAAAATACTTTTGATTATTGTATATAGTAATAAGAACAATAAGCAATGTTCAAATTATAATATTTTATGGTGATCTGAAATTGCCGAGATCCACAGAACACTGCCCTGTACTCCAACCGTACATGCACTGCAGCAGGCAGTTCCAAGATGGCCGTTAAGAGACCCACTCAAAAAGGTATAAGGCCAAAAAAAAGTGCCGAATACGTCATAACCTCTATTGACGATGGTTGATGAGGGGCTTGTTCCGCTAATGCATTCCGCTATTGTCCTCAGAGACGTTCGTTCTGTGCAGCGAAGCTCTGCGTTTTCTTTCTTTGTTCTTCCTCCTTGGTACCTGGCGTGTAACCGGATTCCTTTCATACGACATTTGGTCAGGATATGGGTGTCGCCTAAGTGGTCCATGGGATTGGATCTTTTTTCTTCTACCATCTGGGTTTGAAGTACGTCTTAGAAAGATTGTCGGGACATATGGATATGGCCTATACTCTTTATGTACCTTGATAAAGGTTGGCGTTCAGCTAACTGAAATATTGGTAAAATAAATGATATTTTTTATCCAATATATGCATTTAAAAAAAAAAACTCTTTATGTATGTATATCGGAAAGTTGCGGCTGCCATATTTGTATAGTGCATGAAAATAAAGCAAGAAAACTGTTTTTGTTGTTCATCTCCTTGTTTAAAGATTACACGAATTCCATGAGTTCATGCTTCTCGAGCTGTTTTTCTGATAAGCAACGGCCTCTCCCAAAGATCCTTTTTAGTGCATCTAATGCAAATCAAAATGTGTTCTGGAGCTGCAGATGCCAAGCTACATTTTGGGAAAGTGGGGTAGATTTTGTTGTTATTTTCCATCTTCGATGGCTAGAGATGGCCTGTTATAAATATTTCTAATGTTAAGCAAGAAACCTAACCATATTTATAGAGTCCCTGGTATCTCATGGATCAGGTTTCTTTTTGGAGGTTCGGTTATGTCAGATCGAATCTTTTTTAATCATTACGGGTCATCGCTTTCAAGATAGGTCGCTTGTGGCGGTTCTATGCATTCTGATTTAAAGGGAAATTATTTGTAGAGAATCAAAAGATAGATGACGTAGCCTGTTGAAACACAATTTAACGGAATCGCAGCTTTTTTTTCAGGAATGTTATAAATGGTACCAAATATTGAGGTACACATTGCTGCTCGTGTTGTGATTTGTCTGTGCGCATGGTGTCACATACTGCGGCCACTTCGGACCACATATAAAAAATTATCGATGCCCACAATGATTTCCACAACGAAATGAAATCACTCACTATATTTTTGATTGCTCTGCTCTGAAAGAAGAACCCTTATGCTCAAAACTGGGCAACTCTGTGCTTCACTTCCATCAATAATTGACAATATGACCCAGAATAAGTATATTGCTACGGCGTTTTATGGTTTCCACAAGTCCATATCTCAGAAGAAGGCCAAGTGACACTCACTCCTCACTTTCTTACTGCTACTCTTTTTGTGTTGATTTCTTGCTTCCCTCTTTCTTCTTCTTATTATTTTTTTTTTCCTTTTCTTCTGTCTATATCGTTGTTTCCTTTGTCTCACTGCTTTGTTCTTATGCATACCTCTGGTGAATCCTGTATAGGGTCAGTGACCCTAAATAAAGGCTTTTTGTTGTTGTTGATTTCCGCAACGAATAAGTTCTTCTTTGTCTGGATATTTACAACCTACAAGTAACCTTGAAGGACAAGACCCTCGGTGACAAGGCAAGATCACCATCCCCTCAAGAATACCGTACTATACAAATCTTCCAATCATCCTCCACTTATCACAACAATCCTTCTTTTTATTTAAAAAAAATCAATAAAGCATCCAGGGCTAGGTTTCTTGTACAATTTTATTTCTTATAAAGCGATAACACACACACACACACACAAAAGCCTTTATTAAGACACACAGGTCTTACAGAGGATTCTCCTTGAGGTTACAAAACGGAGAAACCTATGAAAGTGGGAAATAAAAAATGGAGAAAGATTATATACATTTGGTAAATATATACAGATTATAAGAAAGAATAAAAAAATAAGAAGAATAAAAAAAAAATCAAAAAAAGAAAAAAAAAATTTTTGGAAATATGGATGGGAGAAGTGGAGAGCGAAAAGAGGAAAGAAAACAGGTATTTACATATGGAACAAGACCATTTAAGCTCTCACACAGCACAGGTGGGCCATGTATTTTTTAAGAAATCTTTAAGAGATTTCCCAGGAAAATCCGCGTGTTCAGGGTTGTAAGGTAAACACCGTTTTATCAGTGTGGGGGTTAACTTATCGTATTATAAAGCGATAACATGACATCTCTATATAAGAAATGGAAGCATTCAAGCATGAATGTTTCTTTTTAAATACAAAACAAACTTCTACTGTCCTTACTGCGATGAAAAAATATATTGGGAAGGCTTGGCTTATCAGTGGTGAACCATCTCATCTCTATCGCCAATTTAATCTACCAGACCACTTCTTAGAGCTCTAATACTGTATTGGATCATTCTGCTTATATATGCTACAATGTAGGGTGGAATTTTAGAAATGGTTTTCAAGTAAACTATGGACATAAGCTTTTAGGACAGCAGAATAAAATATAAATATTTGCATCGAACAATGCTCTTCCGAAAACAATAAGTGCAAGCTTTCGGGATAAAATGCCCTTCAAAAGGAGCATCTAGGAGTATAATTTCTAGTTGCTCATGTTGAAGGGCATGTTATTCCGAAAGCTATAGAAATAAAATTGTACAAGAAGCTTAGCCATGAGTGTTTTATTGATTTTATTAGATTATAAGTCAGGGGGAGAATGTTTATAATAATCTTTCTGTTCCTTTGACTTTCAGCGGGCTTCCTTCAACAACAAGTAAACTCCGCCTTTGCCGGTCCCAAGCCCGGATGAAAAAGGAGTAGGGGGAACAGTAAAAAGGTCTCTAAAAAAACCTGGGCTCAGCTGGCCCGGCTGATAGTACCCTGTAAGGGCTCCTGATCCAGGGATACAGGATGAGCAGCGTTTGTACTCCATGTTAGGAGCAGCTGCACATGGTGTCTGTTCCTCATGTCAGAGGCGGCCATTTCTTTTGGAGCTAAGTCGTTCTGCCACTGAGTAGTGCTCCCAGTCTTATTGACAAAGGTAGACGTATTCTACTTTACCCAGTGTGGAGATAAGAAAGAAGAAGACAAGTAATGCTCTTGTATATAAATGGCGTGTCTTGTATTCCACAATGACTCATGCCGTCCGTCACTAGCCAGAGTAGCCGCCTTCTCTTCTGTGGTTTAGATTACCAGGTGGCTGTTTCACTCGATGGGATTTGAAGGAAATATGTGTAGAAGAACTGTGTCTCCTGGAACAACCTGTCTCGGCAGACATGACCAGGTGGCTGGTAAATCCATGCGTAGGCACGGACAGGAAATCCGCTGGGTTAGCTCCCTGCACTCCTACATCTCTGTAGCAGGGATTCCTGCAACTTCTCTTTCTGAGCTCAGTAAAACCTGAGGTTAAAATAACATCTATATTTTAGAAGATGTCGTCAAACACACATATCACAAAGCAATAACGCGTCATCTATATACAACAAATAAAAACAATAACACGCGAATGTTTCTTTTCACAAAAATATCAAACTTATACTGTCCTTACCGAGATGAAAAATATTGGGAGGGCTTCAGTTCATCAATGGTAAACACTCCCAGCGGTTTGGCCAATTTAATCTACCAGACCGCTTCTTTAGAGCTCTAATACTGTATTGGATCATTCTGATCATATACCCTTGTATGCTACACTGAAGAGTGGAATCTTAAAAATGGTATTTAAGAAAACTATGGACGTAAGCATTTAGGACAGTAGAATTACATATAAATTTGGTTTATCGCAGTAAGGACAGAAGAAGTTTGATTTATTTGTTAAAAGAAACATTCACGTCTTAATGTTTTTATTTGTTAACACATATCACATCCTAGTTGTTACTAATCCAAAGTACAAATGTCCATTATGATCATTGTGAGTAGAATTTGTGACTGCCTATATCGTAAGTGCACCAAATGTATACACATAAAGGAGCCTTATTTAGATATTTATACTCACTATTGCGTTTGACTTGTGCAAGAATCAGTTACCATTAAAGCATATATAGATAGATTCGTCGTCTCCTGAGAGCTCTTTACCCTCTCCATTCCTATCACAATTCAGACAATTCCGGTAGCAAGAGTAGACCATTTTATAAACACTAGAGATTTATCGCTAAATGCATTTATTCACTTGTTTTAAATCTCTTAAATACAGATTAATATTATGATGCATTAGCGCGCCATCTGTTATCAAAATTCGAAACTATTATAGACGCGTATGATTCTTTTTAAAAATAAACACCTTCAACTGTCCTTACTGCAATGGAAAAACTAATGGGAGGGCCTGGCTTATCAGTGGTGAACCCTCCCAGAATGGTAGATTAAATTGGTGAAACCGCTGGGAGGGTTCACCACTGATGAGCCAGGCTCTCCCATTAGTTTTTCCATTGCAGTAAAGACAGTAGAAATTGTTTATTTTAAAACAGAATCATACGCGTCTACAATACGTAGTTTCGAATTTTGATAGATTAATATATTACAAAAGGTTTTTGGAGATGAGTTTCTTTTTATAATGCCTTTATATCAGAATAAAATTTGTAAAATTCCCACCCAGTAACAAACTTTCATATAGCCAGTGTTAGGAATTGAAGTAGTGAACACAGAAGTTCCTAATGAAAAACAAAACTTACTGCTTGCTACTTTGTTCATCGGTGGGCTCCGCGTGCAAATTCTCGAACTAAAGGAATAATAAAAAAAAAAAATGTTTGCAGTTAGATATTTCAAACCTACAATTATACCAGTAGTGTAAAAGACACAAAAGTGTCTTTTATTAAGATATCTTTCATAGACTCGTTCTGAAGTCCAAGAAAAAAAAAACAAAGGTAGAAAGTATCAATAAATAAATATATATATGAAAGCAAAGCTCACCTCTCCCGTCAAAATAGACGTCAAAACTAGACGCCATTTATTGACCGTCGCCGCAAACTAGCAGCCTCAGGTCGGTGACAAAGCCACAACACCAGCTTTGGAAAACTGATGAGGACCATTAATCCGAAACCATGGTCTCCAAGTGGGCGCTTCTCAGTTTGCCAAAGCTGGTGTTGTGGTTTTGTCACCGATCTGAGGCCGCTAGTTTGGCAAACTGAGAAGCGCCCACTTGGAGACCATGTCTTCGAGCTATGACCCTCGCCAGTTTTTTCAGTTTACCAAAGCTGGTGTTGTGGCTTTGTCACCGATCTGAGGCCGCTAGTTTGACAAACTGAGAAGCGCCCACCTGGAGACCATGTCTTCGAGCTATGACCCTCGCCAGTTTTTTCAGTTTGCCAAAGCTGGTGTTGTGGCTTTGTCACCGACCTGAGGCCGCTAGTTTGACAAACTGAGAAGCGCCCACCTGGAGACCATGTCTTCGAGCTATGGCCCTCGCCAGTTTTCTCAGTTTGCCAAAGCTAGTGTTGTGGCTTTGTCACCGATCTGAGGCCGCTAGTTTGACAAACTGAGAAGCGCCCACCTGGAGACCATGTCTTCGAGCTATGACCCTCGTCAGTTTTCTTAGTTTGCCAAAGCTGGTGTTGTGGCTTTGTCACCGATCTGAGGCCGCTAGTTTGACAAACTGAGAAGCGCCCACCTGGAGACCATGTCTTCGAGCTATGACCCTCGTCAGTTTTCTCAGTTTGCCAAAGCTGGTGTTGTGGCTTTGTTACCGATCTGAGGCCGCTAGTTTGACAAACTGAGAAGCGCCCACTTGGAGACCATGTCTTCGAGCTATGACCCTCGTCAGTTTTCTCAGTTTGCCAAAGCTGGTGTTGTGGCTTTGTTACCGATCTGGGGCCGCTAGTTTGACAAACTGAGAAGCGCCCACTTGGAGACCATGTCTTCGAGCTATGACCCTCGCCAGTTTTTTCAGTTTGTCAAACCTGGTGTTATGGCTTTGTCATTGACCTGAGTCCGCTAGTTTGCGGACACAGTCAATATACGGAGTCTAGTTTTGACGTTTATGTTGACGTGAGAGGAGACCTTAATTTTAATAGTTTAATATCCTTTCGGCAAAATTTCTAACTATAAATAAATAGGTGATGAGCTATGCACAGTCTTGGTGAAGAGGCATAACAACCATTGTGTTTATTCTAAGATTTTTTTAATTTTCGATTATATTTTCTCAGAACTAGTAGAACAATTGAAAACCACTAGACTGTGGCCATCCAATAAAGACATCAAGCTTACGGTATGAAATCTGTATTGATGTCGTTGAAAGGTAATGAGAATGCTGAATGAATTGTAAGAAAGATTATTAGGGTGAGGAGGAATAAACAAAAAATAAGTAATAAATATAAAAGTGATGATAATAATAATTATTATTGTTTGAAAATTTGCAACGTCGCGTAAAAATTGAACAACGACTCAAAAATATTGTAGCAAAATATTTATCATTTTCTTAACAGAGTATCATTTTTCATATTTATATTTTGTTACTCTGTGAACTTCCCTCATTGCTTATCCTTTGTTTATCATTCATAGTTTGTTCTTGTCTTAAATCCCTATTTCATCACGAAGTTTGTCTTTCCTAATTTTCTATGTGACATGTGACAGTATTCTTAACGTCTTACTATATGTTTTGTTATTTTATCTTGACGGAGACTTGAGTTTTCGTCAAAACATTGATAATAAAAAAGAAAATCCACTTGTCAAAGTTTCTTTCTTCTTCTTTTTTTTTTTTAATAAAGACGTTTGTTGTGTGTATTGGTAGTTCAAACATTATTCAGTTATTTTTTTCATTTTAAAATGATTTTATTGGGTGCCGTTTTAAAAGAGCAATTCAGTAAACATGATCATTTTCTTTTCGACTTCGGTGCAATCCACTGTATTTTTGACTATATAAGCCTTAATAAGGACTGTGTACGTGAACAACTCATGTTTCGGCATATTGGTGAACGTTTTCAAGATGAACTTTGTCGAGAAACCCCACAGATGTCCACAATGGTGGCAACGCCAGAGCAACGCAATGTTCGAGATTAATGATTCGCAGGTTTCCCGGAACTAACGCCCAAATTTCGCCACGGCACTGTAATAATGACAACACCGACGTCGGCGACTGCCGCGGCACTGCAGCGCTATCATGTTGTGCTGACAACCCCGACGTCGGCGACTGCCGCGGCACTGCAGCGCTATCATGTAGTGCTGACAACACCGACTGCCGCAGCACTGCAGCGCTATAATGTAGTGCTGACAGCACCGACTGCCGCGGCACTGCAGCGCTATCATGTAGTGCTGACAACACCGACTGCCGCGGCACTGCAGCGCTATCATGTAGTGCTAACAACACCGACTGCCGCGGCACTGCAGCGCTATCATGTAGTGCTGACAACACCGACTGCCGCGGCACTGCAGCGCTATCATGTAGTGCTGACAACACCGACTGCCGCGGCACTGCAGCGCTATCATGTAGTGCTGACAACACCGACTGCCGCAGCACTGAAGCGCTATCATGTTGTGCTGACAACACCGACGTCGGCGACTGCCGCGGCACTGCAGCGCTATCATGTAGTGCTGACAACACCGACTGCCGCAGCACTGAAGCGCTATCATGTTGTGCTGACAACACCGACGTCGGTGACTGCCGCGGCACTGCAGCGCTATCATGTAGTGCTGACAACACCGACTGCCGCAGCACTGAAGCGCTATCATGTTGTGCTGACAACACCGACGTCGGCGACTGCCGCAGCACTGCAGCGCTATCATGTAGTGCTGACAACACCGACTGCCGCGACACTGCAGCGCTATCATGTAGTGCTGACAACACCGACTGCCGCGGCACTGCAGCGCTATCATGTAGTGCTGACAACACCGACTGCCGCGGCACTGCAGCGCTATCATGTAGTGCTGACAACACCGACTGCCGCAGCACTGAAGCGCTATCATGTTGTGCTGACAACACCGACGTCGGCGACTGCCGCAGCACTGCAGCGCTATCATGTAGTGCTGACAACACCGACTGCCGCGGCACTGCAGCGCTATCATGTAGTGCTGACAACACCGACTGCCGCGGCACTGCAGCGCTATCATGTAGTGCTGACAACACCGACTGCCGCGGCACTGCAGCGCTATCATGTAGTGCTGACAACACCGACTGCCGCAGCACTGAAGCGCTATCATGTTATGCTGACAACACCGACGTCGGCGACTGCCGCAGCACTGCAGCGCTATCATGTAGTGCTGACAACACCGACTGCCGCGGCACTGCAGCGCTATCATGTAGTGCTGACAACACCGACTGCCGCGGCACTGCAGCGCTATCATGTAGTGCTGACAACACCGACTGCCGCGGCACTGCAGCGCTATCATGTAGTGCTGACAACACCGACTGCCGCGGCACTGTAGCGCTATCATGTAGTGCTGACAAGTTTTACAGGGCTGCGAAAAAGAAGAAACATCGCGAAAAGAGAGCCGTATGTAAATGGCTATGTAAATGAACAATCACCTGTAAATAACTAACTCATCTTTTTAAGCAATTATGCACCTGGGGGAATCCCGTGTAGGATATAGTCCTCAATAAAAGGCTTATTGTTGTTGATATTTATAACCCAGATTTCTGGAGTACAGAATGTCAACTCTCCGGGCTATACAGCTCACTAATATAGACTAATGTTAAGGAATTTAATTGCGTGTTCTGAGTGGATTGGTAATTAGATCCAGTTCACCAAGAAGTTCAATGTTGAGGTCGTGTCTGGGAGTCTGACCATAGGCGTAGGGTTAAGGTGGGCCTTGTCTATGAAGACATTTTCAGTCGTCATCACAAAAAGGAGCATAAACGATTGAGCGGCGATAACGTCCACCAGTAACATCTAATACAGCAACGACAAAAGTCTTTTATTAGGACATATTGTCTTACATAAACTCTCCCTTGAGTTCAAGAAGGAGAAAAAAGCAAACAAAGGTAGAAAGTATCAATAAATACGAGGTAATCGCAGGTAAGCAGCCTATATACAGTCTTGGCGAAGAAACATAACAATCATTGAATGTATACATCGCGCCATTTATATAATACAAATGAAAACACCAAACGCGAATGTTTCTTTTCACAAATAAATCAAACTTCTACTGTCCTCCCAATATATATTTTTCATCGCAGTAAGGGCAATAGAAGTTTATTTGTGAAAATAATCATTCGCGTTTTGGTGTTTTCATTTGAATCATTGAATGTCTTTTAGTTATCTTCTTTTTCAATTTGTTAACGATATTCTCAACTTTGCTGCTGAACTGTCGAACTAGTAGTAAAATTGGAAAAGGCATTCATCTATCAATGAATTAAAAAAAGCTTATAAATATTTGACTTGTTAAGTTGATATAGGTATGAAAACTGTCAATTTTTGACTTTCTTTCTGAGGCCGTGAAGGCTACGATGGGACATTCTATCTTGAGAATTTCATCTCCATATAACTTACATTCCAAGCTTCAGTCTTTCTTCCAATGTTTCCAGTAACTTGCAAGTAAAGAATTGAGTGAGAGGTTTTTAGGACAACCTCCCAGGTCGTTACACCGACGATCACAATGCGCATCTATTAATTAATTATAGAGATCGGCCTTGGAATTTTGTACGTAATGATAGTCATGGCTGAGCTGGACAGATATTATACAGACTTGGCGCAGTAAAAACGATATAATGAGAGGATCAAGGGTGTCGCAGCGCCCAGGAGCTAATTACACCACTAGGGACGACAAATGATGATGCTAGAAATAGATGGGAGGGGCGATTCTGCTCTTTTTTTGTCCGACTCCCTTCTTTTTACATGGCATCCCGTTCCGTTACCAGGACCTTAATACTGAGGTTCCATTCAGTACTGCCACGTGCAGAATTTGATACCATTCCATCAACATTCCTTAAAGTCCACAATTGAAAGAATTGTCAATGGAACTGTAGTATCTCACCCTCTTCGTAATTGTAGTATCTTGTAAAATTAAGCAACCCCAATCATACAATAATAATAAGTATTTATTTACATATTCAAAATTACGAGAGAGAGAGATATTTATAACCCAGGGAGCGCAGAACGCCAACTACCCGGGGAGTCCAGCTCACTAGTATGGACTAGTGTTGAGCGCTTTTACTCGCGTCCTGTTTTGATTGCTGAGTTGAACCAGTTGACCAGAAATTTCCATGCTGAGGTTGAGTCTGGAAGGCTGGCCATAGATCTAGGATTGAAAGGGTCAGTCCAAGCAGGATAACTGTTTGTATCCTATGTCTCAGGAATGCTGGACAGCTGAAGATAAGATGATCCACTGTCTGTGGCTCTTCTGAACAGTGGATGCAGGTAGGGTCTGTTTCGGGATGCAATCGTGTAATGTCTGCCAGTACATGGCCATGGCCCGTGAGAATGGTGGTGGGGGCTTTTCCATTGCAGATATTAGATAGAAATTTGAGGAGATGGCTTGGAGTGGCAGCAATTCTTCTGATGGGATCTAGTCGAATGGTCTTGGGAATATAATACAGTCCACGATGATAGAGCAGCCTTAGGTTTCGTGCATGAGTTCGGGGCAGGGTGGAGTATATTGCGCGAGTC
Organism: Cordylochernes scorpioides; assembly: GCA_030710605.1. Lineage (NCBI taxonomy): Eukaryota > Metazoa > Arthropoda > Arachnida > Pseudoscorpiones > Chernetidae > Cordylochernes > Cordylochernes scorpioides. Next base: position 26,402,369 of record CP092873.1, on the reverse strand, counting down.
TTTTACCGTTATCTAACATGATAATATCGAGGTGGATGATGATAGATATGATAATACAGAGTTCACATTTTACAGAGTATTCATTGATATATATCTCACTAACCTCGATACAATGGCTCTCTCTCTTTATTCTATATATTTATTTTGTGTATTCAACCTTATATAGCCTTATATTAATAACAATATCTATTCCTGATGAAATTGTGAAAAACTTTTAAAATTAAAAAATCTTTCCTCACAATGAGTTTTTTTTAAATTTTAAATTTAAATAGACATATTCCATATAATTGTTAAATGATATTTCAATTTTAAAATTTCAGTTGTAAATATCCACGCTGCGCGCGTTTTTATTTGTAAATATTTCTTGTTAGATATAGTTGATATATTTTTAAAGCCCGTTGAAGAGCGATTATCACTTGAAAGCTAGCATTTTAAAATAGAAAGAAACTCATTGTGAGGAAATATTTTGTAATTTTAAAAATAATAACAATGTTTATTACTGGTACTATTACTGTTACTCCTTGATATACTCTATATTTCTGTACTCGGAGAATCTGTATAAGACGGAAAGCTCTTAATAAAGCTTGTTGTTGTTGTTGTACATAATCTTATATGAACATTGAAATGAAGTAGTTCCAATCTCAATCTCTACCTCTCTCTTATAATCTATTACAGAACTTACTCTGTAGTTATAAGAATCAACATTGAGATAAAATATTGAAAATTTGACATAATAGCGCCATCTATATACATAAAATGTAATCATTTAACGCGATTTTTTTCCCTTTTTCAAATAAAATAAATTTCAACTGTATTTTCTGAGTAGAAAAATATTGGGAGGGCTTAGATCATCAGTGATGAACCCTTCCTGAGGTTTTTCCAGACCCTACCAATATTTTTTAAGCTATAAAAACTGTAGGAGATTGTTTTATTTGGAAAAGAAAAAAATCGCCGCTGAGGAGATGGTGTCGACCTCGAGACGAACTGAAAAGATAGACAGGGGAGAAAAAAGATAGAGGAGGACTAGAGGAGACTGACTGACCGACTAATTGACCAAATAGGTATGGCCTTCTAGTCCTGAATAGAGGAAAGAGAACTGAAGAAAGACTAGAGGCTTCTTGAGACATCAAGAAATGGGTATTTATACGCTGAAGATGTGAACAAATAGAGAAAAAAAGTTAGGTGTTGATATTATATAATATATATAACACGAATAGAACGATCTTTATTGCGACTTCAAAACAAAATTACATCAGTTGATTAGTGTAGGAATATATATAGTTCCTTAATATCAACGCCTGACATTTTTTCTATTTTTTTTTTCACATGTTAAGCGTATTTACGCAAGTTCGGCCTTAAATACCCATTTCTTTATTTCTCAAGAAGCCTCTAGTCTTTATTTAGTCCTAGTCTAGTCTTACTCTAGTCTTTCTTTAGTCCTAGTCTAGTCTTACTCTAGTCTTTCTTTAGTCCTAGTCTAGTCTTCCTCTAGTCTTTTTCTCCTCTAGTCTAGATTTAAAGTTAGTCTCGAGGTCCACGCCATCACCATCTCCTCAGTAGCGAAGCACGCGATCTACATTTTCTTCGTAGATCGCGAAATACGTGGTGTCGCTGGAGATTCTCCACCAAACTCTGCAGCGATGGCAGAGGTGCCATATTCATTGTATATAGTGGTATGCACGTATACATATAATTATTTTAAAGATTGAGCAATCCATAATAATACATATAAATAAATATAAAACATATATTGGATCTAAATTTATTATTCATCCAATATTTCTAGGGGCAAAACGCCTCTCTTTATCAAGGGTTTTCGTTGTACATACAGTAAAATTTCCATCAGATAGTTTCTTACTTTGATCTTGTATAGCATGAGTGGATCACATACCCACGTGATTTAGTTTAAATCAAAGAAAAGCCTTGATAAAGAGAGGCGTCTTCCCCCTATAAATATTGGTTGAAAAATAAATTTAGATCCAATATATGTCTTTTATTTATTTATATATATAATTATTTAATTAAAAAGGCATATACTGAATCAAAATATCATTTATTTTACCTTGCAAGGCGTAGAGCGTCATAACCAAAGCTGGTTGAAATCGTTTTGAAAATAGAGCAATCCATAAATAAATCTTTAATTAAAAAGGCATATATTGGATCAAAATATCATTTATTTTACCAATATATTCCATTTTAATTAAAGATTTATTTATGGATTGCTCTATTTTCAAAATATATAATTATCTTTCCAAAATAGTGAAGACTGTGCACTTTTGTATGTATTGACAAGATGTCAATAAAATTATTTTAATTGTCAATTGTCTTGAAGCCTCTACAGGAACAATTACTATACTATTTTAAAAAGAGTATCTTCAGCTTCTCTGTGTTACCATCAATTATCGTAGTCAACTATTAAACCACGGGTAAAATACAAATAAAACAGTTGAGGAAATGCAACGCATTAAAACTTCACATGGATATTGCGAAAGGAAAAACCAACATTACAGTGATAAGGAAAGACTGAAAGAGGAAACGACCTTACATCAAATAATTTTTCTATTCTTCTTTTTTAGTATTTCTTCTGATAGCACCTGGATCAATATTTCTTGATTCGACAGCTATTTCCAGGACAATGGAGTTTAAATAGAGTTTGGTGGCTGTGTACATCACAATACACAAGGTGGGTAAACTGGACAAACCACTTCAATAGACACACGTGAAGTACCATAATCTAAAACATGGATGTTCCTGGTAGCAGTGTTTGGATGTGGTTGCTAGTCGAAGTTGACATCTTCTCATTTTTGATTTGATAAAAGTAGCCACTTAGATTGTCTCACTCATGGGAAGAGATTCAGATAATTTAGTAGATTATAATGCAATAAAATTATGATTGTAGAACGAAATTTGGCAATTATACCGCAAATGTTTCTTTTGAACGAACAATCGAAATTCATCTTAAGGAGAATTAACGATTATTTATATCCCCAAGGATGAAGTATGATAGGATGAATTGTGAAGAGTTATGATAAACGGAAAAATAAAGTGTCCAGGGATGGGAATCGAACCCACAGTATTCCGCTTACCGGACAGATGCCATGTCCACTAGGCTAATTGCTAAATGTCGTTCTGCAATCATAAGCCACATTATATTGTATTATAAATTACTTTATATAATATTTACGAACGGAAAAATATGTCCAGGGTAGCCTAGTGGACATGGCATCTGCCCGGTAAGCGGAATACTGTGGGTCGATTCCCATCCCTGGACATTATTTTTCCGTTTATCATAACTTTTCACAATTCATCCTATCATACTTCATCCTTAGGGTTAGAAATAATCGTCATTTCTCCTTAAGATGAATTTCGATTTTTCGTTCAAAAGAAACATTTGCGGTATAATTTCCAAATTTCGTTCTACAATTTAGTAGGTGTATCTGCGGTGGCAGAGGAGCCATATTCATTGTACATAGTTTTATATACATATGTAATACAGGCTGTGTACTTTTGCGTGTATTGACAAGATGTCAATAGAATTATGATAATTGTCATTAGAGAACGCCTAAAAAACAAGGACAATTGTTCTCTTCTGGGAGTGGATGTTCTTTGAAGGTTAAACTATATCAAGGCAAGCCAATTTGTAGAAGAGACGAAAAGACTTAATAGAGGCCTATGTGTATATGTATACCATTAGCATAGAGTTCAATAAATTTCTCTTTTTCTCCAATTTTTTTCATAAATGCATGGTGAAAGTACGAAAATCTAGAATATTTCTTTGAAAAGAATTAATCTGTTGTTTATTTTTTTATTACGTATTTTAAATATAATCTTTGTGTATATGCATATATTTTCTCCATAAAGAATTTACTGGAGAAATTCCATATCGAGGATCACAAGCGTTAGTAGACAAAAGGATTATTCAAGAACCAGATGGTGGTGAAATGGATGGATAAATTTTAAATAAGTTGAATGTATAGGCTCATTTGGGAGTCTCCGGATATATAAATAATAATATTAAAATCAGAAAAGACATATCCTGAATGCGTTAACATGAACTTTTATTTGGCAGAGCGCCATCTAGTGGAACAGAAATCAACTAAACATTGATTTAAACTGTACCCTGATATTTGGCCAACCCATTTTATAATAATATATCTCGCTATATAATACCCATCTTTACTCTAAGTTTTCAAATGTTTAAAAATAATGAGTAATCCGAAATATTCAAAATTCCAACCGCATTCTGAACTTTTTCATGACCCACCAGGCGAATTTATAATTTTAATTGATTCCAAGTACAATATATATTTTAAATATCACTGTTCTATAAAAAGATGTTTTAAAAACATTTTATACATAGTATTTCATTTGAAATATAATTAAAATATATTTTTTATGATTTACCCTAATATTTCAAAAACGAAAATTTAAATATTAAGAATTAGCTTAAGAAAAAGGCATCTCCTTATTTATTCTCCTAATTTATCCACTTATCCCCCAGTACAATTTCACATCTGTACTATTTTTTTCATATAAAGAATAGCATTTCCAATTTGTAAATAATTTCTGGAAGAGCGATAAGGTACAATTTGGATTATAAATTAGAAACATAAGAGATAATAAAGATCAAATCCAAATAATTATATTTTACGTGACTATTGTTAGCAATTACCGAAATTTTACGTAAAGTTTAATTATTTGGTATTTTTACCTTAAATTTCATTAATTTCGTTCAATGGACACGAAAACAACAACCACAACCTTAAATTTCAAGAAACTTCTTTTTAATGTAAATCAAATGGCTGAAAGCTTTAAAGGATAGATCGATATTGAATGATTTTCGACTCGTTTTTAGATTTGAACAAAATCTCGGTTGGAAATATTAGCCTCAGTGTAGCGATGTAGCCATTACTTTTACTGTTTGACAAAATCAATAAGGCATCTAAGGCTTGGTTTCTTTTTACAATTCTTTTATTTCTCGAACTTTCGGCCTAACTTGTCCTTCAATGCGGAGATCCAGAACTGTTTCTTCTAGCCAATTATAACACGCCTGGTTTCCTTTGTCTCACTGCTTTGTTCTTATGCATGCCTCTGGTGAATCCTGTATAGGGTCAGTGACCCTTAATATAGGCTTTTTGTTGTTGTTGTTGTTGTTGTAACACGCCTGAAAAAGAATTGTAAAAAGAAACCAAACCCTAGATCCCTTATTGATTTTGTCAAAGTGTAAAATCAGGGAAGAATCTTTATTATTACTTTTGCTGAAATTAAACTTCGTTTAAGCGCTTCAAGGCTACAGTATCATTTGTCTTGTAGATTTAGGTCCTGGATTTTGTTCAATTCCGGATATCAGTAAAAGCATTTGCACTATACATCTCAGCTTAGCTTTCCCAGTATAGGAGGGTACTTTCATTTCAGGCTTATTTGTATAACACAAAACAATTTCATTGTTGGAATACGTTGACCTATAGTGAGTTTCTTCTTTAAACTACAGTATCATTTGTCTTGTAGATTTGAAGCCTGGGTTTTGTTCAATTCCGGATATCAGTAAAAGCATTAGCACTATACATCTCAGCTTAGCTTTTCTAGTATAGGAGGGTACTTTCATTTCAGGCTTATTTGTATAACACAAAACAATTTCGTTGTTGGAATACGTTGACCTATAGTGAGTTTCTTCTTTAAACTACAGTATCATTTGTCTTGTAGATTTGAACCCTGGGTTTTGTTCAATTCCGGATATCAGTAAAAGCATTAGCACTATACATCTCAGTTTAGCTTTCCCAGTATAGGAGGGTACTTTCATTTCAGGCTTATTTGTATAACACAAAACAATTTCATTCTTGGAATTTGATTTAGGCTGTTCTTTGATATTTGGCCAACCCATTTTATAATAATATATCTCGCTATATAATACACATCTTTTCGGTAACTTTACGAATGTTTAAAAATAATGAGCTATCCAAAATATTTGCATAACACAAAACAATTTCATTATTGAAATTTGCACACATTGACCTATAGTGAGTTTTTTTCTTTAAATTACAGAATTATTTAAGCATTGGCTTGAAGTTTTCTACTTGGGGATTGTGGAGTTACGATGGTTCCTGTGGAAAACGAGCGAAGGTGGAAAAGGTGTGCGAGGGACAAGCTGGCCGGAAGCAGGAAGGCATGGCAATCGAGGAAGCGGGCAAGGACATCTTCCTTTAGAGGGAGTCCTGGGATATTGTTCGGCGGGTGGCCAGGTGAGCCCAGATGGCCGCAGTTGGGGAGGGACTATTTTTAAAAGCAGCGGCACAGCTGGTTCTCCGGCGGCGGGAAAACAAAGAAGTTATCTCTAGAAATATACGCGGGTCGGGGTTGAACGACATTTGGAGGAATACCACATTCTGTGGTGAGATCCTGGGAGGTAGATTTACAACCGGGATGGAATTACAAGAGAGCCAAGTCAGGATGGAAGGACATCTAGATACAGATCTAGGTGACAAGCTGGAATCATACGTATGGACAGAAGGAATTCTATATAGGGATAGAAGAACATCCCTAGAAAATTACAAAGATCTATGTAGAACGACATTTGAAAATTATCCCGCATGAGTTTCTTTTCGACGAAAAATCAAAATTTATTTCAAGAAGAAATAACGATTATTTCTAACCTTAGGGATGAAGTATGAAAGGCTAAATTGTGAAGAGTAATGATAAACGGAAAAATGTCCAGGGATGGGAATCTTTTATTTTTCCGTTTATCATTACTCTTCACAATTCATCCTTTCATACCTCATCCCTAAGGTTAGAAATAATCGTTATTTCTCCTTGAAATAAATTTTGATTTTTCGTTGAAAAGAAACTCATGCGGGATAATTTTCAAATGTCGTTTTACAATCATAAGCAGCATTATATTATAAATAGATCTATGTGCTAGATGATGCATATATAGTCGTTTATCAAAACCTATTGTATTCACTATATATTAAACATATTGTCACTGAATAATTATTGTAAAAATACTCTGTTGTTAGTTTATCAACTAAAATATTTAGCTACGTCATTACCCCTTATAATTCTTGTGAATTATTACTTTTAGTGGATTCGTGTCCATGTTGGGATCGGAGGTAATGAGATGATGAAGGAATTAGCAAAGGAAGCCTGAAAGTTGAGTCAAAGGAAAGAACAAATTTCAGTATTTGATGCTTTGACAAAATACAAGATAATTCAACAAAAGATAAGAAAATATCAAATATGTGAAATAAACTCTGAGAGAAAACTGACAAAAACTATAACAAGACTTAGAACAAAACACTAAAAGGAATGACAATACATCCAGATGCCACAAGAACCTACAGGACATGCAACAACTGTCCTGGCGTGGAACTAACACCTACCCACATATTCTCATGCCCAGAAATGGCCGCAGCCTTGCAGAAAATTGACATGGAACAGCAGCTTTACACACCCAAGATAGAGAACGACTGCTGTAATAGAGATGTATGGAGACATCTGAGGCTCTTCATTGGACACGACAACAACAACAAAAAATTTACCACGTTTTAAATTCCATAGATTTTGTCAATAAATATTTTTTAAATTATACTTTTGGAATACTTGTCTTCTCTGCCGTGACGACATAAATATTTTTTATAAATTGTAAATATTGTTGTCGGCAATATTGAAGAAGAATAATTTTATAACTTTGTAATAGATAATGTATTTAGGCTATATGTGCACTTCGATGTTGACATCAATATGAATAAATGTGACATATTGGAATTATATGTAAGGGCAGAAGAGAGGACATCTAGACAATTCAAAATTATTTATTGACACTCTCTTAGTTAATTGTTACACAAATTAATTATAAATTAAACAATGATATTATTTACAATTTGATGATAAAATATAAAGAGCTCTTCTCAGGAAGGGAGGCTCCTCCACCTTAAGAGAGTCCTCCTCCAGACAAGGACAGGATCTCTCAGTTCAATGTTGAGATGATACTCATAGAGACATGTCTTGGCAGACGCCAGGATGGCCAGGGCATCGTCATCCAGGCTTCTCCCGAAGACCTGCAGGTCAGGGGACATCTAGACAATTGTACAGATTTCTGTGTCAAATTGGAATTTTCAAGACATGCGAGGTCCTGATATTCTAAATTACTCGTTGCAAATACATTTATCAACTATGGAAATAATTTAGAAGGTCTTTGATATCGCTAAAGTTTCATATCGCTTTTTTAAAAACATATTTCCTGCCTTAAAGAGTAATTTATGAAATTAACTCTCTACCTTTTATGGATTTTGGTTGAAAGCGTCGATGTGCGCCTTTGGTTCAATATATGAGCCGCTTTAATTTTACCAAGTGAGGAATGTGGAGAAATAGAAACTGGACGTTCCACAATGATGGCAATTTGGTATGATGTTCCTAGGCTTACACAATAGTTCTATCATCAAACTATCTTCCCACACAGTTTCTAAATATTTTATTCTTAGTATTTTTGGTCGCAGTGGTAGTCTTCTCCATGCTGACGAGCACCAACAGCGCGAAACGCGTTCGTGGATGGCTTTTCTTGGATTATCAAGAAATTGGGTTGGCCAAATGTCAGGGAACAGCTTAAATCAATGTTTAGTTGATTTCTGTTCCACTAGATGGCGCTCTGCCATCTAAAAAGCACATGTGCTCCTGGTCAGGATATGCTTTCATTATTCTTAGTATTGTTCAATCTTATAGGCCTACACGGCCTCAAACGGTAGAATGAGGCATGCAGACTTGCAGATATACATGGTTTCGATACCTATAGGCCTACATCGTGTTTGAACTCACCTACCCTCACTGTGTTCACACAGTAATTTTCACACACACAAACTTTTATTTAATGATTTACATTTTATGATAACAACGAAGATGATATATAACAAGGAAACTAATTCAAACAATACAAATTCTGTTTTACTTTTTTTTTCTTGCCAAATTCCTCAACACAGTCATCGAGCATGCTGGGGACACGGATTCCATAACTCACAAGGGCCTGTCTGAACTCAAGACGATTCTAAGCTCCTGACAGGATCCAGATGTCCCTTCGGAGAAGGCCTCGTCTGGTGTATATATTTTTTCTTTACTGTTCTATACTCTGAAACTCTCTCTTGACTGTTGACTAGATGTCAATAAACTGTTTTTGATTGTCAAATTCTCTTTTACGGGGATTTGTATGATAAGACGATACTTGCTTTATTAGGCTTTTGGATCAATATATATAAAACAGCAACCCAGCAACCATTGATAGGCTTCTCCAGAATCGCCGCGCCTGCATCCTTGGGCTTGTGGGGTGCACTATCGAGTTGATTTTGTCATCACATTACTTAATCCTACATTCGTCACTACGGGACAATGGAAAACAAACTCCAGAAAAGGGCAAAAAGAAGAATAATCGAAACTGAATGGGACCCGAGAGGGGACTTTCCCGCGTGGCCTATGGACTTTCTATTGACATCTTCCTTGTCGTCCTTACAATGGAAGGGGTTGTCAGAGAACGCCTTACTGGCACAGAGAAGAGCTAACAAGTTTGTCTTCCCAAGTGAACATCAGTCTTTGATTCCAGAATTAAGTCTGGTTATCTAAGGACAATAAACTTCCAGAGCGATTGCAAGGTTTTACCGCTATGTTTTATAGAAACGCTATCTTCATATGTTTTGTGCTTCTTCTAACCTGCTCATCTCCACTCAAACATATTGAGAACATTTTCACAATTCAAACAATTTTATTGGCTTCTAATCAAAGGTTAAGGAAATAATGAAAATTATAATAAAATAAACGAAATACTATGTAGAGAAATATATACAGTTATATTTAATTAAAAAGGCATATATTGGATCAAAATATAATTTATTTTACCAATATTTCAGTTGGCTGAGCGCCAACCTTTATCAAGGTATTATAACATATTAATGTGTGCCAACAACAACGTCAACAGAATTAAGTTTTAAAAATATTTTGCTTATACAGTTATATATATTGTCCATATTTCTTCAGCAAGGGAGGTTCCCCTCACCTTTAGAGAGTACTCCTCCAGAGGGGTTATTCTTGGACCCTCCTCAGTTCCATACAAGAGAGTAATTGTAAATTCGTGTCTTGGCAGACCTCAGGATGGCCAGGGCGTCTTCCCCCAGGCCATGCCCGAAGACCCAGTCTTGCAGGTCGGGGGACCGCTAGATGATGGTGAAGGCCTCCCAGATGAGAAGCCTGATGCAACGGCCATATTATGCAGCGATCATATTATTTGACAAAAACATAATTAGTTTTAATCTTCTCAGTTATGCGAGAAGAATGTTGTTTATTTGTTGTGATGTTCTATATTAGAAGAACGAGTATTACGAGACATGAGAAGATCTATGACAATAGAAACTCTAACTTTATTACTTTCTTGACCTATATATATACATCGCGCTTCTCGCGGACATGCAAATATATCATCCTTTCATAAGAAACAAAATGTAAAAATATATAAAACAAAACAATGCTATGTGTTGGGAAAAGAATGTTATTTTTCTTATAGATTTATATTTTTATTAAATATATGTAAATTTAATCCATTATAAGAAACATATTTGCCATATGTAAATATTTATATGTATATATATTCGTGACAAAAAATAAAGTTGTTGACTGGTTAGAGTCGTGTGGTTTCTCGGCCCGCTCTCGAGAGGTCTACGCCTTGGTTGATACCTGCCTTAGACACTTCCGCGGATTTGACTTCTTGGGAATCGCTCTTCTCTACCTTTGAGATTCCACGGAGTTTTTCCTCCCCGGGACCAGAATAAGAGACTTCGGGCGTCTGGGCAAAATAGAGCCTGGGCGCTGCGCCGCTGAACGCGACATTTGGCATCCCAGCCGGGACGCGAGGAGAAAGCCGTGCCTATATTTGGAACCCTTTTGGATCAGAAGATGGAAATAAAAGAAGCGCTAGAGAGACTCAAGAAGAAGAGAACCATACTCCGCACGTCTTTATCCAAGTACGGGAAAAGAATAGAGGAATATGACGTGCACAAGGAGTGTGACCACGAGGAACTGCTGGGGCAGCTTTCGGATGTCTACGAAGAACTGAGGCGGGTAGACGAAGAAATCGGTAAGCTGATTGACATCAAAGATCTAGAGAAAGATCTAAAGATGGTAGAGGAATACCGGGAAAAGGCCGTGGCGTGGAAATATTTGCTAAAGAAAAGAAGTCTGGTGGTAGCGGAAGGAATGCAGAGGGAAACTGCAACTGCCACGAAGAAGGAACATCCAGGAGAAATCGGTCGACCGACTCTAACTGGGATGGTTAAGTTACCCAAATTGACAATGGAAAGATTCTACGGGGAAATTAGCCGGTGGTTAAATTTTTGGAATGCCTTCGATTCATCAATCAATAGGAATGAACACTTGACCAAGATAGATAAATTTAACTATCTTAAAGCCTACTTGGGTGGAACGGCGGCCCAAACTGTGGAAGGATTTTGCCTATCTGAGGAAAATTACGATAAGGCCGTTGAATTGTTGAAGAAACGCTTCGGAAAAGGGGAAAGGTTGATCGACGTGCATATGAACAACCTCTTGGCCTTGAAACCACTTAGAGTGACAAAGGACGTGAGGGCTTTCAGAGAATTGTACGGCAGAATCCTGGTGCAGATTAGAAGTTTGGAGTCATTGGGTGTTGTCGTTGAAAGCTACGGTAACTTATTGTGCCCTTTACTCCCTCAAGCTATTGCCATCAGACTTAAAGCTTGAATTACACCGGGAATTCACAGGAACTTTTTCTCTTGGAGATTTGATTGAATTTTTGGAGAGACAATTGATTGCATTAGAAAGCACGTTCGGCACGCGGGACGAAATAACAGCCGGCCAACCATCAAATGAGCACCCTCAGTCACAAAGCTCTATCGTGAAGTATCGAAGAAATGAGAGGAATCCCCTGCCCACGGCTGCTGGTTTTTTGAATGCCTCTGAAGCAGTGAATAAGAGGAAGAATTGCGCCTTTTGTGAAAGAGATCATGAGAGTACAAAGTGCGAATTCGCGGAAAATTTGACATTGGAAGATAAATTGGTAAAATTAAAGAAGAAAGGGGCTTGTTTCAGATGCCTGAAATATGGTCATTTGAGCAAATTCTGCAAAGTTAAGACAAGTTGCACCAGCTGTGGGGAATTGAGACATTCAAGGATTATGTGCCCCAGGAAGAACCAGAATGCTACTCCAGCCCGAGGGATGATGAGGGATGAGACTTTGACCAATCTGACGACGCCTGTGGTGTTGTTGCCCACACTGAGAGTGACTATCAGAGGAAAGTGTAAAGAAAGAATGGGACGAATTTTGATTGATACGGGATCTCAGAGGTCCTATTTACTCCAGGACACGGCGGAAGAAATGGGATATGAATGTTCCAAAAAAGAGTCTCTTCGCCACTCTTTGTTTGGTGGATCGAACACAGAGTTGTACGAACATGGAGTTTATGATATCAAGTTGAGCAATTTAGACGGATCTTATGGCTGTAATTTTGAAGCACTGAGCCAAGATGTTATCTGCGACAGCGTGCCCAGGGTCCATCAGGGTAAATGGATGCAAGATCTTAGTGCTCATGACATAGAATTAACTGATCTACACAGGGGACCTCTTGAGATTCTTATAGGAGCAGATATTGCTGGAAAATTACTAACCGGAGAGCATAGAAGACTTCCTTCTGGGCTTGTGGCGGTGCAAACGAGGTTGGCCTGGACTTTAATGGGCAAGATTCCGGCCACAGAAGAAGAAACTAGCGTTAGTGGACTTTGCACAACTTCACTGTTGACTAGCGATTTGGAGAATTTATGGAGATTAGAGGCTATTGGTATTTCAGATGCTCGTCAAGACGACTCGATACAAAAAGAAACGGAAGAAAGTGAAAAAGCCGAAGTTGATAAAAAGTCCGTTGAAGCAGATGAAAGTGAAAAGGCTGAAGTTGAAAAAAAGTCAGTTATAGGAACTGATAGTGCAGAGCCTATTACGAAAGAGGTAGATGTTAGTGTTGGTATTGATTCAGATAATGCAGGACTTTGTGATCTTGATGATGCCACTTTCACTCAAGCTGGGGAAATTGACAATAATACAGGGAATACAGAAGAAAGTTCTGATTGCGTTATTGATGTTCCTAACACTCAAGCTGGGGAAATTGACAAAGATTCAGAGAATACAGAAAAACTTTCTGATTGCATTATTGATGTCCCTGACACCCATGCTGGAGTAAAAGAACCTTCTAAAGAGTCTGGTACTGGCAAAAAAAGAACCAAAGCCTGGTACCGGCGAAGAAGCACCTCCAAAGGAGTTGAGCCTCCCCACCACCTGGAATAACAGAAACACCATCACCGCAGACATGAAGTTATTGAAAAGAGCTTTGAGAGAGCTACCGTGTTACGATACTCTATTGGAAACTCTCATAAAGGGAATTTATTCGTTTAAAACAAGCGGTGAAAAAAGAAATATGAAATTAGGAATATGTGATGCTATTATCTGCCATGGAATAGGTGATTTCGATAAATGCAGTCTCGCAAGACCTCGTTTGTTAATATTAAAGAAATTAACACGCTGCCAAAAAGTTTGGATTTATGCTAAAGAATTCAGCCAGATGCAAATTTCAGAGATAGAAAGTGGATTCAGAAGAGAAGCTGAAGGACCTGCGGAATTGCTAACAGCATCCGTACATAATGCTTTTGTAACCTTCGCTGATATTTTCGAAGGAAAAAGAATGAAATATGTAGGAAAAGGTGTCCAATGTATTTGCTATGGTGAAGTCTTATCAAGCGACAAGTTTTCAACTATTTATAGAATTGGGCGATTGAATTTAAAAAGACGTTCATGGGGACAATCTACTGCTGAAGAATTTGAGGAATATGACATTGATGATTTACGAAATAAATTGGCCATCTACAATTCTTTAAGAACCCTAAAAAATGGTCAGATCAATTTATGTTCCTTTATGCTTGTTAAAGATACTGAGAAGACGTTTAGGCTTCTCAAAAATATCTTTGAAAAAGGAGAACCATGGCCTTACTATTGTGAAGGAGAACGAAAAAATTATTTTGTTTTCCTAATGGAATATGGAGGAAAAACTCTCGAAACGGCTAACAAATCGAGATTTTCATGTGAGGATTTATTAGTATTATTTCGCCAGATTTGTATAGTTTTTGCAATTGGTGAAGAGGAAATTGAACTTTTACATCATGATTTTCATATTAACAATGTTCTAGTTGCAGAAACAGAAGAGAAACTAATCAAATATGAAGTAGCTTCAAGAAAGATTAAGATCCCAACTCTTGGATATATTGCTAAAGTAATCGATTTTGGGAATGCCAGGTGTATTAAGGATATAGATTATAGACAAAGGATGATTAGTAAATATGGAAAGAGACCATGTCCAATTGAGTATTCAAGAAAGAATCTATTTATGCTGAGTGGACTCTACTTTGAAATGATAAATATGAGTTTGGAACTTCGTGCAACACTACCTGAACTGCCAAGAGTAACTACATGTCTACAACTGTATGAGGGTTTGATTCAAATCTTAAAAGATTTGGCATATCTTAAAGACGTAGGTAAACCAACATCTATAGGACATTTATATGACATGATTCCTAAGTGGACTAATCCCATGTTATTCGTTGGCAATGAAGACGAACCTTCTATTTTTTACCAGCATGTTTTCAAGCACGATCGTAGTATGATGTGGTGTAACCAGACTAGAGAAGCGCTAAAACGTTTGGATTTACATGATTTGAATTTATCTCATTTTGTCTTTTTTCATCCTGAATATGGAGAGAATTATGAAATCCCAACCAACAACTGCATTGCCAAGTTGAAAGATTTTGAGATATCTCGACTTGTAAAGAATGATAATCCTAATCCGAATGTTTTTTGCGAGAATGTTTCTCAGCTAATTGGGACCCATAATGAAATGCGAGAATTTAACTCTGCTTGTGAAATACATACTGAATTCATTAAGGAGTTAAAGATGAGCTCTCCAGATAGTCGATCTGTTGGGGTGGAAGAGAATATGCTGGACTATAAGGGTGTTTCAGAGTGGAATTACAGGGTATTGGCTCGTAAAAATATCTGCAGGAAACTATATTCTGATGTTGAACAAGATGCTTACCATTCTCCCGGTAAACTCCTTCGAAAAATGTACAAAACGGCCTCAGATATCTATGGGTTTTCTTTGTATTCCAAAGTGTGTGTTGCTAGTTTGGATCCAGTGCTTACTACGCCACTTAAGAAATTGGCTTTGTATTGTGATTTTGAATATATTGAGAATAAGTCCGAACTTATGAAATTGGATTCAAAAATCAAATTAATTTATGTGAAGAAGTCTGTCGATGGCCATTCCTATAGTTTGCCTAAAATCGAGAATAAATATGTAATTTCCTTTTTGCAAAGTGATTGTGACCAATTATTGCAGCTGAATCACGAGATGGAGATGGCTCTAAAGATAGCCCAATCCTAAAGAACTGGAATGAACGGTCGTTTCCCAACTATTAGTTGAGTTTCTGTAGAAAAACTCAAGGTGGGAGTATGTTGGGAAAAGAATGTTATTTTTCTTATAGATTTATATTTTTATTAAATATATGTAAATTTAATCCATTATAAGAAACATATTTGCCATATGTAAATATTTATATGTATATATATTCGTGACAAAAAATAAAGTTGTTGACTGGTTAGAGTCGTGTGGTTTCTCGGCCCGCTCTCGAGAGGTCTACGCCTTGGTTGATACCTGCCTTAGACACTTCCGCGGATTTGACTTCTTGGGAATCGCTCTTCTCTACCTTTGAGATTCCACGGAGTTTTTCCTCCCCGGGACCAGAATAAGAGACTTCGGGCGTCTGGGCAAAATAGAGCCTGGGCGCTGCGCCGCTGAACGCGACACTATGCAAATATCTCGAGGTATGCGACAGACTCCCCCTCCATGACCTCTCATCACTCCTGTGATGGGACTCCGGGTGGTCTATGATGAAATTGTCCTCCGGCCACTTGGTGATGGTTATATCCTGCTTCCAGTTAATGGGGGTCGAGGTTACATCAGTGATTTCTGGCCCTACCCTCACACCGCCTCTGACAAGGCATCTCATCTTGTACGATTTGGTCAATGTCTCGTTCTCTAGATTCAGGTTGGAATTGAAGTCAAAGTGGATTGAAAATCCCATTGAACCTTCATAGCTCTCGACACGAATGTCTTTAAGATATGCCAGAACAGGCTCGTCATAGGGTTGGATGTAATACAATTCCAGGCAATTTACGAGTAATTCCATCTTCGGTCTAGTTGGTCTGCCTATTTTGACATACCACTTCTGAGTTCGAAGTAGCTGCAGGTAACGATAGAACCTCGTGGCCTCTAAAGTAAAGGATAAAACATCCTCCCCAATCATGGCAATGTCACGTAGTCCTTTCTTTGTCCAATTCGCTTTCACAACTTCCTCGTATATATCTACAGGAGATCCTGGTAGAAAGAAGATTGTTTTACCTCTACGCAAATACCCACTTTCTATCTCTGAAATTTCCATCATTCCAATGTCGTATTTATCAAGCATGTTTTTTTTTTTGCATCTGGCTGAATTCTTTAGCATAAATCCAAACTTTTTGGCAGCGTGTTAATTTCTTTAATACCTTTAAAAATAACAAACGACATCTTGCGTGATTGCATTTATCGAAATCACCTATTCTATGGCAGATAATAGCATCACATATTCCTAATTTCATATTTCTTTTTTCACCGCTTGTTTGAAACGAATAGATTCCTTTTTTGAGAGTTTCCAATAGAGTATCGTAACAAGGTAGCTCTCTCAAAGCTCTTTTAAATAACTTCATGTCTTTGGTGATGGTGTTTCTGTTATTCCAGGTGGTGGAGAGGCTCAACTCCTTTGGAGGTGCTTCTTCGCCGGTACCAGGCTTTGGTTCTTTTTTGCCAGTACCAGACTCCTTAGTAGGTTCTTTTTCGCCAGTACCAGACTCCTTAGTAGGTTCTTTTTCGCCAGTACCAGACTCCTTAGTAGGTTCTATTTCGCCAGTACCAGACTCCTTAGTAGGCCCTTGTTCCCCAGTACCAGGCTCCTTAGTAGGTTATTTTTCGCCAGTACCAGACTCCTCAGTAGGCCCTTGTTCCCCAGTAACAGACTCCTTAGTAGGTTCTTTTTCTCCAGTACCAGACTCCCTAGTAGGCCCTTGTTCCCCAGTACCAGACTCCTTAGTAGGTTCCTTTTCTCCAGTACCAGACTCCTTAGAAGGTTCTGTAGAATCTTTAGGCTCCATTCCACTATCAGCAATAACATCTACCTCTTTCGTAAGAGGCTCTGCACTTTCAGTTTCTATAACTGACTTTTTATCAACTTGAGCTTTTTCACTTTCTTCAACTTCAACAGACTTTTTTCAACTTCAGCCCTTTCACTTTCATCTGCTTCAACGGATTTTTTTCTCAACTTCGGCTTTTTCACTTTCTTCCGTTTCTACAACTGAATTTTTTTTCAACTTGAGCCTTTTGACTTTGCCCAACTTCTACAACAGACTTTTTTTCAACTTCGGCTTTTTCAAGACTTACTCCAGACTTTTCAAGACTTACTTCAGACTTTTCAAGACTTATTTCAGACTTTTCAAGACTTATTCCAGACTTTTTAGTATTTTTTACAGACTCAATACTTTCTAGAGACTCAATACTTTCCAGAGACTCAAGGCTTTCTAGAGACTCAATACTTTCTAGAGACTCAAGGCGTTCTAGAGACTCAAGGCTTTCCAGAGACTCAAGGCTTTCTTCTTCTTCTTCTTCTTCCTCTTCTTCGCTGAAATATTCTTCTTCATATACCTTTTCATTCTTATTTTCAAAAAGAATGTTCATCATCAAGCGTTGCTGGTCCCTCATCAAGCGCTGCTGGTCCGCCATCGCCCTGATGAGGCTTTCCATGGTCGATCTTGAGGATCCTGCCGGCTGCGCCATATTGTGATGTTCTATATTAGAAGAACGAGTATTACGAGACATGAGAAGATCTATGACAATAGAAACTCTAACTTTATTACTTTCTTGACCTATATATATACATCGCGCTTCTCGCGGACCTGCAAATATATCATCCTTTCATAAGAAACAAAATGTAAAAATATATAAAACAAAACAATGCTATGCAAATATCTCGAGGTATGCGACATTTGTTAAGTGAACTGATTTCCCACGCCTTCTAATTGGGCAAATGTGGCCATGTTTGTACATAAAAAAGGGTTGAAACGGGACGCGAGGAGTGGTGAGCGTGTGGAGACGCGTAAAGCGTTCTCTGTGTGCTCGTCTGGTGATTTTCTCGCCTACCTGTGTAACCCGCTCCTTATCAACGCTACAATAAAATATAAGTATTGGTTTGGTTAAAACTAATCGGCTAGTTTTATTAACGTCATTCCTTTTTATGTTTTTGTATTTCTGAGTGTTTTCTCTGTGTTAAGTTATTTTTAATTCAGGCCTAAGTTTTTCCTTGTGTGTAAACCGTATAAAGTAACCTTTGTTAATGTAAACGGACAACCATCACTCACACACATAAAGGTATTTATTAAGACATATAATCTTATACACAGAGTCACACACATAGGCTGCCAAGGTAAAATTAGTTCTTTTTTAATTTGATGATAAAAAGGCAGAGAGTATATACGCGAACACACCTAATTAAGGCAATTAGTCTTATTACACGGATTTGTATTATAAGTCCATAAATAAAACAAAAAAAATATAAAATTAATAAAATAATAGAAACATGGGTATTTTCACAATTTTGCTGTCATTCTTGCGCAGGGGCCATGCTAATCTTCTCTGTATCATTCCATTTTAGTATATAAAACATGGGTATTTGCATATGATGCATGCATTAGCTTTTATTAAGATTTTTCGTTTTATGATAAAATTCCTCAACCTAAGAACGGCTGCTTTGAAAATAGACTTGTATAGAGTATTTGTATATTCAACTGACAGCCATCATGATCGAGAGAAATGAAATGCTCAGTAATATTAAGACTGTGAGCATTCCTCTCAATAGCAGGCCGACTTAGCTTTAATACAAATGGCCGCCTATGACACGAGGAACAGAAGTTCACCCCCGGATTTCATCCAGAGAAGATCTCTTCTCTGAGTGCTTCCCTGAAGACCCCTGGCTCTGCTGCTAACTACTGACTCCCCGAGGCCCTGTAGACTGTTGCACCCATCCCCTGGCCTTTATGAACTCCTGAAAAAATACTGAAAACGTGGCTCTCCCGAACGGCCAATATTGCCAGCATTTATCCCACTTTTATCAAATAACTGCTCTCCAGAGCGGCCGCCTGCACCCTCCTCCATCAAAATGGGAAGAGGAAAAGCGAAAAAGAACAACACTGCTGATTCTGAAGTTACGCCTGCCGAAGAAAGTGAACATGCAGTATCTATGTGGAACAGCAAGCCAGTCTTTGACGTAACGGGCCTAGGCTATCCCGCCGATACACCTGTGTACATCCCCCCCCCCCTTCCATCACCAAGCTACTATGGCTCCTCCGCCAACTACAATACCGCCCTCTACCAAGAATCTGAAGACCTCCAAATTACCCCTGAGACTGTTGATGAAATTGACAGGATCACCGGGTCTCAATACAACAGCTTCTCTCATCCTGACCTGCACTCCACCATTGATAGGCTTCTCCAGAATCGCCGCGCCTGCATCCTTGGGCTTTCAGAGAAACTGAAGGCCATGACTGCCGACCGCGACCAACTCCTGGAGAAACTCACTGCCCTCGAAGCCTCCTCCGCCCGCCCTCCGGTTATCTCTACCTCTACCCAAACCTGCCCAGCTCCTTCCTGCAAGGACACCTGCTCCCAGACTGACCCAGTCAAGCCCGCCACCCCTGCTCCTGCTGCTCTCCCAACGAAGAAGCCTGCCCCAATGTTGCCTGCTCCTGCTCCAACAAAAAGGAAGCAGTCTGAGGCTCCCAACCCGCCTGCAAAGAGGACCAATTTGCAAGGTCTTTCCAAGCCTGCGCCTTCCCGCGTCTCCAAGCCTGCGGCCGCCCGAGTGACCCTCCATGGAGAAAAATCGGCGGTCCACACAGTGGTCATCTCAGATGACCCGCAGGCTGACCCAAGGGAAATGCTGAAAGCAGTCCGCGCCGCCCACACTCTCCCCCAAGGCGTCTGGGCTTCCCTGCGCACCAAGGGGAAGCTGGTCCTACATTCCAGCAACCCAGACACCATCCTCGCAGTGACAACCTCCCTGACCAACAAGCTGGATGGTATGAAGGTCCGCCAGCAGAAGGAGATCCTCCCTCGCATCTGCCTCTTCAAAGTGGACGAGGAAACAACCAACTCCACAATTGAAGAGACCTTCCTGGAGACCCCTGCTGTTAGCCAACTCCCTGGGGACAAGGTGGTGCGCGTGGCGCACCGTTCTGCACCCAGACACGGTACCTGCACCGCCTTCATCGAGGTGGAACTCAAGACCTTCAGAGCCCTGGGCGTGCGCGGGAGGATGGTTGTAGATGGAGTCATCCTCAACTTCGAGGAATCCATCCGCGCCCGCGTCTGCTTCCGCTGCTGTGGCTTCGGCCACAACTCCGCACAGTGCTCCAGAGCTCCAAAGTGCTTGCACTGCGGTTAAGACGGCCGTGAAGGTCGTGCCTGTCCATCCCTTGCCAACCAGCGCACCTCCAAGTGTGCCAACTGCTGCGCCAAGGGCCTGCCTGACAAGCACGAGGCGAGAGCCTCAAGCTGCCCTATCCTGAAGTCTAGGGCCCTCAAGTTCTAGGCTTCCAGGACCTCCTGCCTCCACCTTCTCTTGCCTTCCCTACTGGACTCCGTCCCCTGCCATGAATCCTGAATCTCACTGCATAAAGGCGCTGTTTCCCCGCCATCTCCAAGCTTCCTCCTCCCCTGCGAATACTTCTCCTCTTCCAGATCTTAGGATCCCTTGCCACCAGTTCGCGTTCTGCAGCCAAGTTGGGGGCTAGAAGACCTTACACATTAGGCCAATTAGCCCGGAAGTAAAGAAATAAATCGAGGAACAGAAGCCATTTACAGCCGCTCCAGACTTAGAGTGCAGACGGTGCTTATACTGTGTCCCTGGACAGGACCCGTTAGCCGGGAAAGCTGGATTCAGGTTTTTTTTTTCGAGCTTGTTACTGCTCCACCTCTTCCTTTGTCAAATTCTGTGGAAAAAATATTAGCAGTTTTAAGATTTTCAGTTATGTGGGAAGAATGTTGATTATTTGTTAAGTGAACTGATCTCCCACGCCTTCTCAATGGATGAATGTGACCATGTTTGTACATAAAGAGGGTTCAAAGGGAATGCGATGTTATCCAGGAGATTTGTGTGGAGACGCTTAAAGCGTTCTCTGTGTCCGTGCTCCTCGCATACCTGCGTAACTCCGGTCAGCTTCTTATCAGTGCTGCAATAAAAGATAAGTACTGGTTCTGTTATAACTAATAGTGTTATATATATATATAACCCCTATATATATATATATAATATATATATGTCCCCTTCCTTTTTATTTTTGTTGTATTTTTTAGTGTACACGTTTCTGTGTGTTTAGTTACCTTTACTTTAGGCCTTAGTATTTTTTATTTTTGTGTTGTAACCCGTAGAAGCTAACTTTTGTCGAAAACTATAAGCATTCCTCAATAGTAGGCCGACTTAGCTCCAATACTAAATAGCTGCCTATGACACAAGGAACAGAAGCCATCTACAGCCGTTCCAAACTTGCAGTGCAGATTCTACTCATCCTGTGTCCATGGATCAGGTGCCCTTACAGGATACTATCAGCCAGGCAAGCTGATTTTTCGAGCTTTTTACTGCTCCATCTTTTCTTTTTCATCCGGGCTTGGGATCGCCGCATAAAGTTATGTATATTGTATGAATCTTCAATAACAGCAGAACTATATCTACTCACAAATACTCCTCTGGTAATTAAAAGACTTATTGCGCTACTGAGACTCCTATGGGTGTTATTCCCAGAAAATCGATCAAAGCGCTGGAAGACTGACTGTCCTTTAACTAGTGATCTATGTAATATCAGAATACAAGACGAAATCATCCATATAATTTTTGGTTGCTATTGCTTGGAGAAACAAAGAGGGGAACTCTTGGGTGATTTATCCTTTGTCTCAATCCGATAGTCAACAAATATAAAAAATATTGTATGAATATCGAGATTGATCGAATATATGGCGCTATAAGGCGTTCTCTTACAATTGTATGGACGACAAGGAAGACGTCAATAGGCCACGCTGTAAAATTCCCCTCTCGGATCTCATTCAGTTTCGATACTCTTCTTTTCGCCCTTTCCAGGAGTTTGTTTCCCATTGTTTCTGTAAGTCAAAAGTCCTGTTTGAATGACGAAAATACAAGGACGTGGCAAGCTGATTTTTCGAGCTTGTTACTGCTCCACCTTTTCCTTTTTTCTTCCAGGCTTGGGATCGCGGCAAAGTTATGTATATTGTATGAATATCGAGATTGATATGGCGCTATAAGGCGTTCTCTGACAATTGTATGGACGAAAAGGAAGATGTTAATAGAAAGTCCAGAGGCCACACGGTAAAATTACCTTTTCGGGTATCATTCAGTTTCGATTATTTTTCTTTTCGCCCTTTTCTGGAGTTTCTTTCCCATTGTCTCTGTAAGTCCAAAGTCCTGTTTGAATGACAAAGCTACCAGGACGTAGCAACGGTGAGAGAAAGTAAGGAGGCCCGGCCGGCGCTAGCTCTATCCATCAAGTTGGGCGGTGGCCACCATATGTGAGGTCAGGATTGTGGCCGCAGTGATTAATTCCTATAAATTGGTGAAGAGGTGCTGATTAACGCTCCACTTCCTGCTAGCCCGACCAATATTTCAGCACCCGGCAGCCCTCTGTGCCGCGCCCCCCAATTAACTCCATGTAATAGGTGCTTGGCATTATCTTTTTGTGATAAGAAGCCATCTTTTCTTAAAACTACTTAATTGGATTATTTATGCAAAATTTAAATTCTTCCTTCAGAGAAAAAGATTAGAGTGATTTTATGCATGCACATGCGCCGTGTTTGGAGTTTTTATTCCTAAATCTGCCAATTTATCAAAGAACAGAACTCGTCCAATTTTATCTTTTAGATTTATTCGCACCAGGAATTACTCGTTTGGCATCGTTGCTATCAATATTTTTTCCACGATGGAATATTTAAAATCAATCATTTAATACACGTAATTATAATTTAAAAGCGTTCCTATAAGATGGTTCTACATTTATTTCAAATCCTTATTATTTATTTTTATCGCTCTAGTGATTATTTGTACATTCCCAAGAGATCGTGGCCTTCTACAAGCATTCCATCTAAAACCAAAGCAGCAAATAGAAATAAGAACTACCTAGAACCATTCAACATTTTTTTTTTGTAATGTCAAATTATATTAACAAACATAAGCAGTGTTACGCTTCTCGGTATTTAGCGGGGAAAATGTTGTTTTCGTTTGTTAAGTGAACCAATCTCTCACGCCTTCTCATTGGACGAATGTGATCATGTTTGTATATAAGAGGGGGCTAAGGGAATGCGTGAGGCCGGCCAGTGTGATGGATTATTGTGTTGAGACACTTAAAGTGTTCTTTGCGTGATTTATCCGTGTCTGGAGATCTTCTCGCATACCTGTGTGACCCCGGTCCGATCCCTACTAACGCTACAATAAAATATACTTAGCAAATATACTATAAAACTAAGCTTAGAGAAAAGAGGTGCTGTTAGTGTCTATCAAGTCATGTTCGACTTTTGGTGATTGATTATACGGACAAATATTCGCTAATCTTATCTATTGGTTATAATCCTGCAGGGCCTGGGTCTTCGGGCATGGCCTAGACGATGACGCCCTGGCCATCCTGGCGTCTACCAAGACACACATCTATAGGTACTTCCTCGGTGTGGAACTGAGGAGTGTTCAAAAAGACCTTGTCTGGAGGAGGACTCTCTCAAAGTGGGGAAGACTTCCTTACTGAAGAAATTTGTACACATACACAACTATATATATTCCCCTACATTTTATCTACCCTTTATTTACTATTTTATTATATATTTTTTCCACCTTTGTAACAATTGATTAGAAGAATCAATATAATTGTTTAAATTGTCAATTGTCTATTGATTATAGTCAATAATAATTATTGTAAAGATAGAGGCTGCCTGGCCGGCATTCATATTTCTTGAAAATAAAGATACTTCGGCCAGTAAATCTTTTTATTACCTCGACGTTTCGACAAAAATCTTTTGTCCTCGTCAGGGGCAAACAGAAATTGAAACATTTGATGGCCATTACTCGCAGCCTATCAAAGTGACCTTCCGATAGTTTCCTTGACCCTTTCCAACCAGCTCATTGGGAGTTAATTGGGCCGAAAGTTTGTCCTTGTAGGTCACTCGGGGGGTAGAAGGAAGGAAGGAAGGCCCCCTAACCTCCTTGGACGGCCCCCCACCCAGATGCCACTTCCGGACAGCTGGGGTCACTCTCGCCTGGCCAACCAATTACTTACCTGCTGCAATCTCTCCAAATAAAGAAGTCATTGTCTCACTTCTTTTTCTCACGTCTTAACAGATGTCCAGATACCGCCTTTTTTTCTTGAGTTCCTCATCTCGCCTTCCTTTTTTATTTATTTCCTTTCAATGGGTTTCTTTTGTTGTTAAATTGAGTGTTTTGAGGTCAAATAGCCGTTATCACTCTTCGTTTGGTATCATAATACTTCTTTTTTTATTTTGAACTTCCATTCTCTTTTTTTGGACTACAGTTGGTTGGTGTGAATGTGAAAAAGTTTTTTTTTTTTTTTTGCTTATCCCTAGTACACGTGGTACAGGCCGTGATAATCATGGTGGGTAGTTAGCGACTGCTTTTACTGTAAGCGCACCACATGTCTACACATGTGAAAAGCAGTTCGACTTTGCACTTACAAAATGTGCCAGAGCCCCGTTTAGTTACTTGCACTCGTTGGTGGGATTGGACTTTTGCAAGAATCGGGGGCCATTGGAGCATTTATTTATTATTATTATTTTTTAAACAAAAAAAATTATCCAATGCGGGAATCGAACCCGGGTCGTAAACCAACGGTTTAACCAGCCTTCTACCGACCCCCGTGAAAAAGTATCTCGGTGAACATGAAATTTATGCTTTTTGTATGTGTTCCATATGTAAATACCTGTTTTTTCCTCTTTTCGCTCTCCACTTCTTCAATCCATATTTCAAATTTTTTTTCCAAATCCATATTCGTATTTTACATAGGATCATTCAAATAATAATCTGTATATATTTATCATGTGTATATAATCTTTCCCCATTTTTACCCCTTTGTATATTTCCCACTTTCATAGGTTTCTCCGTCTTGTAACCCCAAGGCGAATCCTCTGTAAGACCTGTGTGTCTTAATAAAGGCTTTTGTGTGTGTGTGTGAAATTTATGCTTTTTTTGATATATATTATGTTACCGGAATATATTGTCCTGGTGTGGAACTAATACCTACCCACATATTCTCATTCCTAGCAATGGTCGCAGCCTTGCAGAAAATTGACATGGACCTAGAGCAGCAGCTTTACACACCCAAGATAGAAGACATTGCGACTGCTGTGATAGAGATGCATGGATACCTCTGAGGCTCTTCATTGGACACGACAACAACAACAACAAGTGTCATTTAAATGTTATTCTATGGATAATCGGCAGCTTGGATTTTGAAGGAGAAAAGACAAAAAACTACAGCTGTGGATTTAATGCCAAGATAACGTTAGAAAAACCAACAATTCAAACTACCAAGAAAAAATAATAGAAAACCTACAGTTTACACAGTGTGTTGAAAAAATGATTTTTAAAAAGTCAAGTTTTTTTTCGCTGATGAGTAAAAATAGAAATTCTACGAATTTCGCACTGCCAAGAAAAATAATAGAAAATCTAGTGGTTTCTTTACCAAGTAAATAATAGAAAACCTTCAAATAAAATCTACTGGGGAGAAAATAATAGAAATAACACAATCTATATATATAAAAATGAATGTATGTGTGTCTGTTTGTTTGTTTGTCCTTTATGCCTGACCAAACCACTCATTGGATCGCCATGAAACTTTGGGAAGTTATTTAGTATAGTACTGGGAAGGTTTCTAGCAAATAAAATTTTTGAAATAACTTTTCGCCTAGAAATAATCAAGATAAATATTCTAATTTATCTGTTATAATTCAACAATCTGCTCTAAATATTATCATGATGATACGATGATTTTGTAATGTAGAAAATTAGGAAAGACAAAATTCAGGATGACACGGCAATTTATTTGAGACAAGAATAATGATACAATTCAAAGGCAAGATACTATTCCTTTAACTTCCAATTACCGAGGGAACCAATTAATATTGATTTTATTCAACTTATCGAGTATTTTTCAAGGAACCGGGAAAAAATGTTCACTTTATCGAGAGATTCGTTAAACAAACCTTTACTCGGGTAAAACCCGGGCGAAGCCGGGTACATCCATACAAGAATAATGATACAATTCCAAGGCAAGATACTATTCCTTTAACTTCCAATTACCGAGGGAACCAATTAATATTGATTTTATTCAACTTATCGAGTATTTTTCAAGGGACCGGGAAAAAATGTTCACTTTATCGAGAGATTCGTTAAACAAACCTTTACTCGGGTAAAACCCGGGCGAAGCCGGGTACATCCATACAAGAATAATGATACAATTTCAAGGCAAGATACTATTCCTTTAACTTCCAATTACCGAGGGAACCAATTAATATTGATTTTATTCAACTTATCGAGTATTTTTCAAGGGACCGGGAAAAAAATGTTCACTTTATCGAGAGATTCGTTAGACAAACTTTTACTCGGGTAAAACCCGGGCGAAGCCGGGTACGTCCGCTAGTATGGAATAAATACTAATGGAAAAAAAAGCAATATTAGAAATTTTAATAAAAATAAATATGAGATTTTGATGATAGAAAAAAATGTTAGAAATAAAAAATAAATGTTAGAAATATAAATTAAAAAAAGAAATGTTAGTACAACAACAGCAAAAAGCTTTATTAAGACCTTTTAGTCTTATACAGATTCTACAATCAGAAATGTAGGGTACATGCTGGAATAACAGTAATAGTACCAGTAATATAAGCATACAATGTTATTCTTATTTTTTTAAAAGAGAGCTAATTACATTTAATGGTAACATGAAATATATATACAGGAAAACTTAATATTAAGACAATTAAACAAATAAATAAATTGGTCTGGGCAAAAATCCGAGGAAAATAAATAATAAATGTTAAAACTATTAATAAAAATAAATATTAAAAATATTATAATGGATATAAATATTAGAAAAATCAATGACAAGAAATGCTATGTATGTTATTTGAAATAAGTGTGAGGAAGACATGATGTTCTGTGGAAAATCCAAGAAGTTTAAAATTGTTGCAGAATCTGGACATCCGGGACCTCTCTTCTTCTTTCTTATCTCCACTCAATCATATTAGGGTATCAAGCTATTAAAGTTGACAACCATCATGACTGGGTGAAGTAGAATGCGTCTGCCTTTGTCATTTAGACTGGGAGCACTACTCAGTAAGCAGGTCGACTTAGCTCCAAAAAAAATGGCCGCCTCTGACATGAGGAACAGACGCCATGTGCAGCCGCTCCTAACATGTAATACAGACTCATCCTATATCCCTGGATCAGGAGCCCTTACAGGGTACTATCAGCCGGGCAAGCTGAGCCCAGGTTTTTTACTGAGCTTGTTACTGCTCCCCCTCCTCCTTTTTCATCCGGGCTTGGAACCGGCAAAGGCGGAGTATCCGGGACCTGACTCTCAAGAATAGGCAGACAGTAGGTTTTATGCAAGCCATATAGTCACCCAGAAATATTAGAATATGGAAAACTAGAATTTTTGGTAAAATGTTTCTTTATTTTGAGGTGTTGTCTAATAGGTAAGCATCAAGGGCCATTTTATGCGAGCGGTAGTTACCCAAAAATCTTCGAATAAAGAAACTTATTCGAATTCGAACTCTTATTCAAAGCAGTAAGTTAAAAGAAGAAGTTTGAAGAGCTCCTGCTTCCTATAGTTATGTTGGAATTTGAGCCGTCCGCTCAAAATTCTAATTACCTTAGATGAGAGAAGAAAGCCCATTTTAAGAGGCGTTTAAGGAAAAATATCAACTTCGGAGAGAATAGAAGCAAGATCAACACAATTTTGAAAAATGCATTTGAATTC
The DNA here is from genome assembly GCA_030710605.1 of Cordylochernes scorpioides. Lineage (NCBI taxonomy): Eukaryota > Metazoa > Arthropoda > Arachnida > Pseudoscorpiones > Chernetidae > Cordylochernes > Cordylochernes scorpioides. Next base: position 26,374,135 of record CP092873.1, on the reverse strand, counting down.
TTTGGTCTTTGCCAAAAAGGCCGAGAAGTGATTGAATCCTTATATATATAATCAGATATACCATATAATAGGCCGACTGAAACCTTTGTAATTATGTAAATATAATATTTTGTTTTCCTTGTTCTACTCGCCTTAAGACAGGCAGAACTTTTATCGAATTATGTTTTTTTTTAATATTCCTTAAGCTCAATTAAAGCTCTTTCTTTCTAATATTTACTATTTTTATTATACTTTCAAGATTTTAACCACGACTGCATTACCATAGCATAATCTTCAAGATAATCAAAAAACAGCATAAAATCTCATTTTTAAATAACATATATATATATATATATATAATAATAAATAGTTATTTAATTTTATAGTCCATTTTTGTATTAAGATTATCTTCACTATTATGATCATTTAAATTCAAATTATAAAATTTGTAAAATGTTATTAATTTGTAGATAGAGAGAGAAAAAAAAAATCCTTTACTTCTACTACATCCTCAAGTTAATTATATATTTATAATTAATAACAATAAAAATTAACAAAGTAACGTCTATTACATCGGCTTTTACACGTCATTCAGACATACTCTAATCCTATATATAGAATAATCGAAGAGAGAATATATATAATAGTTAGAAAAAAGAGAGAAAGACAGAACCATGCACTTTTAATCAAACTAATAATAAGGAAAAAAAAAAAGTTTTATAAAGGAGGTAGATAAGATTGTTAGTATATATATATATATATTTTTTATGATTTTATATTTTATCCTTTTTTTTTTTTAAAGATTTTTAAAGGTTTTTTTATTTTATAATATGATTATAAATAGTTGTATTTAGTAATATATCTATAGTATGAATTAACATTTGTTATAAGTTTGGATATTATGTTTTGAAACCCTAATGGTAGACCAGACATACACAAAATACTTTAAATTGAAATGAATTGGAAAAAGAGATCTGCTGGAACGGGGATCATCAGATAAAAATTCCAGCGACATTTCACCCCTTCTTTATTATGTCATAGATCTCTTTTAAACCGGATTTTATGTGTTAATATTAAGTTGTTTCAGTGAAATATTTAAATGAACATATATAACAGATACAAGTGTTAACAAATTCAAACTGTAAACCTACCTCGGCCGCTGCGTCCTCCATTGTGAGTATCTATTTCTGGCTGACACATGTCGCGGGAGGGGAATGTCCCCCCACATTTCAAATTTAGACCATTTATTCAGAATTTTTTTGAACAACAAGAAAATTAAAGAAGAAAGGAAAAATAGTTAAAGGAAGAAAGCTAAATTGTATAATCTTTACAGCTAGTTATATCAAAATAACTGATTTAACACTTATTCATCTTTTAATATTCCTTTAAAAAGGCAAATTATAAGAGTTTAATAAAGCTATTAATTGTGCAAATTCACCTTTATTTAACCTCCATTTTCCTCCCCAGAAATTGGAGATTAAACAAAAATGAACTATATACTTTAACACTTTAAAAATCTTGTGAAAAAATCTTTTAATCAGTTATTTAATCAAAGTTTAATTAACTGTTAAAGGTTATAAATTTGTATTAGTTAATATTAAGAGAAATTATAGAAAGTTGATTTCATAAATGGATATTTCCATTTATTTTTTTAAAAATATTTTATAATTGATATACTGTTGAAATATTTTACTTGTTTGATACTAAATTTGTTTTTAATAAATTCCATGTTTAAATTTTTAACATCTTCTATGAAATTATCTAATATATTATTTATTCTATAAAATCTTAGAAACTGACCATAATATATACCTTTACAGCAATTTAATGATATATTAGAATTCATATTACAGTATTTTATAATATTGAAATTATAATTACTCTTTTTATTATAAACTCTAACAGCACTATTTGTAAGGTCTATATTCAAGTCTAAAAAGTTAACTTTTTTGTTTCTATAAATTTTTTCATTGTTCTTAAGTTTCAAGTATTTAGGATATATTTCAGGTATTAATTTTTTAAACAGTGGATTATTAAATATTATTATGTCATCTACATATCGGAATATTTGCCAATTAATATTATTTTGTAGAAAGTATTCTCTTTCGTACCAGAACAATATTAGATTTGCTAATAACGGACTAGAAGAAGTACCCATGGGAACGCCTTCTGATTGAATATATATTTTATTTTTAAATTCTATATAGTTAAAATTTAAAAATGTTTCCAGTAGAGTTTTTGCTGTTTTAAGATCTAATTTAAATGTTTTATATCTGTTATGAATAATTTTAATGTAGAAAGTTTTGTCATTAATGAATTCATTAAATAAAATGGTTATTTTATTATTTAGATCTCTTAAATTTATTTTAGAATATAGGTCCTCAAAGTCAAATGTGTGTACTGTTTCAATGTTTGTCCAATTGTTCATTAAATAATTAATGATTTTTTTATTTGAGTCGATAAATTTATAATTATATTTATTAGTTAATTTATTTATAATAAATTGTAGTGTTGAGGCTAATTGTATATCAATATTTTTTATGACTGAATTTATACCAGATGTGATTGTTCTGAAAGAAATAGGTTTTTTGTGTAGTTTAGGAATTATATAGAACTTTGGTATGTTTGGATTTTTGTGGTTATTATAAATTTTTAGTGAATTTTCAACATTTTTGATGTCTTTTTTGATTTTTGTGCCTGTAGTTCTAGCAAAAGTGTATTTATGATTATTATCAATTTCCTTTTTTAGTATATCGTGGTATAGATTTTTACAAATTAAAGATAAATTATTGGGACATTTATCTATAGGAGTGATAATATAGTCCTTCTGTAAATTAATTATATTTTCTTTAAAAGAAGGAATGTCTGAATTGGGTTTTGTGTATTTAAGTGTATTATTATAATAATTTATAATTTCCTTTTTAATATTATGTTTCCATTCCAGAAAAGTAAATTCTGGAATACTGTATTTTATACTAGTTTTATTTATGAAAATATCTATATCTTTTAATATAGATTTAATTGTATTATTATAATTGTGTTTAATTTGAGGTATATATTTATACCCTTTATTTAAAATTTCTTGATATTCTGGATTTAAAAAAGAAAAGTTGCTAGTTAATATATGACCTGAGAACTTATATTTATCAATATAGTTGTTGCAATTACATTTAATTTTTTTAAAATTTGCCAAATTATTAATAAATTGGTTATAATTGCAAACTAAATTACCTATATTTTTATTGTATCTCCAGATTGTTTTAAAATTTAAATTTTTTATAGGGAAAAGATTATTGATGATTTGGTTATTAAAAATATCATTAAATTTAATATGATTAAATAAATTGTTATTAAATTTAATGATAATATTAATGTTATTAGTAGTTTGTTTAATTTTTCTGTATTTAAAGATGTCGTGTGTGATATCTATTAATCTGTTAGTCAGATTATGAATTTTAATATATTCTATGAGTTTGATAAATTTATTATTATTTAGTTTAAATAATGTTTTAATAAATTTATCGACGAAGTTGTTAGTGTACATTTGTTTTGGGTCCAGTAATTCTTCAAATTCAATGTAACCTAATTTATTTGTAGTTTTACCTCTAGTTTTATTAGGTTTAGTTTTAAATTCATTTTTTTTGTATTTGCAACTGATTTCATAGGTTGAAATTTCTTCTGTTTGTGGTTTGTATGTGTAGTTTAATTCGTCGTTAAGTCCATAAGGGAATAATGTGTTGTGTTTATAAATGTAGTTGTTTTCTAATAATAGTCGTTGTTTTTTGTTTTGACATATGTCTAGTATTTCTATCTTAAAGTTGTTAAAAGTATGTAATTGATTGTGTTCTTTCATATATATATTACCAATTGATTTTTTAGCGTGGTTTCTATGTAGGTTTATTCGTATATTTAATGGATTACAAGTTTGTCCTATATATGATAGTTGACAAATTTGGCATGTTAATTTATAAATAGTATTCACTAATTTACAACTAGTTGTTTGAAAAGTGTCATGGTTCTTAAGAGAGGGACAAGTTTGACAATTTTTTCTTAGGCAATTCTTAGCGAGTTTAAATTAACATAAAAGAGGTGCTAACACTAATATGTTTGTAGTTTTTTTTAGTTTTTTTAGTTTGTTATTCTTATGAATTTTTAAATATATTTTACTTAATTGTTTTTGTGGTGATAAAATTTGTAATAAATTGAATAATTAATCTATAAATATATAGATATTACTGTTTGTTATCTGTTATATTTTTAAGAATAACTAATAAAAAAAACATCTTTAAACTAACTAAACAATGAAAAAAACAAAAGTTCTGAAATTATTTTTTCTAGAATTACTTTTATAATTTAATTTTTAATAATCAAACAATGAAAGATAATTAAAATTTGTATGAAGATTTATTTATATTAGAATATCTAATATAATTTAATTTGTATATTATGTTATATATAAAAAATATATCATAGAGCAAGCTCATATGAATTAATATAGTGTAGAAACTATATAACAAAATTATAACAGTGATTCTAATTTTAAAACTTAAGGAGCAAACTGATAATAATGATAACTTATATCAGTTAGATTTGATTAGATTAGCAAGCTAAATCTAAATTAATTATAATAATAAATAGTTATTTAATTTTATAGTCCATTTTTGTATTAAGATTATCTTCACTATTATGATCATTTAAATTCAAATTATAAAATTTGTAAAATGTTATTAATTTGTAGATAGAGAGAGAAAAAAAAATCCTTTACTTCTACTACATCCTCAAGTTAATTATATATTTATAATTAATAACAATAAAAATTAACAAAGTAACGTCTATTACATCGGCTTTTACACGTCATTCAGACATACTCTAATCCTATATATAGAATAATCGAAGAGAGAATATATATAATAGTTAGAAAAAAGAGAGAAAGACAGAACCATGCACTTTTAATCAAACTAATAATATGGAAAAAAAAAAAAAGAGTTTTATAAAGGAGGTAGATAAGATTGTTAGTATATATATATATATATTTTTTATGATTTTATATTTTATCCTTTTTTTTTTTTTAAGATTTTTAAAGGTTTTTTTATTTTATAATATGATTATAAATAGTTGTATTTAGTAATATATCTATAGTATGAATTAACATTTGTTATAAGTTTGGATATTATGTTTTGAAACCCTAATGGTAGACCAGACATACACAAAATACTTTAAATTGAAATGAATTGGAAAAAGAGATCTGCTGGAACGGGGATCATCAGATAAAAATTCCAGCGACATTTCACCCCTTCTTTATTATGTCATAGATCTCTTTTAAACCGGATTTTATGTGTTAATATTAAGTTGTTTCAGTGAAATATTTAAATGAACATATATAACAGATACAAGTGTTAACAAATTCAAACTGTAAACCTACCTCGGCCGCTGCGTCCTCCATTGTGAGTATCTATTTCTGGCTGACACATGTCGCGGGAGGGGAATGTCCCCCCACATTTCAAATTTAGACCATTTATTCAGAATTTTTTTGAACAACAAGAAAATTAAAGAAGAAAGGAAAAATAGTTAAAGGAAGAAAGCTAAATTGTATAATCTTTACAGCTAGTTATATCAAAATAACTGATTTAACACTTATTCATCTTTTAATATTCCTTTAAAAAGGCAAATTAAAAAATTAATACCTGAAATATATCCTAAATACTTGAAACTTAAGAACAATGAAAAAATTTATAGAAACAAAAAAGTTAACTTTTTAGACTTGAATATAGACCTTACAAATAGTGCTGTTAGAGTTTATAATAAAAAGAGTAATTATAATTTCAATATTATAAAATACTGTAATATGAATTCTAATATATCATTAAATTGCTGTAAAGGTATATATTATGGTCAGTTTCTAAGATTTTATAGAATAAATAATATATTAGATAATTTCATAGAAGATGTTAAAAATTTAAACATGGAATTTATTAAAAACAAATTTAGTATCAAACAAGTAAAATATTTCAACAGTATATCAATTATAAAATATTTAAAAAAAATAAATGGAAATATCCATTTATGAAATCAACTTTCTATAATTTCTCTTAATATTAACTAATACAAATTTATAACCTTTAACAGTTAATTAAACTTTGATTAAATAACTGATTAAAAGATTTTTTCACAAGATTTTTAAAGTGTTAAAGTATATAGTTCATTTTTGTTTAATCTCCAATTTCTGGGGAGGAAAATGGAGGTTAAATAAAGGTGAATTTGCACAATTAATAGCTTTATTGAACTCTTATAATTTGCCTTTTTAAAGGAATATTAAAAGATGAATAAGTGTTAAATCAGTTATTTTGATATAACTAGCTGTAAAGATTATACAATTTAGCTTTCTTCCTTTAACTATTTTTCCTTTCTTCTTTAATTTTCTTGTTGTTCAAAAAAATTCTGAATAAATGGTCTAAATTTGAAATGTGGGGGGACATTCCCCTCCCGCGACATGTGTCAGCCAGAAATAGATACTCACAATGGAGGACGCAGCGGCCGAGGTAGGTTTACAGTTTGAATTTGTTAACACTTGTATCTGTTATATATGTTCATTTAAATATTTCACTGAAACAACTTAATATTAACACATAAAATCCGGTTTAAAAGAGATCTATGACATAATAAAGAAGGGGTGAAATGTCGCTGGAATTTTTATCTGATGATCCCCGTTCCAGCAGATCTCTTTTTCCAATTCATTTCAATTTAAAGTATTTTGTGTATGTCTGGTCTACCATTAGGGTTTCAAAACATAATATCCAAACTTATAACAAATGTTAATTCATACTATAGATATATTACTAAATACAACTATTTATAATCATATTATAAAATAAAAAAACCTTTAAAAATCTTTTAAAAAAAAAGGATAAAATATAAAATCATAAAAAATATATATATATATATACTAACAATCTTATCTACCTCCTTTATAAAACTCTTTTTTTTTTTTCCTTATTATTAGTTTGATTAAAAGTGCATGGTTCTGTCTTTCTCTCTTTTTTCTAACTATTATATATATTCTCTCTTCGATTATTCTATATATAGGATTAGAGTATGTCTGAATGACGTGTAAAAGCCGATGTAATAGACGTTACTTTGTTAATTTTTATTGTTATTAATTATAAATATATAATTAACTTGAGGATGTAGTAGAAGTAAAGGATTTTTTTTTTTCTCTCTATCTACAAATTAATAACATTTTACAAATTTTATAATTTGAATTTAAATGATCATAATAGTGAAGATAATCTTAATACAAAAATGGACTATAAAATTAAATAACTATTTATTATTATAATTAATTTAGATTTAGCTTGCTAATCTAATCAAATCTAACTGATATAAGTTATCATTATTATCAGTTTGCTCCTTAAGTTTTAAAATTAGAATCACTGTTATAATTTTGTTATATAGTTTCTACACTATATTAATTCATATGAGCTTGCTCTATGATATATTTTTTATATATAACATAATATACAAATTAAATTATATTAGATATTCTAATATAAATAAATCTTCATACAAATTTTAATTATCTTTCATTGTTTGATTATTAAAAATTAAATTATAAAAGTAATTCTAGAAAAAATAATTTCAGAACTTTTGTTTTTTTCATTGTTTAGTTAGTTTAAAGATGTTTTTTTTATTAGTTATTCTTAAAAATATAACAGATAACAAACAGTAATATCTATATATTTATAGATTAATTATTCAATTTATTACAAATTTTATCACCACAAAAACAATTAAGTAAAATATATTTAAAAATTCATAAGAATAACAAACTAAAAAAACTAAAAAAAACTACAAACATATTAGTGTTAGCACCTCTTTTATGTTAATTTAAACTCGCTAAGAATTGCCTAAGAAAAAATTGTCAAACTTGTCCCTCTCTTAAGAACCATGACACTTTTCAAACAACTAGTTGTAAATTAGTGAATACTATTTATAAATTAACATGCCAAATTTGTCAACTATCATATATAGGACAAACTTGTAATCCATTAAATATACGAATAAACCTACATAGAAACCACGCTAAAAAATCAATTGGTAATATATATATGAAAGAACACAATCAATTACATACTTTTAACAACTTTAAGATAGAAATACTAGACATATGTCAAAACAAAAAACAACGACTATTATTAGAAAACAACTACATTTATAAACACAACACATTATTCCCTTATGGACTTAACGACGAATTAAACTACACATACAAACCACAAACAGAAGAAATTTCAACCTATGAAATCAGTTGCAAATACAAAAAAAATGAATTTAAAACTAAACCTAATAAAACTAGAGGTAAAACTACAAATAAATTAGGTTACATTGAATTTGAAGAATTACTGGACCCAAAACAAATGTACACTAACAACTTCGTCGATAAATTTATTAAAACATTATTTAAACTAAATAATAATAAATTTATCAAACTCATAGAATATATTAAAATTCATAATCTGACTAACAGATTAATAGATATCACACACGACATCTTTAAATACAGAAAAATTAAACAAACTACTAATAACATTAATATTATCATTAAATTTAATAACAATTTATTTAATCATATTAAATTTAATGATATTTTTAATAACCAAATCATCAATAATCTTTTCCCTATAAAAAATTTAAATTTTAAAACAATCTGGAGATACAATAAAAATATAGGTAATTTAGTTTGCAATTATAACCAATTTATTAATAATTTGGCAAATTTTAAAAAAATTAAATGTAATTGCAACAACTATATTGATAAATATAAGTTCTCAGGTCATATATTAACTAGCAACTTTTCTTCTTTAAATCCAGAATATCAAGAAATTTTAAATAAAGGGTATAAATATATACCTCAAATTAAACACAATTATAATAATACAATTAAATCTATATTAAAAGATATAGATATTTTCATAAATAAAACTAGTATAAAATACAGTATTCCAGAATTTACTTTTCTGGAATGGAAACATAATATTAAAAAGGAAATTATAAATTATTATAATAATACACTTAAATACACAAAACCCAATTCAGACATTCCTTCTTTTAAAGAAAATATAATTAATTTACAGAAGGACTATATTATCACTCCTATAGATAAATGTCCCAATAATTTATCTTTAATTTGTAAAAATCTATACCACGATATACTAAAAAAGGAAATTGATAATAATCATAAATACACTTTTGCTAGAACTACAGGCACAAAAATCAAAAAAGACATCAAAAATGTTGAAAATTCACTAAAAATTTATAATAACCACAAAAATCCAAACATACCAAAGTTCTATATAATTCCTAAACTACACAAAAAACCTATTTCTTTCAGAACAATCACATCTGGTATAAATTCAGTCATAAAAAATATTGATATACAATTAGCCTCAACACTACAATTTATTATAAATAAATTAACTAATAAATATAATTATAAATTTATCGACTCAAATAAAAAAATCATTAATTATTTAATGAACAATTGGACAAACATTGAAACAGTACACACATTTGACTTTGAGGACCTATATTCTAAAATAAATTTAAGAGATCTAAATAATAAAATAACCATTTTATTTAATGAATTCATTAATGACAAAACTTTCTACATTAAAATTATTCATAACAGATATAAAACATTTAAATTAGATCTTAAAACAGCAAAAACTCTACTGGAAACATTTTTAAATTTTAACTATATAGAATTTAAAAATAAAATATATATTCAATCAGAAGGCGTTCCCATGGGTACTTCTTCTAGTCCGTTATTAGCAAATCTAATATTGTTCTGGTACGAAAGAGAATACTTTCTACAAAATAATATTAATTGGCAAATATTCCGATATGTAGATGACATAATAATATTTAATAATCCACTGTTTAAAAAATTAATACCTGAAATATATCCTAAATACTTGAAACTAAAGAACAATGAAAAAATTTATAGAAACAAAAAAGTTAACTTTTTAGACTTGAATATAGACCTTACAAATAGTGCTGTTAGAGTTTATAATAAAAAGAGTAATTATAATTTCAATATTATAAAATACTGTAATATGAATTCTAATATATCATTAAATTGCTGTAAAGGTATATATTATGGTCAGTTTCTAAGATTTTATAGAATAAATAATATATTAGATAATTTCATAGAAGATGTTAAAAATTTAAACATGGAATTTATTAAAAACAAATTTAGTATCAAACAAGTAAAATATTTCAACAGTATATCAATTATAAAATATTTAAAAAAAAATAAATGGAAATATCCATTTATGAAATCAACTTTCTATAATTTCTCTTAATATTAACTAATACAAATTTATAACCTTTAACAGTTAATTAAACTTTGATTAAATAACTGATTAAAAGATTTTTTCACAAGATTTTTAAAGTGTTAAAGTATATAGTTCATTTTTGTTTAATCTCCAATTTCTGGGGAGGAAAATGGAGGTTAAATAAAGGTGAATTTGCACAATTAATAGCTTTATTAAACTCTTATAATTTGCCTTTTTAAAGGAATATTAAAAGATGAATAAGTGTTAAATCAGTTATTTTGATATAACTAGCTGTAAAGATTATACAATTTAGCTTTCTTCCTTTAACTATTTTCCCTTTCTTCTTTAATTTTCTTGTTGTTCAAAAAAATTCTGAATAAATGGTCTAAATTTGAAATGTGGGGGGACATTCCCCTCCCGCGACATGTGTCAGCCAGAAATAGATACTCACAATGGAGGACGCAGCGGCCGAGGTAGGTTTACAGTTTGAATTTGTTAACACTTGTATCTGTTATATATGTTCATTTAAATATTTCACTGAAACAACTTAATATTAACACATAAAATCCGGTTTAAAAGAGATCTATGACATAATAAAGAAGGGGTGAAATGTCGCTGGAATTTTTATCTGATGATCCCCGTTCCAGCAGATCTCTTTTTCCAATTCATTTCAATTTAAAGTATTTTGTGTATGTCTGGTCTACCATTAGGGTTTCAAAACATAATATCCAAACTTATAACAAATGTTAATTCATACTATAGATATATTACTAAATACAACTATTTATAATCATATTATAAAATAAAAAAACCTTTAAAAATCTTTAAAAAAAAAAAAAGGATAAAATATAAAATCATAAAAAATATATATATATATATACTAACAATCTTATCTACCTCCTTTATAAAACTCTTTTTTTTTTTTTTTTCCTTATTATTAGTTTGATTAAAAGTGCATGGTTCTGTCTTTCTCTCTTTTTTCTAACTATTATATATATTCTCTCTTCGATTATTCTATATATAGGATTAGAGTATGTCTGAATGACGTGTAAAAGCCGATGTAATAGACGTTACTTTGTTAATTTTTATTGTTATTAATTATAAATATATAATTAACTTGAGGATGTAGTAGAAGTAAAGGATTTTTTTTTTCTCTCTCTATCTACAAATTAATAACATTTTACAAATTTTATAATTTGAATTTAAATGATCATAATAGTGAAGATAATCTTAATACAAAAATGGACTATAAAATTAAATAACTATTTATTATTATAATTAATTTAGATTTAGCTTGCTAATCTAATCAAATCTAACTGATATAAGTTATCATTATTATCAGTTTGCTCCTTAAGTTTTAAAATTAGAATCACTGTTATAATTTTGTTATATAGTTTCTACACTATATATATATATATATATATATATATATATCTTGGAACATAGATTCCACCTTGGAGAAAATTATTCCACAAGTAAAACCGCGAACAAAACTGTCTCATCGAATAGAAAAGACAATATCTGGCATTACCTATTAAAGGCCAATCTATTTCTTTTAAATGGATAGCTTCGTTACTGGTTATTTTCATTGCTTTGGCATAGAGAGGTTAGAGCTAGTAGGTCTGACTACTTCAATATCTGTAGTCAGTCACAATCCATAAGGCGCTTCCCTGATCTATCCAGTGTCTTTTGGTGAAGTTGGTATTTTTTACAAAGAGTTTTTACGGTTCAAATATCAGAGGGACAAGCTCGAATTGAGAGCCATTCCTGATGAAGATAATGCTATCATTCGCACGGGTGATCACGCAGCTGTGTTCGAAGATCCTTTTAAAATGCTCCAACAGGAATCCGAAGCTGTCATTTTATTTAATCTTGCTGAAATGTGAAATACTTTAGTTATCACTGGCCCTAATACTCTGTATAGGATGATAACTTAGTGAAGCAAGAAGTTGATTATTCTTTGAGTGTGAAAGCTTGTAAAAAATAGGAACTTACCCTCTATTATTAATTTGTTTATTTTTCTTGTCGTCTGTTTTTGCACAAGTTGAATCTGGTTAGAACGATGTATGAAAATTAGATGATTCTTTTGTTGCCTTAAATACGAGGTAATTAACTCGTTAACACTTAAACGTAATAGCCGTGTGAGAGAAAAATTACCAAGTGCATATTGCAACGTGCCAGTTAACAGATAATTTCTAGTTATTCAAAACCCATGGCAAATGATAAATAAATAAAAATTGATGATATTGCGACCTTGTTATTATTTGGCAAAAATTTATATTAATTAACCAGTTTTGGTCATAATCGGGTTTTTGAGAGATATATTGCAATTTTTGTCGATTTTTCTTTCAAAAAATCAAATGGTATACTTAAAAAAAAGTGTCCAAGAATGATTATATAACATCAATTTCAAAGGTAATCTTTATTTATATCATAATAGCTCTTGATATTCTGAGATTTCATCGTAATTACTTTAAAAAATATGAAAAATATATAATAAACGATAATTTAAATTATGTAAATTAATATCATTGTAGAATAATAACGTAATAAATTTATTTTTGAATTGTTAGGGGAAATTTTTAGCTAATACACAAATAAAATCAATATCCGAAGGAACGCAGAAACTCTGTTGGCACAGAGAGTGTACTGCTAGGTAACAAGGTGCACTGACCTTGTGTGTGGCAGCCCGTGTCTGGGAGACGCCATTGTTGGCCTACAATGGTGGAGTACAACGTCTCTCCAAGAGTAATCAAAGGCTGTTGTGCCAACGTCTTCAAGCTCCACTACTTCCATACCACATGTTGGGTATTCCAACTTTCACAACAACAAGCATACAAACAATTTATAGCGTTGTCTTTTCAAACTAACCAACTTCCTACTGTGACCTATTAATCGCTTAGAATAAAGGATCCTGTTAAGATAATTTTTCAAAGAAACTTATGGCAGATCTTCACTAGAAACTTCTTAGATGCCTCAAAGGATGCCATTCGATGATCAGACTCTCAGGAAAATAAGTTAAATGATTCATTGATATTTTAATGATCACATGATTCCTAGCACCGATATGAATAAATTACTAGTTACTACAACTGAAGCCATAAAAAAAGATCTTCAACTATCGTAACTGCAAGGGAAAAATATTGTGAGTGTCCATCAATGGTGGACACTCAGTTTGCTCTACATACTGAATAGATTTAATATTACAAGCACAATTGTATATTGGGCTGTTCTGTTTGTAAAGCCAGCAATTTGGAAGAGCTCTCGGTAAAGGCTTTAGAGGCGGGAAACTATGGACATGAGTTTTGAGGACATTAAAATTATATCCATATACAGGCTTCAAGCAAATCTATACAATATAATACGAGCTATTCCCAATAAACCTGAGTTCATAGATGGGGACCAGACTGCTATTTTCTCTACCTTTGTTTGATGGACTGGGGTGATATTGCCACGATCCATGCAGATTCTTGTTTTTATGAGAAATATATACTTAGGGGGATGAGTCAAGTGGATATTTTTATATATTTAAAAATACGAAATTTGAAATTCTATAAGAAACAAAAATAAAATATTAAAATATATATACAGTTAAACCTGTCTATAGTGCCCCCTCTTGGGACTCACTAAAATAGGGTGTTATAGAGAGGGGGTGCTATAGACAGGTCACTTTTAATGTAAATCGCATCGTACTACGTATCTAAAATCGGGCGCTATTTAGAGGGGGCGTTATAGACAGGTTTAACTGTATATTTTGTGATTTAGCCCTTTTCATACAAAATTGAATTCCAACTTGCTACTGTGTTCTATAAGCTTAGAGGCGAATGCTACTCCAAACTCCATCTCACCGAGGTTTCTTAGAGCCATTACGAGTTAGGAGCGATCAAGGTAGGAAGTTCAATTGACCCATATATAGACGGAATTTAAAAAAACATTCAATTTGCAACATGTCGTCTGATCTACGCAATTTTTTACGTTGATTGACAAAGAAGATCCACCGATAGCTTGTAACTTAGAGAGGAAAAAAAAACTTAGCATGTATATCGGGATTTAGACAATAACTCTGAAAGATATTTGATACACAGTGACCTTTATTGAAGACACACAAGATAACCAAGTGTAAACAAATTGCCTGTTTCCTTAAAAAAAAAAAAAAAAAACTCAAAGACTTTCCACTTCCTTAAGTTTTTGTCTATGAGTGTATATATTATTGTGTTGTGATTATTGAATTGAAATACGCTATATAGTTGTCCAAATAAATTCCCAAATATTATAAAAGATGGAAACAGACACGGCCGAAACTTGTAGAATTGAGTTGAAAAGAAAGTTTCTTTAACGCATGCATTTTTTTCTTCAGGAAGTATGTACAGTGGAGCATTCTGTGGAAATATAGCTTGACATCTCTTGACAAAGGATGAGGCAAACTTCGTAAATATTTTTAGGTTTTGAAAATAGAGCTCTCTGCTAAGATTTTGATCTTAATCAAAATAAAAACTATTAGAAGTGTTCTATTTATTTACTCATTATATAATCTATATAGACACTAAGTCTTATTTCGGCAGCTTCGAGTGGAAAAATGTCCACTTTGAATTGCATGCGGCAATTTGTTCGTCATTAGAAGTTTGAAGCTCGTCATTACGCAGCCACTTTTGGTGACGCTATAAAAGTGTCAAGAACATAGTTCTATTATATGGTCATGTTGACATCCTCTACATTGACGAATTCCATACTTAATTTGATTGAAAATAGTCGCGAATGAATTGCAGAGCATGTTTTCTCACGGAGTTCGTGGTTGAACACATCATTACACAGCCCGTTCTCTAGAATAAGTCATAAACTTATATATATAATTTCGTCTTATGGTATAGCATGTACATTGACGAATTCCATATGAAATTTGATTGAAAATAGTCGCGAATGTATTTCAGAGCATGTTTTCTCACGGGGTTCGTGGTTGAACACATCATTACACAGCCCGTTCTCTAGAATAAGTCATAAACTTATATAGATCATTTCGTCCTATGGTATAGCATGTACATTGACGAATTCCATATGAAATTTGATTAGAAATAGTCGCGAATGTATTGTAGAGCATATTTTCTCACGGAGTTCGTGGTTGAACACATCATTACACAGCCCGTTCTCTAGAATAAGTCATAAACTTATATATATAATTTCGTCTTATGGTATAGCATGTACATTGACGAATTCCATATGAAATTTGATTGAAAATAGTCGCGAATGTATTTCAGAGCATCCCCACACTGATAAAACGGTGTTTACCTTACAACCCTGAACACGCGGATTTTCCTGGGAAATCTCTTAAAGATTTCTTAAAAAATACATGGCCCACCTGTGCTGTGTGAGAGCTTAAATTGTCTTGTTCCATATGTAAATACCTGTTTTCTTTCCTCTTTTCGCTCTCCACTTCTCCCATCCATATTTCCAAAATTTTTTTTTTCTTTTTTTGATTTTTTTAATTCTTCTTATTTTTTTATTCTTTCTTATAATCTGTATATATTTACCAAATGTATATAATCTTTCTCCATTTTTTATTTCCCACTTTCATAGGTTTCTCCGTTTTGTAACCCCAAGGAGAATCCTCTGTAAGACCTGTGTGTCTTAATAAAGGCTTTTGTGTGTGTGTGTGTGTATTTCAGAGCATGTTTTCTCACGGGGTTCGTGGTTGAACACATCATTACACAGCCCGTTCTCTAGAATAAGTCATAAACTTATATAGATCATTTCGTCCTATGGTATAGCATGTACATTGACGAATTCCATATGAAATTTGATTAGAAATAGTCGCGAATGTATTGTAGAGCATGTTTTAGCACAGGACTCGATGTTTAACCCGTTATTGGTATCGCTAGAATAAGTCATTGGAGGCAAAGTCTGACTGTCATGTGGTGTCTCCTGGATAGCCTATCAACGACAGCAGCTCTTTTTACCTATCGTGGAGACTTATGGATTTAGACTACATGACCTTGTATAATTAGACAATGGAATAATAATAATAAAAAATAATAAGTCATAAACATATATAGATTAAATATTCCTATGGTATAATGCGCACATTGACGAATTCCATATAAAATTTGATTGGAAATGTCGCCAATGTCATCATGACACAACATCTCGACTGTCACCGCTCTGATTGCCTGAGGATGATGATACATGGGAGGATGGGGGGGAAGATATTTCATTGACAATCTCGTCGTCCCTTTTATGTCAATTTATTCATTGCCCCTTCCCCGAGGTCATTATTGCCTTCTCCCTTTGGTAAACTCTCCCCTCGTCTTCCCCATTTTCCTGTACGTCATCGATCAACTGACGGTGGTCTTGCCTGTGGCTCCTGGAAGTCAATGTTGGCAGATGAGCGTTTACAGACGGATTGATCAAATCCAAAAATTTCAAAGATGGCTCAATCAAATCTGAGATTTTACATAAGAGAACCCAAAGTATCAATTGATATACGAGGTGTGTTCAAAAAGTATCGCGAATTTTGAATTTTCGCGGGTTACGTATATTCGAATTTCGATCTTTTTGTGGCTTTATGTTGGTACTCATGTCTCTCACTTATGCCGACAAGCTCGGCCATTTTGAATGTTCACTTAATTGTTGACAGCTGCTTTGCTTGCAGGTGTTTTGGATCGTCTTCGATTTTTACCTATTAAAAAAAATGGATCAAAGAACCTGTATCAAATTTTGTGTGAAAAACGAAATTAAGTGAGCGGATGCATTCCGAATGTTGACTGTGGCATACGGAGAAGCTACCTTGGACCGAAGCAACGTTTATCGGTGGTACCTAATGTTCTCAGAAGGCCGAGAAGATGTGAACGACGAAGAGCGTGCCGGACGCCCGAGCACTTCAACAACAGACGAAAAAATTAATGAAGTGGAGAAAATGATATTGGCCAATCGTCGAATCACCGTTAGAGAAGTTGCTGAGGACCTAAACATATCGATTGGCTCGTGCCATTCGATTTTTATCAATGATTTGGGCATGAGACGGGTCGCCGCGAAATTCGTACCAAAATTGCTCAATTGCGACCAAAAACAGCATCGCATGAACATTGCTAATGAGATGTTGGACTCTGTCCGCGACGACCCAAATTTGCTCCAGAGGGTCATAACTGGTGACGAAGCGTGGGTTTATGGTTATGACGTAGAAACCAAAGCTCAATCATCTCAATGGAAGCTGCCGCACGAACCAAGACCGAAATAAGCGCGCCAAGTTCGGTCGAATGTGAAGGTTTTGCTGACAGTTTTCTCCGATTGCAGGGGCGTGGTGCATCATGAGTTCTTGCCACAGGGTAGAACGGTCAATAAGGAATATTACCTGCAAGTTATGCGCAATTTGCGCGAAGCAATCCGCTAGAAACGCCCGGATTTGTGGAAGAACAAAAATTGGCTTTTGCACCACGATAACGCCCCTGCTCACACATCGTTGCTTGTGCGCGACCTTTTGGCCAAAAACAACACACTAATGATGCCGCAGCCACCGTATTCCCCAGATCTGGCCCCCTGTGACTTTTTCTTGTTCCCTAAACTGAAGAGGCCCATGAAAGGACGACGTTACGCTACGCTTGACGAGATAAAGACGGCATCGAAGGAGGAGCTGAAAAAGATTTTAAAAAATGATTTTTTGAAGTGCTTCGAAGATTGGAAAAACCGTTGGCACAATTGTATAATATCTCATGGGGATTACTTTGAAGGCGACAAAATAGGTATTCATGAATAAATAAATAATTTTTGAAAAAACACAAAAGTCGCGATACCTTTTGAACACACCACATATATATTATCAACATAAAGAGAGTGCCATGTGTATTGTTTGATAATGTTGTTACCTAAACTGGATTTTGTATTTATCGTCTTGTGTGCTTTAAGCGGAAGAGTTGTACTAGAGGCAAAAACATTTGCAAAAAATTTCTATAATTACAGAAGCATCTTTCAATATAATGTTGTTAAACACCATCACCAAGACTAAACCTTCAAGTGCAGAATTATAAGCAGAATGAATATACAAGAGTTATAGCGATCTGGTAATAAAAATATTTACTGGCCGAAGTATCTTTATTTTCAAGAAAGAGTTATAGCGATCTGGTGGATTATATATTGACGAATGGTTGGGAAGATTCATCATTGATTATCCAAACCATCCCAATTCTTTTCCTTCAGTTTACTGATTGTAGAAATTTATCCTTTTTGGTTAAAAAAATATCGAGATTATATTTCCCAAAATTTAATTCGGTCTAATGTGAGAAAGTTATCTTGTTTTGGATTCTAAATCTACTTTCAGAAAAATCTTGTTAATCTCGTATCAATATCATGTTCCCTTGACGAGGATTTTAAAAAAATTCTAGAATACAAGTCTTACAGTGTCACCATGACAATGCAAGATCGCACACCTCAGCCCAAACATTCGACTTTTTAGCCAACTCTGGTGTCCAATTAGTCACTCATCCACCATATTCACCAGACCTAGCACCTTGTGACTTTTTTATTTCCAAAAGTTAAGTTATTGTTAAAAGGAATAAAATTTGACTCTCTCTCTCTCTCTCTCTCTCTCTAATGATGAAACACTGAAAGCCTTTATCAATGCCGTAAATTCCATCCCCCAAGATGACTGGTGTAAGTGCTTCGATAATTGGTTTTCACGGATGAAATCTTGCATAGGTGCTAAAAAGTGCATGAAGATTTTAATAGTATAATTTATTTTTTGATATTTTAATTATTTAATATTGATTGCAAAAAATTTGGAGTGAGCCTTGTATATTCCGAAATTGGCACAATATTTTAGTTCAACTATGGTCTAAATTTGATACACATCTTACACACACATTGGAAGACAAACTTTCCATTGTTGTTGTTGTCGTGTCCAATGAAGAGCCTCAGATGTCTCCATGTATCTCTATCACAGCGGTTATTCTCTATCTTGGCTGGGTGTATACTGTATTGTTGTTGTTGTCGTGTCCAATGAAGAGCTTCAGATATCTCAATGCATCTCTATCACAGCAGTCGTTCTCTATCTTGGGTGTGTATACTGTATTGTTGTTGTTGTCGTGTCCAATGAAGAGCTTCAGATATCTCAATGCATCTCTATCACAGCAGTTATTCTCTATCTTGGCTGGGTGTATACTGTATTGTTGTTGTCGTGTCCAATGAAGAGCTTCAGATATATCAATGCATCTCTATCACAGCAGCAGTAATGTCCACTCTCTTCATTGGAAAATGGGGCACGTTGCCACGTTAGTCACCTTGGAAACGAACCAGAATTTGTTCAAATATTCCAAGGGTCCAGGGGGGATCGCAGGGAGGTGTGGTCGGACTTCTCCCCCCAAAAAACTTTTCATTCTAACACCAATATAACGAAATATTATTCTTTTATTCAAACCTCTAAAGTTTTTGATACATACACAAACAAAAACCTTTATTAAGACATAGAATCTTATATATGAAGTCTGCAAATGAAAATAATTTTTAAAAAGTAAAATATAATCACATTTAATGTTCATAATTAAATTTATATACAGGAAAACTTAATTAACACAATAAAGCTCATAAAAAAGTATGTTATATATCTATATCAATTTGTAAATACTAGAGATAATTGTCACAGATTTAACCATTTTTGTAAATATATTGTCGCAAAGTATGTATTATTTTATTAACAGAGTATCATTTTTGTTGTTTAAACTTTGCTACTCTGTGAACTTCCCTCTTATCTTTTGTTTATCATTCTTAGTTTTTTATTGACTGAAATGAAGTGCAGTCTCATCCTGAAGTTTTTGTCTTTCCTAATTTTCTACGTAGCAATATTTATGACTATCTTTCTGGCCTGAAAGAATCAGGTTTCCAATCTTTCTTTCTGTTTCTCTTTTTATTAATTTTTGTATAATATATATTTAACTGTTTCTGTTTTAAAATGTAAATCGATGCAATTATTCCTAGCCGGGATATCGCGTTTTGTGTGTTGAAATAAATAAATAGATTTCATCAGGTTAAATCCGAACAAAAAATGCTTTTATACATGGATTTATAAAGTTTAATACTGATATACAGTGTGTAGATTGAAGGATTAAAAAAAAAAGGAATGTTTTTTTTACTTCGTCTGTTTGCATCAGATTTGAGATTCTGGAACGGCAGGTTTAGAGGAAAACTTGATATTGTAATGAGAGATGTGAAAGAGAAAGTGGAACTGTGAACAATGTAATTACACCCATGGGCCAACACCTATCCGTCAAGACACGCACCTTTGTTGTTGCATTTTATTTAAATTTGAATTGTTGTGGAAGAATTTCAATTAGTTTTGATGAATGGTGCTGAGAGCGACTTTTCTCACGTCCTTGCAAGAACATTGCCTACATCTGGAGGAGGTGGTTTGGTAGTGCAATCTCTTCGTTCCTTGAAAAAAAAATGGATTTTTCCTTTTTTTCTGCGTGAATATCTTCAATTAGTATAAAAGATCATATCCTGATCGTGAAACTGAACGTTGCTGATGTCATATTGCCATTTATCATGGAAAAAAATAATAATTGAATGTTTTTCTCTCCAAAATATTATAACATACAATTATACAACAAGTATACAACATACTTGTATATCTTGTTGAAAATTTTTTTTTCAATATAAAATTTAAGAAGTAATCATATTTTCATTGAACAGTTTGGCCACACCAATCTGTTTTATTCAAAACTTCGCCACTCGTACATCATGTGGATGTTTACAGGGTTAGAATCCCCGAGGAAGATAAGCGAACAGCCTCATCGAAATATTGGAAGTTATAATAAATATTTTGATCCAAAATAAACGTTAATCATTCAAAATACGTGTATATGTTATGTAATTAAAGTAAGTAAGAAGGACGTAACCAATTTAACTTTACATATTATTTATTATTAATAGTAATTATACAGAACAAATCTTGGTATATGTTTAACGTGAACGGAAATATCTTTATTTACGGGGCTGCTAACCAAAATAAAATGATTTTTGAGCCCGTTTAACGTGAAAAACAACAGAAACAATAAATATCATATACATACAAGTTCCTTTTCAAACACGAGCTCATCTATAGCCATTGTTACTCTGTGTAATTTTCCAACAGTATATATATCTTTCAACCTTTTTAAATAAATATCGCCCAATTTCACTTTTTCCCACAAATCTACACAGGACGTAAAGATAATCTTCCATATACAAATGTTTTAGAAGGATTACTAGCTCTTTATCCATTTGTTTTTCAAGAAAAACGTTTGCATACTAGTATAGATTATATTTACGACTTATGTATATTTTGAGAAGGAACAGTTTGGAAAACATAAAAAAAGTAATAATAAAAGAATTGGATTTCAAATAACTTATAAACAGTCGGTGAACGAGTGCGTAACAACCTCGATTCCCGACAGTCATGAACCGGGATAGAATCCCGCGTTAACATTTTGTTTAATATGTGATTAACCATCATATATTATTCATTGTTGTAATTATCATAAACTGGGTTGCTATTTTTGAGCGGTACCTAATAAAGTGATTTTGGGAACCAAATAACTTGCAATTGTTTGATTTTACAAGACTTAAAGGGGTCGGTGGAAGGGTGGTCCAAACCGTTGATTTTCGACCACTACGATCCAGGATCGAATACCACATTGGGTACTTTTTTCTAATATAAAAAAAATGCTCCAATGGCCCCGATTCTTGCAAAAGTCCAACTCCACCAGCGAGTGCAAGTAATCAAGCAGGGCTATGGCACGCTTGTAAGTACAAAAGTCGAACTGCTTTTCACATATGTAGACATGTGGTGCACTAACAGTAAAAAGCAGTCGTCAACTACCCACCGTGATTATCTTGGCTTGTACCACGTATGTACTAGATAAAAAATATAATAGGGATAATAATTAAATAATAATACTCAGTATTAAGAAAACATTATCTAACAATTATTAATTCAATTCCATAAGCATCTTCTCAACCTAAAAACCAAAGACTACTCCATACTGAATGGACATTGATAAAAGGCTACACAGGTATCTACAGGGTCATATCTTATTAAGGTAGCAATGTATAATCAATCTTGTAAAAACAACATTGCTACAAATAACTCTTTAGCTTCCAGGAAAGCTTTTTAGACCTAAAGGCCTAAGGGTAACAAACAAAAGTGGAGCCATGTTTTGTCCTGTTCTAACAACGAATTAATTATGTAATCACTCCTCTTAATTGGAACATTAATTATCCAGTAAGTCTTGTTTTTTATTTTCTCCAAGTTCCTCCATATGTTTATTTAGAAGGCTGAATACTTGTCAGATCAATGCTCTTACCTCAATCAGAAATACACATGTAAGAATATACACAACCTCTATATGAAAACATTAGAAGAAAACAAATACAGTTACCATTTTCGCGCACTTTTCTCTCAAAGCTGCTCCGAATATTGGAAGAAAGAGAATTTGAAACTATTATAGACGCGTATATGATTCTTTTAAAAATTAAACAATTTTCTCTACTGCCCTACTAAAAGTAATGTTTGGTTATAATTTTTCAAGGCTGGTTGATGTTTTTGATTAGAAGAACGAAAAGCGGACGTAAACTATGGGACCTCGAATCTCGTGAATTTTATCTCCACATAACTTACATTTGTCTCTTTCTTCCAATATTCTAATCAGATTTCATGGAAAAGTGCGCGAAAATAATATTGAACTGTATTTATTTTCTTCTAATAATGTTTCATAGAGGTTGTGTGAATTTTTACATATCTGCTTCATAATCATATTAAGCAATTTTCTACAGTCCTTACTGCAATTAAAAATTAATGGGAGGGCCTGGTTCACCACTAATGAGTCAGGCCCTCCTATTAATTTTTCATTGCAGTAAGGGCAATATAATATGATTATAAAGCAGATATGTAAAAATTCACACAACCTATATGAAAACATTATTAGAAGAAAGCAAATAGAGTTTAATATCATTTTCGAATACTTTTCCCTTAAAGCTGCTTAAAATATTAGAAGAAAGAGACTTAAATGTGAGTTATGTGGAGATTAAATTCAAGAGATTGGAGGTCTCATAGTTTACGTCCGCTTTTCCTTCTTCTAATTAAAAAATACCAATCAGCCTTGAAAATTATAACCAAAAAATACTTTTCGTAGAACATGCCATCAGACAAAATGATTATTCCCAACTCCCAAAACCGCAATATTCCACGAAAACATTAATTATAAGCATGCCAGACTCTTCTTGGAGAACTAGAGTTCGGCAGAGGACAAAACAGCCTAAATAGAAAAATAGACATGCCGGAAATATATGCATCATTCATTCAAACCTAATCTCTATAGTTTAAGAAAATCAACACAATTTTCCATCACACAATAGAAAACAGTCAAAACATTAATAAAATTCAAAATTGAGATCTTTATATAAAATCTTGTTAGGGAATAGTTGATATATGATAAAAATAAACAAAACTGCTTCCGAAGAAGGTTCTTGTTTTATTGTATATGCATCTAAAGCGTTTGGGTATCATAAACTCTTCTACAGAAGTATATGATGAAATGTAAACCTTGATCTTTTAAACTAATACAGTAGAACCCCCCTTTAGTGGACACCTCGCTAGCTGACATCTCTCCACAAAGGACAGTTTTCATTTGCAAAATTACCATTTTTACAATTTTGTAGCTCGCTGGTAAGAGGACACCTCTCCCTAAAGGACACTTTGGCTCTGTAATTAGGTGTTATCCTTTACAGGGAGGTTCTTCTGTATATTATTATCTAGTATCTAATATTCATTTTTTCAGATACTCCTGAAGTAGGGTTTGTGCAGAAAGTTTGAGATAAATATACAATAAAATAAGAAACTCACTTTCAAAAGCCCTTTTGTCATTATATCATATATACTGTAGATGATATTACTCTTTAACGACTAGATAGTATAAATATATATGTTAATAGGTTATATGTAAATACACAGCAGTTTTCTTGCCATTTTAGAAGATTTCAAAAAAGACGAAAGTTCTGATCGTTGAAATATCTCAAGCCATAAACCCCGTTTGTTTTTAGATCTAAGATGTGCCTTTATTTATTTATAGTTTTTAATTTTATGGATTGCGCGATATTTTTAGAACGTTTTAATCTGTAAGAGCTAGCTAGCTAGAGTCCAATCTAGGCGCGAGCGTGCCATTCCAAACTCCCCGGTGCAAATTGCCAACTCCGAGAGGAATTCCACGCTCAACATTCCGAGATTGGATGACGCACCGCCCGGGAATTTAATAGCAGCCGAAAGGGCGGAAATGATGGATGGTCGTCTGCTTAATTCGTGCATTTCATTAGCAGCTCTTGATGACAGATCCCCCGCCGCCCAACTCCCTCTGTTGGCTGTTCTTGTTGACTCTCATAGAGTAATGTTCATTGAAGTTACATTAGAATAATCCTTTGGAAAATATAAACATTTTTATTAAAATCTCTTTCAATCCTATGTCGCGATATAAAGTTGCATAGAAGAAAAATCTTTTCGTGAATTTGAAATAGTACAAATACCTTTTAAATAAGCTTCATTAAAAAAGTCTACAATGAAAAAATGTAGAAATATTATTTTTTGAATAGTTCAAAAAAATGAAAAATGTATCTGAAACCTGTGCGAGGAAGCCAGCGGAAAAGGAAAATGTGCTGATATGTGAATATTTAAATGCTAACTTCTATTTCCAACCATTATTGTATATTGTAGATAAATTGTTGCCTTTGTAGGGATAAACACTAAATATTGTTTCATATTACTCAGGTGTGAATCCTTATAATTGAGGAGGGATGTGCAGACAATTGAGAGGAAGACAACCAGCAAGTTTGGACATCTTGTCCGACACTCGGAGTGGATAAAGGTATTGGTGGAGGGATGTGGAGACAATTGAGAGGAGGAGAACCAGCAAGTTTGGACATCTTGTCCGACACTCGGAGTGGATAAAGGTATTGGTGGAGGGATGTGGAGACAATTGAGAGGAAGACAACCAGCAAGTTTGGACATCTTGTCCGACACTCGGAGTGGATAAAGGTATTGGTGGAGGGATGTGGAGACAATTGAGAGGAGGAGAACCAGCAAGTTTGGACATCTTGTCCGACACTCGGAGTGGATAAAGGTATTGGTGGAGGGATGTGGAGACAATTGAGAGAAAGACAACGAGCAAGTTTGGACATCTTGTCCGACACTCGGAGTGGATAAAGGTATTGGTGGAGGGATGTGGAGACAATTGAGAGAAAGACAACGAGCAAGTTTGGACATCTTGTCCGACACTCGGAGTGGATAAAGATATTGGTGGAGGGATGTGGAGACAATTGAGAGGAAGACAACCAGCAAGTTTGGACATCTTGTCCGACACTCGGAGTGGATAAAGGTATTGTTGGAGGGATGTGGAGACAATTGAGAGGAAGACAACCAGCAAGTTTGGACATCTTGTCCGACACTCGGAGTGGATAAAGGTATTGGTGGAGGGATGTGGAGACAATTGAGAGGAAGACAACGAGCAAGTTTGGACATCTTGTCCGACACTCGGAGTGGATAAAGGTATTGGTGGAGGGATGTGGAGACAATTGAGAGGAAGACAACCAGCAAGTTTGGACATCTTGTCCGACACTCGGAGTGGATAAAGGTATTGGTGGAGGGATGTGGAGACAATTGAGAGGAAGACAACCAGCAAGTTTGGACATCTTGTCCGACACTCGGAGTGGATAAAGGTATTGGTGGAGGGATGTGGAGACAATTGAGAGGAAGACAACGAGCAAGTTTGGACATCTTGTCCGACACTCGGAGTGGATAAAGGTATTGGTGGAGGGATGTGGAGACAATTGAGAGGAAGACAACGAGCAAGTTTGGACATCTAGTCCGACACTCGGAGTGGATAAAGGTATTGGTGGAGGGATGTGGAGACAATTGAGAGGAAGACAACCAGCAAGTTTGGACATCTAGTCCGACACTCGGAGTGGATAAAGATATTGGTGGAGGGATGTGGAAACAATTGAGAGGAAGACAACCAGAAAGTTTGGACATCTTGTCCGACACTCGGAGTGGATAAAGGTATTGGTGGAGGGATGTGGAGACAATTGAGAGAAAGACAATCAGCAAGTTTGGACATCTAGTCCGACACTCGGAGTGGATAAAGGTATTGGTGGAGGGATGTGGAGACAATTGAGAGGAAGACAACCAGAAAGTTTGGACATCTTGTCCGACACTCGGAGTGGATAAAGGTATTGGTGGAGGGATGTGGAGACAATTGAGAGAAAGACACACACACACACACACAAGCCTTTTTATTGGGGCATCCAGCCCTATACATGATTCCCCTCTACAGGATTTAGCAAAGGAAGATATTTCGAAAGTAAAAACTAGAATACAGGAAGTAATAAGGAAAAAGAAAAGCGAGAAGAAAGAAAAAAACAAGCAAAAATAAATATAACCATATATACAAAAAATAAACATACAGAGCAAAAGGAACCATACATGACTAAAAATTTAAATTAAAGTACCAATGTTTAAAATATGTCAAGGTTAGGATATCATTGAGAGGGCTAGTGTTGAATCAGCCGCATTCAATCTTCGTTTTCTTCCTCCAAGCAAACCACGACATTCGGCGCTTCCATTGTTCTCCAACGGACATTGACTGCGGCCTTGTAGAATTTATATAAACCGAGGGAGAGACCCTGATCAACCATCAGTGTGTTCATCCAGCTGCAAATTTGTTGGCAGTCAGGTTGAGACCAGGGTAAGTCACCCAAAATTTCTTTCCTCTGTTTCTCTAAGCAAGAGCATCCAAATATTATATGCATAATTTCGTCTTGGATTCTGTTTTTACACAGATCGCAAGTTAGAGTCAAATCAATTTTCCAGCGATTTGAACGATTTTCTGGGAAGATCGTCCAAAGGAGTCTCAGTTGTGCAAAAAATCTTTTAATTGCTAGAGGAATAGTTGTGAATAAATATCGTTCTGCTGTTATTGAATTTTTTAGGTATTTGAAGTGACTGTAATGTGAAGTATTTAGGATTTTCGCCATGTCGTTTTGGATGCTTTGTTCGGTTGCTATTCGAATAATACCAGGGATTTCAGTCATTATTGCAGCGTAATCCGGACAACCCTTCAGGAACGAAAAACCGTTTGAGTCTAAAATGGTTGACAGGTTTTCGACAAAGGTTAAACCAGCCCTTTGATTGCTGTGTAATGTCCAGAGGTGTGACAAACATGCCCGGGGCAACCTACTCTCTTCCATTTTCATAATCCTTACCCAAAATCTCAGGACCTGTTTAATAATGATAACTTCCTGTGATACTCGTCCACACTCCATTCTTAGCATAAAGCCCGGAGTATACTTTGGTAAATTTAGGTAGCGTCTTAAGAAAATATGAGAGAAAGACAACCAGCAAGTTTGGACATCTAGTCCGACACTCGGAGTGGATAAAGGTATTGGTGGAGGGATGTGGAGACAATTGAGAGGAAGACAACCAGAAAGTTTGGACATCTTGTCCGACACTCGGAGTGGATAAAGGTATTGGTGGAGGGATGTGGAGACAATTGAGAGGAAGACAACCAGCAAGTTTGGACATCTAGTCCGACACTCGGAGTGGATAAAGGTATTGGTGGAGGGATGTGGAGACAATTGAGAGAAAGACAACCAGCAAGTTTGGACATCTTGTCCGACACTCGGAGTGGATAAAGGTATTGGTGGAGAGATGTGTGGATAACTAGATAGTAGAAAACGGCGTTCACACATGGACAATTCCGGGAAAAGACCCTACGATACCATCAAAAGACTCTCGAATAAAAACATTTTTACAGATAAATTTTAATTACAACTCACACAAACACTTTCAAACGTTCATATATATTCTTTATTTTAAAATAAAAAAAATTGAAAATGATTCGTTAATAATGTTTAACAACTGAAAAAGAAGAGCTCTGAGATAACAAGAAAAGTAGAACGAGAGAGATAGATTTACAACACTTGTACTAGCAGTTCTACAGTTTAGCAGAAAAGTAGAGAATATTTCATTAAACATTGAAATAAAAGATTGAGTAAAATTAATCAGGTCTCCAGGGAAAGTGTTTTTCAAAATATTTTATTATTCTCTATCTTTCGGGCACGGACGCCCTTCTACAGGAGAAAACCCGTTGATTTGGCGAGAGATTCATGTTCAACTTGAGCTGACAATTGATGTCAAATGATTAATTTTACTCAATATTGAATCAAGGAATTATTTTATAGAATTGTCAGCTCATGTTGAACATGAATCTCTCGCCATATCAACGGGTTTTCTCCTGTAGAAGGACGTCCGTGCCCGAAAGCTAGAAAATAATAAAAATGTTTTGAAAATACATTTTTCCCTGGATGCTTTATTAATTTTAATCAATATTGATGCAAGGGATTATTTTATAGAACTAGAAGATACCACTCAGTGTTAGTTATGTCATTAATACTGTAGATAAACTAGTTAACGATCCACATATTGATGATTTCTACCAATGCTTGAATCTATTCTTTCTTGAACTGCGAGGCCACAGTTCATGTAAGACGAAATGTATCAATGGAAACTTCCGTGATGTAGAGATAGATGGTTACTGTCGTGTTGTATGCGATGTCGCGTATTGGCACAAAACAAATGATTCAGATGATCAAAGAAGGAGAGCTACCCCTGCGGTCGTATGTCACCGTTCTACGCCGCCCACCGACCACGCCCCGGATAATTGCAAGCTCTGTCTAATTAATTAACATCCCCCTACCCTCGCCTTGTCCAACGGGGCATGTTGGCCGTGTTCAATCTATCCGAAAAGGATGTTTGAATTGATTACTTCCACTCTTTTCATGTACCGTCTAGAATAGAATTAACTTAGTTCAATGCCAATTTTTATTTTCTTATATAAATATCAATTCTAACTTCTGAGATATAAAATAAACTCTGAGAGAAAAATTACAAAAACTATAACAAGACTTAGAACAAAACACTATAAAGGAATGGCAATACATCCAGATGGCACAAGAACCTATAGGGCATGCAGCAACTGTCCTGATGTGGAACTAACACCTACTCACATATTCTCATGCCCAGCAAAGGCCGTAGCCTTGCAGAAAATTGACATGGACCCAGAGCAGCAGCTTTACACACCCAAGATAATGGGCATTGCAACTGCTGTGATAAAGATGCATGGGGACATCTGAGGTTCTTCATTGGACACGACAACAACAACAATACAGTATACGCACTCAAGATAGATAACAACTGCTGTGATAGAGATGCATGGAGACATCTGAGGCTCTTCATTGGACACGACAACAACAGCAATACAGTATACACGCCCAATATAGAGAACGACTGCTGTGATAGAGATGCATGGAGACATCTGAGACTCTTCATTGGACACAACAACAATACAGTATACACACCCAAGAACCCAAGATAGAGAATGACTGCTGTGATAGAGATGAATGGAGACATCTGAGGCTCTTCATTGGACACGACAACAACAACAATACAGTATACACACCCAAGATAGAGAACGACTGCTGTGATAGAGATGCATGGAGACATCTGAGGCTCTTCATTGGACACGACAACAACAACAATACAGTATACACACCCAAGATAGAGAACGACTGCTGTGATAGAGATGCATGGAGACATCTGAGGCTCTTCATTGGACACGACAACAACAACAATACAGTATACACACCCAAGATAGAGAACGACTGCTGTGATAGAGATGCATGGAGACATCTGAGGCTCTTCATTGGACTCGACAACAACAACAATACAGTATACACACCCAAGATAGAGAACGACTGCTGTGATAGAGATGCATGGAGACATCTGAGGCTCTTCATTGGACTCGACAACAACAACAATACTGTATACACACCCAAGATAGAGAACGACTGCTGTGATAGAGATGCATGGAGACATCTGAGGCTCTTCATTGGACACGACAACAACAACAATACAGTATACACACCCAAGATAGAGAACGACTGCTGTGATAGAGATGCATGGAGACATCTGAGGCTCTTCATTGGACTCGACAACAACAACAATACAGTATACACACCCAAGATAGAGAACGACTGCTGTGATAGAGATGCATGGAGACATCTGAGGCTCTTCATTGGACTCGACAACAACAACAATACAGTATACACACCCAAGATAGAGAACGACTGCTGTGATAGAGATGCATGGAGACATCTGAGGCTCTTCATTGGACACGACAACAACAACAATACAGTATACACACCCAAGATAGAGAACGACTGCTGTGATAGAGATGCATGGAGACATCTGAGGCTCTTCATTGGACACGACAACAACAACAATACAGTATACACACCCAAGATAGAGAACGACTGCTGTGATAGAGATGCATGGAGACATCTGAGGCTCTTCATTGGACTCGACAACAACAACAATACAGTATACACACCCAAGATAGAGAACGACTGCTGTGATAGAGATGCATGGAGACATCTGAGGCTCTTCATTGGACACGACAACAACAACAATACAGTATACACACCCAAGATAGAGAACGACTGCTGTGATAGAGATGCATGGAGACATCTGAGGCTCTTCATTGGACACGACAACAACAACAATACAGTATACACACCCAAGATAGAGAACGACTGCTGTGATAGAGATGCATGGAGACATCTGAGGCTCTTCATTGGACTCGACAACAACAACAATACAGTATACACACCCAAGATAGAGAACGACTGCTGTGATAGAGATGCATGGAGACATCTGAGGCTCTTCATTGGACACGACAACAACAACAATACAGTATACACACCCAAGATAGAGAACGACTGCTGTGATAGAGATGCATGGAGACATCTGAGGCTCTTCATTGGACTCGACAACAACAACAATACAGTATACACACCCAAGATAGAGAACGACTGCTGTGATAGAGATGCATGGAGACATCTGAGGCTCTTCATTGGACTCGACAACAACAACAATACAGTATACACACCCAAGATAGAGAACGACTGCTGTGATAGAGATGCATGGAGACATCTGAGGCTCTTCATTGGACACGACAACAACAACAATACAGTATACACACCCAAGATAGAGAACGACTGCTGTGATAGAGATGCATGGAGACATCTGAGGCTCTTCATTGGACACGACAACAACAACAATACAGTATACACACCCAAGATAGAGAACGACTGCTGTGATAGAGATGCATGGAGACATCTGAGGCTCTTCATTGGACTCGACAACAACAACAATACAGTATACACACCCAAGATAGAGAACGACTGCTGTGATAGAGATGCATGGAGACATCTGAGGCTCTTCATTGGACACGACAACAACAACAATACAGTATACACACCCAAGATAGAGAACGACTGCTGTGATAGAGATGCATGGAGACATCTGAGGCTCTTCATTGGACACGACAACAACAACAATACAGTATACACACCCAAGATAGAGAACGACTGCTGTGATAGAGATGCATGGAGACATCTGAGGCTCTTCATTGGACTCGACAACAACAACAATACAGTATACACACCCAAGATAGAGAACGACTGCTGTGATAGAGATGCATGGAGACATCTGAGGCTCTTCATTGGACACGACAACAACAACAATACAGTATACACACCCAAGATAGAGAACGACTGCTGTGATAGAGATGCATGGAGACATCTGAGGCTCTTCATTGGACACGACAACAACAACAATACAGTATACACACCCAAGATAGAGAACGACTGCTGTGATAGAGATGCATGGAGACATCTGAGGCTCTTCATTGGACTCGACAACAACAACAATACAGTATACACACCCAAGATAGAGAACGACTGCTGTGATAGAGATGCATGGAGACATCTGAGGCTCTTCATTGGACACGACAACAACAACAATACAGTATACACACCCAAGATAGAGAACGACTGCTGTGATAGAGATGCATGGAGACATCTGAGGCTCTTCATTGGACACGACAACAACAACAATACAGTATACACACCCAAGATAGAGAACGACTGCTGTGATAGAGATGCATGGAGACATCTGAGGCTCTTCATTGGACTCGACAACAACAACAATACAGTATACACACCCAAGATAGAGAACGACTGCTGTGATAGAGATGCATGGAGACATCTGAGGCTCTTCATTGGACACGACAACAACAACAATACAGTATACACACCCAAGATAGAGAACGACTGCTGTGATAGAGATGCATGGAGACATCTGAGGCTCTTCATTGGACACGACAACAACAACAATACAGTATACACACCCAAGATAGAGAACGACTGCTGTGATAGAGATGCATGGAGACATCTGAGGCTCTTCATTGGACACGACAACAACAACAATACAGTATACACACCCAAGATAGAGAACGACTGCTGTGATAGAGATGCATGGAGACATCTGAGGCTCTTCATTGGACACGACAACAACAACAACAATTCTAACTTCTACCTACACACGATAAAAAAAAAGAGAGGACTTTTGTAGTAGATTACATTTATTCGAAGAAAAAAATCCTCGAGTTTACCCAGACTAATCTATTCATGAGCTTGATTGTCTTAATTAAGTATTTTCCCCATACCTATATAAATTCCATTAATACCATTAAATGTCATTAGCTCTTACTTTTTATTCTTTTCATTGCAGAGACTACGTGACAAATCCATGTGTATGACTATATGTCTTAATAAAGGCTTTTGTGTGTGTTTGTTAGAAGACAAATTAGTGTTGTAATAATTTCTCAATATTGGTTTGATAGATGGGGTTCTAATTTTTACTTGTGTTGTTGTTGTTGTTTTTTCCTCAAGTCGTTTAAACGATCTCCATTAGGTTACATTGTCTCAACTTTTCTATTATAGTCCTGGGGTTTTCCCAGAGGTCTTTTTTGGAGGATTTCATACGATTCAATAGATGTTCAGGACTGGCAGGCTGGGATACCCCAATTCGGGGCATTTCGGGAATGTTTTGATTTTCCATCAAATTTGATTTGGTTTTCCATTAATATTGCTTAATGCAATTTTTACTTTTTACTTCATAGCTTGGCTAAATAACTAGGCCTTAAATGATATTTATACTTTCACTATTGTTTGCGTTTTTTTCTTTCGCTCTTATAAATCCAAATTCTGTATACAAATCCTGTTTCAAATTTGTAAAGACCAAGCTCTTCGGTTAATTAATTTTTGCGATAATTGGTCTTATGTATGAAAGTATCATATGCAAATATTCATGTTTTTATTTTTGTTATCTTTAGATATTTATCATGCAAATCGGTGTACGAGAATGATTGCCCTAATTAGATTTTGCTGTATATTTATAATCTGTCTGATTATCATTAAGCAACTTTTACTTTTGCTCTTTTCTCTTCTACGTAGGCTGACTCCATGGTGAATCCCTGTAAAAAAACTATACCCTAATAAAATATTTTGTGTGCATAAGATTGGCTATTTATTTTTAATCCCCAATCAGAATCTTGCACTAAAAATGAAAATATAGTAAGAAATGGGTGCATTCGATGTTCATACTACGAAGTCTGTAGGAAAATGGTGCCAAAAATTTTGAGCCAAGTAAAATTCCATATGGTTCAATTGAAAACTGAATAAACAAGAAAGATAAGAATCTAAGACAGCAAGAAATAATACGTATATGTCAAAAAGAAAGAGAAGAATAAAATATCGGACGGTGAGAAGAGGAATATAACCGTCGTAAAGAAGAATAGGAGATGCTGAGATCGCAATAAGAAGAATAAGACGTCAGCAGCAGAAGGAGGATCTGAGATGGCAAGAAGTATAGGCGTCAACAAGAGAAAGATAGAGTTCTAAGAGGTATTGAATCCGATACGTCAGAAATAAAGGTAGGGTTCAAGAGAGGAAAGTGGCCTCCAGCAAGAAAAAGAGAACCCAGGCAATATTAAAGAACCAAGTGGAAGAAATACGCACTAAGTTGGTGAGGGGGGGTCGAGCTAACTTGATTGAAGGAGCAGTTTCGAAAGTACTAAAAGTACTTCCATCGACTTTCGAAGAAAATAAAATTTTTGGAGTTACAGGAGACAATTTGAAGCTATTAAGTATGGAAGACGTTTGGTGGGACACTGTTTTTGCTGTGGAAAATTGGCCCACCTGAGGACGCATTTTCTCCAGATTGCCTTGCCAGGAATTGGATACTTAGCAGCGCTAAGGGACGACCATTGGATGCAGTGGGCACAGCTCCCAATATTATCTGTAACCGAGGAATTGGGAGAATCAAGAGCCTGTAGTCAGAGGTGCTGGTAACTTAAAATAAACTGAGCACGGGGCAGAGCAAGTGCGGCGACGCGCAGAAACCAAGCGGGATGTCTCGACAAAAGAGGCTAACGGCAAGGCAAGGAAAAGGTTGCAAAACGACAAGCAGTGGCTGGAGACCCGGATCCTCAAATAGGAAGAGGAACAGGTCAGGGCAGAAGGTTTTGCGGAAAGGCCTCACCTAACGCAGAACTCAGTTGATCTGCTCATTACGGAGGTAGTGGCAGAGACATCTCCTGCCGGAAGCTGAAAAAATTTCAGATATCTGTTAGAGAGGCTGAACAGGGATCTTCAGGTCAAAATGAAGAAACTGGAGACTTCCTTGAGAACTTTCATCGTCGCCAGCCTGGAGAACAAGATCTGTCATTTGAAGAAACAGCTGGAGGTAGAGGTCGAGGAGAAATCTCTGGTCCAGATCAACAAGAATCAGGACAAAGCAGTTAATAAAATTCCCATGGAGCAGATAAATAAATACAGCATTATAGGGAACAGGCAGAGAAAGGCAGAAGACAGGCAAACGTCCTCGAGAAACAGTTGGAATGAGGTTTAAGAGGACTTCAAGGAGAACACGCCGCTGCACAAGGCCAAATGGAATCTGGAAGAAGCCAAGTCCCACGGCAGCTGGAAGGTGAGAGGAAAAACTAGGGCAATCAGAGAGTCAATGCCACAGCTGGCTGGGAGAAGATGGATGCCAGCCACAAGGAGATGGAAACCTTCCAGCTGGAGGTGTCCAACAAGATCAAGGAGAATGCCCTGCGCTAACTTAAGAAACTCCGGTCTCAATCAACTGAGCCCAAAGAGTAAGTGAAGAACTCAGATTTTACCATGATGAAGCTCAGAATCAGCTCAAGGATGCGGACCATAAAATCAACGAATTGGTTTGCCGCATCCAGCATAGCTCCAAGCTGAAAGTAGCGTAATTGAAGCATGTATGGTGTTCTTCCAAAGAGAGAAGACGATTGGACCTCCCTTTCAAAATGCATTAAAGCAATGCATTTCGCTTTTCACTTCTATTCGGAACGCACAGATGTTCATAAAAGAGTGTGAGGATGTACAGATGAGTAACATAGCCCGGAATCATGGTTTATAGGTTGGATTTTGTTTTAATTTGCTAGAGATCTGGTGTTTTGGCACATTCCTTTATTACCTCCCTGCGTTCAATACAGGGATGATTAAAAAATGCATTGTTTTAAATATATTTTTTAATGAGCAAGGTGCCTCATTTTGGGGAAAATCAACCCAATAGAGCTAAGCACAAGTCCGTTACACGGAACACTAGGAAGATTTCTAAAGAAATATTCTTAAAAAGCAAAGATCGTCTTAAATAATTCATATTTATAAATGCAGATGGCGCGGTTATAATTAACCATTAGTAGGAACCATTTTTGGCTTAGATCTCAGTACCAAGGACATTATATAAACGCCGATAGAGGCCATGACAGCTCGAGAAAAAAAATTGCCTGAGGCAGGATACGAACCCGCAACCTGTTGTTAACCGGTTCGTATATCACTACTGGCACGATTATTTCTCCTGGTGGTATGGTGTGTCAGCTTACAGTAGGTATGGGTAGGTCTGTATGTGTGAGTGGGCCTGTAGGTATGGGACTGTAGTTATAGGCCTGTATATTTGGGTGGACCTGAATTTGTAGCCCTGTAAGTGTGGGTAGACCTTAGGAGTGGGCCTGTTATGTGTGAGTGAGCTTATATGTTTGGACCTGTGTGTGTGCTTGTATGTGTGGCCTTTAGGCGTGGGATTTTATGTGTTGGCCTGCATTTGAGGGCCTATAGCAATGGGCCTGTATGAGTGGGCCTGTAGGCGTGGGAGGGCTTGTATGTGTTGCATGTAGGTGTGGAACTGTATGTGTGCAAGATGAGCCGTTCCCTATAGCTTACCAGCTATTCTATCAAAATAAATATTATTTGGGACAAAAGAGAACCAGGCTATTTATGTACCAAGGCTACCCACGGATATTCGTACATTCATTCCCTCAATCTATCATCGGTTCTAAACATCCGCCCCACCAATACGTCCAGTTCTGTCATCATGTTGGAGGCCACAGAAGGTTCTAAACATCCGCCCCACCCATACCTCCAGTTCTGACATTATGTTGGAAGACACAGAAGGTTCTAAACATCCGCCCCACCCATACCTCCAGTTCTGACATTATGTTGGAAGACACAGAAGGTTCTAAACATCAGTACCACGCATACCTCTAGTACAGCCATCATGTTGGAGGCCCACAGAAGGCTCTAAACATCCGCCCCACCCAAACCTCCAGTTCTGACATTATGTTGGAAGACACAGAAGGTTCTAAACATCCGCCCCACCCATACCTCCAGTTCTGACATTATGTTGGAAGACACAAAAGGTTCTAAACATCCGCCCCACCCATACCTCCAGTTCTGACATTATGTTGGAAGACACAGAAGGTTTTAAACATCAGTACCACCCATACCTCCAGTTCTACCATCATGTTGGAGTCCCACGGAAGGTTTTAAACATCAGTACCACCCATACCTCCAGTTCTACCATCATGTTGGAGTCCCACGGAAGGTTTTAAACATCAGTACCACCCATACCTCCAGTGCAGCCATCATGTTTGAAGACACAATATTCTAAACATCAGTACCAGCCATGCCTCCAGTTCTGCTATCGTATCTGATACCCACAGAAGGTTCTACATATATAGTTCTGCTATCATATTGGAGTCCCACAGAAGGTTCTAAACATCCGCCTCACCCATACATCCAGCACTACCATCCTGTTCCAAACCGTACACTGACGCAGCCAAGGTGTAATTAAGGTTATTTCTGCCCCCTCTACCTGCCTCCAGGAATAGTCCCGTCATGAGACGCCCGCCGCGCACGTGCCACACTGTCTTTTTATAGAAACCTCCGCTGCTCACTCTTTTTTTCCTTCTGTATCTTTAAAAGAAACATTTTGTGGCCTCCCGCCGTTTCCTCATAAATTTCTTCGCCAGCTTCGCAGCTTCCATCCGTGAATTTGTAATATAACGAACTATTCGCTGACACGTTAACAAATTGCTGGATTTACGCTGCAGTGCGAAAGTCCCAGCTTTTCTTGACTTTATTCTGAAGATGGATATAAGGATTTATTGTTCAGCGCTTCACATATGAGGCCGAAATAATTGAAGAATAATGCATGTAGCTATTCTATTTTGAACAAATTGCTATTTAGAGTGTGGATTTACTATACATAAAATGAAGTTTTTTCAATTATTAAACCTATATCTACATTTGTCATATCCGGAGAGATTCTGGCCTTCTTTAGACCAGCTTCTATTACAATTCAAAGAATATATCCTGAAGGTAGCAATGTATAAATACTTGTTCTGATGATTCAATAGAAACATAAAGTTGAATAATAGAGCTGAGGTAATTCAAAAGGTGACGAGGGGTGTAATTTGATGAAAGAAGTAACAGTAAATTTCTTATAAAGAAGAGAAATAAAAATTATAAGAATTTTTTACCTAATAAAAGAGAATATAAGAAATATAAACTATTTTGGTCGCGTATGATTCTTTTTGAGAAAAAATTATAATGCCTTCTTACTGCAATGATAAAATATAGGAAAGATATGTGAATAAGTAAAATAAGAAGAAGAGACAAAACGAACACATTCAAGATAAAACTGGTTATAAATAATAGTTGGGTTTATTACGAATTTAAATCATAATAAACATGAATAAAAACGTCATATACTAAATGACATTGGAATATTATTAATATACATACCTTTATAACCTTAGAAAGCCTTGAAATGTTTGGAATTTTGGTCAATTTCTATTTAGAATTACTTCATAGCCGAAGAAATTATTTTATTTTCAATGAAAGACTATAGGTTATGTTAACAACTTTTTAAAAAATTTATATCAATTGATTTTAATCTCCTGGATATTAATCAAACAAATGCTACAAATTTCTGGAGATAGGTTTCTTTTAACTAAAGAAGCTCATCTCCAGAAACCTGTAGCATTTATTTGATATTTTAATTTATAATCGAATATACTATTTGATAGAATGTCTTATATGCAACTCAACCAATGTATAATGTTCGAAGATTTTACGATAAGAAAATCTTATAAGTTGAACTTCATAGGTCATCCTCTGGTAAATATTGAGAATAAGCAGTTGTAAGCCCTACTAACCAAGTATCTATTGCCAAATATGGATCACCAGAAGTACACTCATGGACAAAACTCAAGGAAGTTGTACCTTTCAGCATGTATATCGGGATTAAGACAATAATTCTGAAAGATACACTCATGGACAATACTTAAGGAAGTTGTACCTTTTACCATGTATATCGGGATTCAGACAATAACTCTGAAAGATACACTCATGGACAAAACTTAAGGAAGTTATACCTTTTAACATGTAAATCGGGATTCAGACAATAACTCTGAAAGATACACTCATGGACAAACTTAAGGAAGTTGTACATTTTACCATGTATATCGGGATTCAGACAATAACTGAAAGATACACTCATGGACAAAACTTAAGGAAGTTATACCTTTTAACATGTAAATCGGGATTCAGACAATAACTCTGAAAGATACACTCATGGACAAAACTTAAGGAAGTTATACCTTTTAACATGTAAATCGGGATTCAGACAATAACTCTGAAAGATACACTCATGGAGAAAACTTAAGGAAGTTATACCTTTTAACATGTAAATCGGGATTCAGACAATAACTCAAGGACAACCTGTGTGTGTCCAGTGTTCTAATGAAAGTACGCAATTTTTATTGACCTCAGTAAATGGTTTTAATATGAATTTAAACATATATACTCCTGAACAAAACTTAAGGAAGTTGCACACCTTTCATCATGTATATTAGGATTCAGACAATAACTGAAATATATTACAGTGACCTTTATTGAAAGCACACGAGATAACCAAGTGTGTACAAAAATGCCTCTGTCTCTTCAAAAAAAAAAAAAAAGAAGAAAAAGAAAAGATTACAAGGGTGACATTAGACTTTTCATTTCCTTAAGTTTTGTCCATCAGTGTAGTAGCAACATTGGGTAACGATAATCAAAAATCTTTATCTCTTTGCAAATTATTTTAGAAATGATTTTTAATTTGTTTAAAATATGATACGCTATAAAATAATTTTTCACTTTTCTACTCATTAAATAATAATGGGGATCACACACTATTATTTAAAATCAAAAAAGGCATATCATAACCAAGAGCATATGAGCTTTTTAGATGGCAGAGCGCCATATAGTGGGAAAAAAATCAACTAAACGTTTATTCAGCCTGTTCCCTGATATTTGGCCAACCCATATTATTTATTCAAAACGCCTAAAATTTCGACGAGAAGTTCGCCCATCTTCTGTTATTTAAACCTCATAAACATATCATCCCCTACGTGATATCACTTATAAAGTAGACGATAAGTCCACAAGAAGATTAAATCCCAAACCAAGATGACTGAACTGACTCGTCAAAATTTTGAACCTTCGGAATAAATATTGATCCACAATAAGACATAAGGTTATCCCAAAAGTTCGCAAACATATTATGATTTATATTTTGCAAGTGTTTACGAACTTTTGGGACAACCTTGGTAATATTGGTAACCTTGGTAAAATTATAACAGAATTATTTTAGAAGAATGATTTAATCTCTGATGTTTTCTATATCAAGGGTGGCCAATCAGCAGATGAACCAAGTTTCAGAATTACCAGGTTGTCCTCTCTAAAAGTTCGTAAACACTTGAAAAATATAAATATTATTATTGTCGCATAGAAAATTAGGAAAGACAAACTTCAGAATGACGCAACAATTTATTTATGACACAAACACAAAACTAAAATTTATAAAAATACAAGAGATGGAGAAGTATACAAATAAGGGAAGTATACATAGAGTAGCAAAATATAAATTTCTAAATCACACACAATAATCTTTTCATACAAATAAATATTTCGCTACATAACTCCTTTCCTATGGGAGCTGTAACTCATAGCTTGCAAATCTTGTTGTTACTGACACGGATCTAACCTGCTTCTGCCAAGGATTCCCTCGGATTCCCTTGGAATTTTGTTCCTAATACTTTAACGTCCTATTTCTTGCGGCATAAAGAGCGGCTTTGTAGTCTTATCGTCTATAAGGACATCGTCATCTTGGAAGGAAGTCTTGGCTTTAACACGGTGGTGAAATCCTGGAATCATTAGATGAAAATGTAGATCACAGCACCCATTGCCTCAAGGTCTTCTCGGCGATCTTCAGTTTGTCTTCCTTAATTTAGCCAGCTTCTCCACCAAGTGTCACATAGAAAATTAGGAAAGACAAACTTCAGAATGAGGCAACAATTTGTTTAAAGCACAAATTAAAATTTATAAAATACAAGAGATGGGGAAGTATACAAATAAGTGAAGTATACAGAGAGTATTGAAATATAAATTTCTAAATCAATAATCTTTTCATACAAATAAATATTTCGGTATAATATGTTTACGAACCTTTAGGATAACCTTATATTTATTAATAAATGTATTTAAAATAGATTTGCTCTCTATTTTCAACAAAGGATGTTCAATAAGTCAGTTTGTTCGACCACAAACATACATGTATAGCTATTCAGAAATCGGTGAAGCATTAAATCAATTTGTTGTAATAAAGTGGAACGGACAATCGACGTCGTACGACCCAGGTGTCCTCAATCAGACCGTGGTGGGAACGGAACCACATCCGCCGGCAGGACATGGTTGCTATATACCTCCATTTCTTTATTACACAGATTTTGTTTCCTTTATTTGAAATAATAAGCAAAATCCTACCAGTAAAAGCCTACGAAGTCTATCAGACTATTGTGTTATATTAGAATTATTTACATATATATATCTTTAATTATTTACACGATGAATTAGTAGTGATTTATAAATCTGTGTACAAATTGCTCTGAACTTGCCAAAGTGTTCATAAGATTGAGTATATACAGAAAGATGATTTGGCATTATGTCTAAAGTAAGCAAGTACAATTTGGTTAGTCAGAGGACAAGCCAACAAAAGATGCTCTGGTGTTTCAACATCTAGACAGCATTCACATGTTGGATCATTTATTATAACTCTCAAGTCAAAGAGAAAACTTAAAAAGGGTCCTTTGCCGTGAAGAACAAAGTATTGTATTTATCAGGACCAATGAAGCTTGGAACATCTCTCGGAAAAATTTTCTTGAACGTTGGATTAGTTTGAGAAAGATAGCATCAAAAGTTTTAATTGATATATAAAAAGCCCTACATGCTCACAGAATAAAAGATAGAGCCACATTCTAGCTAAAATCCGAAATTATGAAAAAGTGTTGTACCATCCTTCCATATCCACAGGCCATTGGCTTAATAATAGGATCAGCCCTTTTTAGAAGACGTCGAAGCTGTGCGAAGTTTTTTCTATATTAGGATGGAGTTTGAGATAGTTCCCTGCTCGGCTTCCTACTGACCTATCCGCTCTAGGACAACACTACGCCATTCAAACCAATACGTCCCAATAATAGAAAATAAGCTTAAAAGAATAACATGCTAATGAATTTGAAGCAGCCATAACTCAATAAAGAGAATATTTGGATGATTTAGATATCGTAATTTTTCATTCTTTCCTATATTTAATCAACGGCAGTTGATTGGTGCTAAAGAGAATGGCTAAGGAATCTCATCTGAATCCATCTATTCTGTTTTTTAAAGCATTTTCAAAGAAATGGTTAGAATGGAATCCAGAACACACATCGTTTGTTCAAATATATTTTTACAAGCTTGAACCAACTTTTAGATAGTTTCGGACAGAGTCAAGTGCCAAGAACAATATGAATAATTCTTACACAAACAAGAGATAGTAGCCGGGTGAATCAACAAACGGGGTAGAAAATCATTGGCTTGAATCAACTTTCACGAAGATTTGGACAGGATATATGCCTTCAAGCGCCAAGAACGATATGAATAGTTCTTTGCACAAACAAGATAAAAGTAAATCAACAAAGGGAGTAGAAAATCATCGATCCGGGCATATAAGCTCAAACATTAATACATTTTGAGATTCAATTCTGCACAAATTCGACTTAGAGTTGGCAGAATTATTTAACCAGGATAACTATTTGAATAATTAAAATGAGAAAAATTATCTTTCCCTTCATTCCATATTCTAAATTGCTCAGTCAAATATTACTAAATATAAGCTTTCAATTACAGATAGAAAAATATTTCTTCCAAATTTATCATCAGACATTTCGGCATCCCACCAACGCCTTTTTTCAAGGTAGAAAGACACGATTTTTGTGATCTATAAAGTTTTGAAACATATATACATTACCCGTGTATAGGTTTCAAAACTTAATAGATCGACAAAAGACAATTTCGTGTTGAGCATTATACTTTGAAACGTCGAAATTGACCCGTCGTAAATAACGGAGAATAAATTTTGAAGGTTGATCTGTTTTATCTCTAATTGATCACAAGCTGTCAGCGCCTAAAATAATGATGTTAATTAAAACGAAAATTGAACCATCCAGGCATGAATTTCTTTTAGGACTATATTTAAAATCTCTAGCTTTTGGGCTTATAAAGAAGGCTCTTATACATCGGAGTACGATTTTAAAAAATAGAATAAAAAATAATAAACAAATCTTTTAACTATGTTTGAAATTTGATTTCTTGTGATGGCACACTCTGCGAGAGGATTCAACAACACCCCGAGATAAGAGTTCATTATTATAATAAGAGAATAGTGATATTCATCATCTTTAATAATCGTCTAAATCAGGGGTCGGCAAACTGCGGCTCGAGAGCTATATACGGCTCTTTATATAGTTCCATACACAAATATTATTTATTCGAGTACTATTTATTGTTGGCAAGAAAAAAATTTGTGGCTCTTTAAAAATTTTTAAATTTTGTAAATCGTAATTTTTGACTCTTCCGACTCAAAAGTTTGCCGACCCCTGGTCTAAATTATGCACGCAATAAAAAAAAAACGAAGTTTCCAATGTATATAAAAGGATAATCTAATTTATAAGTAAATATCACCTGTTGAATCGAAAGCTTCCTCAAAGAAATTTCAGAAGATTAGGCGAAGAAAGTCGGAATAATTGGCTGAATGCAGAGGGAATAGAATCGAACAGACCTCCCGTGTAATCGGCCAAAGTCCGGTGACAAAGGCTTCCCCAGGTGTCGGGAAGTGAGAGAGGGTTGACAGCGGGAAGTTGTCCGCGTCAAACCAAATACTTGAACAATCAACGCGGAAGTCGCACCTCACAGCTGTGACCAAACCCGCATAAACTTCCAGTCAAAGGTATGACGTGAAAAAGTTCGTAAAGAGAAAAATCTTAACAGATTTGCATAAACCAGAACCAGCTTCTTTTGAGGACGGATCCTTTCACGGACCGGGAGGCCGGACAAAGGCGAGCTATTTAAACAAAATTCATCGCTACACCACCACCGCCCGCCCATAGAGCACGGGCAGTGACCCCTCAA
Source organism: Cordylochernes scorpioides (assembly GCA_030710605.1). NCBI lineage: Eukaryota > Metazoa > Arthropoda > Arachnida > Pseudoscorpiones > Chernetidae > Cordylochernes > Cordylochernes scorpioides. The sequence goes on along the minus strand of CP092873.1, from coordinate 26,329,997 downwards.
TGGTCAACTCTTGTAAAGAAACCCGTTTTTTCGCACCCGACCGGTTTGGGAAGAACAACCCTCTCGCTACCTGGTGGTGAAATATTGAAGGCCATTATCGTCAAAAGAAGTGACGTCATGGTATTGTAGGTAGATGACTAAACCTGCTCCTCTTTCCTTCTTAAGGTCAGTTTTTTTGCCGAGTCTCCCTGTGTGTTGCCAGCCTCTTACTTAATCTTGCCAAGTTATTCAATCTTCCATCCTTTGTGTTGGCCTTTCGGATTCTTGGGATGATTCCCTCCACCCTCTTCTACGTCGGCATCTCTGAGCTGAGGGCGATATTTCAACTGGTGATTAAACGAGATTGAGTTGGATGGATTTGCAGCAATGTGTTGTTTTAAAATTTGTTTTAAAAATCATTCAGAGCTCTAGTTTTCTTGTGTAAATCTTTTCAATATTGGAGCTCAAGATTTTAAGCCTTGACGCATTTCTACGGGAGGATTGATGTTCAACTACAACATCGCCTCTTAGACACAAAGATATAAGTTTTGAAAATAAAGCAATCAAAACGATATCAACTAGTTTTGGTTATAACGCTCTACGCCGTGCAAGAACAATAGAAAGGCTTCGACTTTCTTTCAACAGTTGGAAGTTATACTTAAATTTCAACCACAGATGTCTGTCAGCGGGAATTATTCTACCTTCTTTAATTCTAAAAGATTATATTTGCACGAAACAAAGTTATATTTTATAAGATTTGCTTTTTTAAACCTTAGTTAAGTAAAATTGCATATAGTGTAAATATATCTTTGTTTCTAACAGACAATGTTGTAGATCTTGAAGATAGAAGTTGCCTCTGGCCAGCATTCATAGTTCTTAGAATTAAGAAGCACTTCGGTCAGTAAATGCTTTCATTCTCTCGACGTTTCAACAAAAATATTTTATGAACGACGTTTCACAAGTTTTGCCTCAAATGTTTCCTTTTACAAAACGAAAAAAAATCGTAATTTTAATTATTTAAAGAATAAATAACGACTATTCCTTAATTATTTCTCCTTAAAATAATTAAAATTACAAATTTTCGTTCTGTAAAAAGAAACATTTGTGGTAAAACTTGTTAAACATCGTTCGATAATCATAACCGCATTATATTGTATTATAAAAGTATTTTAACCTCGTCAGAAAAAAAAAAAAAAAGATTGCAGCATTTAGCAAGGCGTTATAAATGTATCTAAATTACTAATTTACAATGTCAAATGCTTCAATTTTAGTTTTTTTCCTGACGAGAACAAAAGATTTTTGTCGAAACGTCGAAAGAATAAAAACATCTACCAGCTGAAGTGTCTCTTAATTCTAAGAATGTTGTAGTCAATTCTTCTGTAGAAAGACATCAAGACCCAAAATCTTGAGAACCTTTATTGAAAGATTGATACAAGAAACGTAACACCCGGGTAATTTTTGCCTAAATGATATGATACTAGTGTCTTAAAAAATAATTTTTGGAAAAGTTGTTTTATTCTAATTCTTCCTTCAAACGGATCAAGAACTATACAACGCTAGTTTCAAGTTTTATCTTATTATCTTAAACATAACTTTATAATATTACATTATAATAAGATAATTTACATCAATATATTTTAAAAATAAAAATGGGTGAGTCTAATAAAGGAAATGTTGGTCTATATATCATTATGGATAATTTAGTATCTTTAGAGGAGATAGCTAAAGAATTGAAGCGGAGAAAATTGTTGGTATATTCCATACGCACAAATTATATATAATATAAAATAATATACCACATAAAGAGTGTTGCCAGAATATGATATTCGTGTACCAAAAAGAGGCACCTCTCCCATTAGAACAATGCATATATTACCCTAGTAACAAAACTTTAATAGTGGTGATAAGGACTAAGCCACAAAGTCAGTTTTGGCAAATTCAGACAAAAATCCAACTTTGTTTCGGGATATGGCCCTCATCAGTACACAGTACACTTCAATTTCACAACATCCTGCGAGAAGAGTTATGAAATCGGTTGAATTTACCAAAAAGGTGTTTAAACTGGTGAAGTGGCAAGGGTCATTCCCATATGTACATGTGGATGTGAATACCTTTTTTTTTTCAAAAATTGCCAAAAATGATGTGAACAAACGCGTTTCAATAATCGAAATATATATTTATCGAAGTTTAAAAAGACAAAAATTTGCGAACATATGCAAAGTTATCGAAAAAACTCACCTGGTTATAATAATTTGATCTATTGACTTGGATTTATGCAAATATTTGATTACTTTCTGAATGCTCAAGCTATTAACACACCATAGCCATTAATCTTTCAAATTTTTGTACATTTTGAAAGAAACCTGACATAATGGTTTCACATGAATGTTTACCTGATGCTTTATGACAGGGATATTGGGAGGATGAAAAGATGCCAACCCCAGACTGAAATCTCACCAAATAACTTACTAGTAACAATAGGGTAGTCTTCTTGTTCTGGAAACCATTCAGTGGAGACGAAACCATCATAAGAAGAGCAGGGCAGGGCCGAAATAGAATCACCACGACCCAAGAAGGCCACTATTTGAGTCTGATAAGCGACGTGAAGAAGGTGACAGCTCTCAAATGAGCGCCTATCTGCCTCAAGAAAGATTATTTCAAGATAAACTGTTTATCGAAGGCTTCAGGATAATTGTTTTTGTGTGAGATACTAGAGCCTTGAGCTCCTTGAGCCTTCGCAATGAGCGGTCTCTGATACCAACGGCCAGGTCTTGCAGTCTTGATGCGGCCTTGATCAATTCTTGAACCTTTGCAACGTGCGGCCACTGATACCAACGACCAAGTCTTGCAGTCTTGATATCGCCTTGATCAATTCCTTGGACCTTCGCAACGTGCGGCCTCTGATACCAACGGCCAGGTCTTGCAGTCTTGATATCGCCTTGATCAATTCCTTGGACCTTCGCAACGTGCGGCCTCTGATACCAACGGCCAGGTCTTGTAGTCTTGATGCCGCCTTGATCAATTATTGAACCGTTGCAACGCGCGGCCTCTGATACCAACGGCTAGGTTTTGCAGTCTTGATGCCGCCTTGATCAATTCTTGAACCTTTGCAACGCGCGGCCTCTGATACCAACGGCCAGGTCTTGCAGTCTTGATGCCGCCTTGATCAATTCCTTGAGCCTTCGCAACGTGCGGCCTCTGATACCAACGGCCAGGTCTTGCAGTCTTGATGCCGCCTTGATCAATTCCTTAAGCCTTCGCAACGTGCGGCCTCCGAAACCAACGGCCAGGTCTTGCAGTGATGATGCCGCCTTGATCAATTCTTTGGGCCTTCACAACATGTGCGACCTCTGATACCTTTGACCAAGTCTTATAGTCTTGATACCGCATTGGTCAATTCCTTCGGCCTTTGCAACGTGCGGCCTCTGAAACCAACGGCCAGGTCTTGCAGTCTTGATGCCGCCTTGGTCAATTCCTTCGGCCTTCACAACATGTGCGACCTCTGATACCTATGACCAAGTCTTATAGTCTTGATACCGCATTGGTCAATTCCTTCGGCCTTTGCAACGTGCGACCTCTGAAACCAACGACCAGGTCTTGCAGTCTTGATATCGCCTTGATCAATTCCTTGGACCTTCGCAACGTGCGACCTCTGATACCAACGGCCAGGTCTTGCAGTCTTGATGCCGTCTTGATCAATTCTTGAACCTTTGCAACGTGCGGCCACTGATACCAACGGTCAGGTCTTGCAGTCTTGATGCCGCCTTGATCAATTCCTTCGGACTTTGCAACGTGCGACCTCTGAAACCAACGACCAGGTCTTGCAGTCTTGATAACGCCTTGATCAATTCCTTGGACCTTCGCAACGTGCGGCCTCTGATACCAACGGCCAGGTCTTGCAGTCTTGATGCCGCCTTGATCAATTCCTTGAGCCTTCGCAACGTGCGGCCTCTGATACCAACGGCCAGGTCTTGCAGTCTTGATGCCGCCTTGATCAATTCCTTAAGCCTTCGCAACGTGCGGCCTCTGAAACCAACGGCCAGGTCTTGCAGTCTTGATGCCGCCTTGATCAATTTCTTCGGACTTTGCAACGTGCGCCCTCTGAAACCAACGACCAGGCCTTTCAGTCTTGATGCCGCCTTGGTCAATTCCTTCGGCCTTTGCAACGTGCGGCCTCTGATACCAACGGCCAGGTCTTGCAGTCTTGATGCCGCCTTGATCAATTCCTTCGGACTTTGCAACGTGCGCCCTCTGAAACCAACGACCAGGTCTTTCAGTCTTGATGCCGCCTTGGTCAATTCCTTCGGCCTTTGCAACGTGCGGCCTCTGATACCAACGGCCAGGTCTTGCAGTCTTGATGCCGCCTTGATCAATTCCTTCGGACTTTGCAACGTGCGCCCTCTGAAACCAACGGCCATGTCTTGTAGTCTTGATGCCGTCCCGATCAATTCTTTGGGCCTTCGCAACGTGCTGCCTCTGAAGCTAGTACAACGGATTTTGCATCTTCGGCGCTGCTTCGATCATATCTTTGGAACCTTTTTAAAGTATAGTTTAAACTAGTAGTAAATATACATTATCTTAAGTTATAATTTGAAAGCCTCATCCTAGCTCGGAGAATTCAATCTTTCCTCTATTTCTATACACACTCTAAAATAGTGGTTTCAGGCTTATTAACTGACAAAAAATCCTTTCTATAGATCTAACGCCATTGTTGTTAGATTCAACCTAACAAATCCAACTTTTGCAAATATATTTTCTTGTGGCACATATATAAGACTTCCCTTCTAAACACCTTATTCACAATTTACTAACATGCATAGCCATCTATAGAATAACTAATTCCAAATGAGACTTGCATTCTATCAATTGATAAATTACCGCACAAGGCACAATACTAAACAATTTCAAATTTTTATTTGGAATATAAAAACTTCAGACTTGTGGGAAATACCATTTAGCTTTCGCCATTTTTTTCTAAAGGTAACAAACATTGCAATTTAAAGGGAGGGTGACATTTTTTTAATGTGTAAAATAAAAAACTCTTCATTAAAATATACATTAAAAAATGCGGTTCTAAAGGAACTAGCTAAATCTGGTTGATGACAAAGCTACTAGCCCAGCTTTACAAAATCCAGGAGGGTGCTCTGAATTTCCCAAAGCTGGTGAAGTACTTTGTAACTGACCCGAATCCACTATATTGCGGAGAGAGTCAATATCATTTTTTTTTTCTATTTGAAATAATTCAAATATTTCCTATTTCTACCTTTTGTTTCCAATCTTCAGGGCTAGATTTTGATTTCTCATGGCATAACTATTCGTAGGCACTCTTCTATATATAACACAATAGTTCACGAATTTATAAAATTTAATTTGAAGTCTCGATACATCATTCATACACCACGCACTTATATTTTCAAAATTTTGTTTTACAAACAGAAATAATGTAATATATTTTTTGTCTCAATATATAATAAGTGCTTAAAATATGTATATAATAATGTGTATATAAAAAAATAGTATTTATTATTAAGTTTTTAACGTGATAATCCTGTTGAAGGACTGACAAGTCTGAAAGCTTGAAAATAAAACGTTGCACAAGAAACTTAATCCTGGAAGCTTTATTTATTTTATAATATAACTATTCGTGTATAAAATTTAATAAATTTTAATAAGGTAATTTTTAAAATCTATGTATTTTAGCTTTTTTAATGTTGTACCCCGGTGTATTTTGGAATAATTAAAAAAAAGTGATAACAATATTTTCAATATATTCTAAAAAATAAATAGAAAAGCAGACCTATATCTTATTGCAATAGAAATTCCCTGAGAGGGGGAGCACATGACTTTTCAACCTCCTCGACACGAGCGGTAATCCTCTCACCTCATCAATAGTGGCTGCTGCCCTACATTTTACTGATTGCTGCTGTAGCTAGAACCCCCATTTCACGCCGTGAAAACCACCGCTTTTCATGGCCGCCTTTCCTCTCGCACCCTTTTTCTCGACTCTCCTTCCGAGTGTATTGCCTCAGAAAGACAATGATCTTCTTCTTTCTTATCTCCACTCAATCATCAAGCTTTGACAACCATCATGGCTGGGTGAAGTAGAATGCGTCTGCCTTTGTCATTAAGACTGGGATCACTACTCAGTGGCAGGCCGACTTAGCTCTGAAAGAAATGGCCGCCTCTGACATAAGGAACAGACGCCATGTGCAGCCGCTCCTAACATGGAGTACAAACGCTGCTCATCCTGTATCCCTGGATTAGGAGCCCTTACAGGGTATTATCAGCAGGATAGCTGAGCCCAGGTTTTTTAGTGAGCTTGTTACTGCTCCCCCTCCTCCTTTTTCATCCGGGCTTGGGACCGGTAAAGGCAATAATAGTTAAGACAACGATAACATAATTTTATTAACATCTTGTCAATACATGCAAAAGTGCACAGTCTGAACTATTATTTGAAAAAAATATTTAGATATATGCTATATATATTTGAAATACTTACATAAAAGAGGTCTATCAGAAACACCAAATTTTTCCTGCGGAGAAAGTGAACAAACTGCTCTTCACCTTATCTATGACTGTCCGAACTTTGCAGAAGTGAGACATCGTTTGTTCCCTGATTTAAATGATCCAACTCTTTTACATCAGCCACTTTGTCTATATTAATTTTATGAATTCTGTAGAATAATACATGTAAATTTGTAATTATTTAATTATAAGTTCTAATTTGTTTTCTGTTTTGTTTCCTCTGTATTTGGCGCAAATATTTCAATATCGCGCCTGGTTGATTAATAAATTAATTAAAAAATATATATTAGATATATACAAAATGTAATGCTTGACAAAGGTTGGTGTTCAGCCAACCGAAATATTGGAAAATAGATATTTTTATTCAAACCAATATATGCATTTTTATTATCTAAATATGCTATGTACAATGTACACACTATAACCATAAATTCTGTTACAAACAATTTCATAAATTAAATTATTAAGAACAAAAACTAATGGAATATAAATACATATTTTATTAGCCAATAGGACATAGATGCTGCTTGCGTTCGTTGCACGAGGGGTCGACCAGATCTTTCAAGGTCATTAATAGTGCCAGCCTTGTTGAACCTTTCAATGGTTCGATAAACAAATTGACGCGTAATATTCAAATTTTGTAAAAGTTTAAAAATGGATGAAGGACATCGGCCTACCTTGTGTAAGGCTATTACAACTATACGGGTTTCTTTAACTCGCCAATTCATTATCAAAAAACAAATATATTCCGATTTTTTTTCTAAACACGTGTGCACGAGATATTCAAATAACAACTACTGTATTTTGAATACTTCACGCGGTCAAATTAAAATTTTTATCACTGATTTGGTTTTGTAACAATATTTATGGCTAGACTAAGTATATAGCCCTTCTGTCACCGCTGCAGAGTTTGGTGGAGTATCACCAGCGGGGTTCCAGCGACACCACGTATTCCGCGATCTACGAAGAATACGTTGCCTCAGATAAAGAGGATATTAGAGAACTGATAGCAGGTTGGATGAAGACGACCGTCACATTTCTCTATGTGAAAGAATTTTTGGATTTTATATCATTAAAATATTAATTTTAATTCTTTAACTATATTAATCTGTGTGTGATTTGATAATCTGTGGTGTTAGACATGTATATATAAGCTAATATAGATTTCTGGGAGGTGTGTGTGAGGTAATTTATACAAATATAGGTAAAGAGATGCGTAATTTTTCCCAGTAAGGCTAACTTAGATATATTTATGCTCATTCTTTAGTTTGTACTTTCAATATAGGAAATCTTTATTTTGGAAGAGTAATAATTGCGGTCCACTTAACAAGAATATGACTACAGCTATTTTGTGTTAACGATAATTTAAGTTATAAAAAAAGGCATCTCCTTATCGTGCAACTGGAAGTTGCTGATGGCTTGCGCCATCTATCGGAATAAATATCATATATTCTCGTGGATTTTTAATTATTCCAGAATTGACCAAATAACAATTCTTGATAAATCAAGAAAAGCTAACCACGGACGCGTTTCGGACTGTTGGCCCTCATCAGCGTGGTGCAAGCTGTACCTCAACGACCAAAAATAATTTAAGTGTTCAGTTAAGTAGATTCCCTCAGTGAAGACATTGTAGAAATACCAGCAAGGTGAGAGGTGATAGTGTGAACTGATAGAAACCTGGGTTGGGGTGTTCTGAACCTGCAAAGGGGTAGTTTAAAATAATCCTCATGTTGTGAACTTATATATAGGAAGGTTTCACAAATGAGGAGTGTGAAGCGACATTGCTGTCGGACTGGATTGGATGTAAAATAAGGATTCACAAATTAGGAGTATGAAGCTATCTTATCAGGTTGTCAAACTGGATGTGAAAGAAGGCTTCACAAATAAAGAGCCTGAAGCGACATTGCTGTCGGACTGGATTGGATGTAAAAAGGAGGATTCACAAATAAAGAGTGTGAAGCTATCTTATCCTATTGTCAAATTGAATGTAAAAGGAGGATTCACAAATAAGGGGAGTGTGAAGCTATTATAATGCTGTATATAATCTTTCTCCATTTTTTATTTCCCACTTTCATAGGTTTCTCCGTTTTGTAACCCCAAGGAGAATCCTCTGTAAGACCTGTGTGTCTTAATAAAGGCTTTTGTGTGTGTGTGTGCTATTATAATGCTGTAAACTTATACGCAAAGGAAGCCTTCAGATATAAAGACAGTGTGGCGACATTACCATGCTTTCGGAGTGGATTGGATGTAAAAGAAGGATTCCCAAATAAGGAGTGGGAAGCTATATTATCATATTGTCAAACTGGATGTGAAAGAAGGTTCACAAAAAAAGATCCTGAAGCGACATATTGTCGAACTGGATGTGAAGGAAGGTTCACAAATAAGGAGCCTGAAGCGACATTGCTGTCGGACTAGATTGGATGAAAAAGAAAGATTCACAAATAAGGAGCCTGAAGCGACATTGCTGTCGGACTAGATTGGATGAAAAAGAAAGATTCACAAATAAGGAGCCTGAAGCGACATTGCTGTCGGACTAGATTGGATGAAAAAGAAAGATTCACAAATAAGGAGCCTGAAGCGACATTGCTGTCGGACTAGATTGGATGAAAAAGAAAGATTCACAAATAAGGAGCCTGAAGCGACATTGCTGTCGGACTAGATTGGATGAAAAAGAAAGATTCACAAATAAGGAGCCTGAAGCGACATTGCTGTCGGACTAGATTGGATGAAAAAGAAAGATTCACAAATAAGGAGCCTGAAGCGACATTGCTGTCGGACTAGATTGGATGAAAAAGAAAGATTCACAAATAAGGAGCCTGAAGCGACATTGCTGTCGGACTAGATTGGATGAAAAAGAAAGATTCACAAATAAGGAGCCTGAAGCGACATTGCTGTCGGACTAGATTGGATGAAAAAGAAAGATTCACAAATAAGGAGCCTGAAGCGACATGTTATCGGACTGGATGTAAAAGAAGAAGGGCCCAGCATCAAACACGAGGAGCGTGAAGCGACATTATCAAGTTGTTGGGCCGCAGCACTTATCTAAATGGCCTTAATCCGGTCGTGTAGGGAGATTTTTGGTCAAATTTCACGATTCTCTGTGAAAAAAAGTACCGCCGCACCACACAAAGGACCATTTCTCAAGTGTTATCTCCCAGAGTTATTCAGATAAAACCTGCTGTCTTCTTTGTTATTTATGGGGAATGGCAAGGTATACCGGGTCCATTTACCTTATCTCTCTCGCCCGTAATTTTCCTTAAAACCTCGAGAAATATTTATGCACAGTCAAGGCGAGGTTAAAGGCAAGAAAAGAGAGGAGAGTCCAAAGGGAAGAGACATTCAACTATAAAAAAGTATTTTGAAGTCAAAAACATGTTACTTAAAAAAACGCGCTTTATTAGCAACTTCATTTGGAGCGTGTGTGTATCTTTGCCTCCACAACCTGAACTCTTAGAAATGCAGAAATGGTAAAGCTACTGGAGATGTGGTGTCATTGCTGAATAGCGAGAATGCAGCGGACTGACAAGACTAAGTAATAAAGATATCATAAAATATTCATTAGAGATATAGCCTACTCTCTGGAGATGATTGAGAGGAAGACAACCAGCAAATTTTGACATCTTGTCCGACACTCGGAGTGGATAAAGGTATTGGTGGAAATGTATGTATAAAAGAAAAACCGAGGAGATGAAGGCCTAGAAAATAATTCGTAATAAATTTCAGGAGAAAAGACCCTACGATACCATCAGAAGACTAGCCATAGAAAGGAAGCTCCGAAGGAACAGGAATACTACCAACCTATGACTGGTTAGATAGATAGAATCGAAGGGTTGGTTTTTGTGAAGGACAATATGGTTCAAACTTGCATGAACCAACTTATTTTTATTATTATTTTTTTTTTCAAATAAATTTTGAACGTCGAAACACGATCCGATTCTTACAGGAGCACAATAATTTTGGAACTGAAAATGAGGTACTAAACAAGATATTCAGGAATATCTCAAGGTGGAATTGATTTTTAAATATGTAACTATTAGATAATAAAAAGGCATATATTGGATTGAATAAAAGATTTATTTGCCAATATTTCGGTTGGCTGAACACCATGTATTGGCATATATTGGCAAATTCAACCATTGGATTAATTCAATCCAATATATTCCATTTTATTATCTAATGATTTAAATATAGATTGCTCTATTTTCAAAACGATATGTAACTATAAGGATCTAATTTAGGATTACCAGACAAATCTTTTGATTGGCATCCCAAGAACTTCTGCTCACTTGAATCCTTCCACGGACCAAAAAAGCTTGTACATTCTATACTGTTTACCATCTTTGATCGAAATGGATCTCTCTGTAATCATTATTGTCCCTTGTAACCTTGTGTACGTACAAAGTATGGATAACACCTCTTGTGAAAAATTGTTAAAGCTTGGCTGTTGAAGCTTATGGCATTGCTAACAGCTCGATGGAAAGGTTTGAAACGCTCGCTCCCCACCCGAGGCAGCTGGCTCCCAGCAGCAGATCGCTCTAACACCTGGTCCGTCAGTCGGACATGCTCTTGCGGCTGTTCTTACCCAGCTGCGTGGAGACGACGGTTGCGTAGCCCCGTCTGCCTGAGGAACCCAGACAATTCCGTTACAGCTAAATACAATGTAGAGAAGTCTCATGTTGAGTAAAAGCTTTTTCAATTAAAAAAAAAAATGATCACGTTGTATAATTATACAAGGTCATGGAGACTAAATTCATAAATCAAATTCACAATTTTGGTAGGGCTGGAATATAAGTCCTGTCTTGAGGCTTTCATGCATTCCAAGAGGTGGTCTGGTGAGGCCTCTTTGGTCCTGCAGATGGTTTAGTCCATAAGTCTCCATGATAGATAAAAAGAGCTGCTGTCGTTGGCTGGCTATCCAGGGGGCACCGCATAGAGGTGACAGCCAGACTTTTCCCAGCTTCTTCAATAAATAATAACAATCATAATTTAAAGCATGATAATCACTCAGAGATATAGCTTGACCAAGTAACAATAAACGATCATCATTACTTCAGAGTAAATTGTTTCCTTTTAATACCAACCTATTCCTACAGGCCTCTGTCGAATAGCATCCCACTCTACATCTACTCAGCTTGCTGCTACGGAAAAGATGGCCTAAATACAGAAGAATATCGAAATAAAACGCTTTGCTCTAAAGCGTGGAGCTTTATATAGATTTTATTCTGTGTAACTCACCTATAAGTTGAATATCTGCAGTAGAACGATCAAGTTCACAAACCTATACGAATATGTTTGTATTCAAAATGAACTTATCGCCATAATAATCGCAATAGGCTATTGATCCTCAATAAATCTAATGGCTTGGAGTTTTCAAGAATAAGGTGAATGCAGGTGAAAAAAAAGATGCAATTCCTATAAAATGTAACCAAGATACTTTCTTTTCATTTACAAATGATTATTTTCATTAGCTATATCTATACAAGACCGTTTGAAATCCACCCATCTTCTTAGAATTTACAGGGCAAATATTGAGATAAAGGTAGGACACGCTCATAGATTGAAAAATAAAAATCAGTTTTAAATCAAATACATGCCCAGAGTGTCTAGAAAAAAAAAAAGAAATGAGTATAAATTTTGGCATATATTTTCTAGATCTTTCCTGGAATAAACTCTAAATAGAGAAAATAGAGGAAGCCTAATTTTTTTCATCTTCTTTAATCATAAAATCCATTTAGTTCCTCTCTATCTTGAAAAAAAATGGAAGAAATGCTTCTTCTTTGCTATTTTTCAGCGTCAATTTCAGTCGTAAATAAACTGACAAAGAACTATCTTATTGTCTTTTCGCCTCCATGCACGTCCTTTTACCAATCTATGTAGGAGTTGCAAAAAAGGAAAGTTAGCGCAGCAAATTTTGTTATTTAATAGATACCTCTTCATTGAGATACCTCCTCGTTTAGTGAAGTTTGTTAATCGACCTCGGTTCTTCACAATAATTTTCGAATTTCTTTTTTCCTCATAGATAAACATATTATAAGTTGGATAATAACCTGGAACAGTAAATAATCAAAAATAAAGAGAAACTTTTTGCGGTAGAGCTGCTCATCCACACTTTTCGTTGTATTCCTTTCTTTCAGACTTGATGAATAATGGGTTAGCTATTTTAAAGTTCTTTGATTTTTTCAAGACTGCAAGGAGGAAAAAAGGCCTAACAAAGTAACTGAACTGTGTGGAAATATTTTTTTCTTCACAAGATGCGACCATTTACTCAATAATCTACTTCTTCACTGTGTTCTATGCACGAAAAACGATGTATATAGTCTCAACTTTTGTACATAGATATTTTTTCCTTTTTCTCTTTTCTGAGCGAGGATTCAATTTCTTCCCCTGCTTCTCATTTCTTTTTAGAATCATTTCTAACAAGAGAATCGTCTGTATAAGACGGAATGTCTTAATAAAGGCTTGTGTGTGTGTGAAATAATTAAAAACACAAAATCGTTGAGTGAAGGGTTTCTTGTAAGATTTTCATACACCCGAGCATTTTCGAGCATTTCTGACCTTCTACAGGAGTAAAAATGAGAACATTCTGTAGAGAGAGAGAGGGGTAGAAATACTCGAAAGATCGACCAAATAAAAACATTATAAGAAACTCTTTGTCTCACGATTTTGTACTTTTAATAATATTGCCACGTGGAAAATTAGGAATGACAAACTTCGTCTTTGGATTTCCGGGCTAATTGGCCTATCAGGTAAGGTCTTCTAGCCCCCAACATGGCTGCAGAACGCGATCTGGTGGCAAGGGATCCTAAGATCAGGCAGTGGAGAAGTCTTCGCGGGGGAGGAGGAAGCTTGGAGATGGCAGGGAAACAGCGCCTTGATGCAGTGAGATTCAGGAGTCTTGGCAGGAGATGGAGTCCAGAAAATAAGGCAGGAGAAGGTGGAGGCAGGAGATCCTGGAAGCCTAGAACTTGAGCGCCCTAGACTTCAGGATGGGGTAGCTTGAGGCTCTCGCCTCATGCTTGTCAGGCAGGCCCTTGGCGCAGCAGTTGGAACACTTGGAGGTGCGCTGGTTGGCAAGGGATGGACAGGCACGACCTTCATGGCCGTCTTCACCGCAGTGGAAGCACTTTGGGTCCCTGGAGCACTGTGCGGAGTTGTGGCCGAAGCCACAGCAGCGGAAGCAGACGCGGGCGCGGATGGATTCCTCGAAGTTGAGGATGACTCCATCCACCACGATCCTCCCGCGCACGCCCAGGGCTTTGGAGGTCGTCAGGTCCATGGCGCCACGCGCACCACCTTGTCCCCAGGGAGTTGGCTGACAGCAGGGGTTTCCAGGAAGGTCTCTTCAATGGTGGAGTTGGATGTCTCCTCGTCCACTTTGAAGAGGCAGATGCGAGGGAGGTTGTCACTGCGGGGATGGTGTCTGGGTTGCTGGAATGCAAGACCAGCTTCCCCTTGGTGCGCAGGGAAGCCCAGACCCCTTGGGGGAGAGTGTGGGCGGCGCGGACTGCTTTAAGCATCTCCCTTAGGTCAGCCTACGGGTTGTCTGAATGACAAACTTCGGGATGATACAGCAATTTATTCAAGGCAAGAACAAACTATGAATGATAAACAAAAGATAAGCAACGAGAGAATTTTACAGACTAGCAAAATATAAACACAAAAATGATACTCTGTTAATAAAATAATAAATAGTTTGCTACAATATTGTCGGGTTGAAAAAAATAATCGCGAGAAGAGGTAAGTGAAAATAACTCTCTCTCTTTATTGTCTGTAGCAATGGTCTACCTCTAAAATGGTGGCTACGTACATTTATATAGCGATCACACAATTCAAGCCGAACTATGTAAATCTATAAGGTTGTCCCAAAAGTTCGTTAACATATTATGATTTATATTTTGCAAGTGTTTACGAACTTTTGGGACAACCTTGGTAATATTGGTAACCTTGGTGAAATTATAACAGAATTCTTATAGAAGAATGATTTAATCTCTGATGTTCTATATCAAAGGTGGCCAATCAGTTGGTGGGCCAAGTTTCTGAATTACAAGGTTGTCCCAAAAGTTCGCAAACACTTGCAAAATATAAATCATTGCTAACTTCAAGCGATAATTGCTCTTCAACGGGCTTAAAAAATATCGACTATGTACGTATTTTTTAAGCCCGTTGAAGAGCGATTATCACTTGAAAGCTAGCAATTTTAAATAAAAATAAACTCATTGTGAGGAAATATTTTGTAATTTTTAAAAGTTTTTCACAATTTCATCATGAATAGAAATCATAATATGTTTACGAACTTTTAGAACAACCTTATAATAGAATCTGAATCTTAAAATTATGTAATTAACAAATAAACCACGCTACAATATGTAAATATTCTCTATGAATATAAAATAAGTAAATATAAGTTATTAATATTACGATTTATAAAAAAAAAATAGCAGTATTACAACAATAAAAAAGCTTTATTAAGACCTTTTAGTCTTATACAGATTCTCTAAGCAGGAATGTAGGATACATTGAAACAGTAATATACCTTAATGGTAATATAAAATTTATATACAGGAAAAATTAAGACAATCAAGTTAATAAAATGATTAGTCAGGGAAATATAGCAGTATTAAAATAATCCAAAATAAAAAGTTGACGATGCTATAGAAGGTATGATATCTAAAGAATGATCTGTGCAAGGTGAATATATAAAATGATCCATAACGTCAAGTCAAAATATAAATTTAACAAAAAGTCGATATAAGTACGAAAATTACATCATTTAATTGAGGATCAGTGGAAGGATGGTCTAAACCGTTGACTTTCGACCGCTAAGACCCTGGTTCGATTCCCGCATTGGGCACTTTTTTCTGATAAAAAAAAATGCTCCAATAGCCTCCGATTCTTGCAAAATCGCAACTCCCACAAACGAACGCAAGTAACTAAAGGGTGCTCTGTTACATTTGTAAGTGCAAAGTCGAACTGCTTTTCAAATGTGTAGACATGTGGTGCATTTACAGTAAAAGAAGTCGCCTACTTCTACCCACTATGATTATCATGGCCTGTACCACGTGTACTAGAGATAATCAAAATATATATATATCATTTAATTGCTAAATATGTTTTAGTACTAGCTCAGACTTTTTTTAGAGATATCTTATGTAATAGTTTCTAGGTAAACATATTTAAAAAAATGTTTCAAAGTTACTCCAAGGTTAAGTATTTCAGAACATTGATAGGTTTATCAAAGAAATTATCTGGAATTTTGCCAATTTTTTTTTATCAGACGTAAAAAAAAAAAGAAGTCGCTGATTATTGTCGATTTCCCGCCTAAATTATCGTCGATAATCAAGGAAGCTCGTCTGCCAAGAAATCTAATGACATTTAGCAACCAAAAGAGAAAAAGTATTCTCCCGTCCACCTTCTGTCGTCTGCGATAGAAAAACTATGCAACTTCTTTGTGTTCGGTTGGTCAAGGTTGCCCATTATTCACCCGTGCCTAGCATTTTATATTTCTATGGTAGGTAGAACAAGCTCTTTACGGCTTAACCCTAATTAGATACGAAAAAAAAAAAGAAAAATTAAGGAAGCAACATCTGGTAGGCAGGTATGCAACAGGATATGTAATGGTAGTTGTAAAAAGGAGGAAAGTCTACGATAAAAGTAATAAATAAAGATTAGCCTTGTAAAAATGACCAATAATGGGCAGGATATTTCGAAACATATAAACCTAATCGTGTTTTTTTTTTTTTGTATTTATTCCAAGTACACATGGTACAATCTATGAGTTGGGCCATATGTCTGTGTAACAATTAACAATTGAAACAAATTTTATTGACTTCTTGTCAAAAATTTACATTAAGAGAATGGAAATAATGAATAAACTAATATACAGATGATCATGCGGGGGATGTGCCCCGGCGAGTGAGCCTTCTTTCCCAGGCGATGAGCGGGTGGTCAGCCCAACCTGTACGAAGGTAGATGATGGATTTGGCCGACGCCAGGATGGCCAGGTCGTCATCTTCGAGGCCAGACCCGAAGATCCAGGCCCGCAAGTCAGGGGGTCGCCCGAGGACATTGAAGGCTTCGATGATGAGGGGCACATATGTCTGTGTGTGCGTTGAAGAAAAAATCGTCTTTGTACTTACATGGTTTGGTTACTTTTACCCATTGATTACCATTGAAGAATTCTTCTATAGAAAATACTCAATGTGAGTTACGATTTAGATTTGGTGTGTATTAACTAAAAAAAGAAAAAAGATAATAAAGATAAGAAATAAACATATCAAAATCAGAAGAGCCAAAAAAGAATATAAGTACAGTAGAACCTCCTTGTAAAGGACACCTAATTTCAGAGCCTAACTGTCTTTTAGGGAGAGGTGTCCTCTTACTGAAGAGTTACTAAATAGTAAAAATGGTAATTTTGTAAATGAAAACTGTCCTTTATAGAGAGGTGTCCGCTAAAGGGAGGTTCTACTGTATATTTACTCTATATACTTCTTCACTGTGTTCTATGCACGAAAAACGATGTAATAGTCTCAACTTTTGTACATAGATATTCTATCCTTGTTTTCTTTTTCTATTTAAAATCTCCTTCAACCTTTTTTTTTTTTCTTCTTTTTCTATTTTCTGAGCGAGGATTCAGTTTCTTCAGCTGCTTCTCATTTCTTTTTAGATTCATTTCTTAAAGGAGAATCGTTTGTATAAGATGGAATGTCTTAATAAAAGCTTGTGTGTGTGTATTTACTCTATATAATTATTTTTACTTGTGTACTTTCTAATGTTTTGCATAGAATCTTATGTTCTTTTATTGATCTTTATAAAATAAAAGAGTTGTTTAGCTCTTCTCTCTTAAATAATTATTAATGCCAAACATATCCCTTTCTTCTTTGTTAAACTCTTCTTTCTTCTGAAGATCATTGGTTGGTTGGGAATTGATTCAGATAAAAACACAGCCACATCAACCTATAGTTTACCTCCTGACGTTTCAGTGACTTCTTGGCACTCTCTTCAGGGGAATGATTATTTTGAATCCTAGTTCTTAGTTAACGTAAAGATATAAAGCAATTAACGGGTAATACAAAGAGAGATAGGGAAAAAGACGAAGCCAAATCAAATATGTCAACAAATAAAGCAAGTCAATTAAGAAGGATTAGAAGATGAGTTTCTTTTATTGTAAGAATGCTACGAGCTTTCGGACAAAAGTCCTTCAACGGGCATAAATATAACTATACTAAGAAAGATAACGATGGCTGTAGGGAATATATACACGTATTGGTTTTACATAGAAATAAAAATAAAAATATTAAGAATATAAAAATATTAAGAATATAAAGAAGGACATGCAAATGATCAATTTAACTATTTGTAAAAGTGAAAAATACGGAAATAAAAATTCTAGAGAGCAAATCAAGAAATGCAGAAAATATTAGTTGAAAGAAAAAAGGAATATCAATGAGACAAAAATATGACTGTAATGGATCTTCAACTGTATAACTAATTGTACCAGGTAACAATTACGGGTGGATTTTTGTACGGTTAAAAGTTGTATTCTGGGCTGCCATCTATGAAATTGGAATTTAATGACCAGTGAGAGAACAAAACCTATTTGAAACTAGTATGACTGAAAATGGTGGGAAAGGGGGGGGGGGGTTATTAATATACTAAAGGTAGAATCTGAAAAAGTTTAATTGGAAATGTAGTTTGAGTAGACTGCGGGGATGTCTATTTTTCTATTTATACTGTGTAGCTTGGTTGAAACTATGGCTTCCAGAACCAATCTCTGGTGTAGGTTGGAGATATTTTTGTAGTGAATGGTTGGGTTAGTAGTGTCAAAGGAATGGCCAGAAGATGCAATATGTTGAAAAATAAGGGAACGGGTGTCTCGGTTGGTGATGTTGCGTGTGTGTTCGGACATTCTGATGGCGATGGTTCTACCGGTCTCCCCCACATAGGTGGCGGGACACTGTTGGCACGAGACCGAGTAGACTGCTCCAGTAGATGTTAGAGGATCAATGGAGGTGTCGGTTTTTGTGATGGGATGCCTAAGGAGTGAGTGGAGGTTAGGTGTGTTAGTAAAAAAGGTACGGATGCCAAAAGGTTTGAGGAAACGGGAGAGGTTAACTGAAAGGGGAGAGACACCCATTATAGGTCACACTGCCCAACCTCCCACAAAATCAATATAGTTAAAGCCCTCACCCGCCGCCTACTAACCCACTGTTCACTCCCCATCTTCAAAACTATTGAAAAGAACCGCATCATCTCCCATTTTACAATTTCAGGTTTCCCTCTATCCTTCATAGAAAAACACACCTATTCACCTGTTCCTCTAAACCCTCCTGCAACTTACAAATCCACATGTGTGATCCCATTCTCTCCCCTTTCAGTTAACCTCTCCCGTTTCCTCAAACCTTTTGGCATCCGTACCTTTTTTACTAACACACCTAACCTCCACTCACTCCTTAGGCATCCCATCACAAAAACCGACACCTCCATTGATCCTCTAACATCTACTGGAGCAGTCTACTCGGTCTCGTGCCAACAGTGTCCCGCCACCTATGTGGGGGAGACCGGTAGAACCATCGCCATCAGAATGTCCGAACACACACGCAACATCACCAACCGAGACACCCGTTCCCTTATTTTTCAACATATTGCATCTTCTGGCCATTCCTTTGACACTACTAACCCAACCATTCACTACAAAAATATCTCCAACCTACACCAGAGATTGGTTCTGGAAGCCGTAGTTTCAACCAAGCTACACAGTATAAATAGAAAAATAGACATCCCCGCAGTCTACTCAAACTACATTTCCAATTAAACTTTTTCAGATTCTACCTTTAGTATATTAATAACCCCCCCCCCCTCCTTTCCCACCATTTTCAGTCATACTAGTTTCAAATAGGTTTTGTTCTCTCACTGGTCATTAAATTCCAATTTCATAGATGGCAGCCCAGAATACAACTTTTAACCGTACAAAAATCCACCCGTAATTGTTACCTGGATACAATTAGTTATACAGTTGAAGATCCATTACAGTCATATTTTTGTCTCATTGATATTCCTTTTTTCTTTCAACTAATATTTTCTGCATTTCTTGATTTGCTCTCTAGAATTTTTATTTCCGTATTTTTCACTTTTACAAATAGTTAAATTGATCATTTGCATGTCCTTCTTTATATTCTTAATATTTTTATATTCTTAATATTTTTATTTTTATTTCTATGTAAAACCAATACGTGTATATATTCCCTACAGCCATCGTTATCTTTCTTAGTATAGTTATATTTATGCCCGTTGAAGGACTTTTGTCCGAAAGCTCGTAGCATTCTTACAATAAAAGAAACTCATCTTCTAATCCTTCTTAATTGATTTACCTTACTAGAAGAGTCTTTACCTTAAATAAAGCAAGTATTTATTCCATATAAATCTCTTTATTTACGCTTTAAATATTTTACGTGATAACTTTTGGTTTGTTACTCTTTTCCAATATATTAAAGGTTTCTACCATAAAATATGTACACAATCTTAACTCCTGAAACGAACAAGCTGCCATTGCATGTAAAGATGCCCAAAACCCCAGAGTTGGTCAATGGTCAAAATTAATCTATTTATTTTCACTGAATTCAAGGACAAGTTGGTTGTCTGTACCACGCGGCCAATACACCAAGTGATAAAGAAGATACTTATCCTTGGAGACTTGTTGTTGATTCTGATTGTAATCAAAGGATCCTAACCATTTAACACCAATTGAATATCCCCATTGAATATAAGCAAAAATATTTTAAAACTTAATTCTATTGACGTTATGTGGCACTGAGTTTGTTGTTGACACACTTTAAAATGTTATAATGCCTTGATAAAATCCATAGAAGCATAGGGCGCCTCTCTCGTCAAAATAAACGTCAAAACCTGACGTCATCTATTGACCGTCGCCGCAACTAGCGGCCTCGGGTCAGTGACAAAGCCACAACACCAGCTTTGGCAAACTGAGAAGCGTCCACCTAGAGACCATGGTTTCCGGCTAATGGCCCTCGTCAGTCTAGGGCGGACTTTATTCCATGAAATCCACACGGGATCTAATGGAATCTTCACAATCTACCAAAGAGGTGTTTTGCTGGCAAGGTGGCTGGGCCAAATCTATGGATAGATTAGTAGAGTATGGGATGTTTCCTAGGCCGGAGTGAGCGGAAATTCAGCAGGCGCTAAGGTAGATATATGTCATCAATCAAGGAAGTGCTGGGTTGGACTCGGTGAATATCGGTTTTTGACAACGGAGGAACCCTTGATGTCTGCGCAGCACGTGGGCAGTACGGTGACAGAAGGTGGTCCTCTAATGGGTGAAGATAGGACTGAATAGACTGGACTGTAGGTGACAATCCACGAGTGCTCTCTTTATTTATCTGAATGTGTGTGCTTATATGGCAAACGTTAAATTTATAATTCTTTAGTTTCTGAATTAACAAGGTATTTTTTCAAATTTTCTTAGTTTCTTTCTCCACATATTTTAACATATAGAAAATATAGAATATGATGGTAGAGAAAGTTATAGATTTACCAAGGCAAGCTGTTGGTCTCAGTATTAAGTAATAGATGACATTTGGCTGACACTAAACAGTCGGAAGTTGGTTTCTATAAATGGTCCTTGCCCAAGTCAAACCCCAAATGAATGCAACGATTCTCTGCAACCTGTGCTAAGTGCAAAAATCGAACCGTTTCTACAAGTGTGAAGACATTTTGGATGCTTACAACAAAACCACAACCAATCATCATATGCTTTCTCCCATAAAATTTGTTTATTCTTAATTTTCTCTTAAAGCAAATTATTGGGATGTCCCCTTATTACTATGGTTAATATTCATTTCCAATTCTCGGTTATTGTAAATTCGGACTTATAGTATAGGCATATGCAAAGCCTCTAATCCTCATGATTATAATGGATGGTATAATGAATATTTGGGATTAAGTGGCAACCCCCTCAGTAGAGGAAGGCACTGAAGAAGGATGGGGGAACATCAGCACATAGCGAAACCTGTCTGAAATAGAAATCTGTACTACGTTACCATTTGTCTCAGTCCCTCGAGTAGTCACTTAAGACATGTTTTATTATTACGATGCACTAGCGCGCCATCTGATATCAAAATACAAAACTATTTTTGATGCGCATGATTCTTTTTAAAATAAAATAATTTCTACTGCCCTTACTGCAATGGAAAAATTAATGGGATGGCCTGGCTCATCAGTGGTGAACCCTCCCAGCGGTTTCGCCAGTTTAATCTACCATACCATGTTTTATTATATTACTGTGAGTCTCTATTACTATTGGGTGGTACCAAGGATATGAAAGTTCCTGGTATTCAGTCATCACAGATCAATTAAAATTATAAAATATATTTTCATAATAAATATCTTTCATTTCAAATGCAATCTTAAAGCGAAAATCGCTTTTTTCCAGGCTGAAAAAGATACTCATTGTGAAAAGATATAATTTTAATATATGGTTCACAATTTTTGCCTTAGAACAAAGATGAATTCGAATTACATGGTCATTCTCCAAAACTCCGCAAATCATCATGTAATGCTATTTCAGCAAGGTTAAAACACAATCTTCTGGTGGACATCGAAGTGCAAGACTTACAAACTTTCACACATGGTTCATATCGATTACTTCATTTAAAAGGCTCCAGATGGACCCCGGAATCCCGAGGCGATGGGCAGATGCTGGGCAAACATGGTGACAAAGGCTAATTGGTTGGTTGATCCACCTGTGCCGGCAGATGGCGCGGCCTCGTGGGACCTTCGTCGGACCCTCCACGAGTCATTTGTTTGGAACATGGCACGGTCACGTAGATTTCCCTGTGGCTTTTTGACGGCGTATTGTACTGATGTCTTCGATATATATTTGATGGTCGTAGACCATTTCTGAATTCTATCCACAAGCCATTTGTTTGTAACATGGCACGGTCGTGTAGACATCCTTGTGGCTCTATGATGGCGTGTTGTACGGATGTCTTCGATATATATTTGAAGGTCGAAGACCATTGTAGAATTGACGCCGTGCTGCTGATCTCATCTAAAAGTCATTTGTTCGGAACATGGCACGGTCACGAAGATTTCTCTGTGGCTTTTTAACGGCGTATTGTACGGATGTCTTCGATATATATTTGATGGTCGTAGACCATTAATGGATTGACACCGTGCTGCTGATCCCATACACTAGTCATTTGTTTGGAACATGGCACAATCACGTAGATATCCTTGTGACTCTGACGGCGTGTTGTACGGATATCTTCGAAACATAATTGGAAGTAGTAGACCATTTCTACATTGAAACCGTGACGTTAATCTCATTCACAATTGACTTGTTTGGAACTTGGCACGGTCACGTAGATGTCACTGTAGCTCTTTGACAGCGTGTTGAACAGATGTCTTCGATACATGAGGTACTGAAGAAAGTCGTTTAGTCTGGCATCTGGCATCATTAACTTATCTACAATTATGATGTCCTAAAAGCTTATGTTCATAGTTTTCTTGAATACCATTTCTGAGATTCCACCCTTCAGTACAGAATAGCTAAGCAGAATCGTCCAATACAGTATTAGAGCCCTAAAAGCAGTCTGGAATATTAAATTGACGAAACCGCTGAGGGTTCACCACTGATGATTCAAGCCCTTTTAATATTTTTTCTTCGCAGTAAGTACAGTAGAAGTGTGTTTTATGTTTGAAAAATATTTCGTACTTAATTTTTTTCTTTCTTATAAATAGATGAAGGAGAGTAGAAGTTTGTTTTGTGTGTAAAATAAACATTTGTGCTTTAATGCTTTTATTTCCTACTTATCTGCTTTCCAAAATTTCCAGTTCCTTCTCAGTTACAGTAAGATTCGTCCAAAATGGGATCAAAACAATTCAATGTTGTTGTTGTCGTGTCCAATGAAGAGCCTCAGATGTCTCCATGAATCTCTATCACAGCAGTCGTTCTCTATCTTGAGTGTGTATACTGTATTGTTGTTGTTGTCGTGTCCAATGAAGAGTCTCAGATGTCTCCATGCATCTTTATCACAGTAGTCGTTATCTATCTTGGGTGTGTATACTGTATTGTTGTTGTCGTGTCCAATGAAGCGCCTTAGATGTCTCCAGGCCGCTCTATCACAGCAGTTGTTCTCTATCTTGGGTGTGTATACTGTATTGTTGTTGTTGTCGTGTCCAATGAAGAGCCTCAGATGTCTCCATGCATCTCTATCACAGCAGTCGTTCTCTATCTTGGGTATGTATTCTGTATTGTTGTTGTTGTCGTGTCCAATGAGGAGTCTCAGATGTCTCCATGCATCTCTATCACAGCAGTCATTCTCTATCTTGGGTGTGTATACTGCATTGTTGTTGTTGTCGTGTCCAAAGTAGAGCCTCAGATGTCTCCATTCCGCTCTATCACAGCAGTCGTTCTCTATCTTGGGTGTGTATACTGTATTGTTGTTGTTGTCGTGTCCAATGAAGAGCTTCAGATGTCTCCATGCCGCTCTATCACAGCAGTCGTTCTCTATCTTGGGTGTGTATACTGTATTGTTGTTGTTGTCGTGTCCAATGAAGAGCCTCAGATGTCTCCATTTCGCTCTATCACAGCAGTCGTTCTCTATCTTGGGTGTGTATACTGCATTGTTGTTGTTGTCGTGTCCAATGAAGAGCTTCAGATGTCTCCATACCGCTCTATCACAGCAGTCGTTCTCTATCTTGGGTGTGTATACTGTATTGTTGTTGTTGTCGTGTCCAATGAAGAGCCTCAGATGTCTCCATACATCTCTATCACAGCAGTCGTTCACTATCTTGGGTGTGTATACTGTATTGTTGTTGTTGTCGTGTCCAAAAAAGAGTCTCAGATGTCTCCATGCATCTCTATCACAATAGTCGTTATCTATCTTGGGTGTGTATACTGTATTGTTGTTGTCGTGTCCAATGAAGAGCCTCAGATATCTCCATGCATCTCTATCACAGTAGTGCTTCTCTATCTTGGGTGTGTATACTGTATTGTTGTTGTTGTCGTGTCCAAAAAAGAGTCTCAGATGTCTCCATGCATCTCTATCACAATAGTCGTTATCTATCTTGAGTGTGTATACTGTATTGTTGTTGTTGTCGTGTCCAATGAAGAGCCTCAGATATCTCCATGCATCTCTATCACAGTAGTGCTTCTCTATCTTGGGTGTGTATACTGTATTGTTGTTGTTGTCGTGTCCAATGAAGAGCCTCAGATGTCTCCATACATCTCTATCACAGCAGTCGTTCACTATCTTGGGTGTGTATACTGTATTGTTGTTGTTGTCGTGTCCAAAAAAGAGTCTCAGATGTCTCCATGCATCTCTATCACAGTAGTCGTTATCTATCTTGGGTGTGTATACTGTATTGTTGTTGTCGTGTCCAATGAAGAGCCTCAGATATCTCCATGCATCTCTATCACAGTAGTGCTTCTCTATCTTGGGTGTGTATACTGTATTGTTGTTGTTGTCGTGTCCAATGAAGAGCCTCAGATGTCTCGATGCATCTCTATCACAGCAGTCGCAATTTACTCTATCTTGGGTGTGTAAAGCTTCTGTTCTGGGTCCATGTCAATTTTCTGCAAGGTTGCGGTCATTGCTGGGCATGTGAATATGTGGGTAGGTGTTAGTTCCACACCAGGGCAATTGTTGCATGCCCTGTAGGTTCTTGTGCCATCTGGATGTATAGCCAAAACAATTCAATAGAAATGACAAAGAGAAACAGATTGAACTCTGCACTTTGAATAAAATATTTAAAGGAGAGGAATATCGAAGAGAATTATTACAATCTGTGAAACCTGGATCCTTCTCTAAGAATCATAAAGTAAATGGCAAACATTGATAATGTGCAGGTGCTGATCTTTGTCGGTAGGTATCGAGGACCCCGCCATCACCATCTCCTCAGCGAAGTACGCGATCTACGTTTTCTTCGTAGACCGCGAAATGCATAGCGTCGCTGAATACCCGCTGGTGATATTCATGTGGACACTACAACAGTAGCAGAACTGCAATATATATATTCATTGTACATAGCATATATCTAATTTTTTTTGTAATCATTATCACCTAATTATATATGAATGTACACTTTAACGTTGTATTATCAAAAAATGTCAATAAATAATTTAAAATGTTATAAATTTCTCTCTTTCTCCACTGAAAAATCTTCAGGTTCTTCCCCTTATACTTGAGATGAAGGGGATCACGGAAGATCCCTTCCTTGTATGGAAGAGAGCTCTTCGACCTCGAGGAAGTTTATCTCCATATAAATATATATATATTTCATTTATCTTTGTTTGTTTTACCATTGACAGTGTAAATTAATAAAATTGTGTTAATTTCATTGTCTTTACACTGAAAAATGAACGGATTTTCCTCTCAGCTCAGGAAAAATTACTATTTTTGACTGTTGACAATAAGACACCAATGATGAAACAACACAAAATCGAGGCTGAAACAGTCAATACTATCAGCCACCGTCACATACTCGCTGATAACTTGAAACTTTCAATAAAGAACAAACCTCATCGATATTTTCTCTCTTTCATCTCAACAAGAGTTATTCTATAACCCGACGTCACATGTTTATGGCTAGATTAAAAATAGAGACAATTTCTCATGACGAGGACAAAATATTTTGGTCGGAACGTCGATATAACAAAAATATTTACTGACCGAAGTATCTTCAATTTTAAGAACTATGAATCCTGGCCAGGCGCAGCCTCTATATTCACGATATAAATACATTTCGAGATATATATCCTCTATTTGATTTTATTATTAAAAGGATGATGAATGCTTGAATTCTGAAGCAATCAAGTTGTTAAATAAAATTGCTTAGAATCAAATCTAGGAGTAATTTTAAAACACCTCCACACAACCTTTAGATAACAGATGCCTTTAAACGATGATCCATAATCATCCCCCAACAGTATTTCTATATAAATTCAACATGAGATACTGAAGAAAGTCGTTTAGTCTGGCATCTGGTATTAACTTATGTTAACCACATGTAATCACAAACAAGTTGTTCATAAAATTGCTTAGAATCAAATCTAGGAGTAATTTTTAAACACCTCCAAACAACCTCTAGGCATCAGATGTCTTTAAACGCATATCAGAAATTCGTTATCTAGCAGTATATCGACCTATTCCCAGTCAAATGTATTCTAGGCGCATGACACCTGTGAGAAGACGAAGACTCTGTCAGAAACGTAAGGGGAGGGGGGGGGGGGGGGGGGGAGGATTGTTTAATTCCAGCTTGACGTCCCTAGGGGCGGTCCGTTGCCATGGAAACTCGGGAGGGGCCAATATGGCGCCGTGCCTTAAGTAGCGCACGTCATTTTGGTGAGAGGGATGGTGGATTATGATGGAAGATTCTCCCCAGAGAGATGGAGACGGTATCATATAGAGATCTCAACATTTTCTCTTCATTTTACTTGATTTAAATCTCCTAGATAGAAATTATAAAATAATACAGTGGGTTTCTGGAGATGAGTTTCTGTTGAGAAATCTGTTGTATTATTTTAATGTAACTTCTTCTCTTCATTAATGACTTCGTCATCTAATTGACCTCTCCTTGGATAAAATTTATTTCTCTCTCATTTGAGCAGATATATCTATTTAAGCAGACTCCGGTTGTTCCGTATGCATTTTATTTTCTTCGACTTCTGTATTTCTCCGAGTATGATCATTCATATGCTTGTTATTACCAAACTAACATAGTTGAAATTGAGTTTTATAGGGATGGCTATTGGAAAACCTGCTCATTAATGCTTCGAATAAATTAGGAAAATGCGGTTAAATCGAGACTCTAGGATTTCTTGTGAAGCAAATAAGTTAGCAAAGAGATTCTGGATCCAACTTAGGCGCTAACGTATTTTCCTTGAATCTTTATTCTATGACCAACTAAAATAGCGACTTGACCACATTTTCCGTTGTCTCAGTTGATTTTAATGATTCACAAAAGAACATAAGCTTTGATAACAGCACCTTGCACCCCATTGGACCATTAAGTGGACCCAATATTTGGTAGGAGCTAGTCATTCAAATTTTCGCCACATGGATGGAATGAATATAGCTTTGTGAAGTTCCTAGCAGAAATTAATAATGCACAAAACGCCTATTTCAAACTAAATCCCAATAAAGTCAAGGAACAGAGTCCTGAGACGAGGTATATTGATTGTTAATCATGCCCTAACTCTATAAATACTTCAAAAGCATTTAATTACATACCATACCACACGCTGACACTTCATCCATACCTTCTGATTAACCTTTTATCATCTTACAATTCTTGATTAAAGCGGAATTCCATTATGTGTTTATGGAAAAATGTGATATATGTACATGAAATATGCAGATGGCGACTCCACAACCGTGGCAAAGTACGCAGGGAGTGGAGGGTATCAACCGATTTCATGCATTTCTAGATCGACGAAGACCTCAAATTTCGCCGATAATGGTAATGGCACGGACGTCAGGATTTAATAGCGACAAATTCAGCCGGAACAGTGCTTAGTGAGCATCAAAGTCGGCACTGGGTGTTGTATATATTCAGTAATGATAGCAACCTCAGTCGTTAACCAGCTAACCATCCCATCCTTGCAGGTAAGAGACTGGGCCAGATGTTCCAAGCAGATTTACTTGTTCGGTAATGCTCACTATATATCTTTAGAGCTGTGATGTGAGATTACAATCGCTCACAGTAGCATTTTGCTCTCCAAGTAGTGTTGCGTTACAACTAGAGCTGCGGCATTGATCGCCGGCAAATGATACTTTTCATAACATACCACGCTGGATTTTCTCACAAATTGATATTAACCTATTACTCTATTACATATTTTCTCTTTGTATTTATTAAAATTAAGAAACATTTCAGCTAGTAAATATTTTTATTTTAAAAACTATACTGGAAGCTTTTTTCCTGCATGTATCCTACATTTCTGCTTGGAGAATCTGTGTAAGACTAAAAGGTCTTAATAAAGCTTTTTGTTGTTGTTGTTGAATGATGGAGAAGCAATATTTATCTTCAAGATTCTCTTTGTATATATCAAGACTTCTTTAGCACGAGACCTATCGCCAATTATCGCTTCTCGGCCTTTTGGCTAAGATCAAAGTGTAGTGTATCGCAAATTGAATTTTCCTGGGACATGAAATACCATCAGTTTCAAGCTCTACAGAACTTTAAAGAAGTGATCATCAATCGCAAAATGCTTTGCAAAATCTTTAACAGATTTATTTATTCATGATAAAATTGTGAAAAAAGTTTTAAAATTACAAAATATTTTCTCACAATGAGTTTATTTTTATTAAAAACGCTAGCTTTCAAGCGATAATCGCTCTTCAACGGGCTTAATAAAATAGCGACTTCATCCTACCAGAAATATTTACAAAAACAAACGCGCGCAGCGTGGATATTTATAACTGAATTTTTTAAAGATTGATTTATAGTGAGTCTATTCCATTTCTATCTTAGTTGACTTGCATACTTGTTAAATTATACATCACAACTAAAAGAGGTTTCACCAATTTATTGCTGATTATAGCAATATAGAGTGGATCTTCCAGCTATCAAATAAACTTCTTGCTGATTCATTTTGTCAAAATATGATATAAATGTAGGAATCATAAGACGAAATGGTAGTTCTGGTAGATTTTAAAAAATATATATATAGTTTGCAATCTTTATTATTATATTTCTATTATTTCAAACATTGAACATTATGCAAAATATACAAAAATGCAAAATGTGAAGAGTGGTGGTCGACGGGGAAAGGATATGCCAAACGAGACCCACTATTCATTCCTCTTCCCTGCGCGGTGTAGTCCTCCATGGCATTGGCGTAAGTTTACTATCTAGATAAATATTATGGTTTTTATACACATTCACCTTAGTGTTCTTGTAGTAACATTCTCAAGATGAGAAGCATAGTTGGCTGTATAAAATATCTTACAGCTGACTATTTTGACATATGGCCATGTAAGAAATCGCCAACACACCTTCTTCTTCTTTCTTATCTCCACCCAATCATATTCGGGTATCAAGCTTGTAAAGCCTGAGACTTGACAATCATCATGACTGGGTGAAGTAGAATGCGTCTGCCTTTGTTATTAAGACTGGGAGCAATACTCAGTGGCAGGCCGACTTAGCTCCAAAAGAAATGGCCTCCTCTGACATGAGGAACAGACGCCATGTGCAGCCGCTCCTAACATGGAGTACAAACACTGCTCATCCTGTATCCCTGGATTAGGAGCCCTTACAGGGTACTATCAGCCGGGCCAGCTGAACCCAGGTTTTTTAGCGAGATTTTTACTGCTCCCCCTCCTCCTTTTTCATTCGAGCTTGGGACCGGCAAAGACCGCCAACACACCTGTGCCAAAGTAATAACATGTTTTTCATAAGTTATTCATTTTAGTGTCCACAACTTGCAGAGCACTTCTTAAACGTTATTGACAGTGAAGACATATTTCCTGGATTCCTTCCATACGAGCACACTTGAATGCTACAGCAAAGAATGAAATTTTATAGTACAGGTTTCTTTGAAAAATAAATTGGTTAAATATGTCATTTTGCATACATGTGTATAGAAATAGAGATAGTTATCCTCATTTGTACAATATAGTTTAGTTTTGAGATAGTACTACTCTGATCAAAAAGTTTCGACACTTTGCTCATAAGTTAGAAAAAACTTTATTATTCTACCAAATTCAAATTGTCCCCTTCAAAGTAGTCCCCGTTGGCCGCGATGCACTTCAGCCACCTTTTTTTCCAGTCGGCAAAACACCTCTGGTAGTCTGTTTCCGGAATCGCCTTCATGGCCTTCTTCGATTCTTCTTTGATCTCTTCTATGCTCTGAAATTTCTGACCCTTTAACTTTTTTTTTGAGCTTTCCAAAAAATAAGAAGTCGCAGGGGGCCAAATCGGGACTGTAGGGGGGTTGGGGGAACACAGAGGTTGAGTGGTCCTGCAGGAACTTCGAGATTTTGAGGGCTGTGTGCGCCGGCGCGTTATCGTGGTGGAGGATCCACGACTTGCTCCTCCACAGCTCCGGCCGTTTCTGCCTGATCGTTTCCCCCAATCACCTCAAAACTCCCAGGTAGGAGTCAGCAGTTATTGTAGAGCCTTGTTGTTGAAATTCATGATGAACGATGCCCTGGTAGTCGAAGAACATCGTCAACATGACCTTGACTTTGCTGGGAGCCTTCCTCGCTTTCTTTGGACTCGGCTCATTTTTGAAGCACAACTCCGATGCCTGTTGGGTAGTTTCCGAATCAAAGCCGTAAATCCATGTTTCGTCTCCAGTAATGACCCTCTTCAGCAATTCGGGGTCGTCGGTTGTCGCTTCGAGATTGAGACTGGCCGTTTCTTTCCGGGCGTTCTTTTGATCAAAAGTCAAATCTTTGGAAACGAGAACGGCGTTGAGTCTTCTCACTCCCAAAATGTCCTTCATTATCGATTGAGTCGACCCGAATGATATCCCTGCTTCTTCGACGACCTCCCTGACAGTTATTCGTCGGTCTTCACGCACCAGTTCCAACACCTTGTCAACTTTTCAAGGCGTGGTTGATGTGGACGGTCTCCCGGAACGCTCGTTGTCGGCCGTCTCTTCCCGACCCTCCTTGAAGCGCTTGTACCACTCGAAAACTCGTTTCCGGCTCATGACGGAATCCCCGTATTCTGTTTGCAACATCCAAAAAATTTCGGCACCCTTGAATCTGTTTTTCACACAGAACTTGATGCAAATTCGTTGATCCTCCATTTCGGTGACTAACGAAATCGAAGCACGGGCAAAATGGCTTCACTTCGAACAGCCGCTGCTCGCGCTTTTGTGGCGCGTGATTTTTGAAAATTGGCAGGTCTCCAAGCCAAGGGCGAAGCTTGCGTTTGCTACAAACCGGGAGAAAATATATTGAGTTTTCAGGATTTTATGAGCAAAGTGTCGAAACCTTTTGATCAGAGTAGTATGTAGTCCACTTTTCTTATTTGAATGAAGATGACTTCAGGGAAAGAGTTGCATAACGGGTTAAATGTCTTTAACTACAAAAGGTAGAATGTTGCACCATAGATAGAATCACACTTGCTGCGAAGATAGAGTTGCACAACGGGGGTTAAATGGCTTTAATTATAAAAAGGTTGAGTGTTGCACCACAAGTAGAAGCACACTTGCTGCAGTGATAGAGTTGCACGACGGATTAAATGGCTTTAACTCAAAGGTAGAGTGTTGCACCACAGGTAGAATCACACTTGCTGCAGGGATAGAGTTTCACGGATTAAATGGCTTCAACCAGAAAGGCAGATTTGTACCACAGATAGAAACAGCACTAAAGAGTTGCACGACGGAATAAATGATTTAAACTACAAAGGTAGAGTGTTGCACAACAGATAGAATCAAAACTTTCTGCAGTGATAGAGTTGCACAACGGGTTAAATGGCTTTAATTATAAAGGTTGACTCTCTGTATTCTTAGTTCTCTTCTCTTCAATTACTCTGTAAACTGGCGAATCCTTTATACGACGAGGGGTCCTCAATAAAGGCTTTTGTTGTTGTATTATAAAGGTTGAGTGTTGCACCACAGGTAGAATCACACTTGCTGCAGTGATAGAGTTGCACGACGGATTAAATGGCTTTAACTATACACACACACACACACACACACACACACAAAAAGGTAGAGTGTTGCACCACAAGTAGAATCGCACTTGCTGCAGTGATAGAGTTGCACGACGGATTAAATGGCTTTAACTACAAAGGTAGAGTGTTGCACCACAGGTAGATTCACACTTGCTGCGGAGATAGAGTTGCACGACGGGTTAAATGGCTTTAATTATAAAGGTTGAGTGTTGCACCACAAGTAGAATCACACTTGATTCAGTGATAGAGTTGCACGACGGATTAAATGGCTTTAACCACAAAGGTAGAGTGTTGCCCCACAGGTAGAATCACACTTGCTGCAGTGATAGAGTTGCACGACGGATTAAATGGCTTTAACTATATATATATACAAAAAGATAGCGTGTTGCACCACAAGTAGAATCACACTTGCTGCAGTGATAGAGTTGCACGACGGATTAAATGGCTTTAACTATATACACACACACACAAAAAGGTAGAGTGTTGCACCACAAGTAGAATCGCACTTGCTGCAGTGATAGAGTTGCACGACGGATTAAATGGCTTTAACTACAAAGGTAGAGTGTTGCACCACAGATAGAATCGCACTTGCTACAGGGATAGAGTTGCCCGACGGATTAAATGGCTTTAACTACAAAGGTAGAGTGTTGTACCACAGATAGATTCACAATTGCTGCAGGGATCGAGTTGCACGACGGACTAAATGGCGTTAACCCGAAATACAGAGTTTTACCACAGATAGAATCCCACTTGCTGCATGGATAAAGTTCAACGACGGATCAAATGGCTTTAACCAGAAAAGCCCCACAGGTAGTATCTTGTTATTGCTACAGGAATAGAGCCAAACCACGAGTAGAGCGACATAAGCAATGGTAGAAAAGTCCCTCCACGGACTTCCAACAAGAGCAGTATGGACCCCGGGCGGTCCACCCATCTGGACGATCAAGTCATCCTTCCACCCGGGCGAGCAGGGGCTGACGCACTTCCGGCACGCGGCCCTGAATCCAACCCTGGACTTCCGGCACGTGGCCCCTGACCAAATATCGCGGCCTTAATGCACTCTGAGTCACGGATCAATGGGAGGACGCCAAATTAATGCCCTTTTATAGAGTTGGCGACATGTGAACCTCAGGACAGTCTGCGTGTTAGATCTCTACGAAGTAAAATAAATGAAATTCTAGCGTTCATAGTCGACGCTTTGGTCATCGTTGTCTTCACATAACGCGAAACACTTACATTTGAAAGAAAACCAATTTCATTCCCTTCGAAAGCCTCAACTTCTACAGATAATGATTTCTCCTAGATGTTTCAAGTACGTCTTGTAATAAGAGTGAGAACACTTTGCTTTTTCACGTAGATTTAAAAGAAAAGATGCGCGCTTGAGACAGTTACTGGAACATGAAAGCTATGCCAAAAGTAATACATGTGATAGATCTTATGAGAGAGAAATTAATATGGATTCTTAATTCACAACAAGAACTTGCTCATCTTACGGATGTGCTGTGCAAAAATGGAGGCTTTCTCAGTTGACCGGCACAAGAGGATGTACCGTGCAAAAATGGAGGCTTTGTCAGTTGACCGGCACAAGAGGATGTACCGTGCAAAAATGGAAGCTCTGTCATTTGACCAAGACAAGAGGATGTACCGTGCAAAAATGGAGGCTTTCTCAGTTGACCGGCACAAGAGGATGTACCGTGCAAAAATGGAGGCTTTGTCAGTTGACCGGCACAAGAGGATGTACCGTGCAAAATGGAAGCTTTGTTATTTGACCAAGACAAGAGGATGTACCGTGCAAAAATGGAGGCTTTGTCAGTTGACCGGCACAAGAGGATGTACCGTGCAAAATGGAAGCTTTGTCATTTGACCAAGACAAGAGAAACAACAGCCCGAAACGCTTACGTGGTTGACTTTTCTTGATTTATCAAGAAATTGGGTTGGCCAAATATCACGGAACACGTCAAATAAACGTTTAGTTTATTTTTGTTCCACTAGATGGCGCTCTGCCGTCTAGAAATTCCCATGGGAGCACGGTCAGGATATGCCCCTCTCTATCTCTATCTCTTTTTTTATTCCTAACTAACCGAATGACCCGGGCAACACCCGGTTTTTACCCGATTAAATGTTTTTATTCAAATAATATTCGTAACAATTATGAATTGGCGTCGTGGATGTCACTCTTGTGAAACGTCCCGCTCCAAACTTTGTGTTTTTTTAAATAAAAAATAATAAAAATGTAAATTCCACAACGATATTTAAAAATTCTATTATTTTGATTTTCAAATACTATTCGTTACAATTATAAATTGGCGCCGTGGATGTCACTCTTGTGAAACGTCCCGCTCCAAACTTTGTGTTTTTTAAAATAAAAAATAATAAAAATGTAAATTCCACAACGATATTTGAAAATTCTATTATTTTGATTTTCAAATACTATTCGTTACAATTATAAATTGGCGCCGTGGATGTCACTCTTGTGAAACGTCCCGCTCCAAACTTTGTTTCTGAGAAGCGATATTTTTATAGAGAGATGATCTGGCTTTGTGTCTTCTGCTCGAATGAATGTTTTTCTGTTAAAATTTTGTTCCTGCATATTAAAAATGAACTGGCTTTACCTGTGGTCTCTGCTTTTTGGAATTTTCCCCCATATAATTTTGTATCTGATAATCAAACCTGATACAGCAATATTTTCATCATCATTTTCTGACTAAAAAACAACTATTTTTGCCCAGAATCTGTCAATTTAAATTTTTCTTGGCTTGAAATCTGTTAAATATCTCTTCCAGATTTTCTCTATGTCCTGTTAAAACACGTTTTACATGTCTATTAGGGCAGTTGATATTACCTCCCATCTTCACCGCTAAAGGCGCTGCTTGCGAGCGAAAGGGCAAATTTGCAACGAAATTTGCAAATAACTCGAAGAATATTCGGGATAGAGACCTGAGAGAAATTTTCGCTAAAAGTTTTTCAATAGTTAACTCTATATACTGTTAAAATTTCAGTCAGATTAGTTATGTATTGTGGACGTGTATAGCCGACATAGGAACAAACACACATACATACATACATACACTGACTTTTATATATATAGGGATATATATTAAAAGTAATATTATATATCAATTTATTTTACATATATATATAATAAATGAAAGAAAAATAGCATATAAGAAAAATATAAAGTTAAAGATAGAAAGTAGATAATGAGACATCAAAAATGCTTTTATATTTTTTCAAACAATAAGGTCTATAGCAAGTTCACGCTGAAGCTTCGGCAGTTACGCGTCATATAAGCGGAACATATGAAAAAAAAAAGGAAGAATTGAAGAAATTAAGACGATAATATGTCCTTAAGCTTTTATGTCTTTTTAGTGGGTCTTATATATACATGATTGTACAAATATTATCATTTTACATAAAATTAATATTCGTATTCGCTATATTTTTGTGTTTACATATTACTAGTTTAAAATGTGATATATATGCAAATTTGTTTCAATTTATACAACTTTTACAGAAGAAAGGAAACTTTTTTTTTCAGAATAGGATGTTCACAATTCTCATTCTATACTCTCTTATCTATGTGTAAATTTTAATATCTCAGAAGCATGGACAAATTCCTGGATCAGCTCCGATATCCCAAACAAGAACCTCATCACAAGCCCAAGTGTCAAGATCCCAGGTTTTTCCCTCCCTCGACGAGAATGGGTGCTTCTAAACCGCTTTAGGACAGGTCAGGGAAGGTGTGCAGAGCTGATGAAGTTATGGGGCTACACCAAAGATCCAAATTGTGCCTGCAACGTCCCACAATCAATGTCCCATATACTAGATGACTGCCCGCTGTACAAATTCAATGGAGGAATCTCCAATCTCCATTCTGTCACCCCGGAAGCCCTGAACTGGCTGAAGGCCTTGCCTCTCAGACTTTAATGACTGATATGTCCTCACTTCTTTTTTTCTAGATTTAATTCATTTTGTCTCCTCTCTAATTGTAAATACGCTGATGTATCACCTCATAAGCATAATAATTATTATCTATGTGTTATAGGAAACAATGTTTTTGTCATGAATGTATATAATTTTCATAGAGCTTCTGAATTGAAAAAAAAAAAAAAGAAGTAAATATGTTCCATTTCTCTTCTTCTTATCTCTTTTTTACTTTTTCTCTTTAGTTCTATTCAGCCCTGGAGACTTCTGTATAGGATATATGGACCAAATAAATGGTGTATGGCGTCTGTATTTACATATGGGTCTTAAATGCATATATAAGCGATTATTCTCTCATCTTATGCACAAATTCTTCAACCAAAGAACGGGAAATATTTTTTGAAATTCAAGAATATTATATTTTAATTATTTCCAATATATATAATGTTATAGTGTATTAAAAACATCGCGGCAAAATATAATATGAAAAGTTTAAAATAAACCCCAAAACGTACTTTGCAATACAAAAAAAAAAAAAAAAAAACTCAAGAAAGAGTTCTAAAATGATAAGTTTTTATAGACTAACTCTAATGTTGATTAAATAGATATGAAATAAAGTAATTGGAGGAGCTTCTTGATACCATTTATTATCGCTAGCTTTCGAACCAATAAGGTTCTTCATCTGGCGTGGATAGCTTTTTAAACTAACAAATGTGTTGCAGCACAGAGACCTTATATACACTTAGGCGGAAGTTTGCATACTTAAACTAATGGATTAAAAGAGAATATATTACGCAGACGTTAAGTTCTAGAGCAAAAGGATTCACTATCTTTACAAAGTTACAATCAACTTCCCTAGATAGAGAATTCTGATGGATGTACCATTGAGAATTCTTGTATAAGATATGATATAATCTTCAGCATCTTTAAGAATCGAAAAATCTTTAATAAAGAAAATTTGGACGCTATTTCTTCTGTATTTTTATTTTCTCATATGTTTATCTATCAAAATAAAAGAAATAGAGGGCATAATAGTGATTTATTAATGTCTTTAGAATAGAGAATTTTAAGCATCATGATAGATGGTTCCTACTGTAATTCAACCCACAAGCCGCGTCTACTTTTTCACGAGGGATCCGCAAGTAATCCCTTCTCTATTTCGAGACACAAGAACCGGCGCAGAAAAACAATACAGGCGATATATAGCACCCTCTTTTTTGGAGTGCGAGGGATGCACGGGTTTGTGACTTCATCACTTCAAGCGGTAGCAGCTTGTAAGACATCCCAGGTGGCGGCGCGGATCACTAACCCCCGCTAAAAATAAAAGCAGCACAACTTCATCAAGCCACCCGGTGAAAACAGGGTCCAGATGTCACGCTCCGTTCCCAGGTGCATGTCACGAGTTTCCCAGACTGGCCAAACACGAGGGTGTAATGGGGATTACCATTATCTTGGGGTGGGGTCGCACGCACGCACGCGCCGACACGTGCCCTGCCATTGTGAGCGCCGTGTTCCCATGCCTTATTAAATCCCTCCTGTCACTGCGTCACCATATTATGAAGGACTTAGGGACCATTTCCTTCTGCCTGCCTTCCCAACGAACAATTAAGATTACGTCAATCATCCACCCCATGTTTGGGTTTGTTCTTTTCTCCACTTATCCTCAAGCGCCACGTGCCAATCGCCCCAGGATGCTCTTTATTAAAAATCTTTATCGATAACTTGGTGCGATCCGCCCACCTATCAAATTTCTCATTTATCCACCACCTCGTTCCCATCTCCTCATTAGAGAATCTCATCAAGCTTCTTCCTGGTTCAGGGGCCGATTCATCTTTTGATTAAATCCTGATCACCTGAAGGATGCTCTAATGACTCCACGGAATCGTTTAGAGCAAACTGAGCTAACGCTAATTGGGAGAAAGCATCTGGTATTGTATTTCTTCGGTACCCCTTTAATTGCCTTTTTTGCAATCTTTCTCAGGTGGGGGAGGCGCTACTTCGGTCGGCCCTTTATATCCCTCTAAATGATGTGTTTTCATCAAATTTATTAGGGAGTCTGTTATCTTCTATTAAATTCCAATCTAAGATTTTGGAATGTAGCGAACACTAGATTTTATCAAATTTTGATATGTGAAGTTTGAACCTGAAAATTCCGGATGAACATATGCATACAATTTATATTTGCATTACATATATAATTTTAAATATTAACATATATAAATGTCTTAACAAATGTTAATTATGTTTGTATAAACCCAAAATGCACTTCTTTTATCGAAAGTATACTCTAGGGATTGCAGCATTTTTACAAAGATACAAAGATGTATAAATGCTGAATATGGGGAATTTATTCCTCTAAAATTTAGTGAAAACATTGATTTATTTATATAAGAGGTGTTTCTCTTTCAGCACAAGAATGTCTTCTTCCCACAAAATTGCAATAAATACCTATTATAAAAAATGCTTTGTGTTTTTGCATCTCTATTTTTTTTTTTTTTGCTTTGAATAAGAGAGAGAGAGAGAGTTCATATTTATCAACTATAACTTTATCCTATTGACGAATTTTGCGCTTGTTTTAAAATTATGTATTCGTTACTTAGTATTTGCACGTGTTAAGTATTCAGATGGGATGACCGGCCATACGTGAACATGTTTTTTTGGCCTCTTAGAAATCTATCATATAAGCAATCACTATTGGCACTTCATTAGTTACATTGTGTGACAACTTCAATTTTACTATTGTGATACATTGTACTCTATTTGCTCAAGTTACAACATCATCTTAGTATAGAAACAAATCTTATTGACTCTTCATTAGTTACATTATGTGGCATCTTCAATATACAAGGTTGGGTCAATAAGTAATGCACAATCATCGATAATTTTTTTATTTAACAAACCATAAACTTTGTATATATGAATACCTAACTATATCAGCTATATATCATTCAATATATCCACCTTCCCTCTGTACACATTTGGTCCAGCGTTCTTTCCAACTCACAAAACACTTTGGTAAAATGCTACATCTTGCTTTCTGACCACCCTCTAACCTCATGGAGTAACATTTCATAATTTTCAAATGTTCTACTGCGCAGAGAAATCTTTTATTTACCAAACAGGTAGAAGTAGGAAGGAGCCAGGTCAAGACTATAAGCTGGGTGAGGCATCAAAGTCCACCCATATCTGAAAATTTGAGCCAATGTCTGTTGCGCGGTGTGAGGTCTTGCATTGTCCTGATGAAATTTGATTTGACAGTCTTTTAGGCCCAGCCTTTTTGTTGAAATGACTCTTTTTAGCTTTTATAATTATTTACAATATCTTTCCTTGTTGATGGAAGTATTTTTTCAAGCATGTCCATGAATATGAACCCAACTTGGCCCCAAAAGACCGTGATCATGATTTTGTCTTTGGAAAGCCTTAGTTTTTTCTTGACTGGAGATATTTTATGGGCCCATTGAATTGATTGACGCTTTGAAGAAGAGTCATAATGGTAAACCCAAGTCTCATCACAGGTTATGACTCCTTTAAAGGCCTCAGAAGCTGGTCCTGGGTAAGATTCGTTGAGGTCGAAACAAATTTCTTTCCGAGTTTGCATCATTTCTCGTGTTAGAAACTTTGGCGCCCATTTTGAGAACACTTTTCAATAGCCAAGATTTGAAAGTAGTTCAAAAACACTTTAGATATTGAAAGTTTTTTCATCCACATTCATATGTCGTTATTGTCCGGTTATTTTTGACAATTTCCTCAACAAGAGCCAAATTTTAGTCTGTTGTGACAGTTGAAGGTTTACCTGGCCTCTCTTTGTGATGAAGATCAAAATCACCTTTCTGGAAGAGCTGAACCCATCTCTGTATAGTGCTTCTATCCAATGTTTTGTTTCCATACACTGGCTGAAGTTTTGAGTGAATTGTTGTGGCTGAAATGTTACCGGACTTGAAGAGGAACTCGGTCACCAACCGTTGTCGGATTCTTGTGTTCACATTAGACTCCATATCTGAAAAAATACAAAAGGTAAATCAATTCTGATTGCAGATATGAAAAGCAGAGTGTTTTATATACCAGAATAAATGTTTTTATGATAATAAATTATTTATATATATTTTTTAAGGAAGATTTTGCATTACTTATTGACCCAACCCTGTATATATTGTGTGTACTACTTACTTATAAGTTCTAACATAAACTTAGTATAGAAACAAAGCTTATTGACTCTTCATTAGTTACATTTTGTGGCATTTTCAATATATATTGTATATTGTGGCGAATAAATAATTTCTTATTTAATTTAATTATTCAACGAAAATATTTGAATCAGATTTAAAATTTTACATTTGCCAAATCATCATTCAGTTGCCTAGTTTGCTTGCTCGATATTCTCTAGCTGTAGATAGTTTGGTTGGTTTGTTAATAATTGTCGACTAGTCGTACTGACGTCATCAATAAATACTTTCACATCTCCAGATATACAAAGACTTGATTTCTACGCTACAATATTGTACCACCAAACATCAACTTAGTATAGGAACAAAGCGCTTAGAGATTCTAAAATCCTCTATATAAATACGATATACGTGCGTGATACACGATTTATATTCGGATACTGATCAGTATTCAGACATTTTTTTCAGCGATTGTTAATGACCTAAAAGAAGAATAAATTCAAAAATTCAGGTTTCTATTTCAAACCTCATTGTTTTTTAAATAAAATTTAAATTAAAACACAACTGTCAAAATTCAAGATAAATATTCATTTTTTTTAAATAATCTTCTGATCGTGTAACTGAAAGTTGCTGATGCTTGCGTCATCTTTCTCAATAATTATCAACTGATCATTGATTCTTTTTTAGATTGATATTTGTTCCACAGAGATGACGCAAGCTTGACGATCACAAGAAATATTTGATTTTCAACCTGATTCCAGCAAAATTTCACTTTTGTATAATTTTTTGAAATTTCTTTGTAATATAATCTATTAATTAAAAAAACAATAGAAAAAAATAAAAGATAAGTGGGTCAGGTGTTGATATTGGCGGTTACAGCCTTCTCCACGCTGACGAGCGCCAACAGCGCGAAACGCGTTCGTGGATGGCTTTTCTTGATAAATCAAGAAATTGGGTTGGCCAAATATCACGAAGCAAGCTAAATAAACGTTTAGTTTATTTTTGCTCCATTAGATGGCGCTCTGCCATCTAAAAAGCACATGTGCTCGTGGTCAGGAGAGGCCTTTTTTATTTTTAATAATCTATTAATGTTTCAAATATAATCATGCATGTGCAATATATTCGTATGTGTTTTATAATTATACACTGGCCACAAAAAATTGCATTACCTATAGACACTTTAGCAAATTTTCGGAAAATTTGTATACCTGATAAGAACATTAGGGATGTAAATGATCAAATTTCTGAAACCGTAACTAGAATATGAGGGCTTAAAAATAGCCTTGTTTATTCATGAATGTGTATTGAGATAGCATCCTAGTCTATCATTAATTAAAGTTATCTTGTTTTTTTTTATATTTTGTATTCATAAGAACATCTTTAATTTATAAATACCAAGGCATAAAAAAATAGCGTCATATAAGCAAATTTCTCATTTTACAAAATGGCAGAATCATAGAACATAGAGAAGGTAATAATTCAATAAGAGAAATTACTATGAAAGTAGGGCTGCAATTAAAGTACTGTTGTAAGGATTTAGTCTCAGTGGTCAGAGGAAGAGAAAATTTCAAGAAAAACTGGCTTAGGTCGCCTTAGAGTAACAACACAGAGAGGATAGAAGGATTCGAAGGATGGTTGTAATAGACGGGACAACAATTGTACCAATGATTAAAGCAGATCTACATGTGCAGAATGAATCTGGACCAATTCTGAACACCATTAATAACTGTCTTATCAAAGCAGAACTCTGTAGTCGCAGACCTTTATAAAAAAAATCACTTTCTGCCAGACAGAGAAGTGACAGGCTCGGTTGGTGTGAAGAGAGATG
The DNA here is from genome assembly GCA_030710605.1 of Cordylochernes scorpioides. Taxonomy (NCBI): domain Eukaryota; kingdom Metazoa; phylum Arthropoda; class Arachnida; order Pseudoscorpiones; family Chernetidae; genus Cordylochernes; species Cordylochernes scorpioides. The sequence continues at coordinate 26,287,931 of CP092873.1, read as the reverse complement.
TCTTTGAGCTCAAAAATTGTATTGTTATTTTTTTTATGAATCAAGATTCAGTTTGGGTGTTGATAAACGCAGGATACTTGTTAGACATAAGTCCTATTAAATCAGGAATGTATTGTGAATATATTTTTATAAAGGAACTTTTATCGCTATACTATTTATTGTAGATTTAAATAGATATCCAACTTCCAATATTACGAAGGTTTACCAACCACCTATGTATATGTAATGATGAGTTTTTTATACCTATAGTTCACGTTGTACAGACTATGATAATCATGGTGGGTAAAAGTTAATGGCTGCTATTACTATAAGTGCATCACATGTCTACATATTTAGAAAGCGCAATTCGACTTTTGCACTTAGAAGTGAAAATTTCACCAAATGTTTACACCAACATTTTTACAGAAGAACCTGCTGGTTGATAATATGCTTAGTATCCACTTCAGTGTTAAGTGAACAACACTAAGTTGGTTTCTACTCATTTTTAAAGTTTAATTTGAATGTTTGCAGTGATGTTTTATGCACTTAGAAGTGTGCCAATGCCCCGTTTGGTTACTTGCTCTCACTGATGTGGTTGAACTTTTGCAAGAATTGGGAGCCGTTGAAGCAATTTTTTTATCAGAAAAAAATATTAGAAAATAAAAGTATCCAATGCAGGATTCGATCCCAGGTCGATGGCTGTCGAAAACCGACGGTTTAGACTACTCATCCACCGACCTCAAATGATGGTTATAACACTCATCAACCTTGTGTGGAAGCAATCTCACCACACAAGGTAAAACGAGCATTCATCAGATACCAATCAACAAGAGGATGCTACCCGCTGATTCCTACATCTGAACTCAATGTTGTTGATTATACTTGACATTTTGAGTAATTTCAACACTTGGCTCAGATCTGTGTCATGAGTCTATTCTAGTTCACGAAACCATTTCCACCCCCATACAACTCCCTCTCACAGACGGCAAGCCATTAAGCATTCTGAAATCCATCCATCTTGTTATTGAGTTAAAACCCTCCAAAAAGAAGTTGAGTAATGTTGTGACAAGTGGGACCAAATTGGCTGCGACTCACGCTGTTCATATTTAATGGCGCCGATGTAAAGTTTTTCTTCCAAATCTAATATTACGTCGAGAGAGAGAGAGAGGAAGGGATTCTAAATTTAATTACTGAATCATTCAACCCCCGCGCCCCTTGATGTTGTTTTTATTGAGGGGGCCCTGAGGGCGGTGGTACAGTGGAGAGAGGCCCTTCAGTTGGATTTAGCCCCAGGACTTTGTCCGAAGCAAAGGTTTCCCATCACACACACACACTCTGGCAAATAGATTATAAGATTTATAAACAATTTAATTGACATCCGTCAATAGTAAAGCATACACACCAAGTTAAACGATTTATACAGTAAGAGGGGAAGTATAAGAATGTGTTCTAAAAATAGAGCAAATCCATATTTAAATCATTAGATAATAAAATGGCATATATTGGATTGAATAAAATATTTATTTGCAATATTTCGGTTGACTGAACGCCAACCTTTGTCAATGCATTACTTCTTTATGAAATATTGGAAAATAAATCTTTTATTCAATCCAATATATGCCTTTTTATTATCTAATAAGAAGGTGTAGGAAATGAAAGTATTAATGCATGAATGTTTATTTTACATATAAAACAAACTCCTACTGTCCTTACTGTAATTAACAAAAATTAGGAGGGCTTGACTCATCAGTAGTGAACTCCCAGCGATATCGCCAATTTATTCTACCAGACCGCACATCTTAGAGCTCTCCTATTGGACGATTATTCTTATATATGCTACACCGAAGAGTGGAATCTCAGAAATGGTATTTAAGTATACTATGGACATAATATTTTATGACAGTAGAATTACACATTCATAGTCGAGGACACTTCCCCAACGCCGAAGAGTCCTCCTCTAGATGATCAGGAGGGTCTTTGTTATCTCCCCTTACTTCAAGGCTCAGGAAAAACTTGTAGATGGACGTCTTTGTCAACGCGAGAATGGAGATTACATCGTCATCCAGCTCTTGTCCAAAGAGCCATGGAGGTCGGGTGGCCATTGGATCATGTTGAAGACCATGAATGTAAGACCATGATCATATATGGCATATAGAACAAGTTATAAATACACATCCTTATTAAGACCACCGGTCCTTTACAGATTCACCACAGGAAGAAAGGAAACATAGATGGAACTCCTGTACTCCAGGCAGCGCAGCACCCAACAATAGCCTCTATTGAGGGTTCTCAATATTTTGCTGTCTCTCTTTACCTTGAGGGACGACCTAGTGTTTTAGTCCGGCTACTTGACCAGCTCATCCAGAAACTCATTTTTATTGTAAAACACGGTCAATTTATACATAAAAAAAATTACATACTAATTTATACATTAAAAGAAATTTACATACTTTTTCTCTTAGTTTTTAAGTTACAAATATATCTGCATAAAAATAAAGTTGACTACTCTAGTAGTCGTAACAGCCTCCAGGTCCGACGCATGTCCAGTGGCCATACGTTCCTTCGTGCATAAGAACAGGTTATAAAAAATTCTTTGAAAGAAACAAGCCGTGACATCAAATCATGTGTAGTTATCATTGAAACCCCGGAAATCTATTCGGTAAAACAATGTAGCGTCTACCAATTAAGTACACACACACTCATGGACAAAACTTATGAATGCCGCTGGTCATCTATTTTCTCTTTTAAGGAAAAGCAATTTTGTTCACACTTGGTTATCTCGTGTATTACAATATACAGTTGTCAGCGTCATAATCAATTCTTTCTTAATCAATTCTGTCACCGTTTGCTTTGTGAATGGAATAAATATCCAAATATGGCCATTTCTCATAACCATCGGTGGTTCAGTGGTAGAATGCTCTCCTGCCACGCGGGCGGCCCGGGTTCGATTCCCGGCCGATGCATTTTTTTTTTTTTTACAATTTTTAAAACTCATTTAAATATTACTAGACGAATGGCCCGGGCAACGCCCGGGTTTTACCCGAGTGCGCATATATTTTAAAAACGTTTTAATTCAAATACTATTCGTTACAATTATAAATTGGCGCCGTGGATGTCTCTCTTGTGAAACGTCCCGCCCCAAACTGTGTGTGTCTTGAAAATATAAAAATAAAAATGTGAATTTTCATAAAGATTTCATCATGTCGATTTTTTTTTTTTGCATTTCACCTACTAAATCTATAGAGATAATTACATTTGCAACATGAACTTAGGTATATTGACTAAATAGAAAACTGCATAGTAATAAAGATCATTTTTTAAAGGCACCATATCGTTTTTTTTCAATAAAATCGAAACAAAAATTAACGATAAATAACGATAATTGCCTTAAAAAGAAATTGCCTTAAAAAAAGAAACATTCGCGGTGATTTTGTCTTGCATTCGTTTATACAATTATTATATACGAATGACCCGGGCAACGCCCGGGTTTTACCCGATTAAATGCTTTTATTCAAATACTATTCGTTACAATTATAAATTGGCGCCGTGGATGTCATTCTTGTATAATATATAAATGAGTTTTAAAAATTGTAAAAAAAAAAAAAATGCATCGGCCGGGAATCGAACCCGGGCCGCCCGCGTGGCAGGCGAGCATTCTACCACTGAACCACCGATGGTTATGAAAAATCCCATCCGTGAGCTTCAAACAGACAAACAGACAGAATAAGGCAAATATATAAGTAGATACAAGAATGACATCCACGGCGCCAATTTATAATTGTAACGAATAGTATTTGAATAAAAGCATTTAATCGGGTAAAACCCGGGCGTTGCCCAGGTCATTCGGCTAGTCCTTAATTCGTATTGTCCCCACTTATATACAAACCTGGCCACATTTGTCCAATGAGAAGGCGTGGGGGATCGGTTCACTTAACAAACAAGCAACATTCTTCCTTCCAAACACTGAGAAGCTTAAAACTGCTTATGTTTGTCAAAATAAATTGAGACCGTGGCCGATATAGACGCTGTGGAGTTGTGAGAGGGCATCACCGCTGGGTCCCACCGCGTGTCCTAATTACGGGCTGGATGATTCCCGTTGGTTCAGGGGGAAGGTGACTCGTCGATCTCCCTAAGGGTGGCATCTGCTAAACCTGACGCCATAGGTGATATAGACGGGCGGAAATTCGACCTGTGAGATCACCACTAGTTCAGCATGGAAGTGGTGAAGTTTTAATCTTTCATTCAGAAGTACGAAGGCCTCCCTGTTGCCGGTGGTTCAGGTGTAGAGGCTGCTAGTCACGACTTCATGTACCACGGAAACAATATTGCAGTAGGGCCGAACTCTGCTTACTTCCTTTAGGGAAACATTTTGAGGAGGGTGTTTCCGATGTCCAGGCTCTCCTTGAATAGTCGATTCCCTTTTTCGACGCCGTACAGCTTAACCAGAACCTGGCCAGACATTTTTATCGTCTGAAAAACTGATCCCTTCCCCGGAAACTCTTCTAGCGGCTTGATGTTCTTCAAAAGGCTGAAGTCGGTGCAGTATTCGATTTGGCAAAATTAGTCAATGGACGCTGCTGCCGAGCTTGCCTATCTCAAGACCTGCTACTGCTGGCCATTCTTGAGCTGCGTCACAGCGTCTCTTGTCGCCATCCTTGGTGGGAGCGATGATATAGTGTCAGCCTTCGTGAATTTAGCTGACTAACCTTTCGACTCATCGCCTTTCTTTTATTGCTTTTAGGCGATTAAGGAATTTCAGAATTTATTTTTTTTAAGCGCGCCTTGATGCAATCAGTCAATTTAGCATTTTTTTTACTTTTCAACGCATTAAGATTTTTTTTTTTTTGCGTCGGTTGTGATTATTTTAGGGAAATTCGATAACTCGAAACCCGGTTTTTGTATTGATTTAAAATCATAGAATCTTCTATCCTATTAACAGAACCATTTTCCAAATACCTAGACGTCATTGAAATTAGAATTTCACCACTTTTCATCAATCAATTATCATCATCATCTCATTGTAGATTCACATAATCATATGCACATACCTTGCACCAATTTAATTGAAAAGTGGTCGAAAATATTGTTAATTATCATTGTTCCCATCACCACAAAAAAGTAATTAAATGAGCCATCAACGTGTATTAATGAATGTTACAGCGAGAGAAATGAAGCCATCAATGTATATTAATGGATGTTAGAGAGAGAGAGAGAAATGAAGCCATCGATGTGTATTAATGGATATTACAGGGAGAGAAATGAAGCCATCAATGTGTATTAATGGATGTTACAGGGAGAGAAATGAAGCCATCAATGTGTATTAATGGATGTTACAGAGAGAGAAATGAAGCCATCGATGTGTATTAATGGATGTTACAGGGAGAGAAATGAAGCCATCAATGTGTATTAATGGATGTTACAGGGAGAGAAATGAAGCCATCAACGTGTATTAATGGATGTTACAGAGAGAGAAATGAAGCCATCGATGTGTATTAATGGATGTTACAGAGAGGGAAATGAAGCCATCAATGTGTATTAATGGATGTTACAGGGAGAGAAATGAAGCCATCAATGTGTATTAATGGATGTTACAGAGAGAGAAATGAAGCCATCAATGTGTATTAATGGATGTTACAGAGAGAGAAATGAAGCCATCGATGTGTATTAATGGATGTTACAGGGAGAGAAATGAAGCCATCAATGTGTATTAATGGATGTTACAGGGAGAGAAATGAAGCCATCAACGTGTATTAATGGATGTTACAGAGAGAGAAATGAAGCCATCGATGTGTATTAATGGATGTTACAGGGAGAGAAATGAAGCCATCAATGTGTATTAATGGATGTTACAGGGAGAGAAATGAAGCCATCAATGTGTATTAATGGATGTTACAGGGAGAGAAATGAAGCCATCAATGTGTATTAATGGATGTTACAGGGAGAGAAATGAAGCCATCAATGTTTATTAATGGATGTTACAGAGAGAGAAATGAAGCCATCAATGTGTATTAATGGATGTTACAGAGAGAGAGAAATGAAGCCATCAATGTGTATTAATGGATGTTACAGAGAGAGAGAAATGAAGCCATCAATGTTTATTAATGGATGTTACAGAGAGAGAGAAATGAAGCCATCCATGTGTATTAATGGATGTTACAGAGAGAGAAATGAAGCCATCAATGTGTATTAATGGATGTTACAGAGAGAGAAATGAAGCCATCAATGTGTATTAATGGATGTTACAGAAAGAGAAACCAGTTTTACTTCCAACAATGGAAGGAGAGAAAATGAGACAAGCGATAAATTGAGATAGTGATTGTGTCTGGCAGTTGTTTATCAGTAAAAACACCCGGAAAGTAAGAGTTGTTCAGGTGTCAGATGGTGGACGAAGACACGTGGAGATGACACACGGGTCAGCTGGAAGCTATGCAAATCCGGGGAGGTCCCGCCGATTAGGCTAAAAGGACATTAGTGTGATGAGCCCACAGCTGTCGCGACACGTCGCCACCTATCGGCTTCATTGTCAACTCCCCCCCTCCCCACACCTGAGGATTGTTTTTGCCCGCAGCAGATGACAGATGGGGCGGCCATGTAGTAGCGACTTTGTAGAGTTCCTGGTTTATATATTGTTTAATATAGTATTTAACACCCAGACAAGATTTTGGAAATATTTTAAATCTCAAACATTATGTGACAAGAATTAATTGAAGGACCTAGTATATTAATAAAAATAATTTTGTATATATATAAAACATATAATAAAACTCAAAGCCATTTTTTTTTATAAAACACATCCGTGGACAAAACTTAAAGAAGTGAAATGTCTTTGAAGTCGCCGGTCGTCTGTTTTTTTTTTTTTTAAGGGAAAGAGGCCTTGGGCAAAAAGGTCACACATGATTATCTCGTTGGTTTTCAATAAAGGTCACTATATATCAAATATATTTCAGAGTTATTATCTGAATCCCGATATACATGGTAAAAGGTACAACTTCCTTAAGTTTTGTCCATGAGTGTGTCTTCAATAAAGGTCTCTATATATCAAATATCTTTCAGAAATATTATCTGAATTCCGATATACATGGTAAAAGGTACAACTTCCTTAAGTTTTGTCCATGAGTGTATTTCATGTTCTGTAAATGATGCAATTTTTTTGAACCTTTGTCTTATGTTTTAAGACGATTTATTAATCCTTTGTTTTCAAATATGCTCATAGAAGATTTATTCAACTCGAAATATTGAGTTTCTTTAGCTGGTTGTAAATATGTAAATGAAGAAATCTTTTGCAGAAGCGTAATTGATTTAATGAATGCTTGTTGTTTATGTACAGTAAACATTTTGTAGATGTATTTTTTATATAATGATATACATACCTTATATATTCTGTATGATTATGTTAAATTTCAATATGAATATTTATTAAGTTAACCCAGGTTTCCTGGAGTATACAGATGTCGACAACTACCTTGGCTAATTTTAAAAATCTGTATGTGTTATGCACATTATACTTTTACTACTATATTGTTAAATCATGATTATTGCATGTATTTTTAAAATTATTTATAATATTATTTTTAATATATTTAAAATTTAGATTATATATATATATATTTACTTAAAACAGATTATTTAGATTATCATTATTCCTTTTTATAGTTTCATTCCATTTGTAATATTTTATTGTACATATATCTTGATTGCTTATGCCCTACTTCCTGACTCCCTGCCGGCCTGGAACTACCTGGTTACCTGGTTTACCTCAGCAATCTGCATATATAGTGCATATATTGTAGTGAATGTCAAATATTTTTATTCAGAATGTTTTATCTGTATATCACAGAGATTTTATCATCATATTTATTTGACTGGTTTTTGTTTTGTTAGAGTTTATTCATTTTGAGCTACCACGGCGCGGCTTTAAGTCTAGAAAAACAAATCAACATTTATTAAATACCCAGATAGGCAATGAGGGGGGGAGGGGGGGGGGGAGAAGTCCGACCACACCTCCCTGCCGTCCCCTCTGGACCCTTGGAATATTTGACCAAATTCTGGTTCGTTTTCAAGGTGAATAACGTGGTAACGGCCCCCATTTTCCAATGAAGAGCACTGTGATAGTGGACATTGCTGCTGCTGTGATAGAGATTCATGGAGATATCTGAGGCTCTTCATTGGACACGACAACAACAACAATACAGTATACACACCCAAGATAGAGAACGACTGCTGTGATAGAGATGCATGGAGACATCTGAGGCTCTTCATTGGACACGACAACAATACAGTATACACACCCAAGATAGAGAACGACTGCTGTGATAGAGATGCATGGAGACATCTGAGGCTCTTCATTGGACACGACAACAATACAGTATACACACCCAAGATAGAGAACGACTGCTGTGATAGAGAGGCATGGGGACATCTTAGGCTCTTCATTGGATACGACAACAACAACAATACAGTATACACACCCAAGATAGAGAACGACTGCTGTGATAGAGATGCATGGAGACATCTGAGGCTCTTAATTGGACACGACAACAATACAGTATACACACCCAAGATAGAGAACGACTGCTGTGATAGAGATGCATGGAGAGATCTGAGGCTCTTCATTGGACACGACAACAACAATACAGTATACACACCCAAGATAGAGAACGACTGCTGTGATAGAGAGGCATGGGGACATCTTAGGCTCTTCATTGGATACGACAACAACAACAATACAGTATACACACCCAAGATAGAGAACGACTGCTGTGATAGAGAGGCATGGGGACATCTTAGGCTCTTCATTGGATACGACAACAACAACAATACAGTATACACACCCAAGATAGAAAACGACTGCTGTGATAGAGATGTATGGAGACATCTGAGGCTCTTCATTGGATACGACAACAACAACAATACAGTATACACACCGAAGATAGAAAACGACTGCTGTGATAGAGATGCATGGAGACATCTGTGGCTCTTCATTGGACACGACAACAACAACAATACAATATACATACTCAAGATAGAGAACAACTGCTGTGATAGAGATGCATGGAGACATCTGAGGATCTTCATTGGACACGACAACAACAATAATACAGTATACATACTCAAGATAGAGAACGACTGCTGTGATAGAGATGCATGGAGGGATCTGAGGCTCTTCATTGGACACGACAACAACAACAATACGGTATACACACTCAAGGTAGAGAACAACTGCTGTGATAGAGATGCATGGAGACATCTGAGGATCTTCATTGGACACGACAACAACAACAATACAGTATACACACTCAAGATAGAGAACAACTGCTGTGATAGAGATGCATGGAGACATCTGAGGATCTTCATTGGACACGACAGCAACAATACAGTATACACACCCAAGATAGAGAACGACTGCTGTGATAGAGATGCATGGAGACATCTGAGGCTATTCATTGGACACGACAACAACAATACAGTATACACACCCAAGATAGAGAACGACTGCTGTGATAGAGAGGCATGGGGACATCTTAGGCTCTTCATTGGATACGACAACAACAACAATACAGTATACACACCCAAGATAGAGAACGACTGCTGTAATAGAGAGGCATGGGGACATCTTAGGCTCTTCATTGGATACGACAACAACAACAATACAGTATACACACCCAAGATAGAGAACGACTGCTGTGATAGAGATGTATGGAGACATCTGAGGCTCTTCATTGGATACGACAACAACAACAATACAGTATACACACCGAAGATAGAAAACGACTGCTGTGATAGAGATGCATGGAGACATCTGAGGATCTTCATTGGACACGACAACAACAATAATACAGTATACATACCCAAGATAGAGAACGACTGCTGTGATAGAGATGTATGGAGGGATCTGAGGCTCTTCATTTGACACGACAACAACAACAATACGGTATACACACTCAAGGTAGAGAACGACTGCTGTGATAGAGATGCATGGAGGGATCTGAGGCTCTTCATTGGACACGACAACAACAACAATACGGTATACACACTCAAGGTAGAGAACAACTGCTGTGATAGAGATGCATGGAGACATCTGAGGATCTTCATTGGACACGACAACAACAACAATACAGTATACATACCAAAGATAGAGAACGACTGCTGTGATAGAGATGCATGGAGGGATCTGAGGCTCTTCATTGGACACGACAACAACAACAATACGGTATACACACTCAAGGTAGAGAACAACTGCTGTGATAGAGATGCATGGAGACATCTGAGGATCTTCATTGGACACGACAACAACAACAATACAGTATACACACTCAAGATAGAGAACAACTGCTGTGATAGAGATGCATGGAGACATCTGAGGATCTTCATTGAACACGACAACAACAACAATACAGTATACACACTCAAGATAGAGATGCATGGAGACATCTGAGGATCTTCATTGGACACGACAGCAACAATACAGTATACACACCCAAGATAGAGAACGACTGCTGTGATAGAGATGCATGGAGACATCTGAGGCTATTCATTGGACACGACAACAACAACATAGGCAATGAGGGAAGTTAACAGAGTAGCAAATAATAAATAACAAAATTACTAATCTATTCATAACATATTGAATATTTTACTACGATATTATGGTGAATATCAAATATTTTTATAGACACGTATGATTCTTTTACAAATTAAACAATTTCTACAGCCCTCCAGCAATGGAAAAATTAATGGAAGGGTCTGGCTCATCATTGGTGAACCCTCCCAGCGGTTTCGCTAATTTAGTCTACCATACCGCTGTTATATTGCATTTTTCGATCTTCCATTTATAGTGATACTGATGATAGACTCTTCGAATGTGTATTTTAGATGAACTATGGACATAAGCTTTAAGGACATCAGAATTACATATAATTATAAATAAATAATATGCTTCGAGCAATCGCTCTTCCGCAAACATCAAATTGAGTCATAACAGATGGCGCGCTAATGCATCATAATAAAATATTTGTATTCAGACTGATATATCTGTATATCACACAGAATTTTATCATCATATTTGTTTGAATGGTTTTGTTTTGTTAGAGTTTTTTCATTTTGGGCTAGAATGGCGGGGGTGTAGGATATTGAGTGAGGGATATATTTCCCAAGCTAATGCACATAGCAGGTGGGTGTCGACACAGAATGACGTCAACAAAGAAGCCAGAGGAGTGGGACAAGAAACCCTTCAAGATGGATCGACCGGAGGGTGATGATTGGACAGCCTCGGGCACGTGACGGGCTATGATAATTAAGGTAAAAGGTATCGACCTGGGCGGGCCATGGCAGGTCATCCGAGAACTAGGCTTCACCATGCGTGCCCTTTTTACATTAATTGGTTTCTATGTAGTACACGAGATATGTGTACTACTGGCATTGTAACACCATCGCTATTGAAATGTGAATTATGAGATTTAAGATTAGGTATCCCATTCTTCAGAGGAAAAGACCAAAATTAGCCGCCTCACAAGCCTATCCACTTAATAAATCATAGATTTATAAGCTACTTCTGATTCCTTGTTCGATGAGGATTTTGTCTATCTGTATTACCAATTCGGCAGAAAACATGAGACCATCGTTAAGATATGAAAAAGAAGACGCGCAGTATTTGTTATGTCTATCCACAAAGACTGTAAATAGCTGTTTACCTATTGATTCTTTCTGGTATTGTTCGTTTTTTCTTTAATTCTCCGGGACGGGTCTGTGTAAGACGAAATGTCTTAATAAAAGGTTTCAGTTGTTGTATTTTCCCATCGCTATTATCAAATATATATACACACACAAGCCTTTATTAAGACATTCCGTCTTATACAGACGATTCTCCTGTTAGAAATGAATCTAAAAAGAAATGAGAAGCAGGGGAAGAAACTGAATCCTCGCTCAGAAAAGATAAAAAGAGAAAAAGGAAAGAATATCTATGTACAGAAGACTATATACATCGTTTTTGGTGCATAGAACACAGTGAAGAAGTAGATTATTGAGTAAATGGTTGCATCTTGTGAAGAAAAAAATATTTCCACATAGTTCAGTTACTTTGTTAGGTCTTTTTTCCTCCTTGCAGTCTTGAAAAAATTAAAGAACTTTAAAATAGCTGACCTATTATCCATCAAGTCTGAAAGAAAGGAATACAGCGAAAAGTGTGGATGAGCAGCTCTACCATAAAAAGTTTCTCTTTCCATAGTGAGAGACATACATTGACAAATTTTACTATTTACGGGTTAACACACAAAATTGCAATATACGGGGCCTACCGTAAGAGTAACTTGAACACAATAAAACCGTACACGCAAAAGTATAACACACACAAAAAAAGTAAATAATAATTCACAATTAGTTAAATAAAAATAAAAAGTACTTATCTTTTATTTCTGCTTATGTAGGGATCGGACCGGGGTCACTCAGGGAATGCGTAGAGAACACCAAACACGGAAAAAAAAATACGAAGAGAGCACTATAAGCGTCTCTGCACAGGATTTTAAATCACAATGCCCCACGCATTCCCTTCAACCCCCTTTATATACAAACATGGCCACATTCGTCCAATTAGAATGCTGGAGAGATCGGTTTACTTATCTGATAAAACAACGTTCTTCGCACTAAAGAAATAGGATAAGATAAGAGTGCGAATATTTGTCAATATAATTTGACAAAAGGTCTCTTTCCAAAAAAAAAAAAAAACTAACCAATCTACCAAACATTCTTATTGTCCCGTAAGGAAAACCTCCCGCTATTCGGGAGGGAAAAGCTCACGGGAGCCATGTTATAAAGATACAAAAAAAAAAAAAAAACTAAAAAGAGGAGAAGTTATAGGCCTCCGGTGTCGTTCCACAAAATTTTTGCCTTCCATCTTGGACCAAGGAACAACAGCAGGAGGAGAGCTAACTCCTGCACAAACTCCAGTGAATTACCTTGAGTAATATCTTAAAACCGCATATCTCTGTAAAAACATGGAGGAGGGCAATGCGCTTTCATCTGGGATCAGCAGGGCGAGGATTTGGTCTCAGAAAATAAGGGCTGAAATGTGCCCTGTCGAACGCCCCATCGACCACTGTAGGTTCGTCATGAGAATCTCCTTTCTCCTGGTCGGGAACAGTCTTGGTCTCTAACGGTGGTGTGGACATCTCTCGGCGGGGAGAGATACGACAGGCACTCCCACCTTCCCGAGCCAAAGGAATCATCCTTCTCCGAGGATAGCACTCGCGTTTAGCAGCTGTGGGCTTTCTATGACGCATGCCCCTGAATGCCTTCATCCTGTCAATATGCACAACTTGTTCATCGTGCAAATTGACTCCGCGCACTCTGAAATTTACTTCAGACACCTTAGCTACCACACGGAAAGGTCCATAGAATTTTGCGGAGAATTTAGAGGACCCCTTGCCCTTAGGAACAGCCAACAATACCAAATCCCCCGTCTCAAAGGTTCTCACAGTCTGCGTTTTATAGTTCTTGACTCGTTCATCATAGTTTTCAGACAGGAATTTCCTAACAGTTTCCCTGGCATCTTGCATTTCCTTCAATCTCTCCGCCAAGGATGGCTTTCTGAATTCGCTCACATCTTTATCGCTAACTTCATGATTGACTGCGTCGTAACCAAAGAGCATGTAGTGGGGGCTCTCACCTAACGCTGAGTGCACGGCATTATTGTACGCAGCAACCGCCGCACCGAGGTTGTCTTCCCAATTCCTGCTATTGGCATAGTGACGCAGAATGGAACAAATGGTGCCATTAACTCTTTCAACGATCGAATTGCAGGTAGGACGATAAGAAGTTGTGGATAACTTTTTAATACTATATAATTTACATATCTCTCTGAAAAGGTCTGACTCGAATGCAGCTCCACGGTCAGATAAAATTTCTTTGCACGTTCCATATCTGTTCACTATCTTATTGACAAACTCGAGCCCAGCAGTCTCTGCGGTACAATCCCTGACGGGGATAACCTCAGCGTACCTGGTAAAAGCATCAATGAACACGAGCAGGTATCTATTCCTGTTCCTAGACAAGGTAAGAGGACCCACGAAGTCTACGCATAACCTTTCGAGAGGGTAGTTAGTGGGTTGAATGGGCATATTAGGAGCTTTCTTAAGCCTACCATTGTTCTCGGCACACACTGGGCATGTCTTCACGTACCTACGTACATCAGACATGGCCCCCTTCCAATAGTAATGGCTTAAGACCGCGTAGAGTGTTTTCTCTACTGAGAGGTGCCCTCCTATGGGACTGTCATGGCACCTTTCCAGAATGGTATCGCGGAGAACTGGAGGTATTACGATTTGCTTCACCATCCTTCCCTTACGAGTGGGTCTACTGTCTGGACTGACCTTGACGAGATATCGGGTGGACTTGCTTATAAAATACGTGCCATCACCCTCTTCTACCTCACTATCAGTGCTCAGAGCCCTCTTGTAGATGTTTTCCCATACAGGGCAGTTCAGCATGGACTTCTCATAGTTGGGAATGGTAGTCACCCCTCCATAGATATCGACTACAGCAACCTCAGTATTATAGGTGTCGCGGGACAGCCAGTCAGCCATCGCATTCTCCTTCCCTTTTACATGGAAAAATGTTAATTCCCTGTCCTGTAGCATCAAGGCCCATTTCATGAGCCTACGATTTTTATTCTCTAGTGACTTAAGATATTGCAATGGTTTGTGATCACAGTATATCTCCACCTGCTGACCATAGATGTAGTAGTCAAACTGTTCAATTGCCATAATAATAGCCAAGCACTCCTTTTCTATTGTGCTGTAGTTTAACTCGGCACCTCTGAACTTGTGGCTGTAGAAACTAATAGGCTGCGGAGTGCCGTTCTTCAACTGTGATAACATACCGCCACATCCTATGTCGCTAGCATCAGTGAATATTAGGAACTTTTCCCTGTAGTCAGGATGAATTAGGATGGGTGCAGAGCTAAGACAAGTCTTTAGCTTGTCATACGCACGCTGCGCTGCCTCGTTCCACTCATACCTGGTGCCCTTCTTAGTCAACTCATATAAAGGGGCCGCTATTTCAGAGAAACCAGCAATGAATTTCCTATAGAAACCAACAGCTCCAAGAAAGCGTCTGACACCTGATACAGTTTTAGGAGGACTCATGTTTTTAATCTTTTCGATGTTGTTCTCCTTAGGATGAATGCCATCCTTGTCCACTCTGTGTCCCAAGAAGGTCACTTCTTCCTGAAAGAGCTGGCATTTGCTCGGCCTCACTTGAAGCCCATATTTTCTAAGCCTGTCCAACACCTCAGTTAAGTCAGCCAGATGCTGCTCCAACGACTCCGAGTATATCAGAACGTCGTCAATAAAACATTGGCAATTCTTGCCCAATAGGCCGCTTAGGATACGATGCATTTCCCTCTGAAATACATTCGAAGATATCTTACAGCCCTGAGGAAGTCTCGACATCTCAAATTTTCCGAAAGGGGTTTGGAAAGCGAAGCATTTCGTTACGTTACTATCCAGCTTCAGCTGATAATACCCACTGGCTAGATCTAAGGTACTAAAATATTTAGCACCTCCCACAGCTGCCATGGCGGTGTCTATCCGGATCATGGGATAATCTAGATTCCTTAATTTATCGTTGACCTGTCTAAGGTCCAGCACGAATCTCAAGGAACCGTCAGGCTTCTTGACAAGATGTACTGGACTGTTCCAATCAGATCTGGATCTTTTTATGAGACCGCTCTCTAAGAACTTGTCTAAAAGTACCTTGTACGGCTCTAACAAACTATAGGGAATAGGATACTGCCGCCTAAAAGTAACGTCATTTATGTCAACGTCAATTTTTATTGGCGGAACCTTAGCTGCTTTTAACGCTGCGACATTTTCCACGAACATATCTGATCTTTGCTGCAGTATGTCGCGGACCAGCTGCTGATGTTTGCCATTAACTTGGCCAATATCTACCAGTTGCCAGTCTTCAGTCGCCGCAGACATTACATTGCATTCCTCCCGCACAGGTGGCAAAGAAATGTTTAATCTCCTTATCTCCTTTATACCAAGAATACCGTCGTAGCCCTTATCTTCAAGTGGCATTAACCAGAAACTTATGTATCCTAGTTCGACACCCTTATCTGTATTTACCCTACAGGTTTTTACCTTTGTCAATGTCTGGACGTGGCCTGTGACTGACACAATTTTAAGATTGTTAATAGCTTCGTCCCAGTCCTCATTCAGAACATTACACCTTTCTGAATCCATTATGCTAACTTGGCTTCCTGTATCGTATAACAGGTGCCAAGTATTGCCGTTTATTGATACTCTAACAATAGGCAGAGTTCAAACAGGATCCCGGTTAGAACGAACATTAACAATCTTAGCAATTGGTCGAATACCAGTGGCTGACTTCTGCCAACTCGAGCAAGCACTGGCCGTTTTGCCCGAGTTTAGTAGTTTAAAGCTCCTTTCTCCTTGCAAAACCTGGCAATATGCCCCAACTTCCCACAGCGGAAAAATGTTAATTTATGCCTACCTCCATTTTTAGAAGAACCCGGCTTACTCTCGCTAAGCAGTTTAGTCAGCCTTTCTATTTCCTCCTTAAGGTCGTTAATGCACTTCTCTGACTCGTGCTTTGTCTTGCCTACTACAGCATTGAGCGTATCTAACCTTCCCTTCAGACTGCTAACCTCCTCTATGTCCGCCGCACATGCCCGTTGCTTAAAGTGGCAGCGGTTCTCTACACCATCCTCCATGGCCATAATTCTAACTGCCTCGTCAATACAGCTGACCCCACTACGGACAACAGGTTCCTTATACTTATCAAGAACATTGTCTACGAAAATATCGAACACTAAACTGCTGTCCAGGTCGAAATCAATATCTCTCCTTGTGGCCATGAATCTTTCTCTAAACACATTAGGAGTTTCTCCTACACGTTGCTTAGAACCCTCTAATTCTTTTAAACATTCCCTAAATCCGCGCGTTTTTTCAGGAAATAAAATGCCTAATTTCTCTATAATGCTTTCTACACTACTGTCATTTTTTATGCCCATCTCTTCTATGCTAGCCCGAACTCTAGGCGACAAAGCCTCGTACATAAGCAGTGCTTTAACTTCCTTATTCCATTTACCTATGCTAGCTTTCAGCTCTACTTCCCTGATGAAAGCTTTTAGCCCCACTCCATTGAACGTAGAAAGTTTGATAGAATAGTTACTATCCATAATAACAGTAAGAAAGACAAAAAATACACACAATAATTAATTATATAAAAGATAATAAAAAACTTCAAGGCCAAAATTACGGGAATATAGGCCAAGAAACTATCCTGGCAAGGCTCGCCAATGACAAATTTTACTATTTAGCGGGTTAACACACAAAATTGCAATATACGGGGCCTACCGTAAGAGTAACTTGAACACAATAAAACCGTACACGCAAAAGTATAACACACAAAAAAAAGTAAATAATAATTCACAATTAGTTAAATAAAAATAAAAAGTACTTATCTTTTATTTCTGCTTATGTAGGGATCGGACCGGGGTCACTCAGGGAATGCGTAGAGGACACCAAATACGGAAAAAAAAATACGAAGAGAGCACTATAAGCGTCTCTGCACAGGATTTTAAATCACAATGCCCCACGCATTCCCTTCAACCCCCTTTATATACAAACATGGCCACATTCGTCCAATTAGAATGCTGGAGAGATCGGTTTACTTATCTGATAAAACAACGTTCTTCGCACTAAAGAAATAGGATAAGATAAGAGTGCGAATATTTGTCAATATAAATTGACAACATTATCAAATATATATGGATTTTTATTTCATCATGGGTTGATGATAATATTGAAACTGAAGAATCTCTTGATGAGAGGATACTCCCTCTAGAAAATACCTCTCTACAAAGGACAGTTTTCATCACCAAAATTACCATTTTTGCCAAGAGTACACCTTTTACTAAAGGACACTTTGGCTCAGCAACTAGCTGTTGTCCTTTACTTTAGGATTGGTTCATCATTATTGTCATCATCACCTCAATAGTCCTCTTCTTATTATATAGTAAAATCACTCTTATTACCATAGTTAGCTTATAACTCATATACGAGGGGTGTCCCATAAGTCGGTGGCCCAACATATAAAGAAAATGACTAATAAAATGATTATGATTTATTTTTCAACATAATCCCCTTTAAGGTCTATACACTTTTTCCAGCGATGTTCTAATGCTTTTATGCCTTCCAAAAAGAACGATGTTTCATGTGACTCAAAAAATGAAGTTACAGCATCAATGACCTCTTCATCTGACCTAAAATGAATACCAGAAAGTGTTTTTTCAAATGAGGAAATATGCGGAACTCAGACGGAGTGGTGAATAGAGTGCATGTGGTAAAAGTTCAAAGCCAGAATCATAAATAGCAGCCATGGCTTGCAGCGACCGATGACTCGGAGCATTGTCTTGATGATAAACAAGCTATATATCATTATGAAAAGGATATGTTCAGCGAAAGAGATAAGAAAATAGATAGCATTAAGGAAGAAATGAAGCTTACTTAATGCAAGTTTAGGTTCGATAAAGACCGAAAATGAGTAGTACATTAAGGACCTTTGTAAATAGAACGAGAAAAATAGGGAATTCAATAGGTTTCATTTGAAAGCTTTATTTCATCAAATTTTGTCTAACTTAATTCAGGTCAAATCTTGGTATAGACAAAATCCGATGACATTTCTATGCATGTCTCTAAAATGAATATTTTGAATAGAAAACGTGTTTGGAAAATAGAGAATGATGAAAATCAGTTGGATATGTATTTCTTTGAACTTTGAACCAAATAGCGCCGTGGATTGTTCAATGTTCAATGATGATAAGGGTCAATTAACATATTCCATATCCATTCAAATCAAAGAGCATTAATTGATTCAGTGATTTATTTTTAACTTCGATATTTATTTAGAGCATTTGTCTTGATTTGATTTTCAACTTTGGCTCTTTCAAATCCAAGAAGTAGAGCTCTTTACAAAGTATTCTTATTTGGCGAAGATCGTTTGACAAATCGATTCCCCAATCCTCGTGACATCATATCCAACCTGGCTGACGCTAAGTCAACAAACCTGACCTCTTTACCTCCCCCTCACCTGTCAGCGGCCCGTCACCTCAGTAGCGACTTCTATGGCCTTAATTGACTCTTGTCGCAACAGCCGCTATCTTTCTTCTGATCGGTGAGATATTTAAAAATAGAGAAAGTTTAAGAGGACGCTAAGAATAACTGATTTTCTGATCAGGGTTAGTAAACCACTTTCTCATCGAAGTTTTAATTTAGTAAACACTACATATAGCGTGCTCTGTGTGTTGAGTATGGAATTATTAAACTGGATTTTTTTTTCAGTAAAGAACGATTTTATACAATGTGTGACTGAAGATTTGAAGGCTTGACTTATTAGTGATGAACCGTCCCAACCATTTCGTCAATTTAATGCTTCAAATCGCTACAACAGAGCAGAGCTGACTGTTACAGGGCGCGTTCCCAGGTGGCGGATAGGGGAACGACCTTCAGATATGAAGGCCAGCTGCAAAACAAGCACAATAACCCTGACGAATAAGCAGTCACTGACCAACAGCAGCATTGTTAGAAGAAGAGTAGACCTCTTTAAAAATCCTGACTTCAACTGACCCAGTTGGTAGACCTCAGCAAGGGTCCCACTTCAGGGATACTGAGGAGCTGCGTCTGTACTCATGTTAGAGTCGGCGGCAAAGGCGTCTGCTTCCATGTTAGGAATGGCCCCAAACAACAGGCAAAGTCAGACTTTCACTAAAGTGTGCCTGGATTATGGTGACATGATCAACGAAAGCTGCACCCCCACACCCCATTCCAATAGAATACTCATGGAATTCGTGTAATCTTTGCACAAGGGGATAAGAAACAACAATTAGTGTATAACAACTACCTCCAAATTCCTAAACTTCCCTCTTTCTTACTTCTATGTGTTTGGAGGGATTTCATATCATTTTTGCCTTTCTCTGGATTCATATTATTCATCCATCTTTTAGTCTCACAACTAATCTGAATGCAAAAATATATTTTTTTTTTCAATTGATATTAAACTAATAATCGCTAATCTTGTAAAATACTTCTACTTATTCAAATAACTACATATATATATATATAATTTCTTTCTCCTCTAGTTTATTGCAATCGCATTATAGCCTGTTATAGGACTTATTGTCCAAGAGCTCGCAGTTCTTCAATAAACTCGTCGCTTTTATCTTTGGTCTTTTCTTAGCAATGACATCCTGTGATTGCCCTATTGTATCTTCATTCTTCTTATACCATTTGCACTTGAAGATTTATTCTCTTGGCAATGGTGTATAATGAAACTATGGGAAAATGCTTCTTTAATTGTAGACATTTTACATATTTTTGATTCGATTACAGCTTTTCCGCTTAAAGGATAGGGCAGCAGAAGCCGGTAATATGATACATTAGCGCGCCATCTTATAGACTCGTATGATTCTTTTAAAAATTAAACAATTGGATGTCTGTGGAAGAACGATTGCTCGAAGCATATAATATATTTATAATTATATGTATTTCTACTGTCCTCAAAGCTTATATCCATGGGAGGGCTCACCACTGATGAACCAGGCCCTCCCATTAATTTTTCATTGCAGTAAGCGCAGTAAAAAATTGTTTAATTTTTAAAAGAATCATACCCGTTTATAATAGTTTCGAATTCTCATAAAGCCTGTAACGAAAGAATGAAAAATAGTTGCATAAATCTGATGAGTTAAATTGGTGAAATTGCTGGGAAGGTTCATTACTGATAAGCCAAATCTTTCTAATATAATTTCATATTCAGTTAACTGATTATTGTAGAAATTCGTCTTTTATTTTAAAAGAGAATATTTGATTATTTTCTAATTTTGTATACTTTGGATCTCACGTGAATCACCTTCATTATCCTTTATTATTATTATTTGATCGTTTTTTGTGCAGTGAATATGTATCAAAGGCGTCTTAATGGATAAACATCAGAAGCTAAGTCATCGAAACGTTATCAAAATTTGCAATATGAATAAATAAAAAGAGTGATGATATAGGTGACGTGAGATATCATTATACAAATTCTATTTACAATCCGAACTAGTATTTTAAGCTTTTATCTATATTCATATCTGATTGTTTCTACTTCCTCTTAATCATTATTTTATAGCAGTTTTTCTACTTTTTTTAAAGCCAAAAAGAGTTATACCCAAAAGATCATAATCTTTTAATTATGTATCATTTTTCTGCTATATTGTGTGGGCCTGAAGAATCGTCCATTTTGATCAGGAAGTTGTTAGAGCTATATTGCTTATGGTTGGATTTCTATCATCGTATAAGATGAAAGTTGGAAGTCAAGAATCATTCTTCGGAGGATCGTCCTGTTGGGGGATATCACGACCATCCTTCAAGCTGCGGAGCTCCATGCCGACCTGGTTGATGTGGATGCTGGGAGCACAGCCCATCTCATGGCCATCCCACCGGCCCGCTCTTGGAAACGATTGTTCGTTCCTTATCTAGACAAACCTCAGGATGACACAGAAATTTATTCAAGGCAAGAACAAACTATACTAAAACTAAACTATTCGGTTTTATTTCGATTTACCTTAAAGCGTATTTTGGCCTGATGAAAAAGAATTCTATTCTCGAAATGCTACAGAGTTTCAGATAAAGAAATTTATTGAGAAATAGTATCTATTGATTTGTTGTTGATATTACTTTCCAACCTTCTTTCATGCCTTCATATAGCATTTAGACATTGTTTTGATGATCTATTGAAAGACTTTCATTCAGTACTGTTGGAGTTTTTATTATTATTTAATATCTGTATATATTGCCACGTGAACATCTGTAGGCGGATCAGACCAGTCATCGTGGAGGTCTTCACCATCATCCAGCGGCCCCCTGACCTGCAGAGCTGGATCTTCGGGCATGACCTGAAGGATAACGCCTTATTCGTTATTTCTCCAATTCCTGGGCCTGGAGATGCGGGGAGTCCAAGAAAACCTCGTCTGGCGGAGGACCTTATCAAGGTGGTGGAGCCTCCCTAGCTCCTAAAATCATTGTACATTCCCATCATTTTATTTGCCACGTGAAAATTAGGAAAAAACCTTTTATATTATTATTTATATCGTCTCAGTTTACAGGTGTTACATTCGAGTCACCTTGTCCTGTCTAAATACACATGACGAGTTGGTGGAGTAGAGGTGGCAGACCTTGCAGGAGGGCAACTGTTTGGTGTTGAACTCCTAAGCGTCAGATCGTCGGAATTTCGCACCGAAGGCAAATTAACTTTTTTTTTTTGGATGGCTGCTTTTTTATCCACTAGTTAACCATTCATCAAGACAAACCTCAGGATGACACAGCAATTTATTTAAAGGCAAGAACAGACTATACTAAAAAGAAACTATTCGGTTTTATTTCGGCTTACCTTAAAGCGTATTTTGGCCTTATGAAAAAGAATTCTGTGAACGAAATTTGAAAATTATCCCACATGTGTTTCTTTTGAACAAAAAATCGAAATTTATTTTAAGGAGAAATAACGATTATTTCTAACCTTAGGGATGAAGTATGAAAGGATGAATTGTGAAGAGTAATGATAATGCGGGATAGTTTTCAAATTTCGTGTTACAATCATAAGCCGCATTATATTGTATTATAAAAGAATTCTATCCTCGGAATGCTACAGAGTTTCAGATAAAGAAATTTATTGAGAAATAGTATCTATTGAGTTGTTGTTGTTGATATCACTTCCCAACCTTATTATTAAAAATACGAAGCTAGAGATATAAACTCATAGAATAAGAAGAGTATAAAATTGCATAACCTTAACAAATAAACGCTTTTTCACACATTTTAAATAAAAATATTCAATCAATTAATACCTTTAGTAAATCTTAAGTCTTATATACAAATTCTCCCACAGATTCCCCCATTAAAATGTGAAAATATGTTAAGAAAATTAACCGAAATATTTATCTTTTACCTTTTCTATATACAAGGTCGTCCCAAAAGTTCGTATAAACTTTAAAAAAAATTGAAATACCAATATTATTCGCCATAATATTATTGCCGTTATGTATAATGTCTTTGTATTATGTATAAAGTAATTGTATTATGTATTATTATGTATATTCGCCGTAATAATATTATTCGCCAAGTAATAAGAAAAACAACGTTTTAATAAAAACGCACGAACTTTTGGGACAACCTTATATTTAAAAGAAGAGAATCTACGATATAAAAACTACAATTAAATAAATTGACTCAGGACCATTTGTTCAAAGAAGCAGAAGAAGGCGGTCCTAAAAGCTCAAATCGATCAGACGATCCTTATTATTATGACCAGGATCTCCATGGCAACGTGGCCTTGGACAAATGGAACGCCATGTTCCCGCCATTTGCATAGGAGACAAACGAGATCGCAGGATCATTTGTTCGTCTGACTGCCTATTCCCCTCCCGCTAAAATCCAATTTCCTTCGCAGTTTGGAATCAAATTTCTCCGCGATTTATTTCATCTAACACAGATTCGAATTTTATAGGCTGTTTCCCCTCCCAACCCATGGAATCCTTACAGAACCTGCGCTAAGAGCACTTTCAAACTCTTTCTACGGATAATATCAAATGGATTATAGAACATCTATATTAGGTATGTCATTACAAATCCTGGTTAGTTAGTATTCTGTATATAAATAAACACTTTTAGCAAATAGATTTTGATAAAAATTAATTCTAAATATACCACTTTTATTAAAAATTAATAATAAAAAAGAAACGAAACGTGTGATGCTTTTTTTTTGCCACGTTTGAAAACTTGCCTCTTTCAAACAACTCTAAATTATATCAAATTTTGGTGGTGGTGGGGTCTTGTCCATAAATACAATACCGGCCAACTGAGTTGCCTTGTCCATATGGATGTCCTCTTCTGGATTGATGTCTGCCATATAGAGGGCTTCAAGGATGGCCGGGCAAGATATATATGGTCCATATCAACTTTTAAAATAGTCATAAAGAGATTATATCAAATTTTCTTTTAATTATTATTCACTACTGAGTTTATTCAGCATTTTGGGAGCGTCCTTAAATAAATAAATAAATATGATAAATATTTGATATATTATATATAGCAAGTTTTATTTTTAACCAATAATAAAAAGCGATGATAAAAGTTTCGTCTGTTTATATTGAGATTTAAAATAACGTCTTAATATGAGAATCATATTTCGCTCTATCTACTAAGGAAAATAATTGCTCCTATTTTACAGTTCAAAGATGCTTGGATATGTGAATTTATTTTTAATCAAAGCACAGCTCTCTGGAGCAATAAATCTTAAATAACATCCAAATGTTCATTTTTCGCAATTCAACAGTTACAACTACAAAAGCCATTTTCTAGAACATTTTGTATTTTATAGTTTCGTCCCGTCTCCAAGAAGGGAAAAAAATGGTAAAAGAATTAATAAGTAATTAGGTAATCAGCCATACATAGTCTTGGTGGCGAGAATTCATCTTCTAGTCATCTTCTTTTTGCATTAAAAATGATATCTACAACTTTTCTGATGAACTTTTAAACTAGTCGTATAAGTAGACAAAGCTCTCATCGGGCCAATGAATCAGATAAAAGCTTGTAAATCTTTGACTTGTTAAGTTGATAGGTATATGAAACTGCTAATTTATGTCTTACCACCTGAATAATAATTAAAAAAGAATAATACTATGGGACATCTTATCTTTTAACTTCATCTTCGCATTTCCTATATTTTAAGCAGCAGTCTTTCTTTCAATATTCTGAGCGGCTTTAGGGGGAAAATAGTCAGAGTTTCGTTTGTTGTGCAAGGATCCTTTTTTCATTCGAAATGGAAGAGAATGCAAATGAAAATAATGCTGAGTATTTTCTTCCATGTCAGGAAGCTATCCTTATAACTTTCGGGTCTCTACAAGTTTAATGAAATGGTTCCTGATATTCTAGGCACACTGAAGATTCTTCAATCTTTTCGCTGATGTCTTCTTCCACCAGGATATAGATCAATGTAACCATAAAGGAAAACTAAATAATTAAAAAGGTTTCTGGAGATGATTTCTTTCTATTTTATTGAAGCACTCTCGAACTTTCGGTCATCTCTGCCCTTCTACAGGAAAACTTATATAAACGAATCAGGCGGCGTTTTATTTGTTTATGTTCTCCTGTAGATGGGAAGAGATGCCCTAAAGTTTGAGAGTGCTTCAATAAATTAGAAAGAAACTCATCTCCAGAAACCTTTTTAATTAATTAATTAATATCTACCAGGATATAGATCAGGGTAACCATAAAGGAAAATGACAATCATGCACACTTGGGACACACAGATTCTATTAAATATATCGCAAATGGTTGAGATTTTGTTCTTCACTTTCTAGATCGCGTGGATTCACTGATCATTGAATTTATCACCTCACCCCTTTTAGCAAATTCGAAAATGAACAAGTTGTTCTTTCCGAAAAAAGTGGGTTTACGCATAAGGCATTGACGCGCCATCTATATGTGATAAATAAAACTATATAGTGCGATTATTTTCTTCATCAAATAAAACATTTTCATGCCGTCTTAATTGCCATATAAAATTATTATATTACATATATATTTCTAATATCTTCACAAAGAACGCTTATATCCAGAGTTTCGTTAAATTCTTTAACCAAGAAATCCTCAAAAATGCCGGCCATATAAGCATAATACGTACTTTGCTTAGAAAGTATTTTTATTTAACCTTATTCGAAATCCTGCTTCTAAATAATCAGAATATACCCGTGGCAATATCTATACTCTTGATATGTTTCACAGGCCCTTCAGGTAAACCCGGGGCGTTGCCTGGGTCACTCAGCTAGTATATACCATGGGTATAGGTGGATTTATTTTCACAATTTTACTAAGATGCTTTCGATTTTGTTTCTGATATTTTAACACAATTTTATATTACAATTAATGCTTCTTATTTTGATAAATTGTGTACGATTATCTGCGCAAAACCAACTTCAACCAATCGGTAGTCAATTAATAAAAAGGAGATTTTTGAGATTGGGAGTTAAGATTCTTTGAAGATATTCTTTATATGAGGCATTCCTTCGTTATAATACACTGTGAAGTATTTATATCAATGGATTCAAACGTCACTAGAAATTCTTTGTAAGAATATATTAGGAAACACTTAGCGTCAATGAAATAATTTATTTTAATAATAATATTGAATATTAAGTGAAGTGTGAAATGTCATGAAGTATTTAAAAAACACTGACGGCAGGGTGTTTCATCAAGTTTGTCGATACAAATTTCTAGAAAGATGTTGAACACACAGATATCTCGCTGGCATCTACCCCAAAGTCTTTACTTGTGGTATATACATAACTGAGCCATTCCAAATCACACAAGGTTTCATCATCAACAGACCTTCGTTAACAGAAACTATATCCTCGGAGTATACACCATCACAGAGTTATTTTCCAAGATCTATCAATCACGGCCAATTCATATAACATGATAATTATAATAAACCATTCCCTTATTTCTCGATAAAACTGACGAGGTTTCAAGCTTCGCGTCCCTAATATGATAAATAGTTATTATATGATAAAATTATTAAAATTAAAAAGTATATGATAATTTCTATTTACATATTGTGAACGTCGCTAAATCCCTATATAGACAAAATCATATTGCTAAGAGATAATTTATAAGACATGTTGATTGTTTACAGCCGCTTCTTACCCTCCTATATTGGACCAGTATTTCTGTAGATGCTGCTGGTTACCACTGGAAAACAGAGCTTCCTGAATCAATCTCCAGTATTTTCTCGATAGGTTCTGGTAGCAACATATCACTTCCTCCAAGTCTATTGTTCATATTAAGGTATTAACCATTGATTGAGCCATTGGAGTATAGGTGTGAAACTAACACCTACCCAGATATTCTCATGCCCAGCAATGGCCGCAGCCTTGCAGAAAATTAATATGGACCCAGAGCAGCAGCTTTACACACCCAAGATAGTGGACATTGCGACTGCTATCATAGAGATTCACATGGAGACATCTGAGGCTCTTCATTGGACACGACAACAACAACAACAGAAAATTGACATGGACCCAGAACAGAAACTTTACACACCCAAGATAGAGGACATTGCGACTGCTGTGATAGAGATGCACGAAGACATCTGAGGCTCTTCATTGGACACGACAACAACAATACAGTATACACACCCAAGATAGAGAACGACTTCTGTGATAGAGATGCATGGAGACATCTGAGGCTTTTCATTGGACATGACAACAACAACAACCATTGATTACAATTGAAAAGTCAATAAAACTGCTTAAATTGTCTTGGACTTGAAATACCATTGGCTGTTGTACCTCTATTTTGAGCTACCTTACTTGTTTTGAGAGCTGTCTAAGTTCTAAATAGAGAAATCTGAAACGTAATACAATTCCTGATTCTCACATCGAATGATTCCAAAACTCTGTTCCCACGAGACCCCCCATATGGGAAACAGCAGGGCAGCCCGGGTAATTGGTAGCGCCAGCTGCTCCCGGTAAACCCGAGTTATTCCATATGGGTGTATGTGATAGTGTAAGTTGACTACTGTTGACTATTCTTTTCAACTTTTCGATAATACTAGACTTTGTATTTTTAACTCCAACGCTCCACCTATTCAACGAATTTTCTATCTTCAATATAAAACTCTCTATTTTAAAAACGATTAGTTTGTAGCAATTTGTGCAAGACCTCTAAGAAATCGGTATTTTATTATTTCATAATTCTTAAAATTAAAGATACTTCGGCCAGTAAGTCTTTTTATTATCTCATATCTCATATGATTTTTAAATTTTAAAATTTAAAAACTATTTTAAAAACTATGAATGCCGACCAGGCAACCTCTATCTTTACGGTTTATTATTTCAATCATAGAATGAAAATTCTTTCTGAGAGAAGTTTTCTTGTAAAAAAGTAGGATTAGTTCTTTATAACCATGATTTTGTGTCCCAAAAGAGGCTACCGAGACGATGTCAGAATCTCCTGAAATCAAGGCGCAGGGCCAATCTCATCAATCTAACAGAACTCGTCGCCATGCAGGGAAGACATCTGCAGGAGCTCTCTCCGCCCAACTCAATATTCCGGGATTACTGTAATCCGCGGATTTTCGGGCAATAAGCTAATGAGGTCCCTCAGGTCGATGGAACCCCCTCGACTTTCTGCTCGCTGGCTCTTTACTTTCTCGCTTCTACTCACCTAATTATTATTGTGTGACTTTTATATTATTTGTGTATATTAGCCCTTTCTTCCCCTTATTTGTAAATATAAGGTTGTCCCAAAAAAGTTCATTAACATATTATGATTTAAATTCAAAACTATTTTAAAGGCGTAAGGTTATTTTTGATATTAAACAATTTCTACTGCCCTTACTGCAATGGAAAAATTAATGAGAAATTTCATTGCAGTAAGGGCAGTATAGAAATTGTTTAATATTAAAAAGAATCTTACGCCTTTAAAATAGTTTTGAATTTTGATAACAGATGGCGCGCTAGTGCATCATATTATGATTTATTTAAATAAAAAGGCATATATTGAATCAAAATATCATTTATTTTACCAATATTTCAGAGTTGGCTGAACGCCAACCTTTATCAAGGTGAAATAAAATATTTAAAGGTGTCAACAACAAACTCAGCGTCACATAACGTCAACAGAATTAAGTTTTAAAAATATTTTGTTATATTCAATGAGGAGAAAAATTTGAAATATATATTTATATTATGGACAAAATAAATTTAGTAAAATATGGGTGTAAATCCGTATTTTGAAAATTAACAATTACGCCTATTTTATATTTATAATTATTTGTACTATGTGTGAAAAGATTTTTCGTATAAAAATAAAAATAACAAAATTATATATAAAATAAATGTTAAACTATATATTTTTTTACCGAAAACACAAAGTGCAAAAAATGTTTGAAAAGTTGATTAAATTAATTAATCAGCAATGTTATAAGGTTGTCCCAAAAGTTCGTAAACATATTATGATTTATATTTTACAAGTGTTTACGTACTTTTGTGACAACCTTGGTAATTTTGGTAACCTTGGTAGAATTACAACAGAATTCTTATAGAAGAATGATTTAATCTCTGATGTTCTATATCGAGGGTGGCCAATCATCAGGTGGGTCAAGTTTCAGAATTACAAGGTTATTCTAAAATTTCGTAAACACTTGCAAAATATAAATCATAATATGTTTACTAACTTTTGGGACAACCTTATAACATTGCTGATTATTGTTGCTATCACTGTTATTCCTCTATATACCTTTGTTTAATTTCTCATTAATTTTCATAACAATAGACTAAGAGTGTCAATAAAATATTTTAAATTGTCAATAATATTATTACGGCGAATACATAAAAAAATACACATAATACAATTACTTTATACATAATACAAAGACATTATACATAACGGCGAATTATATTGTCGCGGAGATAAATAAAGCAAGGGAAAATTTGAGGATAATTAATTTATTATAAGGGGTATTTACCTTTTAGTTCTCCAATAAAATTATTTACAAGAGGTATTTAACGTAGAAAGAGTCAGATGATAAAAACAACTTATCCCCAGGTAAAGATAATAATAATAAGCGGCGTCAGCCACCGAGGCGTCCTGTTTTCTTTATTTGCAGATCAGATTCCGAGAACCCCTCACACCTGTGGTCCCCCCCCCCCCCCGGGTCCAGGGATGATTGACAGGTGTCCCATCTGGATGGAGCTTCTTGACAATATTATGGCGAATAATATTGGTATTTCATTTTTTTTTACAAGTGTTCACGAATTTTTGGGACAACCTTGTAATTGTACATTAGGCCTTTCATCCACACTCGCCTTTTCAGTGATACGTTAACTTATGCCCGGTGGATTCTGTGGCCACTGGACATGTGTCGGACCTGGAGGTTGTTGGGTTCTGCGCTGTCTGGAGTATAGGAGCTCCATCTATGCTTCTTTCCTGTGGTGATTCTGTATAAGACCGGTGGTCTTAATAAAGCTGTATGTGTGTGTTAATACTGCGTGTGTGTGTTTGTAATAATAAATATTAAATAATAATAAAATAATATTAGCGCTTTCCTTCTTCTTCCCCCTATGCATTGTAAGCAACATTGCTGATTATTGTAACACGCTCGATTATTGTAACAGGCGGCGTTTTATTTATGTTATCCTGTAGAAGGGCAGAGATGCCTGAAAGCTTTAGACTGTTTTAATAAAAATAAACGAAAACTCATCTCTGGAAACCTTTTTAATTATTAAAAGAACTCTATATCAGTTTTTCCTTTTTTTAGAATTCGATTTTATATATATTTAACTCTTGTGTATCTTGTGGAAAACATACAGAAAAATGATATAAAACCTATTAAATTTCCTTAGGAATACCCTGGGATGGAAATTCCTACCTTTATGTAGCGGAGGAAAGATAACACATTTGAGCTGCTAGGTCAGGAAGGGAGCAAACAGAGACCGGGATAATTCTCCGACTCCATCCTAATATGGAAGATTACACTCATTTGTTCTTTAAGTTTAAAACGGCTTATAAAATCGGACAAACCTGCTATTAAGTCAATTATATATATAGAAAAATTATAAAATTGATAATAAAGGTTTTTTTTTTAAGTGGTTGAAATAATTTGAAAAGAGAAATGTATATGCAAATGTATATTATTTCTATTTGATTGAAAAATATCTAATTCGTTATCCCAGTTTTTTTTTTTTTTGGACAAGCTTATGACATGTCAAAGCCGATTTAAATGCTTGGTTCCGTTGTTGAATCTTGTTGTTAAACAATTTAAATATTTATTGATAAATTCATAATATTCACCTCAAAAATAATAATATAAACTCATCTTACTTATTATATTTATCTTTTTCTACATTATTTTTTAGTTATATATATTATTATCCCTAGTACACGTGGTACAGGCCATGATAATCATGGTGAGTAGACAATGATATATGAATCAGGAAAGCGTACAGGGGGATTTCACCGCATTAATATCCCCATGAAAGTTCTCAATAAATGGACTAACTGGACCGAGGCAATGTCTTACCACCATACCATGGCAATGGATGGATCACCTTACCTAGTTGAGGATGTACATCAAGTTTTAGGATAAATTCACCTGGAATTAATGAATGAATAGATAAATATTTTGCAAAACACACGGACCTGAAAGGTGTTCAGGATGTATGTGACGGCCCAAACTAACGCAGACATTTTGTGCGGACATAGCTTGAACTGAAGCAAAGTTAATTTAATGTGACAAACCATCTGATTTGTATTCTCATTTCGACAAAACTTTGTCATTATCACAATCCAACCACATAATTCACATATTCTATAGTCGAATGATATGAACTAAGATCGTCTATATTGCACAGTCCTTTACCACACCATTACCAGGACTTGCTCTTGCAGTCAGGCTAGTTTTATCATCTGACCATTCTGCTACTCTATGTGAAGTACAGACATGTATTAAAGGGTGACCGAGGTTTCCATACAAAATTCCCAGAAATGTTAGCATTTATTTTATTACTTGAAAACTCCTTTCATTGGAAATTTAGAAAGGTACTCTTTTTCGTTAATATCTTACCAAGCCTTGGAAAATATTTTAAAAAGAAAAATACTCTAGAGGAGAATCGAAGAAGCTGCGGAACGAACAAATGCATGTCCTTTGAATCAGGTATAGGAACTTGTGTGTGGGTTATGCTAAGGCTGATGAGAAGAGTTTGGTGCGAGTGCAATAGGAAATGAGACGACCAAGGGAGAGAAGAAATAAGTGATGCGCAGTCTGTTAAAAATGACATTCTATAAGGTCTAGAAGAAATAGTGAATGACCTGTAGAGACTCAAAGAGGACAGAAGCTTCAGCCTGGAAGTTGTCACGAAATCTGGATTTAGGATTGAAAGTTGAAAATTAGGCAATAAGAAGGCATATTCATGATCCAAGGTATTGTTTGTTCCAATGTTGTAATTCTGTAATCTCTGAGGTATTGGGTTTAAAGTGAATGAAGGATAGTCATACTGCTTGGGGCGCGGTACTAGCGTGGATCGTGGTACAAGCAATGGCATGAAGCGTCCTAATCAACCTGAAAATGCTTTTACACGTGAAAAGATAGTTAGTTATGTAAAAATATAGGATAAAATTAATAATAAGAATAGATAATAGTT
This sequence comes from Cordylochernes scorpioides, assembly GCA_030710605.1. Lineage (NCBI taxonomy): Eukaryota > Metazoa > Arthropoda > Arachnida > Pseudoscorpiones > Chernetidae > Cordylochernes > Cordylochernes scorpioides. Next base: position 26,255,695 of record CP092873.1, on the reverse strand, counting down.
AAATTACACGAGAAATATTGTAGAAAATAAGAATATTTTCAAATCGCTCCGTATGAAAGATCTTAAGAGATTTAAAGCGTTAATGGGGAATATTAAAAGCGAATAAACCGTCATCCAGAAAGCTGCTGGCAAAAAGAGTCGTCACGTCACAAGTCACTGCGGTCTGATAGCGGCGGCGGATCCCGTCTAAGAGTTCTTGGACCGAGGCCGATCGATCGTCGCCAGGGCGACGCCGCGGGCATCTTCCCGCTCGCTGGTCCGGGTGGCCTCGGTGTTGTTGTCAGCGGAGTGGAGTAGGGAACCTTGTGACCTCGGTGTTGTTGTCAGCGGAGTGGAGTAGGGAACCTTGTGACCTCGGTGTTGTTGTCAGCGTGTTGGAGTGGGGAACCTTGTGACCTCGGTGTTGTTGTCAGCGGTGTGGAGTGGGGAACCTTGTGACCTCGGTGTTGTTGTCAGCGGTGTGGAGCGGGGAACCTTGTGACCTCGGTGTTGTTGTCAGCGGTGTGGAGCGGGGAACCTTGTGACCTCGGTGTTGTTGTCAGCGGTGTGGAGCGGGGAACCTTGTGACCTCGGTGTTGTTGTCAGCGGTGTGGAGTGGGGAACCTTGTGGCCTCGGTGTTGTTGTCAATGGTGTGGAGTGGGGAACCTTGTGACCTCGGTGTTGTTGTCAGCGGTGTGGAGTGGGGAACCTTGTGACCTCGGTGTTGTTGTCAATGGTGTGGAGTGGGGAACCTTGTGACCTCGGTGTTGTTGTCAGCGGTGTGGAGTGGGGAACCTTGTGACCTCGGTGTTGTTGTCAGCGGTGTGGAGTGGGGAACCTTGTGACCTCGGTGTTGTTGTCAGCGGTGTGGAGTGGGGAACCTTGTGACCTCGGTGTTGTTGTCAGCGGTGTGGAGTGGGAGACCTTGTGACCTCGGTGTTTTCAGCGGTGTGGAGTGGGGAACCTTGTGACCTCGTTGTTGTTGTCAGCGGTGTGGAGTGGGAGACCTTGTGACCTCGGTGTTGTAGGCGGTGTGGAGTGGGGAACCTTGTGGCCTCGGTGTTGTCAACGGTGTGGAGTGGGGAACCTTGTGACCTCGGTGTTGTTGTCAGCGGTGTGGAGTGGGAGACCTTGTGACCTCGGTGTTGTAGGCGGTGTGGAGTGGGGAACCTTGTGGCCTCGGTGTTGTCAACGGTGTGGAGTGGGGAACCTTGTGACCTCGGTGTTGTTGTCAGCGGTGTGGAGTGGGGAACCTTGTGACCTCGGTGTTGTTGTCAACGGTGTGGAGTGGGGAACCTTGTGACCTCGGTGTTGTTGTCAGCGGTGTGGAGTGGGGAACCTTGTGACCTCGGTGTTGTTGTCAACGGTGTGGAGTGGGGAACCTTGTGACCTCGGTGTTGTTGTCAACGGTGTGGAGTGGGGAACCTTGTGACCTCGGTGTTGTTGTCAACGGTGTGGAGTGGGGAACCTTGTGACCTCGGTGTTGTTGTCAACGGTGTGGAGTGGGGAACCTTGTGACCTCGGTGTTGTTGTCAACGGTGTGGAGTGGGGAACCTTGTGGCCTCGGTGTTGTCAGCGGTGTGGAGTGGGAGACCTTGTGACCTCGGTGTTTTCAGCGGTGTGGACTGGAAAGTGTTGAGTTCATCATGCATTGTTTCTCTAGCTCAGAGGTTGTACTAAACAACGAAATTCTCTATACAAAATATAAAATGGTGGATTTGATTCTATAAAGTTTTTTTTAGTCATTAAATATATATTTTTTCCTTTTGGTAATTCTTTTTGCACTTTTAAAATTTTATAATTTTATTTTATAATCATAAATTGATATTAAGCTTTTTAATTCTATTCTGAGCATTTTAGAGAAATGTTGTTTGATTTTCTTATTTCTTAATGATAAAATTTCAAGACAGAAAATCAAATTTTTATGTTTGATTCTTCTTGAAATTCTCCGTCGCATGTCGTAGGACTACTATGATCAAGTACAATACAATACAAGTACGATACAGAGAAGATTAGCATGGCCCTTGCGCAAGGATGACACGCAAAATCGTGAAGCGTTCCATACTATGATCAAGTAGATTTAAACGTTAGCAGACCAAATATGCCAATATTTTATTTTTACAACATATTTTTGCTTTGATATTTTCTTTTTTCTTGTACTTGCTCAAATTTCGGTCACAACATAAGTAACTTCCCACCAGTCCCCACCTGACTTAGCTACGCTAGAACACCGAGACATGGCGGCGTGGGAAGGGAACATCCTTCTAATGAAGACCAACGCTCGGCCGAGCCAAGTGACTTCACCTGCCTTCCCCCATCTCCCAAATTAGACCGGGGCCGCCAGGCACGTGTCTCATTAGCGCCAGCCATTGTGTCCTCTGTGCCTCTAACGAAGTCTCTTCAATCCATTCGATCCGTCGCACCACCCCTGCTGCATCACTCGTAGCTCATCCTCTCGTTGGAACCTCACTTTTGACTCACAGGACATACACCATTCTCATTTTAATACACATTGGTAGATACATACACTCATGGACAAAACTGTACCTTTTAGCATGTATATCGAGATTCATATAATAACTCTGAAAAATATTTGATACACAGTGACCTTTATTGAAGACACACCAGATAACCTAGTATGAACAAAATTGCGTGTCTCCTTCAAAAAAGCGACATAAAAGACTTTCCACTTCCCTTAAGTTTCGTCTAGGAGTGTATTACTCGTCAAATTTATGTGTGAATTTTTGAAACCCACGTATTGATGACCCACATTGTCACCATTTTCAAGGTAAAACGAATTCTGATTTTACTCTGTTCCATTTGTAGCAGATACATTTTGACAAAATATTTCCGGTTGAAATCAAATTATTTAAATGAAGTTATTAGTAAATTATGTTTGTGTAAATTTTCGCTTCTTGTATATTAAGAATTAAATTTATTTTTTAAACATATTTTATGAAAATTTTGTAAAACTTTACATTTTTTAGAATAAAATAAGTGTTTCAAAAATTGTAATCGCTAAGTATCGTATCATTTTGGTAAATCATCCAAGGCTAACTTTCTTGTGTAAATTTCAATATTCTCTCAGAAAGATGTTACATCTTCAGATTTTCGAGAGCTCCCCTTTAAATATTTTTGATATGTTTCAACCCTGAGTCTATTGAGCATAGATATAAACATTGTATCTTTAGAAAATAATCTTCAGCTATAAAAATTATGGAACAATTAGTAAAAACTAAATACAAGGTGCGTTCATTAATTTCCAGGACTGCTCTGTATCTTTGAAAAAGTAAAACAAATAAAAAAACTAATTTAATATTTTTCAAAATATGCCCCTCCTGCCTCAATACACCCGTTCCATCTTTTTTTCCAATTGTCGAAGCAGGAGATAAAATCACTTTTTGAGAGGTTCCTCAAGGTTGCCTTCGATTCAGCTTGTATCATATCAACGTTGTCAAATTTCCGTCCTTTCAAGTTAATTTTCAATTTAGGAGAGAGGAAAAAGTCATTGGGGGCTAAGTCGGGGGAATAGGGTGGATGAGGGATCTGTATGGTTGAATGCTTGGCCAAAAACTGCAAAACAACATGGACTGTGTGCGGCCGCGCATTACCGACGTGAAGTATCCAGTCATTGTTTTGCCATCTTTCAGGTCTTTTAAGGCGCACTGCCTCTCTTAAGCACCTCATTATCCCCAAATAAACAGATAGTCCAGTCACTGAAGATAATTCTTCTGTTAGATTTAATTAACTCCTTTATTTTGAGCTTGTTTTCCTCGCAACGAAATGATCTTGGACGCCCAGTATGCTGATCATCGTTTACCTTTTCCCGACCTTTTTGGAAGCGTGAAAATCATTCAAAAGTTCTTGAACGGGATAAAGCTGCATCGCCAAAAGCTTCTTTAATCAATTCATACGTCTCAGTAGCACTTTTTTTCAATTTAAAACAAAACTTAATGCAGATTCTCTGCTCTTCGAAAATGGCCATTTTAAAATTAGAAATGCGAACCTTACAAGGAAGTTGTTTTGTTCTATTTTTAGATCGGCGCGTGCGCCACGAGACTCGTGCTTTCAGTCAGGTGTGGTCGAATGTCCAATATTCAACTCTGTAAAAAAATATTTTCTCTAGCTTTTTTATTTATTTTATTTTTCAACCAGTCCTGGAAATTAATGAACGCACCTTGTATTTTTAAAATTTTAGGAAGGGTTATTATTAACGAAAAATTTAAGAGAGCGATGGAGAAATATGTTTTTTCTTTAAATATTAATCTTATTAGCATTCATCAAATAACATATTTGAGAATTTTCAAGCAACAATCACTTAAAGTACACAAAATATCTTAATTCTTAAGGAAGTGGAGAGTCTTCAATTTTTCGCCGGTCGTCTCTCTCTCTCTCCTTCTCTTTTTTTTAAAGATGTTAATGTTTAAATGAAGATTTAACCTAGTGGTTTAGCACCATTCTTACAATAAAACATCACAACAATGGCATAACAATGATAGTAGAATGAATATTCGACCTAGGTTTTGAACATCATCCTTACAATAAAACATCACAACAATGGCATAACAATGCTAGTAGAATGAATATTTAACCTAGGTTTTGAACATCATTCTTACAATAAAACATCACAACAATGGCATAACAATGCTATTAGAATGAATATTTAACCTAGGTTTTGAACATCATTCTTACAATAAAACATCACAACAATGGCATAACAATGCTATTAGAATGAATATTTAACCTAGGTTTTGAACATCATTATTACAATAAAAAATCACAACGATGTCATAACAATGCTATTAGAATGAATATTTAACCTAGGTTTTGAACATCATTATTACAATAAAAAATCACAACGATGTCATAACAATGCTATTAGAATGAATATTTAACCTAGGTTTTGAACATCATTCTTACAATAAAACATCACAACAATGGCATAACAATGCTATTAGAATGAATATTTAACCTAGGTTTTGAACATCATTATTACAATAAAAAATCACAACGATGTCATAACAATGCTATTAGAATGAATATTTAACCTAGGTTTTGAACATCATTATTACTGTAAAAAATCACAACGATGTCATAAAAATGCTATTAGAATGAATATTTAACCTAGGTTTTGAACATCATCCTTACAATAAAATCTCACACACAACGTTGTATAACAATGTTTGTATACTGAAGATTTGAAATAAAATTCACCCTTTTTCAACAATGCTCTCACATAAAATATTCTCTAGATATACACAATAATATTCACCGTTAATCTAAAATATAACAATGGCCTTACAACAATGGAACCTTTTTACCATATTAGCTGATAATAATTCCCTCTCTCAACACCGTATAAGTTCAAAATCATATTTATACCGAATTGGGGCAGAAAATATTTTCACCTAGATTATATAGTGTATCTTCATAATCAAACATTGAATATCTAAAATAGTTTGGAATCAAAAATATCCCGTTGGTAAGTTTCTTTGATTTAGTTTTAAAATAAAGTAAGCTTTCAAGAAAGAATCTCTTCAACAGGCTCATTATTATCATAATCACCTAGTTGCAATCAATCCTAGGCAAATATATTATTGTTGTTCATCAATAAACATATTGGTTATTTGAAATAAAAATCCAAACTTTGCATTCGTTTTCATATATTTTTTATCTTAAAATAAGTTGGTCTATTGAAAACATAATAATATTCATTAAACAATTATAAAACACTTTTACTAATCATAAAATCATGAGTCTAAACACCTTCTAATCATAAAATATTTCTATCGCTCATTAAACTTCAAGATACTGCCTCAGAGAATACAATGTAAAAATGGCTTTTCAACCATACAAGTTGCTTAGAGAAAAGCCTCAAACAGGCGTAGTTCATTTCCTTGCTCAATTCGAAGTTATATCAAACACTGTTAGATTTGACTTGCGCCAATAGTTCGAAATATATTAATGCAAATATAAAAATTTTAAATTATATTGTAAAATATCGCTAACTATTATATTAGATTGTTTTATAAGCTATTTTTATTATAAAGTCCTAAAAGTTCGTGTTTTTCTTAAAACGTTGTTTTTTTATTACTTGGCGAATACATAATACAATTACTTTATACATAATACAAAGACTTTATGCATAACGATGAATAATATTATGGCGAATAATATCGGTATTTCAATTTTGCATGTGTTTAAAAACTTTTGGGACAACCTTGTATAAAAATGCCCATATGCTCGTATAATGCTCGTCAATGCTCGTATAATGCTCGTCAATACTCGTATAATGTTCGTCAATGCTCGTATAATGCTCGTCAATGCTCGTATAATGCTCGTCAATGCTCGTATAATGCTCGTCAATGCTCGTATAATGCTCGTCAATGCTCGTATAATGCTCGTCAATGCTCGTATAATGAAGATTTAACCTAGTATTGAACACCATTCTCGCAATAAAACCTCACAACGTTATCATAACAATGCTAGCATAATCGATGGATAATGGATATAAAAATGGATCTATGGATATAAAAAATCTATGGATTATTATTATTATAAAATATATACAAAATAAAGATCACATCTTCAGTCAAAAGATGGCGCCTAGTTTTGACTTCTATTTCAACTGGAGAAGTAACCTTTATTTTTAATAGATCAATATTCTCCCAATTTCCAAGATATGAAAACATTAAAAGAAAGGTTCCCGATATCTACTTCATATTTCACCAGAGACTTTATCTCTAATGGTGATTGATATTAGATTGAAAGCGTTTATCACAATTTTCTTCTTTTAATTGATAACGAATTTATTTTTAGGTAACATCTATGTATAATACACCAACAGAGATTTCACACAGTTGTAAAGTTTTAGCTACTTCCTCCTATAGATTTTACTAAACCCACTGGCGATTCTCCACCAAACTCTGCAGCGCTGGCAGAGGCGCTATATTCATTGTACATAGTGTATATAATTCATATTATCTTTTTTTAAATAGTACAGACTGTACACTTTGCATGTATTGACAAGATGTCAATAAAATTATTTTAATTGTCAATTGTCTACATATGTAAATACCAAAGTTTTACTAATTTTTTTCCTTCATTGAACAAACTTGTTTCATATATTAAGAAAAATACCTCTCCTTATCGTGCAAATGAAAGTTGCTGATTGGGGCTTGCGCCATCTATATATAATATCATATTTGTACTATTTTTTCACATTGTTTCATATAGTTTTAAATATTACTAACCATGTTGCACTTTTAGATTTTTAGATCGATTTTGTTCAATATTCATCAATTAATACAATTTATTAATCTTTGTAACAATTACATTTACTGGCAATGTATTTCTTTTTAATATAATATCATCAAATATTATCACCAGATAATATTATACAAATTTTTTCGATAGATGACAAATGAATTTATAAATTTATTAATCTGTTTATGATAGAATCATCTATATAAAATATTCTTATATATATAATATACTAACAGATTTCCAAATGTATTCCGAGTTCTTCTTTTAAAAAGAAGACAAGTTAAAGATTAATATTTATTTCCTCATGTACTATTGTATAAGGGTTTGTGATACCCGGAACCTGATAGGATAATAAAACAAATAACTTATCCTCAGAATGTTTGTTGTGTTCATTATTTAAAGGTCTGTATGTGGCAAGTTTCCTGGAATACCAGGGGGTTCATCCTAGAGCTAGGAAGGCATATGGATTCATCTTGGTGTCTGGGCAAGGGGTGTATATAATGTTTCGAATTTTCAGCGATAGAGGGTGTTGAGTTAAGAGGATGCTATTTATATTATTATTAAGAGGTAAATATTTAATAAGGTTTAGGACTGGCTATATGGTTGCATATCTGTTCGGATAACGGCCAATCGACCAGTAAATACAAATATTTTATTGGTATCTTTTCAAAATAATATTTTTCTTATTCTAAAATGTTTAATGCAATCCAAAATGTTTAAAATGCGAACACGACACTTTGTTTTATTATATCGTATGTCTGAAAGTAGTTATCTTTGTAAAAAAAGACAAAATTAATGTACATTCTAATTATATTTATAAATATAATTGTTTTTTTTGCATTATTTATTTATTTATTTCAATTTAAAGCGCTATGTCCCCCTAGGGACACTTGCGCTGTCATACATGTATGCCGTTACATTTGTCTATACATATATATACAATAATTTTAGGCCGTGAAGAGAATAGTCATATGATATTAACAAGGAGAAAGAGAGAAAAAAACGAGAAAAAAGAACTGTGTACAAAAGAAATAAATGTCTGGCAATATGTACAATCGATGAAATTTGAAACAAATAAATTTACTGTGTTTCTTTTCAATAATATATGTAGAGATTAATATTTGATGATATTATTAAAAATAAACACATTGCCAGTAAGTTTGTGACACATTTTACATTCTATTTATATATGTGTTTTTATATACTCACACTCGGATAACCTGTTTTACAGACTTTATGAAATTGTTCTAGGCGCGTACTAAGTTATTTGATATGATACCCGATAGAAAAAAAAACAGCAATTTATCTCACTTATAAAATTACACACATGTTCCCAGATATTTTATAGACAAATATTTATCATTTTATTAGCAAATTATCAGTTTTGATATGAATATTGTCGCAAAGTATGTATTATTTTATTAACAGAGTATCATTTTTTTATGTTTAAACTTTGTTACTCTGTGAACTTCCCTCATTGCTTATCTTTTGTTTATCATTCATAGTTCGTTCTTGCCCGAAATAAATTGCTGTGTCATCCCGAAGTTGGTCTTCCCTAATTTTCCACGTGGCAATATTCTACAACTATGTAAACTTCCCTTATTGCTTCTCTTGTATTTTATACATTTTTGATTTATGTTCTTGACTTAAATAAATTGCTGTGTCATCCCGAAGTTGGTCTTCCCTAATTTTCCACGTGGCAATATTCTACAACTATGTAAACTTCCCTTATTGCTTCTCTTGTATTTTATACATTTTTGATTTATGTTCTTGACTTAAATAAATTGCTGTGTCATCCCGAAGTTGGTCTTCCCTAATTTTCCACGTGGCAATATTCTACAACTATGTAAACTTCCCTTATTGCTTCTCTTGTATTTTATACATTTTTGATTTGTGTTCTTGACTTAAATAAATTGCTGTGTCATCCCGAAGTTGGTCTTCCCTAATTTTCCACGTGGCAATATTCTACAACTATGTAAACTTCCCTTATTGCTTCTCTTGTATTTTATACATTTTTGATTTATGTTCTTGACTTAAATAAATTGCTGTGTCATCCCGAAGTTGGTCTTCCCTAATTTTCCACGTGGCAATATTCTACAACTATGTAAACTTCCCTTATTGCTTCTCTTGTATTTTATACATTTTTGATTTATGTTCTTGACTTAAATAAATTGCTGTGTCATCCCGAAGTTGGTCTTCCCTAATTTTCCACGTGGCAATATTCTACAACTATGTAAACTTCCCTTATTGCTTCTCTTGTATTTTATACATTTTTGATTTATGTTCTTGACTTAAATAAATTGTTGTGTCATCCCGAAGTTGGTCTTCCCTAATTTTCCACGTGGCAATATTCTACAACTATGTAAACTTCCCTTATTGCTTCTCTTGTATTTTATACATTTTTGATTTATGTTCTTGACTTAAATAAATTGATGTGTCATCCCGAAGTTGGTCTTCCCTAATTTTCCACGTGGCAATATTCTACAACTATGTAAACTTCCCTTATTGCTTCTCTTGTATTTTATATATTTTTGATTTGTGTTCTTGACTTAAATAAATTTCTGTGTAATCCTGAAGTTTGTTTTCCTAATTTTCTACGTTACGATATAGTTGATCTATCAGTTAAAAATCTCTGGTTGGTAGCAGCATAATAGAACGCTTCACGATTTTGCGTGTCATCCTTGTGCGGGGGTCATTCTAATCTTCTCTGTATCGTTCTTATTGTAGTAGTTGTACTACCGAACAAGCGTGGTAGCAGCATAATGACATCAAAACACACTCGCCATGTTCTATAAGGTATGTATCAGCTATATACAGAAACAAATAACAAACAAATACAAGAAATTATAAAACTATTTTAGAGGCGTAATATTCTTTTTAAAATAAAACAATTTCTACTGTCCTTACTGCGATGGAAAAATTAAAGGGAGGGCCTGGCCCTTTAATTTTTCCATCGCAGTAAGGACAGTAGAAATTGTTTTATTTTAAAAATAATATTACGCCTCTAAAATAGTTTTATAATTTGATAACAGATGGCGCTCTAGTACATCGTAAAATACAAGAAAGTATAAAAGAAAACATCCAAAATTTGAAAGTATGGCTCATCAGTAGTAAATCCTCCCAGCTGTTTCGCCATTTTGTGATCTCTAAACCTCTTTACTCTTGTATTGGATTGAATTTCTTATATATCCTTGCTGTTGAATACAGATTGCGCGTCTTTCTTGCCCAAAGGCCATGCTAATATTCTGTGTGTATTGTTCCTATTGTAGTAGTTATACTGCCGAACAAGCATGGTAGCAGCATAATGACGTTAAAACAAAATCGCTATGTTCTATACGGTATGTATCAGCTATACAAAACAAGAAGCAACATCAAATCTTTAAAAAAGAAAAAAGTCAGAATTTTAAATTTCAGCAGAGAGAAGGGCCGCAACATGAGGAAGATCCCCCACTGCCAGATGGTCGGTCGAACGACCGCCTAATCTCATCTAGGGCTGACGTTGATGAAGACAAACGTAGCGCCTAATGAATAGCGCGCACGCGCTCGCTGACTTTAATCCCGCGCCAGAACTCGTGTTACAGCTCCATTGGCCGGTGACATCACATCCCTGACTGATCCCTGGATAACAACCTAGCTTTGTACAGGACAGTAGCTTGGGATTGTGAAGCTACTTTCGTTACATCATTCATATATGACTCTTAATATACTAAATAAATAAGATTATATCTGAAGTTATATATAAAAAAAATTCCATTTTGTCCATAATATAAATATATTTATCAATTTTTTTTCTCCACATTGAATATAACAAAATATTTTTAAAACTTAATTCTGTTGACGTTATGTGGCGCTGAGTTTGTTGTTGACACACATTAATATGTTATAACACCTTGATAAAGGTTGGCGTTTAGCCAACTGAAATATTGGTAAAATAAATGATATTTTGATCCAATATATGCCTTTTTAATTAAATAAAATATATAAAAAACTATAAAAATATCTATGTATATAAAAAAAGTCATGAAAATTCGAAACTATTATAGACGCGTATAATTATTTTGAAAATTAATTTCTACTGCCCTTACTGCAATGGAAAAATTAATGGGAAGGCCTGGCTTATCAGTGGTGAACCCTCCCAGCGGTTTCGCCAGTTTAATCTACCATACCGCTGTTATATTGCATTTTTCGATCTTCCTTTTATAGTGATACTGATGCTAGACTCTTAGAATGGGTATTTTAGATGAACTATGGACATACTCGTAAGCTTTGAGGACAGCAGAATTACATACAATTATAAATATGTAAAGTCAGTGTATATATAAAGGGTGGCCTATATAAGTCCAGAAAACCTTCATTTTTATTAATAATTAAAAGGCAAAGTAGAATAAAAACTATAACTATTTTAAGCTCAATCTATTACCTAAAATAAAATAGTTATGGTTTTTCAGATTCTAGTTTGCCTTTTAATTTTAATTTAAAAAATGAAAAGATTCGGGATTTATAGGTCATCTTGTATATTTGATTATATATGTTTGTCGGCTATACACGTCCTCAATAAGTACCTAATCTTGCTGATATTTTAACAGGACATAGAGAAAAATCTGGAAGAGTTTATTGTTGCATTTTTAACCAAGAAAAACTAAAATTGACCAAGTACTGGGCAAAAAATAGGTATTGTTTAGTCAGAAAATGATTATGACAATATTGCTTTATCATGTTTGTTTGTCAGACATAAAATTTTCTCGGGGAAAATTCGGTAAAGCAGACAAAAGGTAAAGTCAAATCATCATTTTCAATAGGCAGGAACAAAATTCTAAAAGCAAACCAATCACTCGAGTAGAAGACACACGAAGCCACGTCATTTCTATATATAAAATATCGCTTCTCGGCCTTTTGGCTGAGATCATAGTCAAATATATCTCTATATATATAAAAGTCAATGTCTGTCTGTCTGTTTCGCGATAAACTCAAAAACTACTGAACCAATTGGTACCAAATTTTGCATGTCGCTTTTTATAAACCTGAGGAAAATTTTCGGCTGCATTTTGATTAGTATTTTTGGCTATTTCTTTTTTTTTTCATTTGAAGAACTTTTTTTTACGCGGACTAATCCGGAATGGAATGAATACCTAAATATGGCCATTTTTTTAAAGCATCGGTGGTTCAGTGGTAGAATGCTCGCCTGCCACGCGGGCGGCCCGGGTTCGATTCCCGGCCGATGTATTTATTTTTTTTTACAATTTTTAAAACTCATTTATATTATATCTATATTAATAAAATGCAAATTTCATAAGTGTTGTTCACTAAAAACTTTCGTTACAATGCATCAATTTCGACCAAATTTTCAACATTTATGTAAAACGAGATGGAGCAGGTTTTGCTTAACATCAAAATATTTTTCCCTAACATTAACATGCGTAACTTCGCTGTTATCGATTAAATACAAAAAAAAAATCAACAGAGTTAAATTTATTTATATATAAATACAAAATTAAATTTCAACAGAGTTAATTTTTTTACATACTAGCTAATAATCTCAATCTAAAAAATATTCAAAACAAGCAATTTTAAGATAACACCATATGTAAAACAGTCGGCCAAGAAAACAAATAACGTGTAATATATATATTATATAAAATAATATAATATATATAATATAACGGTATAATAACGGTATAAAGAAATAATGAGCCTATCGTTCAAATTTATAATTGTAACGAATAGTATTTTAATTAAAACATTTTGAAAACACACAGTTTGGAACGGGACGTTTCACAAGAGTGACATCCATGGCGCCAATTTATAATTGTAACGAATAGTGTTTGAATTAAAACGTTTTTAAAATATATACGCACTCGGGTAAAACCCGGGCGGAGCCGGGTACACCCGCTAGTATAATATAAATATATATTATTATATCAACTATATTAATTAAATCAAATACCTAAACACTAATATAATACAATTTTTGCCATCACACACACTTTTTTCCTGTAGTTTATGTGTTACTTCTGTATTGCTATTCTATGGCACTTCTAATATTTATTATTGATATACTTTTAGTATGAAGGAAATTGCACCCAAGGGATTTCTCGGGCGAAGCCGGGTCATTCGCCTAGTGTCTTCATAAAAATTGATTCAGTAGAGAGGATGTTTGTTCGGAAAATATTTTTAAATCAAATATTCGTTAGGCAAACTTTCACTCGAGTAAAACCCGGGCGAAGCCGAGTATATCCGCTAGTAATTGATAAATATACACTCATGGACAACTTAAGGAAGTAGTACCTTTCAGCATGTATATCGGAATTCAGACAATAACTCTGAAATATATTTGATACACAGTGACCTTTATTGAAGATGCGCGAGATAACTGAGTGTGAACAAAATTACCTCTGTCTACTTAAAAAAAAAAAAAAGCAGACTACCGGCGATATCAAACAATTTCCACTTCCTTAAGTTCTGTCCCCCATGAGTGTACCTACATATAACATATATACATACAGAGCTTTCTGGACACTTTTATTTTTCCGTTCATCATTACTCTTCACAATTCATCCTTTCATACTTCACCCCTAAGGATAGGAATAGTCATTATTTCTCCTTAAATAATTAAAATCTTTCGTTCTGTAAATAGAAACATTCTCGGTAAAACTTATTAAACGTCGTTCTATACAAAGTCTTCATTGACGTCTTTCACGATGGGAAAGACTCCGCCATCGATGGGGAGAGAAGTTCATAAATAAAAAGACTTTGCATATATACACATACATATTTATATATATGTTAATTACATAATTTGTGAACTTTTCCACTTCTTTCTGCCTCATTCCTCGGTTGACGAATCATGTAAAATACAAATGTAGAGAGAGTTAAAATATATGTTTTAATAGATTTTCTCTCCCTCCACTTTTTAAAGATATAAATGAACTGAACACTCTCTTTTATATAGCACATTAAAAGAATCATATTTATATTTAAACCAATCACATTCTCTCTTTCACTATACACTATACACAAAACTTAAGGAAGTGGAAAGTCTTTGACATCGCCGGTTGTTTGTTTTTGTGAAGGAGACAGAGTTAATTTTGTTCATACTTGGTTATCTCGTAAGTCTTCAATAAAGATAACTGTGTATCAAATAACTTTCAGAGTTATTGTCTGAATCCCGATATACATGGTAAAATGTACAACTTCCTTAAGTTTTTTCCATGACTGTATCTTTCAGAGTTATTGTCTCAATCCCGATATACATGCTAAGAGGTACAACTTCCTTAAGTTCTGTCCATGAGTGTATCTTTCAGAGTTATTGTCTGAATCCCGATATACATGCTGAAAGGTACAACTTTCTTAAGTTTTGTCCATGAGTGTATCTTTCAGAGTTATTGTCTCAATCCCGATATACATGCTAAGAGGTACAACTTCCTTAAGTTTTGTCCATGAGTGTATCTTTCAGAGTTATTGTCTGAATCCCGATATACATGCTGAAAGGTACAACTTTCTTAAGTTTTGTCCATGAGTGTATCTTTCAGAGTTATTGTCTCAATCCCGATATACATGCTAAGAGGTACAACTTCCTTAAGTTTTGTCCTTGAGTGTATCTTTCAGAGTTATTGTCTGAATCCCGATATACATGCTGAAAGGTACAACTTCCTTAAGTTTTGTCCATGAGTGTATCTTTCAGAGTTATTGTCTCAATTCCGATATACATGCTAAGAGGTACAACTTCCTTAAGTTTTGTCCTTGAGTGTATCTTTCAGAGTTATTGTCTGAATCCCGATATACATGCTGAAAGGTACAACTTCCTTAAGTTTTGTCCATGACTGTATCTTTCAGAGTTATTGTCTCAATCCCGATATACATGCTAAGAGGTACAACTTCCTTAAGTTTTGTCCATGAGTGTATCTTTCAGAGTTATTGTCTGAATCCCGATATACATGCTTGAAAGTACAACTACCTTAAGTTTTGTCCATTAGTGTATCTTTCAGAGTTATTGTCTCAATTCCGATATACATGCTAAGAGGTACAACTTCCTTAAGTTTTGTCCTTGAGTGTATCTTTCAGAGTTATTGTCTGAATCCCGATATACATGCTGAAAGGTACAACTTCCTTAAGTTTTGTCCATGACTGTATCTTTCAGAGTTATTGTCTCAATCCCGATATACATGCTAAGAGGTACAACTTCCTTAAGTTTTGTCCTTGAGTGTATCTTTCAGAGTTATTGTCTGAATCCCGATATACATGCTGAAAGGTACAACTTCCTTAAGTTTTGTCCATGACTGTATCTTTCAGAGTTATTGTCTCAATCCCGATATACATGCTAAGAGGTACAACTTCCTTAAGTTTTGTCCATGAGTGTATCTTTCAGAGTTATTGTCTGAATCCCGATATACATGCTTGAAAGTACAACTACCTTAAGTTTTGTCCATTAGTGTAATTAGATGCGTGAACGTTATACTGAAATTTGTCTATCTGTGAATATAAGAAACAATTATCATCTTTATAACATTTTATATTGTTCCTAAAATATCACAATCCATACAGAGTTTACCTTTAATAAAAGAAGCGGGATATTTAGATACATTATAGCAAATTTTAATTCAATATAAAGTTTCTCTTCATAAAGACTGATCATGGAAATATAATTCCAATGAAATATATCCAACATATAAGAAATTGAAATATCAAAGCACGAATTTTTCTTTTTAAATATTGTTACATAATGGCTAATGTACCTATTTTATTTCAATTTGTGAGATTATTTTTCATATATTTCAAATTCAAATTTATATTTCAAATTTATTTATTTTATTAAACAGAATATATATATTATAAACAGATTTATGTATTATAAAATCACAATTTGTATTTAGGTACACTGTGTGACTTCATTGCTCTCTTTGATGTGAGAAATAAATACATTATTCTGGAGGCTACTTAAAGTAGAGTTATCTCATTATTCCCTTATATAAATTTGTAGGATGGTTGAAACACGTTCTGGAAAGATACAAGACCCAGCACAGGAGAGAATCAAGGTTGAAGAGTCTGCCAAGCCGCAACCTGGTGCAACAATATAAAACAAACTTCTCTACTGTCCTTACTGTGATGAAATAATATTAGGAGGGCTTGGCTCGTCACAGTAGTGAACCCTTCCAGCCAATTAAATCTACCAAAGATTGCTTCTTAGAGTTCTAATACTGTATTGGACGATTCTGCTTATATATGCTACACTGAAGGGTGGAATCTTCTAAATGGAATTCAAGCAAACTATGGACATAAGATCTCTCTCTCTCTCTATGTATATATTTATATTTATAAATTATTTCATATATTTATTCATATATTTTATTATAAATTACTTTATGTATTATTTACGAACGGAAAAATATGTCCAGGGTAGCCTAGTGGACATGGCATCTGCTCGGTAAGCGGAACACTGTGGATTCGATTCCCATCCCTGGACACTTTTATTTTTCCGTTTATCATTACTCTTCACAATTCATCCTTTCATACCTCATCCCTAAGGTTAGAAATAATCGTTATTTCTCCTTGAAATAAATTTTGATTTTTCGTTGAAAAGAAACATTTGCGAGATAATTTTCAAACGTCGTTTTACAATCACAAGCCGCATTATATTATATTGTATTCATATATTTATCATCATATAAAATCTTGATATAATCTATATTTAACCTTATATAACCATATATGAATGATGTAATAAAGAAATTCCAATCTCAATCTTTCTCTCTTTTAGAACAGCAGATTTACATATATACATATTGACGGAAGAGCATTATAATTAATTATCTCCAACTTAGTCTTTTTATTGAATTTTGTATTGTGAAAAAAATTGAGACATAGTGTCAAAAGATTACGTTGAATTATGACTTTATACTTTATGCATAACAGGAATTAATATATTTCTATTCAATTGTTATTATGAATAGAGATCCAATTCATTACTTGTCATTTACTTTTTATGATGTTTAAAACATCTGTTATTATCCTTCACATAACAAAGATAGGTAGCAAAATGAATAGATTATCACAAAGCTATAACGCGCCATCTATACATATAAAATGAAAGGATTTAAAAGCACGAATGTTTCTTTTATACATAATACAAACTTCTACTGCCCTTACTGCGAAACCGCTGGGAGGGTTCACCACTGATGAGCCAAGCCCTCCCAATATATTTTTTCATCGCAGTAAGGGCAATAGAAGTTTGTATTATGTATAATAGAAATATTCGTGCTTTTAAATCCTTTCATTTTATATGAATAGATTATATTGTAGTATTCACTATTTTATAAACAGATTATCAATTTTGATATTGATATTTTGCTAAACTTCCATCATTTCTTATCTTGTATTTTATCAATTATAATTTGTTCTTGCCTAAAATAAATTGCTGTGTCATCCTGAAGTTTGTCTCTTGTATAGGAGCTACATTCATCCTTTCAAACAAGATACTGAAGGAGGACTTAAACCAACCCGTTCTAGAAGATATATACCAAATTTACGTTGAGAAATTATACTTTCAAATGAAAAATTCATTAAATCCAACTATACAAGATATATTTCAAAATAAAGGAGATATTAATCTCAGTTTCCGACGACCTGACGCTTAGTTAGGAGCTCATCAGCTAACAGCTGCTCTCCTGGAACCTCTACTCCACCAACTCGCCATTAATATATATAGTCACGACCGTCTGTCGTGGCCTCTGTCACGGATAATATACAGTTATCATCGTCATGCGTTCTTAATTCTGTCACCGTTTGCTTTTGGTTCAGTGGTAGAATGCTCGCCTGCCACGCGGGCGCCCCGGGTTCGATTCCCGGCCGATGCATTTTTTTTTTTTACAATTTTTAAAACTCATTTATATATTATACAAGAATGACATCCACGGCGCCAATTTATAATTGTAACGAATTGTATTTGAATAAAAGCATTTAATCGGGTAAACCCCGGGCGTTGTAGATTATAAACACAAGGTAATAAGACCACATCCATGATAAGGTACAGTTTGGATTATAGATTATAAACACAAGGTAATAAGACCACATCCATGATAAGGTACAATTTGGATTATCAACATATAAAGTCACGACCGTCTTTCCTGGCCTCTGTCACGGATGCGCGCATCATCATTATGATCATTATCATTGTCTAATGATAATAATAATAATTATTATTAATATATATAGTCACGACCGTCTTTCCTGGCCTCTGTCACGGATGAAATTTAAAAATTAAAAAAAGATGCCGAAACCCGGGATCGAACCAGGGACCTTTTGATATTCAGTCAAACGCTCTCCTAACTGAGCTATTTCGGCTTATTTTATTTATTTCTATAGAAGCTTCTATCTTTATAATTATGTATATTTTCAAAAAGTCAATTCACACCTCTTCGCTGGAGACCATGGGAATACTGACTAATTCATTATGCTAATATAATTATAAATAATTTTACACAAATAAATTTACTGGCAATGCGTTTCTTTTTTAAATCTCTACAGACCTTACTGCAATGATATGATTTAATGAATGAGAGGGCTTGGCTCATCAGTAGTGAACCCTCTCAGCGGTTTCGCCAAATTAATCTCTAGACCGCTCTACTATTGTATTGGACTGGTTTTGTTATATACCCTGCATTTTCTATGGAAGGCAGCTAAATGGTGTTTAGTGAACTATGGACATAAGCTTATAGGTCTGTAGAGGTACATACATATAAATTTCAAGGTATTGCATCGAGCAAAGCTCTTCCGCGCAAAACATGTTTTCATAACCATTATATATTAGTAAATTAAATTTTATTGCCCTCTATCGTTAAAATTTTACACAAATAAATTTACTGGCAATGCGTTTCTTTTTTAAATCTCTACAGACCTTACTGCAATGATATGATTTAATGAATGAGAGGGCTTGGCTCATCAGTAGTGAACCCTCTCAGCGGTCTCGCCAAATTAATCTCTAGACCACTCTACTATTGTATTGGACTGGTTTTGTTATATACCCTGCATTTTCTATGGAAGGCAGCTAAATGGTGTTTAGTGAACTATGGACATAAGCTTATAGGTCTGTAGAGGTACATACATATAAATTTCAAGGTATTGCATCGAGCAAAGCTCTTCCGCGCAAAACATGTTTTCATAACCATTATATATTAGTAAATTGAATTTTATTGCCCTCTATCGTTAACATTTATTTGTGTAAAATTTTAACGATAGAGGGCAATAAAATTTAATTTACTAATATATAATGGTTATGAAAACATGTTTTGCGCGGAAGAGCTTTGCTCGATGCAATACCTTGAAATTTATATGTATGTACCTCTACAGACCTATAAGCTTATGTCCATAGTTCACTAAACACCATTTAGCTGCCTTCCATAGAAAATGCAGGGTATATAACAAAACCAGTCCAATACAATAGTAGAGCGGTCTAGAGATTAATTTGGCGAAACCGCTGAGAGGGTTCACTACTGATGAGCCAAGCCCTCTCATTCATTAAATCATATCATTGCAGTAAGGTCTGTAGAGATTTAAAAAAGAAACGCATTGCCAGTAAATTTATTTGTGTAAAATTTTAACGATAGAGGGCAATTAAATTTAATTTACTAATATATAATGGTTATGAAAACATGTTTTGCGCGGAAGAGCTTTGCTCGATGCAATACCTTGAAATTTATATGTATGTACCTCTACAGACCTATAAGCTTATGTCCATAGTTCACTAAACACCATTTAGCTGCCTTCCATAGAAAATGCAGGGTATATAACAAAACCAGTCCAATACAATAGTAGAGCGGTCTAGAGATTAATTTGGCGAAACCGCTGAGAGGGTTCACTACTGATGAGCCAAGCACTCTCATTCATTAAATCATATCATTGCAGTAAGGTCTGTAGAGATTTAAAAAAGAAACGCATTGCCAGTAAATTTATTTGTGTAAAATTTTAACGATAGAGGGCAATAAAATTTAATTTAATAATTATAAATACAAGTATCAGAGTCATCAACAATTCTGTCATCATTTGCTTTTGTGAATGGAATAAATACCCAAATAGGGCCATTTCTTATAAGCATCGGTGGTTCAGTGGTAGAATGCTCGCCTGCCACGCGGGCGGCCTGGGTTCGATTCCCGGCCGATGCATTTTTTTTTCTTTTTTACAATTTTTAAAACTCATTTATATTATTATCCCTATATATATAAAAGTCAGCGTATGTATGAATGTATGTTTGTCAACTATACACGTCCACAATACGTAACTAATATGATAATTGTAACAAATAGTATTTGAATAAAAACATTCAATCGGGTAAAACACGGGCGTTGCCCGGGTCATTCGGCTAGTTTGTAAATAGCCAGGACAAGAAGACTCGAATGTAACACCTGTAAACTGAGACCAAATAAAAATAAATAAGTTTGTCTTTCCTAATTATTCACGTGGCAATATAAATCGTTTTTTTTTTTTTTTTTTGTTATCCCTAATACACGTGGTACAGGCCATGATAATCATGGTGGTTAGAAGTAGGCGACTGCTTTTACTGTAAGTGCACTGCATGTATACACACGTGAAAAGCAGTTCGACTTTGCACTTACAAATGTGCCAGAGCTCCGTTTGGTTACTTGCACTCGCTGGTGGGGTTGGACTTTTTCAAGAATCGGAGGACATTGGAGCATTTTTTTTTTTTTTTGTTATCAGAAAAAAGTACCCAATGCGGGAATCGAACCCGGGTGGTAGGGGTCGAAAACCAACGGTTTAAACCATCCTTCCACCGACCCCCATATAAATCGTGATACTAAAAGGTTACTGCACCTAAGAGCATCTAGCTTTACATATAATGTAACACGAAATATATGTCTTCTCTTACCTATGTTGGTTTATACTGTAATCTGACATTTTGTTCTAGTTGGTCTAATTTAAATGGGATTTACATGGATGACAGTGCCGCCTGACCTCCCTGTGGAGTCGCCAGAAGGAAAGGGGAGGAAATTGAATTGGCTCCACCCCCGTCGTCATCCAGGAAATTGACAATTAATGAGGTGATGAGATTAGTGCAAGCGATGGGTGGGCACCTGCGTCTGCCAAATGGCAAGTCGTGTTGGTGTAGACTCAGATATACACGGTCTACAGAAGTAGTGTCTACAATGCTTTGTTTAAACACCAACAATAAACTATCAAGTGGTGGTGGTGGTGTCTTGTACATATAAACTAGTATATAGTACAGACTATATAAGCGAAAGCGGGTGAGCACCTGCGTCTGCCAAATGGCAAGCCTACATCGTGGTGGTGTAGACTCAGCTATACACGGTCTACAGGAGTAGCGTCTACAATGCTTTGTTAAAACACCAACACCAAGAATAAACCTTCAAGTACAGACTATATAAGCGAAAGCGGGTGAGCACCTGCGTCTGCCAAATGGCAAGCCTACATCGTGGTGGTGTAGACTCAGCTATACACGGTCTACAGGAGTAGCGTCTACAATGCTTTGTTAAAACACCAACACCAAGAATAAACCTTCAAGTACAGACTATATAAGCGAAAGCGGGTGAGCACCTGAGTCTGCCAAATGGCAAGCCTACACCGTGTTGGTGTAGACTCAGCTATACACGGTCTACAGGAGTAGCGTCTACAATGCTTTGTTAAAACACCAACACCAAGAATAAACCTTCAAGTACAGACTATATAAACGAAAGCGGGTGAGCACCTGCGTCTGCCAAATGGCAAGCCTACACCGTGTTGGTGTAGACTCAGCTATACACGGTCTACAGGAGTAGCGTCTACAATGCTTTGTTAAAACACCAACACCAAGAATAAACCTTCAAGTACAGACTATAAGCGAAAGCGGGTGAGCACCTGCGTCTGCCAAATGACAAGCCTACACCGTGTTGGTGTAGACTCAGCTATACACGGCCTACAGGAGTAGCGTCTACGTTGTTTTGTTAAAACACCAACACCAAGAATAAACCTTCAAGTGCATACTATATAAGCGAAAGCGTGTGGGCACCTGCGTCTGCCAAATGGCAAGCCTACACCGTGTTGGTGTAGACTCAGCTATACACGGCCTACAGGAGTAGCGTCTACGTTGTTTTGTTAAAACACCAACACCAAGAATAAACCTTCAAGTGCATACTATATAAGCGAAAGCGGGTGGGCACCTGCGTCTACCAAATGGCAGGCTTATACCGTGTTGGTGTAGACTCAACTATACACGGTCTACAGGAGTAGCGTCTACAATGTTTTGTTAAAACACCAACACCAAGAATAAACCTTCAAGTGCATACTATATAAGCGAAAGCGGGTGGGCACCTGCGTCTGCCAAATGGCAAGCCAACACCGTGTTGGTGTAGACTCAGCTATACACGGCCTACAGGAGTAGCGTCTACAATGCTTCGCTAAAACACCAACACCAAAATAAACCATAAAGTACATACTATATAAGTGAAAAAAACATATAAGATTTATAAATTCAATTGCCATCTATCGATAAAATTTGTAGCAAATAAATTTACTGGTAATGTCTTTCTTTTCAATAACATCATCAAATATTATTTCTACAGATCTCTTACTGCGATGATATAAGTTATTGAATGAAAGGACTTGATTCATTAGTGGTGAACGCTCTAAGCGGTTTTGCCAAATTATTCTCCAGACCGTTCTACTATTGTATTGGATTGGTTTGGAATATGTTGCCAAGCCCTCTCATTCAATAACTTATATCATTTAATTAAGGCCTGTAGAGATAATATTTAATAGTCTACCAACAGTATCACTATAAAAGGAAGTTCCAAAAATGCAATATAACAGCGGTATGGTAGATTAAACTGGCGAAACCGCTGGGAAGGTTTACCACTGATGAGCCAGGCCCTCCCTTTAATTTTTCCATTGCAGTAAGGGCAGTAGAAAATGTTTAATTTCAAAAAGAATCTTACGCCTTTAAAATAGTTTCGAATTTTGATAACAGATGGCGCGCAAGTGCATCATATTAGAGATAATATTTGATGATATAATTGAAACGAAACACATTGCCAGTAAATTTATTTGTTACAAATGTTATTAAATATTTTAAGAGTTGTAGCGATCTGGTAAATTGGCGAAAACATGATTGGTTTTAGCGCCACATATTCTTAGAATATCTGGTTCGTTGCCCTAGTTGTTTTTTGGACAAGTGCATGACGTGTAAAAGCCGATTTATAATCTTGGTTCCGTTGTTTAATCATGCCGTTAAATATATTAATATAGTCACAGATTAATTATTTTTGAATAATCTGTTACTTATCATCGTAAATATTTGCATAGTCACCATCCCTTACAACGCTTGTAAATTACCACTTGAAAAATCCTTTTGATACATTTTGGCAATATATAAGTTTAATTAATTAATTAATTATTTTTAACTAAGCTTTTGGAATATTTGTCTTCTCTACCGTGACAATATTTATTGATATACAGAATATTCACACCTCTAAAATAAAAATATAAACCTCTTTTTTTTTCTCTCTATAACTCTTCATTATTTTCTATTTATATAGTATTAAATCTCCGGGCTATATTTTGAGGGCCGAAACAGGAAGAAATTCTCTTGATATCACAGTGAGAAAACTAACTTTAAAATTCTGGTCTAGAATTCTGAAAATGGACGGCAGCAGGCTACCTTCAATTTGTTTGGCACATTTGTGGGACATTTCAATTTATTCAAAACAGAATATCGGACTGGTAAAAAGTATAACAGAGCTACTTAACAACACCGGCTTCTCATGGCTTGTTGGAAGTACAGACTTCAATACTCTACAAAGATACATCCCCCTAATTATTAGAACGGCAACCGATCAGTCCTTGCAGCTGGATTATGTAAGAATAAGAAAATCAGTACTCTACTCTCACTATAAATACTTTCATTCATCACCTACAATGGAATGCTATCTGAATGACAATATCCCCCTAACCTTAAAGAGAATCATTGCACAAGTAAGAAGCCTTTTTGCAGTACAGAGAATTAATCACGTTTCACTTTTGAAAACTAAGACCATAAAATGCACCTTATGCAACGGTGAATTTGGTCTCGACTTTCCACACTACATGTTCTACTGTACGGCAATGGAAGAAGAGAGAGAAATTCTTCGTAAAGAGACCGGCTATAATAGCAATTCGCCTTATGTTTTAATGGCAAAAGTCGTAAAATCCAGACCCTTTGCATTCGCTTTTTATAAATACTGGAAATCAGCTCAATCAAAATATTTAGCACAGACACCGGATCCAACTCGATAATTGGTCGAGGTCAATACCCAATATTTGTATATACCTATGATGCTAATTTGTTATTTATTTATTTTTTTGTCCTACCGGGAGAATCCTGTATGGCACGGGTGCCCAATAAAGGCTATTGTTGTTGTGTTGTTGTATTAAATCAGAGTAAGCATGCTTCTCTATTAAATATATATTGTCTGTGTGTGTATATATTTTAAATTTTAGCCCCAGAGTTGTATATATTTATATATCGTCGCGTGAAGGCATCGCGTGATGAACCAAAGCAGTTCAAAAGCAAGAAAAGCCCTGACGAAGTTAGGCGTACAGCCTATTGAAATATTTGCATTTTGTAATAAATAAAATGTTTTGTTTTATTTTTGATTCAAAATATGCCATTTAATTAATATATTTATATACATTTTTCCTCTTAAAACTATTTCAACCACTTTTTTTTTTTTAATTAACCGCTCAATATAAATACTGCAATTTTTTATGAATATGCATTTTTTAAACATCATTTGCTTATTGGAAGTTTGTTTGGAAAAGATATAGTTATATATATAACTAGAAGATAGGATTGAGAAATAATCATTTCCTTGAGTAAAGTCACTGAAACGTCGGGGATTTAATAAAAATTGGTTGATGTATCCATATATATATATATAATAAATAAAAAGATTATCTTAGGTTGTTGAAGGGTACCTGAGTATGTTTTTTTTGATATTGCTATGTAGCCGTTGAAAAATATTAATAAAATAAAGGTTGAATCATAATTTACTTTAATTAATATGATAACATAATTGAGAATGAAATAATACTTTGACTTTTGAGGCGGGTAGTATAAGAAAACAAAAACTGTTTACATAATTTACAAACGGTTTGAGCCGGCCATCGGGAAAAAGAGAAAATATGGTTTTACGGGCTACTAACAAAAAGTTATGATTTTTGAGCCCAAGCGCGAT
The DNA here is from genome assembly GCA_030710605.1 of Cordylochernes scorpioides. Taxonomy (NCBI): domain Eukaryota; kingdom Metazoa; phylum Arthropoda; class Arachnida; order Pseudoscorpiones; family Chernetidae; genus Cordylochernes; species Cordylochernes scorpioides. The sequence continues at coordinate 26,230,234 of CP092873.1, read as the reverse complement.
GTCAGGTGGCAAGGGACTCTAGGATCTGGCGGCAGGAGATGTGTCGCAGGGGTAGTGGAAACGTTGGGCAAGCAGGGGAACAGCGCCAAGGTGCAGTGAGGCAGGAGCATTGAATTGGCCAGGAATCCAGTAGAAGTGGCAGAGGGAATTGGAGGCAGAAGGTCCTTGAAGCTTAGAACTTGAGGGCCCTAGACTTCAGGATGGGGCAGCTTGAGGCTCTCGCCTCGTGCTTGTCAGGAAGGCCCTTGGAGCAGCAGTTGGCACATTTGGAGGTGCGCTGATCAGCAATGGATGGGCAGGCGCGGCCTTCATGACCGTCTTGACCGCAGTGGAAGCACTTAGGAGCTCTGGAGCATTGGGCAGAGTTGTGGCCGAAGCCACAACAGCGGAAGCAGACGCGGGCGCGGATGGACTCATCGAAGTTGAGGATTACTCCATCAACCACGATTCTCCCGCGAACGCCCAGGGCTCTAAAGGTCTTGAGGTCCACCTCGATGAAGGCGGTGCAGGTCCCGCTTCTGGGTGCCGAACGGTGCGCCACGCGCACCACCTTGTCCCCAGGAAGTTTTCTAACAGCAGCGGTTTCCAGGAAGGTCTCCTCAATTGTGGAGTTGGATGTCTCCTCATCCACTTTGAAGAGGCAGATCCGAGGCAGGATCTCCTTCTGCTGGCGGACCTTCATTCCATTCAACTTGCTGGCCAGGGAGGTTGTCACTTCAGGGATGGTGTCAGGATTACTGGAGTGGAGGATCAGCTTCCCCTTGGTGTGCAGGGAGGCCCAAACGCCTTGGGGGAGAGTGTGGGCAGCGCGGACAGCTTTTAGCATCTCCCTTGGGTCAGCCTGTGGGTCATCAGAGATGACCACTGTGTGGGCCGCCGATTTTTCTCCATGGAGGATCACTTGGGCGGCCGCAGGCTTGGATACGCGGGAAGGCGCAGGTTTTGAAGGACCATTCAGGTTTGTCCTCTTTGCAGGCGGGTTGGGAGCCTCAGACTGCTTCCTTTTGGTTGGAGCAGGAGCAGGCAAGGTGGAGGCAGGCTTCTTGGCAGGGAGAGCAGCAGGAGCAGGAGTGGCGGGCTTGATTGGGTCAGTCTGGGAGCTGATTTCCTTGCAGGAAGGAGCAGGGCAGGTTTGAATGCCGCGGCAAGCAGTCTTGGGCTTGTTGGCCTCCTCAATTTCGTCCAACTCTGCGAAGGACTCGAGGGTGTCAGTGAGGTTCTCTACTTCGGTAGCGAGGGCCTTGATCATTTCAGTCCGCGAAGCGATGTAGCGGATCAGGTCCTCATGCAGGGATTTCAGGGCAGGATGGCCAATGGAGCTCAGGATGCTGCAGTTGCGTGAGATCACCATCTCATCTTCCCTCTCCAGGTCGGCGACGTTCACGATGGGCTTGTAGGCCTTCTTTTTCTTCTTGGCAGGATTCATGTATGCGAACCAACGGGGAAGAGAAAATATGGTTTTATGGGCTACTAACCAAAAGTTATGGCATCGGGAAAAAACAACAAGGAGTTTTTTTATAGGGGAAGCGTGACCTCTGGCGGTCGATTTAACAGAGTATATTTGAATCTATGAAATATAATTTTAAATAAAATAATATTTTAATATAACATATATATATTATACAATAGATGTGGATCTCCTGGATATTAATTGAATAATGCAACAGGTTTTTCGAGATGAGTTTCTTTTTATTATATTGCATTCTCAATCTTTTGGCCATTTCCGCCTTTCTACAGGAGCATAAAATGAAAATTATTGTTCATTTTTTACTCCTGTTAAAGGGTGGAAATAGTCGAAATCTTGAGAATGCAATAATACAATGAAAATAACTTATATCCAGAAACCTGTTACATTATTTAGTTAATAAATATGTATATAGGTAGAGAAACATATTTAAAAAAAGGAAAAGTTGGTGGACGAGTGGTTAAAACCCTCGATTCCCGACAGCCACGAACCAGGATTGAATCCCGTATTGGACACTTTGTTTTAATATGTGAATAACCTTCACATATATTATTTATTATCGTTAAGATAAGGCTGTTTGGCTGGCATTCATATTTCTTCAAATTAAATATACTTCGACAAAATCAACTCTTCGGTATAATTACTTAAATAAAACGAACGAACGAAGAGGAGTTTCTTATTTTAATATTTGCGAGCTTTCGGACCGTGACGTCCTTCTACTGGCTATAGAATGGAAGATATGAACGACTATATATAGAGCTAAAGAATACAAATTTACATATTGAAAATTAATGGTATACATCTAAATTAACATACAGCAGAGATTAACTAAGAATACATATTTACATTACTTACTGTAATTGTGAGGGATAAGAAAGGAAGAATAAAAACTATGATTGTGATGTTTAAGGCATAATGACGGGTAGATGTGGATAAAGTGCTATTTCAATAGGATATGGTATAAGTCAGGTATATCAATGTGTCTATTGATACTATTGCATTGTAATGATATCATGGCCTCCAGGATCAATCTTTGATATTTGTTATTGATGTTCTTATAATGGATGGTTGGATTGGATAAGTCAAACGAGTGACCTGTATTTAAGATATGGGTATATATTTGGGATGTTAAAATGTGTAATTTTTTTTTAGCTCTGTATACAGTCGTTCATATCTTCCATTCTATAGCCAGTAGAAGGACGTCACGGTCCGAAAGCTCGTAAATATTAAAATAAGAAACTCCTCTTCGTTCGTTCGTTTTATTTTATTAAAGATACTTCGGCCAGTAAATCTTTATTACCTCGGCGTTTCGACAAAAATCTTTTGTCCCCATGAGAAGCGAACACAAATTAAAACATTTAGCAAGGCGTTAAAAATTATTCTGATAAATATATATATATCAGATAAATAACAATAATAGAATAATTTTAAACGCTTTGTCAAATGTTTTAATTTTTATTCGCTCCTGACGAGGAGAAAAGATATTTGTCGAAACGTCGAGATAATAAAAAGATTTACTGGCCACAGTATCTTTAATTTAAAGAACTATATTGCCACGTTGAAAATTAGGGAAGACCAACTTCTGGATAAGACAGCAATTTATTTCAGGCAAGAACCAACTATGAATGTTAAACAAAAGATAAACCACGAGGGAAATTTACAGAGTAGCAAAATTCTATATACAGTTACGGGCGTCATTCTTCATCAGTCATCTCTGTCACCGTTTGCTTTTTTTTTTTTTTTGGAATGGCGCCCTCCTATTGGTCGGCTACGATCACGCCACCTTTGCCCCCCCATCATGCCCCCTACTCGCTTTTTCGTTTTTCTAACCATCGTGTTGGAGCGGGTCGCTCCTTAAATAAATGCATATATTAGTTAATAACCAAATGGAATCCTCTCTTTCTTTTTCCCAGTAAGAGACGCCTACGGAAGCCAACAGTACATAGTCAGATAAAGCACATAGGCTATAGTTATTAACTAACATATGCATTTATATAAGGCGCCAATTTATAATTGTAACAAATAGTATTTGAATCAAAACATTCAATCGGGTTAAACACGGGCGTTGCCCGGGTCATTCGGCTAGTATAAACATAAAAATGAGCACTCTGCTAATAAAAAAATAATAAAATTAATAAATACTGTGTTACAATAGTATTCATTGTTGTAAATATCATAAGCTAGGTTTCTGAGCGGTACCTAGTAAAGTTATTGTGGGACCAGGAAGTACATATACAGACACAGAGTTAGTTGTCCCAGCAGTAGGGTCCAGCTGCGGCACCAGATGAGGGAGCGGCCGGTTGATTAGCTTAGTGCCACCAGGGACCTGACAGATGCGCCGTTCTCCAAATTAAAGATGGCGGAGACTTCCATCTGTCCCGTAGTCCACATGTTCCCATGGCCATACGATAGTCTCTGGAGAACATGGTGTATACATGGCGGAAGATCGTTGCTCTATGCAAATATTTATATAATTATATAATAATGTATAATACAATCCCACCCCTGGACACTTTTATTTTTCTGTTCATCATCACTCTTCACAATTCATCCTTTCATACTTCATCCCTAAGGTTGTAAATGGTCGTTTTTTCTCCTTGAGATAATTTGCGATTTTTAGTTTAAAAGAAACATTTGCGGTAAAATTTGTCTAACATCGTTCTATATAATAATGTGTTAGATAGTAAAAAGGCAAATGTTGAATTGAATAAAAGGTTTATTTGCCAATATTTCGGCTGGCTGAACGCCAACCTTAATCGAGGCATTACATTTTTTTTTTTACATTACCTTTTATTCAATCCAACATATGCCATTTTACTATCTAATGATTTAAGTATGGATTGCTATATTTTCAAAATATGATAATGTGTATATAAAAATAGTATTTATTATTAAGTTGTTAAAGTGATAATCTTGTTGAAGGACTGACAAGTCCGAAAACTTGAAAATGAAAAGTTGCACAAGAAACTTAGCCCTGGAAGCTTTATTTATTTTATAATATTATAAATCAGGAAAGAACGTTTGTTTCAAACAGAAATAATGTAATATATTTTCTCTCAATATATAATAAGTATTTAAAATATGTATATAATAATGTGTATATAAAAATAGTATTTATTATTAAGTTGTTAAAGTGATAATCCTGTTAAAGGACTGACAAGTCCGAAAGTTTGAAAATAAAAAGTTGCACAAGAAACTTAACCCTGGAAGCTTCATTTATTTTATAAAATATTTATATAACAGAAAATTTGATTTTCCAGAAATTTATAAAGAATTCATATCTTAATTATTTGAAAATAACTATGTACATACTTTTAATTTACTCATTTATTTTGCTTTTAAAATTTTATCATTAATTTAAGAATTAATATATATACACACAAAATACAATTACACTGTTGTATATAAATCTCTCTTTCACGCACAATATGTAGACAAAATAATAATAATGGTATTGATCTGTAATATTATATATAATTGTTAGCTGTATATATATACTGAATGTAATGTTTAAATCAAAGATACAATTCTTTCATTGGCCTTGTAGAACGAGAGTGGTGTACGTGTGCTCATATGTTTTAGTGAAAAAAACACAAACATCCTCGATAAAGAGAGGCGAATTGCCCCTCGAAATATTGGAACAATAAAATAATTATAAATACAATATATGCATATTTTTTAAATATTTATATGTAATTCTGCTGTCCTAAAAGCTTATGTCGATAGTTTTCTTAAATACTATTCTAAGATTCCACACGTCATTGCAGCGTGTATAAGCAGAATCGTCCAATACAGTATTAGAGCTCAAGAAGCGGTCTGGTAGATTAAATTGGTGATAGAGCTGGGAGGGTTCACCACTGATAAGCCAAGCCCTCCCAATATATTTTTTCATCGCAGTAAGGACAGTAGAAGTTTGTTTTGTGTTTGAAAAAAAGAGACATTCGTGCTTGAATACTTCCATTTCTTATATATATAGATGGCAGGGGTTATCGCCTTATATATTTAAATATATTTTTATTAATCAACCAGGCGCGATATTGAAATATTTGCGCCTAATACAGAGGAAACACACAAAACAACAAACAAACTTATAACATAGAATTAAATATTTACAAATTTACATCTATTATTCGACAGAGTTCATAAAATTTATATAGACAAAGTGTGACAGATGTAAGAAAGTTAACACTTTCGACCCGAAAGACGCGAATTCGCATCCTCGATTTTCAAAATTAAATATAAAATTACCAAAGACCGACATGAATTCGCATCCACCGGGATCTTGTCCCATACCTTCTTGTATTTCTTAAGTTTTTATTTATTATTATTTTTTTAAACAACTCGATTTTCATACGGCCCAGTTGACCATGCAACTGCGGAATCGTCCGTCCTCAAAGAAGTGTTAAATGATTTAATCAGGGAACAAACGATGTCTCACTTCTGTAAAGTTCGGACATTCGTAGATAAGGTGAAGAGCCCCGTACATGATCCTATGGTATTTATATTTATGGACAGGCTGTAGGTACGTTTCTTCAACCAAATAAATTAACAGGTGGATAATGGGAAAACACTCACAACCTAACAATTTTATTCTGTTCTAAAACCTGACCCATTTCATGAAAGAATAGTATAAAAGTGATATTGTAATGGCATTAAGTAGTTAAATGAAGGAAAATGTATATTTCCTGAATACTGAAAAGTACTGAAAGTTGCTGATAGCTTGTGCCATCTGTCGGAATACATCCTAAAACCCATATATTAGAACTCCAGATTTTTATAAAACTGGAATATACCAGCTCTCGTTGGCAAAGATGTATCGATGCCAATGGTTTTATTTTGATTAATAAAGGTTTGCTTGTAACGAGTTATTGCTAGTGGTCACTAGAAAATCGGTCATTATTTTTGCATCAACCCAATATATAGATGAAGATAGGCGTATAGCCTAGCGAAATATTGGATTCTATAATAAATAAAATGTTTTATTTTATTTTTGATCTAAAAAAGATGCCTTTTAATATATATATCATCTATTTATTCATGTGTTTATCATTATATAATATAATTTATTTTATATTTAACTCATATAATCCTATATGAACGGAGTAATAAAAGTAGTTTTGAATCCCAATCCCTCTCTTCCTTTTCAGAAAAATCTAGATTAGCGTTCTTTTCCTCTTTATATTATTAATAAATTCTACTTATAAAATAGCATGCTAGGAAGATCCTTTTATTTCACTTTATTAAAAAAAAGCGTCACCTCTTCTCTTATACATTCTCTTATTTTTTTAAATAATTGATATAGTAGAAAGCAAATCATCTTTATATCTTGAATCTCCATGTAAAATATGGATATTTGGGGGAATGCCATAGAATTCATTACCGTGAAGGAAGGAAGGAAGGAAGCACGTGCACCGTTGATGCCCCAGTAAATCAGAGTAATGTGATTTCTGCAGGGGATAACACAAGAGGGAGCAGAATGTCGGAATGACATCGTCATGAATAATTGAGTCGCTCCAGTATGGCGGAATGGATTCCTGAATAATTTATTATCCAGTATCTTCTTTTCCACTGCATTGGTCGGCGTGAAGCAGCTTAGAACTCGACATCAAGCTTTCGTTGTCACTTTAGCAAAGTCTATCTTCATAATTCAATAGAATAATTCCATATATCAATATTATGGTATATTTTAACTAAATTAATAAGAAATCTAAGGCTTGATTCCTTTTCATGAAAAACCAAGCCTTAGATCCCATATTTATTTATTTCAACACACAAAACGCGATATCCCGGCTAGGGATAATTGCGTCGATTTACTTTTTTTTTTTTAAACAGAAACAGTTATAAACATTATATAAAAGGGCGTACCTGGATCTGTAAAGAAAAAAAACAATTTTTTTCTTAAAATATTTCGAGAGATTGCTCCCTCGTTATCCAGGTACGCCCTTTTATATAATCTTAATTAATGGATCGCCTTTTGACTCAAGTTATAAACATATTATACAAGAAAAAGTAATTAAAAATAAAAAAGAGAAACAATAATATATATTAGGAACCTGAACCTTTCAGGTTTGAAAGATAATCATAAATATATTTAAAATACAATATAACGCGGCTGATGATTGTAAAACGAAAATTGAAATTATGCCGCGAATGTTTCTTTTATAAAAATTGAAATTTATTTTCAAAGAGAAATAGCGACATTTCTAACTTTGAGGATGAGGTATGGAAAGGTGAAACATGAAGAGTAATGGCGAACGGAAAAATAAAAATAAAAAGTGTCCAGGGGCGGGAATCGAACCCACACCCTTCAAGGCACCTGCCCGGTAAGCAGAAGGGTGTGGGTTCGATTCCCGCCCCTGGACACTTTTTATTTTTCCGTTCGCCATTACTCTTCATGTTTCACCTTTCCATACCTCATCCTCAAAGTTAGAAATGTCGCTATTTCTCTTTGAAAATAAATTTCAATTTTTATAAAAGAAACATTCGCGGTATAATTTCAATTTTCGTTTTATAAATATATTTACAAAAATATATCCCATATTGATTTAGTTAAAAATGTAAAAGCAAGGAAGAATGTTATTATGGTACATCGAGCTCAAGACAGAGATGGCTGACGTCGTGTTTGGGATGTAATACGTACAGTACAACGTTAGATCGCGAATAAAATGATTTAACAATCAATATGAAGGTGACAATATCAGGCGTTTTCAGAGAATAAGTTTATTTTTTAAAATATTATTGTATCGTGTTTTCTTCTGTAGAAGGGTTTTCATGCCCGAAAGTTAAAGATCTGAATTATTTTTTAAAAGAAAAACTTATCCCTGGAAGCCTATTGTTTTCACCTTAAAATCTATCTTAAACACCAAATTGTTCAGTTATGTTTACTGATTAGGTATGTGGTTGAAGAAATTCTCAATAAAGCTGATTCTAGAATATTTAAACTGAAATTCAAGTCATTTTGAATAAAATTCACACAAAAACACAAATGAATACATTTTTACGTAGAAAAATCAGAGAAGGCAAACCAAATGATATAATAAGGTAATTAATCAAACAATTAACTATTGTTTTGAAAATAAAGCAATCCATATTTAAATGATTAGATAATAAAAAGTCATATATTGGATTGTATAAAAATATATTTTTGCTAATATTTCTATTGGCTGAACGCCAAACCTTTATCAAGGCGTTACATTTTTGTAATGACATAAAGGTTTGGCGTTGAGCCAACCGAAATATTGGCAATTAAATATTTTTTAATCCAATATATGCCTTTTTATTATCTAACAATTAACTATGTATTCTCTTTTTTTTTTTTTTTGCACTCCTTTACTAAAATATAGAGAGTAAATAAATAGCAATTTGAAAATAAAGAAATCATTTTTTTCTTTTGCACACTCTTAAGATTTATGTATATTGGATACTTTTTATATGAAAGGGGCTGTAATATATTTATTTTGAAGAAGAAATTGTGAAATGATGTGTGCAAAACCGGGAGAGTCAGAATAAACCCAGAAAAGACGCGGGTCATCATCTTACCATATATCCCAGCTATCCAAATGGTACGCTTCTTTAACCATTCCATTTGATGGGGCAAGCAAGTTAAATACCTGGGTGTAATACTTGACTGACGTCTAAGCTATAAATATCATGTTATATAGTAAATCATGAAAACAAACAATTGTCCTGGTGTGGAACTATTACTTACCCGCATATTCTCATGCCCAGCAATGACCGCAACCTTGCAGAAAATTGAGATGAACCCAGAGCATCAGCTTTACATACCCAAGATAGTAGACATTGCGACTGCTGTGATTGAGATGTATGGGGACATCTGAGACTATTCATTGGACACGTCAACAACAAAAGAAAATTGACATGGACCCAGAGCAGCAGCTTTACACACCCAAGATAGTGGACATTGTGACTGCTGTGATTGAGATGCATGGGGACATCTGAGACTATTCATTGGACACGACAACAACAACAGAAAATTGACATGGACCCAGAGCAGCAGCTTTACACACCCAAGATAGTGGACATTGTGACTGCTGTGATAGAGATGCATGGGAACATCTGAGACTATTCATTGGACACGACGACAAACAACTCTGGCTCAGAGCAGACTTATAACATTCATTGGTAGAAATTTGTTGAGTTTCAAAAATAAAGTCCAAACCTACAGAACCATGATTCGGCCAATTCTGACCTGCCCAAGTTGAATCCCAGCAGCTCGTCGAATACAAGAAACAGCTAGAAATTTGTGAAAACAAAATTCTACGACAAATCAGTCGAGCCTACGTTACAATATATTAGTTCGATAGATAGTCAAGAGTTGAACCAAAAGAAGACTTTTTATTTGTAGACTTTAAAAAAGGTTCTTTGATAAATGTGAACATTCTAACCTTTAAAAAGGCTACAAACTACTAGGTTGACTAATTATAAGGCGTGCCATTTATATATAATAAATGGAAGCATTAAAACACGAATGTCTCTTTTGAATGTAAAACAAACTTCTACTGTCCTTACTGCGATGAAAAAATATCGGGAGGGCTTGGCTTATCAGTGATGAACCCTCCCAGCGTTGTCGCCAATTTAGTCTACCAGACCGCTTCTTAAAGCTCTAATACTGTATGCTTTGGTTCAACACAGAATCAACCGGAACAATTTCTGTTCCAACTTGTATCTCCAACATTTACCTGAATCAATGATAGTTAAGACCATCAATCACCAACCTCCACCAATCATTGACCCATCCTGGTCATTGAACCATCATTAACCAATTTCAACCAAAAATCGTACTACACACCTCATCAATAGACAACTTCGAACACGATTTGCCCCTAATTAGTATCTCCCCATAATTCAAGATAGTTAAAGACAGGGAAGTGATATTTTGCAGCATGCCCATCAATGGTCATCAATTGATGCGGTGGGTGGTTTTCTCGGCAGATCTGACCTTCCTCCTCTTCTCTTCTTTCTCCGTGGATCCCCTCGTTCCCCCCAAGGCCTTCTGTCGCGTGGTTCAACGGTGTTCTGAGGAATCTCATGGACTTACACTCTTAGAGTTACATTTGGTTGGTGCTGGCCGTTGGGATGCGATAACCGCACATGATGGCCATAGTCCCCGTTAAAGGACAATCGATATCTCTATATATCTTTCACCCTTGATGTCTCGGTGATGAATTCCTTGAGCTTTTTTCCATGCGCGGATTTTAAAACCAGCGGCCAGATTTTGCAGCCGTGATGCTGTTTTGATCAATTCCTAGAGCTGACGCAACATACAGCTTTGGATTCCAGCGTCCAGAATTTACAGCCGCGGTGCCGTTTTGATCAATTTCTAGAGCATCTTAACGTGCGGCTTCGAAAACCAACGGCCATATCTTGCAGCCGTAGTGCCGTTTTGATCAATTTCTAGAGCTGTTGTAACATTCGGCTTTGGATTCCAGCGTCCAGAATTTACAGCCGCGGTGCCGTTTTGATCAATTTCTAGAGCATCTTAACGTGCGGCTTCCAAAACCAACGGCCATATCTTGCAGCCGTAGTGCCGTTTTGATCAATTTCTAGAGCTGTTGCAACATTCAGCTTTGGATTCCAGCGTCCAGAATTTACAGCCGCGGTGCCGTTTTGATCAATTTCTAGAGCATCTTAACGTGCGGCTTCCAAAACCAACGGCCATATCTTGCAGCCGTAGTGCCGTTTTGATCAATTTCTATAGCTGTTGCAACATTCAGCTTTGGATTCCAGCGTCCAGAATTTACAGCCGCGGTGCCGTTTTGATCAATTTCTAGAGCATCTTAACGTGCGGCTTCCAAAACCAACGGCCATATATTGCAGCCGTAGTGTCGTTTTGATCAATTTCTAGAGCATCTTAACGTGCGGCTTCCGAACCCAACGGCCATATTGTGAAGCCGTAATTCCATTTTGATCAATTTCTAGAGCTGTTGTAACATTCGGCTTTGGATTCCAGCGGCCAGAATTTACAGCCGCGGTGCCGCTTTGATCAATTCCTAGATCATCTTAACGTGCGGCTTCCAAAACCAACGGCCATATATTGCAGCCGTAGTGCCATTTTGATCAATTTCTAGAGCTGTTGCAACATTCAGCTTTGGATTCCAGCGGCCAGAATTTACAGCCGCGGTGCCGTTTAGATCAATTCCTAGAACATCTTAACGTGCGGCTTCCAAAACCACGGCCATATCTTGCAGCCGTAGTGCCATTTTGATCAATTTCTAGAGCTGTTGCAACATTCAGCTTTGGATTCCAGCGTCCAGAATTTACAGCCGCGGTGCCGTTTTGATCAATTCCTAGAGCATCTTAACGTGCGACTTCCAAAACCAACGGCCATATTTTGCAGCCGTAGTGCCATTTTGATCAATTTCTAGAGCTGTTGCAACATTCAGTTTTGGATTCCAGCGGCCAGAATTTACAGCCGCGGTGCCGTTTTGATCAATTCCTAGAGCATCTTAACGTGCGACTTCCAAAACCAACGGCCATATCTTGCAGCCGTAGTGCCATTTTGATCAATTTCTAGAGCTGTTGCAACATTCAGCTTTGGATTCCAGCGGCCAGAATTTACAGCCGCGGTGCCGTTTTATTCAATTTCTAGAGCATCTTAACGTGCGGCTTCCGAACCCAACGGCCATATCGTGCAGCCGTAGTGCCATTTTGATCAATTTCTAGAGCTGTTGTAACATTCGGCTTTGGATTCCAGCGGCCAGAATTTACAGCCGCGGTGCCGTTTTGATCAATTCCTCGATCATCTTAACGTGCGGCTTCCAAAACCAACGGCCATATCTTGCAGCCGTAGTGCCATTTTGATCAATTTCTAGAGCTGTTGCAACATTCAGCTTTGGATTCCAGCGGCCAGAATTTACAGCCGCGGTGCCGTTTTGATCAATTCCTAGAGCATCTTAACGTGCGACTTCCAAAACCAACGGCCATATCTTGCAGCCGTAGTGCCATTTTGATCAATTTCTAGAGCTGTTGCAACATTCAGCTTTGGATTCCAGCGGCCAGAATTTACAGCCGCGGTGCCTCTTTGATCAATTCCTAGAGCATCTTAACGTGCGGCTTCCGAACCCAACGGCCATATCTTGCAGCCGTAGTGCCATTTTGATCAATTTCTAGAGCTGTTGCAACATTCAGCTTTGGATTCCAACGGCCAGAATTTACAGCCGCGGTGCCGTTTTGATCAATTCCTAGAGCATCTTAACGTGCGGCTTCCAAAACCAACGGCCATATCTTGCAGCCGTAGTGCCATTTTGATCAATTTCTAGAACTGTTGCAACATTCAGCTTTGGATTCCAGCGGCCAGAATTTACAGCCGCGGTGCCGTTTTGATCAATTCCTAGAACATCTTAACGTGCGGCTTCCAAAACCAACGGCCATATCTTGCAGCCGTAGTGCCGTTTTGATCAATTTCTAGAGCTGTCGCAACGTACAGATTCCAAAGCCAAAGGCCAGAATTTAAAACTGCGGTGCCGTTTTGACTAATTCCTTGAGACTTTGCAAAGTACTGCTTCCAAAAGCGAACACTAGAAATTAAAGCTGTGGTGCCATTTTGATCAATTCCTTGAGCCTTCGCAACGTGTTGCTTCCAAAACCAGCGGACAGATCTTGCAGCCGTGGTGGCGTTTTGCCAATTTCTTGAGCCTTCGCAAAGTATAGCTTCCAAAAGCGGAGACCAGAATTTAAATATGTGGTGCCATTTTGATCAATTCCTTAAGCCTTCGCAACGTGTTGCTTCCAAAACCAGAGACCAGAATTTAAGGCCTTAGTGCCATTTTGATCAATTCCTAGAGCTGTCGCAACGAACAGCTTCCTAATCCAGATGCCAGAGTTTACAGTCATAGTGCCATACTGCTCAAGTTGTAAGTATTCGTAATGGGCGACTTCCAAAACCGAAGACCAGATCTTGCAGCCGTTTTGCAGTTTTCATCAATTTTTGAGCCTTCGCAACGTTTTGCTTCCAAAATCAGCGGCCAGAATTTACAGCCGTGGTGCCATTTTGATTAATTCCTTGATCTTCCTTAAAGAGAACCTTAATACCAGTGCTAAATAATATATAGAGTTAAGTATCAAAAACTTCATCCTGGCTTGAGATTTTCAATCTCTCCCTCATTTCTAAACACTCTAAATTTATGGTTTCAAGCTAGTAACTGTCCAGTAACTATCATCTAAGAAATACCTCTTCATTTTTTATATTTAGTCCTATTATTGCTTTGATCACTTTAGCAACCAAATCTTTTATAATAGTAAAACATTGCTATGTGCTTCAATTTTGTTAGATTCGAGGCGTCTTTGTTGTTCTTTTCAATATTTTCAGACTAATTTTAAATCTTTGACGGTGGACCAGTGGTATAAACTCGGTTATCGACATCCACGACTTGGGATCAAATCCCGCATTGGGCACTTTTTTTATAATAATTTTTTTATGAAAAAAAAATCTCAAATGGTCCCCGATTATTACAAAATTCCAACCCCACCAGCGAGTGCAAGTAACCAAACGGGGCTCTGGCACACTTGTAAGTGCAAAAGTCGAACTACTTTCCACATATGGCGCACTTACAGTGAAATCAGTCTCCAGTTACTACCCATCATGATTATCATACCCTGTACTAGGGATAATAATTTTCAAAAATCTTGATTCGATAAAATAATCTCTTGAATCAATATTAGAATAGGAACATTAGTTCTACAGGGAGAAAATATTTTAATGATGTAAGATATTTTCTCCCGTAGAAGGGCTTTCTTGCTCGAAAGCTTAAGAAATTTGTAAATAAAAATATTCAAAAAAGAAACTTTCCCTGGAGGCTTAATGTTCCTTTTTAAAGATCTCGATGCTAATTAATTCAGAATAAGAATTAAAGTATTTTCAGTTAGAATTCTGATGACTGAATTTTAGCGAACTATTCACGAAAAAAAAGTGATAAAATCATAAATACCAGAGAGAATCACATAATACTTTCTGTGAACTTGGATGATGTCCTCTCTGTGCAGTGAGAAGTCAAGAAAGAAGAAGCCAGACTCTCTCTCTCTCTCTCTTATTTCAAAACTTATCTATCACTGAACTATTTAAAACCTATCCCTGAACGATATCTTACCAAATAAAACATATACAGTTAAACCTGTCTATAGCGCCCCCTCTAGGGACTCACCAAAATATGGTGCTATAGAGAGGGGGTGCTATAGACAGGTCACTTTTAAGGTAAAATGTTTACATTTTAATGTTTAAAATCGGGCGCTATAGAGAGGATGGCGCTATTTAGAGGGGTGCTATAAACAGGTTTAACTGTATACCCTATATTATTAAGTAAGCAATTCTTGGTACGGATCCTTGAAAACGGCTCTTTAACAGTTTCTTAAACTTTTTTTCCTTCAAAATATGAGGGTTCTTTGGAATAACATACTCTGGATCATCTCCGGGAAAAATCGCTTTTCTATGGGAAATTCTTTGTACATATCTTTTCATACTTGATAATAATGATAATATTGATGCTAATGATAAAAAATTTTGTTTATATTTTAATTTTTACTTCTTTTTTTAGTAGTTCCAAGTGAAGCGCTCGGTCAAAATGCTAGTGTACTAGATTATTATTCGTAAATTTATATAAATTCTTATATGCTCATAGAATTCCAAGAAATAAATAAGTAAATTCTTTATTTTCTCTATGGTTACCAATTGTGTTTCCAAGAAACGTAATCACACAGCTATGAGATGACAAAAATAGAAAAAATAGAATGTCAGCCGAACATTTAAGTGGCAGGCGAAAGAGAGAGGATGCAGCCGATCAATGTGTCGCGCCATCTTGGTCAAAAGTCACCCGCCACTAATTTATTCATGGCCCGTTGCTAAGCGACGGAACATCTGCTCGCCTCTCCTTGTTCTTCTGCTAAATATTTGCTTCATTGATTCTTCCTCAAGGAAATATTCCCCTTGATGTGATTTTTGCTCTGGGGGAAGGTGACGGTAAAAAAGAACTGTATTTAGGTTTATGTTGTTTTCCCATCACGCTAAAGCTATTTATTTCATATCGGCGCTTTAAGGCCCGGTGTGTGTTTTCTAATAAAAAATATATCACGCTAGGTATTAATAATAGAGGGTAACTATATAAGTTAATTGCAACATTTTTATTAAAAATAACTTTATATTATATTAAAATGTAAAATAAATTATTATATACACTCATAGACAGAATTTTTTTTATCATATCTTAATGTCGCGTCGTTTTTTTTTTAAGGAGACAGAGTCAGTTTTGTTCACATTTCGTTATCTCGTATGTCTTCAATAAAGGCCATTGTCTATCAAAAATAGTTATTGTCTGAATCCCGATATGCATACATGCTAAAACTTCTTTTAACTTGCCCTCTGACTAATCAAATTGTATGTAGATACTTTGAAACATTACCAAATTCTCTTTGTGTATATACTCTATCTTATGATAACTTTGTTAAGTTTAGAACTATTTGTACAATAATTTACAAAACACTACTAATCCATCGTGTAAATAATTAATCATATATATGTAAATAATACTAGCACAGCACAATAGTCCTTTGGACTTCGTGCTTTTGTAACAATAAATAAAAAAATAAATACATGCTAAAAGGTACAATTTCCTTAAGTTTTGTCCATGAGGGTATATAACAGATTTTTTATATTGATTATTGAAGGCTTTAGAATAAATTAATATTTTATTATTTTATTTAGTTAACCCAAGTTCCTGGAGCCACGTACATAAGTTGCCAAGGATGTCCCTCTGACCTATGTCTTCTTGGTTTTATTTACAATGTCAGTGGAAGTCCAACTCATGAGGTGTCAGAAGTCGCCAACTCTACCCGGGCTGTCCCTCTGACCTATGTCTTCTTGGTTTTATTTACAATGTCAGTGGAAGTCCAACTCATGAGGTGTCAGAAGTCGCCAACTCTACCCGGGCTGTCCCTCTGACCTATGTCTTCTTGGTTTTATTTACAATGTCAGTGGAAGTCCAACTCATGAGGTGTTAGAAGTCGCCAACTACCCGGGCTGTGACCTATGTCTTCTTGGTTTTATTTACAATGTCAGTGGAAGTCCAACTCATGAGGTGTCAGAAGTCGCCAACTACCCGGGCTGTGACCTATGTCTTCTTGGTTTTTTTAACAATGTCAGTGGAAGTCCAACTCATGAGGTGTCAGAAGTCGCCAACTACCCGGGCTGTCCCTCTGACCTATGTCTTCTTGGTTTTATTTACAATGTCAGTGGAAGTCCAACTCATGAGGTGTCAGAAGTCGCCAACTACCCGGGCTGTCCCTCTGACCTATGTCTTCTTGGTTTTATTTACAATGTCAGTGGAAGTTCAACTCATGAGGTGTTAGAAGTCGCCAACTACCCGGGCTGTGACCTATGTCTTCTTGGTTTTATTTACAATGTCAGTGGAAGTCCCATTCATGAGGTGACATAAGTCGCCAAGGATGTCCCTCTGACCTATGTCTTCTTGGTTTTATTTACAATGTCAGTGGAAGTCCAATTAATGAGGTTTCAGAAGTCGCCAACTACCCGGGCTGTGACCTATGTCTTCTTGGTTTTATTTACAATGTCAGTGGAAGTCCAACTCATGAGGTGTCAGAAGTCGCCAACTACCCGGGCTGTCCTTCTGACCTATGTCTTCTTGGTTTTATTTACAATGTCAGTGGAAGTCCAACTCATGAGGTGTCAGAAGTCGCCAACTACCCGGGCTGTGACCTATGTCTTCTTGGTTTTATTTACAATGTCAGTGGAAGTCCAACTCATGAGGTGTTAGAAGTCGCCAACTACCCGGGCTGTGACCTATGTCTTCTTGGTTTTATTTACAATGTCAGTGGAAGTCCAACTCATGAGGTGTCAGAAGTCGCCAACTCTACCCGGGCTGTCCCTCTGACCTATGTCTTCTTGGTTTTATTTACAATGTCAGTGGAAGTCCAACTCATGAGGTGTCAGAAGTCGCCAACTACCCGGGCTGTCCTTCTGACCTATGTCTTCTTGGTTTTATTTACAATGTCAGTGGAAGTCCAACTCATGAGGTGTCAGAAGTCGCCAACTACCCGGGCTGTGACCTATGTCTTCTTGGTTTTATTTACAATGTCAGTGGAAGTCCAACTCATGAGGTGACATAAGTCGCCAACTACCCGGGCTGTGACCTATGTCTTCTTGGTGTTATTTACAATGTCAGTGGAAGTCCAACTCATGAGGTGTCAGAAGTCGCCAACTACCCGGGCTGTGACCTATGTCTTCTTGGTTTTATTTACAATGTCAGTGGAAGTCCAACTCATGAGGTGTCAGAAGTCGCCAACTACCCGGGCTGTGACCTATGTCTTCTTGGTTTTATTTACAATGTCAGTGGAAGTCCAATTCATGAGGTAGCACCAAGCAGATTTATCTCTTGGAAGATTTTCCAGAGATTTTGGATTTAATTTCTTGGTACCTAGGAGGATGGTAATCTGAAATATTTATTATTCAAAGGCTGTACAAGTGAAAAGTGTTGGAATATTACACAGGGTAGCAATGACTATACTTGTGTAGATGAACTCTCGTGTTTGAAAAGGATTTCTTGTATATAATAATTATTTCTCTTTGTTTCACATTTACTAAGTTTGTTTTTGTATCCTTATTATTAATATAAAATAATCTGTATAATTAAAATGTTAGAAATTCATCCTTCATATTATATTTAATAAGTCATTTCAATAATAACAAAAAGGAATATGTCTACTAAATTGATATTTAATTATAAATATTGTGTGATAAAATATTTATTATTTTATATACAGATTAAGAATTTTGATTATTATATTTTACTACTCTTAAAATTTTCTCATTGCCTCTCTGTTTTTATTTTTAATAATTTTGACCGGGTAGTTGGCGACTTCTGTAAGCTCCAGGAACCTGGGTTACCTACATAAATGTTGTCGTGTCCAATGAAGAGCCTCAGATGTCCCCGTGTATCTCATCAGGGGAGGGGGAGAAGTTCGACCACACCAGTCCCCCCTGGACCCTTGGAATATTTGACCAAATTCTGGTCTAGGTGACTAACGTGGCAACGGCACCCATTTTCCAATGAAGAGCAAAACCGATATCACCTAAATAAATAATAATAATTTTTAGTCTTCAAAACATCAAACATAGATTTACCTCAACAACGATTCTGACTGGCCAGTCACATTCAGGTAGACTTTACAAAGGTATTTAAAGAGGACTCAACTTTCCCCCGTTGCCAAGATGAAGACCAAACCGTGGACCATCTCCTCTTCACCTCTCTCTCTCTCTCTCTACCCAACCTTCCAATACCAAAGATTCCTGACGATCACTCTCTTAGGGATCATCAACCTAAGTCCAGCATCCCTAGAAAATCTCCCAATAAATAAATCAGCCACTGTAAATAAAACCAAGAAGACTTGAGTGTTAGAAAGACAGCCCAGATAGTTGGCGATTTATGTAAGCTCCTTAATATTTGACCAAACCACTTCTTGATAAAAAAAAATTAAAAAGCCAACCACGTACGCATTTCGGGCTGTTAGCCCAACTCAACGTGGTGTAGGCTGTACCTCAACGACCGAAATTTGGTACAAGATGTTTCCCAAGAAAGAGCTTTTTTAAAATTACAAATATATTTCTCACAATGAGTTTCTTTTTACTAAAAAAACGCTAGCTTTCAAGCGAGTATCGCTCTTCAACGGGCTTAATTAAATAGCGACTTTATCCTATCAGAAATAGGATAAAGTCACTTATTAAGCCCGTTGAAGAGCGATAATCGCTTGAAAGTTAGCGTTTTTTTAATAAAAAGAAACTCATTGTGAGAAAATATTTGTAATTTTAAAACTTTTTCGCAATTTTATCATGAATAAAGGGCTATTTTAATTTTTCAAGAAATAGGTAGGCAGAATATTATGTAACAACTTAAATCAACGTTTAGTTGATTTTTATTCCACTAGTTGGCGCTCTCTGCCATTTAAAAATACTCATGTGAGCGGTCAGGAATACCTATTTTATTTTTACTATCATCACCTGATCTTTTTCTATTTTTGTTTTTTTTTTTCATATGAATAGTGTATTTACGTAAATTTGTCCTAAATACCCATTTCTTGATTTCTCAGAAATCATAATGCTTTATCAGTCTTCGTCGAATGTATATTTTTAAAAAGAGTCTAAGCAAAGTTAGTAAAAGTACATGTTAAATTTCTTTCGATATTTGTTATTCTTCTCTCCAAAACTACTGCTTTAATCATCAATAAATTTCGCCTGAAGACAACTGAATTTATAATTTATGATATAGAGGCTCTCTGTTGGATTTTAGTTCAATATTTATATTTGCAAAATTCCACCACTGAATTTACCTAAATTTAATTCTACAAATGTTTAAGTTTCTCTATTCAATTTTTATATTCTAATTTCTTTAAATACCTTAAAATTATTTTTATTTTTAGTAAATAAGGGGATCCACAGTTAGAGATGCGAATTCAATTAAACAGGAATATAATTAATTCAATAGTTATAACTCTTGTATAGATAAATCTAACGCTGAATCTATAAATATGAATAAAATTAGTTAATTTTCAAAATCAATCAAGTAGCCCAATGCTTCTCTATAGAAGGTTTTGAACATTCGTTCCAATATATGCAGAGGCTATTTAAAAACTTTTAAAAATTCATATGGCGTTTTAAAAATATCGGAGACCAAGTTTATTTAGTTCTACTTTTTACTACTAGGAGCGTCAATGGTAAGCTATAAATAATAATAATTGATTTCTGCTTTCTATATATAATTTTTAAATTATATTATTGATTTGTTGATTGGATGACTTGCGAAAACGTAGCTGAAATGCACCTGGGTAAAGCCGGGTACATTTGGTTGGTATGATTATAATCGTATAATTCAAATCCCCTTAAAATAATTCTGTGAAATTTGATGCATTTATTGAAATGGAATATGTTAATTGATATATAGCTAGCAATAAATATGTATATATATATGTTTCTATGAAAATGTTAATCTGCAAGACGCAGGTTATCATCATCCCTTTTTGATTTGTTTTTGTCACTTTTTGGCGTTCCGAAAATAAACAATAAAAGGCTGTATCAGACTTTACTAAGACAATAAAGATTTGCTTAAAATAAATGTGTACGAAGATGTTGCATTTGGCGACGAGGATATAAGAGTAAGTACCCTCGAATTTTGAAGTAAATATTTTTAGAAAATATCTTTGATTTTGCATATAATTGAAAGTAAATTTTAAAAGTCACAAATTGCAAAGTTTTAGGATGCAAATTTAAGAAAGAGTGAAAAAAAAAATGGCTAGTTACCAATTTAAGGAATATAATGAGGAAACTGAAACTTTTGAAACGTTTTATGAACGATTGGAACAGTTTCTCATATTGGAGGAGGCAGGGGATGAGAAGAAAAAGGCTTATCTCCTAACCCTCATGGGAAGTAAAACATATGGTGTTTTGAAGAATTTGTGCAGTCCTATTCTACCTAAAGATAAAACTTTTGATAACCTAATAGATATCTTGAAAAGGCACTTCTCTCCAAAGCGCTCAATTGTAGTAGAGAGGTTCATTTTTTTTAAAAGAATGCAATTAAAGGAAGAAAGCATCTCGGATTACTTGGTGGAAATTAAGCGTTTGGCTTCCTCATGCAACTTTGGAAATTTTCTGGAGGATTCTTTACGTGATAAAATGGTTTGTGGATTATATAATGCCAAAATACAAAATAGAATTTTGTCGGAGGGCGACATTTCTTTAGCTAAAGTAATTGAGATAGCATTATCTATGGAAGCGGCCGAGAAAAATACAAAATTATTTCACTTGGAGCAGGGTGAAGATTGTGTAGATAAGTTGAGGATGGAACGCAAGGTTGAATCAAATTTCCAGAATGGCAAATGTAAACATTGTGGTAAACAGCATAAAGAACTATGTAGATTTAAGGAGGCGATATGCTTTAAGTGTAATAAAAAAGGACACATTGCCCCAATATGTTGGAGCAGTAGAAGAAATCTAAGGCAACATCAGAATCAGCCGGGAAATATCCATCAGATAGGAGACCAAGAAGAGGAGGAAGAGTATGTCCAGAAAATTATAAGCGTGACGATACCTGAGTATGAAATTAATTTTGCATCAAGTGACCCTCCCTATCTGATGGAGTTAAAAGTAGAAGGAAACTTTATTAAATTTGAAATGGATACGGGTAGTGGTCTAACACTGATATCAGAAAAGGATTTTAAAAATAGTCTTCAACACTTGAAATTGGAAAAAGCGAGTATTATTGTAAGAACTTATGATGGTACCGTGGTACCCATTCTGGGTAAAATCAATGTCAAAGTGGAGTGTCAAGATATTACTTACAAACTTAGAGCGTTGGTGGTGAAAGGAGAAAAGAGGGCTTTGATGGGAAGAGAATGGATAAATAGATTGAAATTGGGCTGTTTCGCGGTAAAACATATGCCTGTGGAAAATACCATTGAGGAAATTTTGAAGGAAAATCAAGCCCTATTTGTGGAGACAACCGAACCAATAAAAGGTTTCACATTTTCAGTAAACATGTGTGATGTGAATCCAATTTTCCATAAGGCTCGTCCGGTGCCTTTCGCCATTAGGCCAGCAGTTACTGAAGCATTAGACAAAATGGTGGCTAAGGGTTATTTATGTGAGGTGGCGAGCAGTAAATGGGCCACTCCTGTGGTTGTAGTGCCGAAGAAAAATAAAGAGATCAGAATTTGCTGCGACTTCAAGGTAACTCTAAATAAATATTTGGACACTGCGGCCTATCCCCTTCCCACACAGCAAGATTTATTCTCCACATTGGCCAAGGGAAAATACTTTTCTAAATTGGACTTGAGGAACGCTTATCTGCAATTAGAGGTGGACCCAGGCACCCGACCGTTACTAACGATAAATACTCATAAAGGGCTTTTCAGGTTTAAGAGAATGCCATTTGGATTGGCAAATGCGCCCAGTTATTTTCAATCTGTAATGGATAGGGTTTTGTCAGGTATAGGAGGCGTAATTTGTTATATTGATGATGTCCTTATAGCCACAGCATCAATTGAAGAACATCTGGCGTTGTTGAAGACTATATTTGCTCGCTTGGCGAAGTATAATATCAAACTAAAGAAAGAAAAATGCCTATTTTTGCAAAAAGAAATTGAATATTTAGGACATCTTGTCACGGAAGAGGGCATCAGACCTTTAGATCATAAGGTACAAGCAATACAGAAGGCCAAAACGCCTACGAATATCTCTGAATTAAGGTCATTTCTTGGTTTGGTAAACTTTTATGGGAAGTTCATACCCAATTTGCCAGAGCTTTTGAAGCCTCTTCATGAGCTTCTTCACAAAAAACGTCCTTGGGTTTGGACAAAGGAATGTGGAGAGGCCATTGACAAGTGCAAGAATAGCATTACCTCTGAGAGGGTGCTAGTCCCGTATGATGCGACTTTGCCATTGTGTTTGGCCACTGATGCATCGCAGATTGGAGTGGGCGCTGTGTTGTCACATATTATAGAAGGCCAGGAGAGACCGATTATGTTTGCCTCACGGACTTTATCGGTAGCTGAACAAAATTATTCCCAGATTGAGAAGGAGGCTCTAGCCATTATTTATGGAGTTACCAAGTTTCATCAATTTATTTATGGAAGAAAATTTATTCTTATTACAGACCATAAGCCATTGGTGACCATTTTGGGCTCAAGATCAGGAATCCCCACCTTATCTACTTCAAGATTGCAGCGTTGGGCGCTTATTTTGTCAGCTTATACTTACGATATTAAATTTCGAAGAACTCAAGACCATGGGAATGCAGATCTTCTGTCACGTTTTCCTGTGGGCTGTGAAGAAATTCCAAGATTAAATAATGTCTATGCTTTATCCTATGTGGAAGAATTGCCGATCACAGCAGAGGAAATTGCCACGGAAACTGAAAAAGACGAAGTGCTCTCATTGGCCAAATTTTATACTCAGCAAGGCTGGCCTGAAAAGGTGGCTGATCACCTCAGACCTTTTTTTCAAAGGAAACTTGAGCTAACTGTAGATGGGGAGTGTTTGGTTTGGGGAATGAGAGTTGTCATTCCACCATCTCTCAGAATAAAAATGTTGAACTGTCTTCATGAGACTCATTCCGGTATGAACAAAATGAAGGCTGTAGCAAGATCACATTTTTGGTGGCCAAATCTAGATACCCAAATCGAGTTTTTGGTAAATAAGTGCAGAAGCTGTCAGCAATCCCAGGATGGGCCAAATAAAGGAAAATGGCAACCCTGGAGATGGTCAACCAGACCTTGGCAAAGAATCCACATTGATTTTGCAAATAAGGAAAACATAAATTTATTAATTGTAGTAGATAGTCATTCGAAGTGGATCGAAGCCATCCCAATGAGAGAGACCACCACACGCAAAACCATTGAGCAACTACGGCGACTTTTTTCTTCCTATGGTCTACCGGAGGAACTTGTATCTGATAATGGACCTCAGTTTACTGGTAGTGAAATGAAAGGTTTTCTGGAAGGAAATGGAATTAAACAAACATTGATCCCGGCGTACCACCCGCAAAGTAATGGCTTGGCTGAAAGAGCGGTTAGAACAATTAAGACTGCCCTGGATAAAAATAAAAGGAAAATTGGGGATACCATTCAAGACACCTTATCAAAAGTTCTTCTGGCATATCGAAGCACCCCGCATGTGACAACGGGAAAGACTCCATCAGAGCTCTTTATTGGGCGTGCGCTTCGAACCAGAGTATCGTTGATACATCCCAGCTTGGCATCTAGAGTTAGGGACCAGCAAGCCAGGCAAATGAAGTATGATCGGCGAACCCATTTGGAAGAATTCCAGATAGATGATTTAGTGTGGTGTAAAAACTTTAGAGGTGGTGATAAATGGATCCCAGGAAAAATTGTGGGCAAGAAGGGAACTAGAGTCTACACCATTTTGATCCACGGACAGGTAAAGGCCTATCACAGGGATCAAATTAGAAAAAGGTGGAGGAATGGTGAGGAAGATGAGAGTGGAGATGGAGAGCGTCAACCCGAGCACTCAAGAGGAGCAGGTCCCAGTGCCATAATCTCGGAGGTTGTACGAGACAGAGGTTATATGGAGTCGCTGTCGCCAGGACTAACTAGCCAGCGGTCGGATCAAGATTCAGAGGTTCAGAGTGATACAGACGATGGAAAGTCATTGGAGCCTCTTCGCTCGCTGGACCCCGAGGCCTTGAAAGAGGAGGGTCCTGTCCTAAGGCGGAACCCACCTCGAGCGAGGAGACCGCCTGTGAGATTTCGTGTTTGAAGAGAGAAGATGGTGATATATAGCTAGCAATAAATATGTATATATATATGTTTCTATGAAAATGTTAATCTGCAAGACGCAGGTTATCATCATCCCTTTTTGATTTGTTTTTGTCACTTTTTGGCGTTCCGAAAATAAACAATAAAAGGCTGTATCAGACTTTACTAAGACAATAAAGATTTGCTTAAAATAAATGTGTACGAAGATGTTGCATTAATATATACACTTTATGGTCTCTTTACCCTAAATATTAGAATTATAAAAGCCTTATTACTATGTATGTGTGGCACGTTTTTCAAATAAATAAAAACAATTTATTTTTGTTATAGTCTAAACGTGGTATTATTAAATTTATTTTTTATATTATTCGATTTTTTAAAAAAATATTCTCAATTAGAGAAAATTTTAAAAGTTAGCAAATAGCTTACTTCATTTTTGAATCCCAGAAAAACATAAAATATATTTGACCGTTATTATTGTTTTGCTTCTGTTATCATTTGTTTTGTTACCGAGTCATCAATGTGTGCTAATCCTATTAATATTTAAATAATGGAGGGAAACAAAAATAAAAGAAATAGCATTCGGATATACGATTCAGACGGGTTCAGAAGAAGAGCAGCAGCAGTTTGTACAAGGAATAATGATCAAGAGGTATATTTTTAGTTATATGTGCAAAAAATATGCATATATATTTATTTAAAATATTTTTACATACAAATATATATTATATCAAGTGAATATATACCTTTTGGTTTAATTAAGGAGACATATACAAAATTTATTTTTATTTTTGTGCTCTCAAAAGCTTTTACATTTTAAAACGGAAGGTTTCAATAAAAAAAAATTAATTTAATATCGAAAATATCATTGTTCAACTCCAAATAAATATTTATTTAATTTCATAATGTTATTTTAAATTATTAAATCTATTTTTGAAAATAAATATAGATATTTTTTATAACTTTCTAAAAGGTCACTATTAAACTTTTAAATGCCGACCATTTCCTTTAAAATTTCACTAATATAAATCCTTAAACACATTCGCTTTTAAATTTTAAAGTGTGGATATAATACACTGAAATGTTATTATTAAACATTATAATGTTGTTTTTTTTAAGTGTAAACTTTTATATGTGAATAATAATTTAAAAAAGGTTCATATTGAATTTAATAATAGGCCTTAATATATATAAAATCAAAAATTATAAATAACAAATTTAATTATGGTGTTTGGCATACATTTTTTTGTTTGTTTTTACAATTTATATATATGCAAAAGGTCGCCTCTCCCGTCAAAATAGACGTCAAAACTAGATGCATCTATTGACCGTCGCCGCAAACTAACGGCCTCGAGTGGGTGGCAAAGCCACAATACCAGCTTTAGGCAAACTGAGAAGCGTCCATCTGGAGGCCCTCGTCAGTCTAGGACGGACTTTATTCCATGAGATCCACAAGGGATCTAATGGAATTCTCACAATCTGCCAAAGAGGTGTTTAGCTGGTAATGTGGCTAAGGCAAATCTATGTCTAAAATATAGATAGATATTTTGTAGAATATATTCTCCTGGAAAATTTTCCACATAAATATATATGAAAAATAGCACAAATGTAATATTGTACTGGGATAAGGTGCAAAAATTAAGAAAAAGGCATCTACTTATCGTGCAACTGATGCAACTTTCAGTTGCACGATAAGTAGATGCCTTTTTCTTAATAAATATATATATTTGTTTGTTAGCTTGCTAGAATGCCATTTCTGAGATTCCATCCTTCAGTGTAGCATATATAAGCAGAATGATCCAATACAGTATTAGAGCTCTAAATACGGTCTGGTAAGTTAAATTGGCGTAAACGCTGGGAGAGTTCACCACTGATGAGTCAAACCCTCCCAATATTTTAATCGCAGTTAGGACAGCAGAAGCTTGTTTTATGTATAAAAGAAACATTAGTGCTTCAATGCCGATTCTAGCTGATTCTGCACTGATTGGCACATAGTTTTTATGTCTGTTTTAAAGGGAGAGGTAATCATTTTTTTTGTTCCAATATCCTCCCGGCTAAGAAATTCATCAATATATAGTGGCGAAGAAATAATTTATTATTTAAAATTTAATTATTCAACGAAAATATTTGAAACAGATTTAAAACTTTACATTTGTTATATATATAAATCATCATTTAGTTGCCTAACTTGTTTGCTCGATATTCCCTAGCTGTAGATGGTTTGGTTGATAATTGTCAACTAGTCGTACAGACGTCATCAATAAACACGCTTACATCTCAAAATATTCCAAGACCTGATTTCTACGCTACAATATAGTATTAAACTGTCGCTCTCTCTTCCATAAAGCATTAAGAATGGCGTGTATATGAACCGTTGATATAAGCCGAGCTGCTTCCTACATGTGCAGAGACTTGTGTTTACAAAGAAATCGCTGACTTCTATCCACCATGATTATGATGGCTTTATACCAAGTGTGTGTTGTATACTAGGGATAATAATAAAATAAGTATATATGGTATATTTTAAACTGTATAAAAATGACACTTTTAGTATATGTCACATATCTTCCAATTAGTTAGAGCCGATACATTATAAGATTCTACCCTTCTATTAAAAACGTACACCGTTTCTATTTGCTACCACCCCCATATTTTGTATATAGGCTATATCTTTATTAATATAACCTGTACATCCCTATTTGTATTTAAACTAAAAATGGTGACGTCAAAATAAAAAGCCAGAGGGGGCAGCTGGGGACAGAGAGAGAGAGAGGAAATAGCCAACGCCCAGATGTGGCCCCCCTCTAGGGCTTTTCATAGACGACCCCTGTAAACAGGACAGGTTTTAGCAGGGGTCAGCGGCAGTATATTCTACAGGGGGTCCATCGGCAGACCCCTTCTGTCTCTCTCGGTCTCTTTCTCCATGTCTCGGTGATAGGCATCTAAATTTGTGTCATGGCCTCTACCTCTGTCCCGTGGGCTGTCCCCGATCACTCTCTGTGCTAACATCTAGCCCTGCCTCTGCTTCTTGTTGTCCGCGTGTGGGAAGAATATCAACACTTGCCTCACATACACGACAGCCAGTTTATCCATACGTCGACAGGATCATTTGCAACAATATTACATATATATCTTTACTAAAAAACGTTTTAGTTAGCTGAGGAAGGACTTGCCCGAAAGCTTTTCCTCAAATCATGTGAATAAAAAGAGTTGAGGAGTCGTATGGTATTTTTGTAATTTGTCAAAATCCTGAGATAACGAAGCATATCTCTCGGGGTTGAACATAGAAAGGTTGTTCAGGTATTTAAACTAATGAAATAGTCGACTCAAAATCGGGAGAGATATCTTTAAGCCTTATAAACAAGAAATAACATATCTGAAAGGATCAAGGGGTGTCGCTGGGGACCCGCTGGTGATTCTCCACCAAACTCCGCTACGGTGGCAGAGGCGTCATATTCATTGTATATTGTATCAATGAAATAACAATAGAAAAATACTCATTTCTTGGTTTCTCAGGAAGCCTTTGGGACCAAAAATCTTTTTGGGCGCAGCGGTACAGCCTGCTCCACGCTGACGAGCACCAATAGCGCGAAACGCGTTCGTGAATGGCTTTTCTTGATTTATTAAGAAATTGGGTTGGCCAAATATCAGGGAACAGGTTAAATCAACGTTTAGTTGATTTCTGTTCCACTAGATGGTGCTCTGCCATCTAAAAAACACATATGCTCCTGGTCAGGATATACTTTCTTTATTTTTAATATATATATATATATAATTATCTTTTTAAAATAGTACAGACTGTGCACTTTTGCATGTATTGACAAGATGTCGATAAAATTATTGTCAAGGGGTGGCTGTGTCCCAGGTGCTGCTAGTCTCCAGTTCCAGGTACCGGTGGGTGGTACCGGGGGGGCGGTATCGAGCCCGGTGAGACGGACAGCCAGGCAGCGGCTAGAGAGGTGCGGGAGGAGACTGGAGTGTTGGGTGAACTGGGACCTTGTCTCGGCATCGTCGAGGTATGACTTAACACTGAATTGTCAGTGAATTTTTTCAATATTATATAAGGTTAGAAAACTATTATAGACGCCTATGATTCTTTTAAAAATTAAACAATTTCTACTGCCCTTACTGCAATGGAAAAATTAATAGGAGGGCCTGGCTCTTCAGTGGTAAACCCTCCCAGCGGTTTCGCCAGTTTAATCTACCATTGATAGATGGTATGTGGATAACATGGTAGATTAAGCTAGCGAAACCGCTGGGAGGGTTCACCACTGATAAGCCAGGCCCTCCCATCAATTTTTCCATTGCAGTAAGGACAGTAGAAATTGTTTAATTTTTAAAAGAATCATACGCGTCTATAATAGTTTCGAATTTTCACAACAGATGGCGCGCTAATGTATCATTATATAAGGTTGTCCCAAAAGTTCGTAAACATATTATGATTATGTTTTAACTGAATTAAAACAAGGGATCTAGGGTAGTAATAATTCTGGTGTCTCCGTGTTGAAGGGCATGTTAGCCCGAAAACTCGAGAAATAAAAGAATTATGAGAAGAAACCAAACCCTAGATTCCTTATTGATTTAGTTAAAAATGTAAAAGCAGGGAAGAATCTTTATTATATTATGATTTATATTTTGCAAGTGTTTACGAACTTTTGAGACAACCTTGTAATTCTGAAACTTGGCCTACCTGCTGATTGGCCACCCTTGATATAGAACATCAGAGATTAAATCATTCTTCTATAAGAATTCTGTTATAATTTTACCAAGGTTTACCAATATTACCAAGGTTGTCCCACAAAAGTTCGTAAACACTTGCAAAATATAAATCATAATATTGTCAAGAAGCTCCATCCAGATGGGACACCTGTCAATCATCCTTGGACCCCGGTGGGACCACAGGTGTGATGGGTTCTCGGAAGCTGATCTGTAAATAAGGAAAACGGGACGGTGGCTGAGGCCGCGCATTTAGGATTATCTTTAACTTGGGGTAAATTGTACTCTCTCCCTATAAATACCCCTTATAATAAATTAATTATTCCCAAATTTGCCCTTGCTTTATTTATCTCCGCGACATATTGTGGTGGAGACGCCGGGTAACGAGACAGTCACCAGACGAAGTCATCGCCTTCAAGGATTGCAACCAGAGCTATCTACAGTGCTTGCTTTTCCTGCTCGGAAGAAAATGGAGAGAGAAGAAAACCGACCATTCTGCCATCGGTGGATAGACCCTACTGTCTTCTCGGGAGAACGTGGGGAGGATTCGCAGCGTTGGCTGAGCGACTTTCAGCGTGTGGCACGTTACAACAAGTGGGATGACTCCATGTGTCTGGCCAACGTCATCTTCTACCTCACTGGCACAGCGAAGTGCTGGTTCGAAAACTTCGAGGAAATTTTGAATTCGTGGGAGGAATTTAAGATAAAGTTTTGTGAAATATTTGGGAACAAGGAAGACACGGCTAGAAAAGCCGAGAACATTCTTCGAACTAGAGCGCAGACGAGTGGGGAAAACGTCGAGAGCTACATACAAGAAGTCCTCCTTCTTTGTAAACAGAGCAACCCAGGAATGTCGGAAGGAGAAAAAGGTGAGCCACCTGATTAAAGGCGTAGCGGAGGAAGTGTATCAGGCACTTGTTGGGAAGGACATCAGCACGGTGGACTAATTTGTTCCGTTCTGCTGCCAATTCGAGGCATTCAAGAGGATGCGTGTTGCATCGCCTAGGTTCAACCGACTGCCCAATATGACCACCATCTCGACCGCGGAACCTGAGAACCTAGAAGCCCTGATTAGAAGAATAGTAAGAGAGGAGGCTCAGATGTTTATGGCTCCTCCTTCTACATTTGCCGCCCAGGATATCGACACTCCATCTCCCGACCTACGGGATGTCATCCGTAGTGAAATCCAGCAAACATTGGCTCCTATCTCTGCCCCTCGTCAGCCTGAGAGCTTCCGCCCTCAGCGACAATACCTCCCCCAGAACGATCAAGGTTACCGACGAAGAACTGAAGGACCACCAAATAATCAAAGGACTCAGTGGCGTACTGAAAATGACAAACCAATCTGCTTCCACTGCGGACGACCCGGACATGTCGTCCGTTATTGTAGGGAACGACGGCAGGTCTTCGCTGAAGCCAGGTCAAGGAATGGCGGAGAAGGAAGAAATGTTGGATTTTCGAGTCGACCCCCGATATATGACGCCGACGACGACTATGTAACGCCCCAAACCTCGACGTACTTCTACCGGAGCTCTTCCCCACATCCAAGCCGTGCAAGGTCGCCAGCCCGAAGACAATCCCAGTCGCCAGCCCGCCGTTTCAGCCGTTCTCCCAATCCTCAGAATTTGAAAAACTAAGTGGAGTGGCTTCTAACGGGGTGAGGTCGCCATTGAGTAAAATCCTCCAGGGTATATCGCCGCTAAATTAAAATAAAATTTTGTTATGGTCGAAATAAATGGACGCAAAATTTAAGCATTGGTAGATTCAGGAGCAGACTTTTCTGTTATTTCAGACAAATTTCGACTCGAACTAAATACACCTCTCTTCAAAAAACCAGGTCCCATTCTTAAAGCCGCAAACAAAAATGTAATAGAGACCCTAGGAAAATGTGTCCTGTACATAGAAGTTAATGGTCTGAAGATATCCTTTGAATTCGTTGTTATGGTGGAATGCAGCCATGACATCATATTCGGATGGGACTTCTTCAAGGCCACCGAAGCCGTCATTGATTGTGGCAGAAATGAACTCCATCTCGGGGAAACCTTCGTCCTGGAATCTCGAGAGGAGGAAAACCAAAGATTGTTTGCTTCCGACGACTTTGTCATCCCGCCTAAATCAATAAAGAAGATCAGTGTGATAAACGAAGTAATATGCGGTGTTAGAAATGTTTAGTCTCAACTTCTAAGGACTTATTATTAAGAAAAGAAGTTCCTTTACCAAACTCATTGGTTACATTACGACACGGCCGAGGTAGCATTTGGGTTGCGAATGGAGCGTCTTGGCCGCAACTGATTCCATCAGGAATGAATATGTGCACCATGGAAAGTTATGAGAATGGCAATATCTGCAGTCTTATCGAATCCAGCGATAAGTGACAAGAAACGCAGTTAAAGTCACGTGAATGGTCACAGAAGATAAACCTTACTCTAGATCCAGGGCTGTCTGAAATTCAAAGGTTACAGCTTGTTTCATGCCTTGAAGAGTTTATTGACATATTTGACTTGGGGAAACTCCTATTAAGCCCACCAGTACTGTGAAGCACAAGATAAACACAGGAGACCCTTCTCCTATCAAACAGCGGCCCTATAGAGTATTACCAAGTGAACGACGACTAATTCAAGACGAAGTGAACAAGATGATTGAAAATCACATCGTGAAGCCCTCTGAAAGTCCTTGGTCATCTCCAGTTATTCTAGTTCGAAAGAAATATGGGACCTGGAGATTCTGCGTAGATTATCGACGATTAAATAAGATAACAAAAAATATGTTTACCCGCTGCCACGCATTGACGATGCCTTGGACAGTTTAGCTGGCTCTAGTTACTTCTCCACGGTGGATCTTTGGTCCGGGTATTGGCCGATTGAAGTGGACGAAAAAGACTGGGAGAAAACTGCCTTCATCACTCCAGATGGGCTGTATGAATTCCGAGTAATGCCTTTCGGTCTGTGCAACGCTCCAGCAACGTTTTAAAAGATGATAGATAGTGTTCTGGGCAGTCTTAAATGGAAAATGTGTCTTTGCTACCTGGACGACATCGTAGTTTACGCACCTACCTTTGAGGAACATCTACGTCGTCTACAACTTGTATTAAGGTGCATCCAGAAAGCTAGACTAAGCTTGAACCACAAAAAGTGTATTTTTGGATCAAGGAGGATAAAGATTTTAGGACACCTTGTTGACGCCAATTGAATTCATCCAGATCCAGATAAAGTTGAAGCCGTCTCTAAATTTCCGAGGCCAAAGAATATCTCTGAACTGAGGAGCTTTCTTGGATTATGTTCCTATTACCGAAGATTTATTGAAAACTTTGCTGACAAAGCTAGATCTTTGCATGACCTACTGAAGACTGAAAAACAATTCTATTGGGATGCAACTCAAGAGAAAGCGTTTGAAGTCCTTAAAACAGCTCTAATTTCAGAGCCTGTCTTGGGACACTTTGATGAATCCGCTGATACCCATCTACACACGGATGCAAACGGACATGGTATTGGAGCTGTTCTTCTACAAATACAAGGTGGAAAGGAGCGGCCTATAGCTTATGCATCTAGAAGCTTGACAAAGGCTGAACATAACTATTCTACAACAGAAAAAGAATGCCTTGCTGTAGTCTGGTCTATTAGCAAATTCCGCCCATATTTGTTTGGTCGACCATTCACGGTTGTCACTGACCATCATTCTCTATGCTGGTTGTTAGGGCAGAAAGATCCTTCTGGCCGTTTGGCAAGATGGGCGCTGAAGTTGCAAGAATTTGACGTGACCGTTATCTACAAGAGCGGACGCAAACATAAGGATGCCGATTGTCTGTCAAGGGCCCGCTTGAGAACGATCAACCAAGTGCTGTGATGTCACTAACCAACGTCGATATAGAGCAGACTAAAGACCCGGATTTAGCTAAAATAATCGATAATATAAAATCGAGCTACACCAGAAAGGAATTCAGCATTATCGACGGCATCTTATACAAGAAAAACTATAGCACAACTGGAAGACCCTGGCTTATGATGATTCCTAAACACTTAAGATCTGAATTAATGACAGATTTACATGACGCTCCTACAGCTGGGCATTTGGGTTTCGCCCGAACCTATGACAAAGTGAAGAAACGATTCTATTGGCCTGGCCTTTATAGAACTGTTCGCCAATATGTAAGCCATTGTCGGGAGTGTCAACGAAGGAAGAAATTACCTCGACGTCCGGCTGGACAACTTGTATCCATACCGCCCGTAGAAAAGCCATTCTATAAGGTCGGGTTATAAGGTTGATCTCCTTGGAAGATTTCCAGTTTCTAAAGGAGCAATCGAAACAGCTAAGTTCCTGGTTGAAGATGTTATCTTGAAGCATGGAGCTCCTAGAGAAATGATAACAGATCGCAAAAGAAATTTAATTTCTCAAGTAATAAAAGAGATCAATGCTCTGTGCGGAATTGTGCACAGATTTACAACAGCCTAAAATCCCAGACCAACGGCCTGACTGAAAGGTTCAACAAAACTCTGGGAGATATGTTGTCCATGTACACAGGTGTTGAGCAGAAGGACTGGGACCAAGTTTTACCCTACGTAACCTTTGCTTACAACACTGCTAAACAGGAGGCGACCGGCTACACTCCGTTCTTTCTTGTCCACGCCCGCGAGGCCGAGACCTATATCGATGCCGTACTACCTTACCTACCAGATGAGATCTCTGACGACTACGTTGGAGAACTTGTGACCAGAGCTGAGGAAGCGCGTCAACTCTCCCGATCACGCCTTCTACAATCACAGGCGAAAGACCGTAGACTTTACGACCAGAAACATACTCCAGTCTATTACCAGAAGGATGATCTTGTGTGGGTTTTTACTCCCATACGAAAAGTAGGGCTCTCAGAAAAGCTACTGAAGAGATACTTCGGTCCCTACAAGGTGACCAAGAAGCTTTCAGAAGTTACGTATGAAGTAGAGCCCGTGGACCCGTCTCCTCGATCACGGAAAGCCAAGGATATCGTCCATGTCATTCGGATGAAGCCCTACCTGGACCCTGAAGAACAACATTCCATTCTTCCAGGGAACACCAGCCGTGACAGATTTCCTTCCAGAACAAGGGCTGAGACAAGCTAATCAGCGGGTCGCTGTTTTCTCTAAAGAGGGAGTAATTTCAAGAAGCTCCATCCAGATGGGACACCTGTCAATCATCCCTGGACCCCAGGGGGACCACAGGTGTGAGGGGTTCTCGGAAGCTGATCTGTAAATAAGGAAAACGGGACGGTGGCTGAGACCGCGCATTTAGGATTATCTTTAACTTGGGGTAAGTTGTACTCTCTCTCTCTCTCCCTATAAATACCCCTTATAATAAATTAATTATTCCCAAATTTGCCCTTGCTTTATTTATCTCCGCGACAATATGTTAACGAACTTTTGAGACAACCTTATACAACATAAAGTGAATGGTATACATGTACCAAAAGAGACATCTCTCTCCAGTTAAAATTACATTAAAACATTGTGTTTTGCAACCCAATAAAATAATGTCTTGTATCAATATTAAGTGGAAAATATAAGGCTTATCCATAAGGCTAGATAGCTATTGCCTTAATTTATTTTATCTCTTGTCATTGTTACCAACAATTAAAGATGTAAACAGTCATGAGCGAGAACACATGCCAATAACAAAAGTTTTCAATTATTTTGTATAAATATTATTTAGAGATTGTACATAGAGTACTACCATCCTTACTGGTCACAGCCACGTTCTCGCAGATCTCTGGCATAGAGATCTAACATGTCCTCACTGCCGGGAAGAGTCACAGACTGTGGACCATCTCCTCTTCTCCTGTCATCTTTTATGCTACACTGTTAACTAACACTACTTGGAGTACAAGACTTCAGTCCTGCCCCTACTTCATGACTCTGCCTGGAACTACCTGGTTCACTGCGGCAATCTCCCCCCCCCCTATTTTCTCCTCTCATAGAGTATCAGCCCGTTGAAAAGCTGTATATTTGCTCGAAAGCTTGCGAATTAAAAATTAAAATAAACTTCTACCTGATTTTTATTTTTCCTTTTCAAAGATATAAGTATTTATTTACGTTTAGAACTATATCATTGGAGTATAAATCCCAAGAGTCTTAGACTAAGATTATTGACGTCGCTTGCCATGCTTCAGAGCTCCGTAATGTAACACAAGGCTGGATTCTATGTGTGAAACGGCTCGAAGTAACTGTGGACAAAAGCTTTGTAAAATACAAGCGCTTTATCGTTATTGAATAAGGAAGAAGCCATCCAGTGGCAGCTGGGCGGTGTGGAATGATCTGCCGTGGAATTACATTAGATAATGTGTTGAAGAAGTAAAAACTTGGAGCATAGCTCTCTTGAAGAAGAGTTTTCGAGAGTTAGCATTAAAGTTGTGGATTATTCTGGAAAATAAAGCAATGCGTATGCATACTTGTGTTCTGTGTGTATGTGCGCGTGTAAGTGTGTGCATGCGTGTGTAGACGCAAGCCCCACACCATCCCAAAATCTCTACTATTACATTAATAATTAATTGTTGCACCTCTCTCCACTGTGTCAGGATGATCCAATGAACACGCGGTATCAATAAGGATATCTGTTCTCGAGCTATTCACTCGATGTATTTCTACAGAGCCACACAAACAGCGTAGAAGAGATGGCAGACGCTGGTCTCGACCGGAATCCCATGTTAACTGGCACCAGTCGTCACCCGCGCCCTCTTCCTTCTTAAGTCTTTCCTGTTTCCAACGGCCCCTGCCGCTAGCACTGAATTTTTATTTGTACGTCACTGTGACACTAGATTTTCATATATAACAACAACAACAAAAGCTTTATTAAAACCTTTTAGTCGTATACAGATTCTCCAAGCTGAAATGTAGGATGCATGCAGGAAAGAAGTAATAGTTCCTTAATGGTAATAGGCTATTTATATACAATCAAGCTAATAGATTAGTCTGGGTAAATTGGAGGAAATGAAATTTATTATACATGGATTTACCGCGGATTCACCACAAATGAAGGTAAAGAAAGCAAAAGTTATTCACAATCAATATTGAGATAATGAAATATATGTATAACATAATTAGAAATATTTTGTAACATCCCCAAAATGTAGATAAAACTTCAACACACCAGCTTGACCATCATGTAGTCACAAACAAGACAATAAAATTTTATTGAGAGTCAGCCACACCCTAGGCAGAGCGAGGTCCAGTATTGTAAAGATTGTGTCTTTTTTTTCCTTCCCGGGAAACTTTCATAAGTCGTTAATGAGTTTCACGACCAACCACTACTGGGTAACAACAGATCATATCTCCCACTTGTGAAAATCAGACACTCTCCTGGACCTCGCCGCATCTTCAGACACTGGCTTCTCTTAAGTGCCATCCAATGACTGCTAATACTTGTGTGGTTGTACGACATATATATATAATTCTCTATTCATGATAAAATTGTGAAAAACGTTTTAAAATACAAAATATGTTCCCACAATGAGTTTCTTTTTATTTTAAAATGCTAGCTTTCAAGCGATAATCGCTCTACAACTGGCTTAATAAAATTTAATTATCGCTTGAAAGCTAGCATTTTAAAATAAAAAGAAACTCATTGTGGGAACATATTTAGTATTTTTAAATTTATATAATTAAAATAAATAGATTTTTATATTTTTGAGTCATGCCTTTAATATACTGTAGATCGATATCTAGCCACCACACCAGATATTTTGAACCAGTTTTAGAATGATCACATTATCAGCAGGTCCTGCCACTGTTGGCTGTAACAGAACAAAGACCGGCGCCACCGCACGTCGCTCTTCGTGCTGAGGGTGACTGAAGAGCTCAACCACTGGGACGAGATGGCAGGTGGGTGGACAGACGTTGATCAAACCAACAAACAGTAACTACTCTGCTAGGAATACAATTTTACTCTGATTGGCCGATTAACAAAACGCTGGTCAAGTCATGCAACTTGTAGATATGAGATAGACCTCAGCAAGGGTCCTTCTCCAGGGATACGGAGGAGCTGCGTCTGTGCTCATGTTAGAGTCGGCAGCAAAGACTTCCATGTTTATAAACGGCCTCAAAATACAGGTAAAGTCAGACTTTCACCAAAATATGCCTGGATCATGGTGCCATGATCCACCAAAGCTACACAAACTACTGTGCTAGGAATACAATTTCACTCTGATTGGCCGATTAACAAAACGCTGGTTGGGTAACTCAAGTCATGCAACTTGAAGATATGAGATAGACCTCAGCAAGGGTCCCTCTCCAGGGATATGGAGGAGCTGCGTCTGTACTCATGTTAGAGTTGGCAGCAAAGACTTCTACTTCAATGTTAGGAACGGCCTCAAATTACAGGTAAAGTCAGACTTTCATCAAAGTGTGCCTGGATCATGATGCCATGATCAAAGAAAGCTGCACCCCTACACCCCATTCCTGAACTCATGGAATTTGTGTAACATTACACAAGGGTATAGAAACAACAAAAACATTTTTACATATTTGATATCACAAATAAAGGTCAAAAACTATCTTAAAGCTCTCCTCGCCCCACCTTTAATAGATGAAAAACGGCAATAAACATAGGTAGGTATTAGTCAAATTATTTGGCTATCTAATAGCTTAATAAAATTGACACTAACATGTTCTGAACATTAAAGAGGGGTGATTGGAGCTTCCTTGTGTTTTTTTTTTTTTTTTTTGCTTATCCCTAGTACACGTGGTACAGGCCATGATAATCATGGTGGGTAGAAGTTGGCGACTGCTTTTACTGTAAGTGCACCACATGTCTACACATGTAAAAAAATAGTTCGACTTTGCACTTACAAATGTGCCAGAGCCCCGTTTGGTTACTTGCACTCGCTGGTGGGGGTTGGACTTTTGCAAGAATCGGGGGCCATTGGAACATTTTTTTTTTTTACGTGTACAATTCTTTCTATAAACAAAGAGAGTTCCACGCCCTGAGACTATTTTGGTAAATACCTTGAAAGTTCTCTGGATAGATACCATTTTCAAGAGGTAAGCTTCAGTTTCAGTATAAAATGTAAACCGAAAAATGCAATATTACAGCGGTATGATATATTAAACTTGCGAAATCGTTGGAAGGGTTCGCCACTGAGGAGCCAGGTTCTCCCATTAATTTATCATTGCAGTAAGGGCAGTAGAAAATTGTTTAATTTCAAAAAGAATCATACAAGCATCTAAAATAGTTTCAATTTCTTAAAACAGATGGCATGCTAATTAATTATATTAATTAGAAATACAGTAGAACCTCCATGAGAGGACACTAGTGCTAGTGGCCACCTCTCTATAAATTACAGTTTTCATTTCCAAAATTACTATTTTGACACTTTCTGGTAAGAGGACACCTCTCCCTAACGGACACTTTGGCTTTGCAACTAGGTCTCCTTTACAGGGAGGTTCTACTGTATTTAAATTTTTATCTATCTGGGTTCGATTCCCGCATTGGGAACTTTTTTCTGATTAAAAAAAAAAATGCTCCAATGGCCCCCAATTCTTGCAAAAGTCCAACCCCACCAGCGAGTGCAAGTAACCAAACGGGGCTCTGTCACATTTGTAAGTGCAATGTCGAACTGCTTTTCACATGTGCAGACATGTGGTGCACTTACAGTAAAAGAAGTCTCTAACTACTTATCATGATTATCATGGCCTGTACCACGTGTACTGGGGATAATACCTTTTAAGCAACTCTCCGGTAAGAGGACACCTCTCCCTAAAGGACACTTTGTCTCTGCAACTAGGTGTCCTTTACAGGGAGGTTCTACTGTATTTAAATGTTTATCTTGTTCTTCAAACAGTAATGTGAGAGAATAAAGATATATATAGAGAGGATAGTATTATGTGAGTACACATCAGTAGTCCGGCTAAGCTAACCCCAGGTGGTGCAGTACGACAGCGACGATGGTTCCCAGTGACGTCAGCCTACGACCTGTTCTCCCATCCCTCCGATGGACCTAACTCCACGGCGGACTACCTCAAGTATCTCGACCTCTTCCTGGCCACCACGGAGGACAAGACTCCCAGTAGATAGGAGGACAGTCCGGGATGATGTGTAGGAAACTATTTGAGAAGTTTTAGAAATTGTGTGATGGGGAACAGTAAAGTTGGGTTTGTCTCTCTTTATTTGTTGTCTCTTCTCTCGTTGGTTTCAAAATTAACTAAAATGACCAAAATATTGTTACATCATGATTAATGGCGTATTTCTTATTTTATTTTTAATATATTTGAAATTTAAATTATATATTTATTTATTTTTATATAAAATATTCTATGATATTTATTTAAAACACAGATTATTTAGATTGTCATCATTTGTATTTAGGTACACGTGTGACTTCACTGCTCTCTTTGATGTGAGAAAATAAATAGAGGATTCTGGTAGCTACTTAAAGAAGACTTATCTCGTTATTCCCTTTTATAAATTTGTAGGATGGTTGAAACACGCTCTGGTAAGATGCAAGACCCAGCACAGGAGAGAATCCAGGCTGAAGAGTCTGCCAAGCCGCAACCTGGTGCAACAATTGGTAGAGATGCTAGTTCCGACCCAGTTGTCCTGAATCCCGACATCGACATCCCCAAGTATGATGGAACGGAAGACCCTCGCCCATGGATTGAATCTCTTGAAGAAATTGGCTTCTTGTACCATTGGGCAGACTACATTATCTCTCGTTATGCCGCCATGAACATGACGGGAAGCGCTAAAACCTGGTTGAATTTACACAAAGCTAGTTTCACGAGCTGGGAAAATATTAAAATCCACCTCATTCAGGATTTTTCTTTGGACGCGAATAAAGAAGAACTTAGAATGAAGCTCAACAGAATGCAACACTGGAATGAACCAGCAATCAGGTTCGCGGAAGACATTCTAGTGTTGTGCAACAAGGTTGACCCCGCAATGGAAGAAGAAACAAAAATTGAACATGTTATTGGAGGACTGAAAAAAGAGTACTCATTCGCGCTCTAACTGAACCCTCCTAAAACGACCGATGACCTTCTTGTCGTGTGCAAGAAAATGGATTATTTTGAAAAGAAGTATCGGGAACGTGTGGAGAAATCCAGAAACCTATATAACGGTCCACGCTATTCTAGACCCCAACAACAATCGAGGTACGTGCCGCCGACTGCCGCACGAAACTACCAGACCACTTCCAGGCCCCAAGCCCCTGTTTCCAATAATTACAAGAACGACTCCCCTCCTACCCCCAGACAGTATCGAAACAACTTTCCCCAGCCCTCTACCCCTAGACGTCCTTATAATCCTAACTTTGTGTCGAAACCAAACCTTCAGAGAAACACTTACAATAAAAGCCAGGAAGTGAGCAAAAATAGGACGGAAGATGGAAGACCAATCTGCTTTAAATGTAACAAGCCAGGGCACGTGGCCCGTTATTGTAGGGTCAAGTTTATAAGAATCCTAGAAGAGGATCCAGCAGATACCCAAGAGAAGGTCGAAGAAAAATGCCAAATGAATGAAATATCAGAGAAATCAGGACCTCGGCTTTATGCTGATGTATGTCATAGCACACAGACAAATATTCCTACCCGGAATTCCGTGTTGGAAGATTTAAACTAAGCGTCGCGCCTGAATCTGTCAATCAAAGCAAGTCGACCATAAACGGAATCAAGAAGTTGGACCCTAAATACAAATTAAAAATTAATGTGGACAAGATAGGGACTTTTGAAGCTTTGGTTGATACAGGTGCTGACCTCTCAGTGGTCGACCTCAGAACGGCCCTCGATACAGGCCATGGTATAAGTAAACTCACAAAAATTTGTGCAGGACCCGATGGGAAAAAATTGGACATGGTAGGAAGTATATTTTTAAATATAAAAATTGATGACGAAACATTATCACACAACTTTGTGATATTGAAAACGCATTTACGGACATTAATTCTTGGGAGAGATTTCCTTAAGAAAATGAATGCAAAAATAGATTGTAAGCAAGAAACTATAAAATATGATTTGACGAATAATCATGACGAAATCAATTTTGAAATGTTGAAAATAAAGAGTGCCAAGGATTCCATTGTACCGGAATGTTCCATGAAATTGATCAAGGCATTGGTAGAAACAGAGGATGGAGAATATATTATCGAGGAGAGCAGCAAAATGTTTCAAACAAATGGACTTCGTCTAGCAAGAAGCTTGATCAATGTTATAAATAGGGAAACACACATCTGGATAACTAATCCGTATCCTCGACCGTTAAAAATAATGAAAAACCAAACATTGGCTTTTGGAAGTAGTCCAGCGAAAATAAATGTGAGTCGAGAAAGAGAGGTAGAAAAGAACGAAGAACCTAGATTCCAAATAAACGAAAATCTTTCACCAAAGGAACAGAAGGAGTTAAAACAAGTTTTAGAAAGGTATGGAGATCTTTTTTCATCGAGATTAGGGAGAACCAATTTGGCAAAACATCGGATAGACACAGAAGACGCGAAGCCAATTAAACACAAGCCTTACCGGGTAAGTGCTAAAGAACGAGATATTATAAAAGAGCAAATTGACGAGATGCTTACAGAAGGCATAATTAGGCCATCTTCTAGCCCCTGGTCTTTTCCAGTAATATTGGTCAAGAAGCGAGATGGTAAATACAGATTTTGTGTGGACTACAGAAAACTGAATAATGTGACAGTAAAAGATGTCTATCCGATCCCTAGAATAGACGAAGTTATGGATACTCTCCAAGGATCTACACACTTCTCAGCAATAGACCTCAGATCTGGATATTGGCAAGTTGAAGTCGAAGAAAGAGACAAAGAGAAAACAGCTTTCACTACAGCGCATGGATTATATGAATTCAACGTGATGCCTTTTGGACTTTGTAACGCGCCTGCTACCTTTGAGAGAAATATGGAGAATATGCTTGGAAATCTGAGATGGCAAATTTGTTTGTGTTATCTGGATGATGTTATCATATATAGCCCGAATTTTCCAACGCACCTCAAAAGACTTGAAGCTGTTTTTAGATGTTTTCGTGAATCTAATTTAAGGTTAAACGACAAAAAATGCCGATTTGCTTTTGAAGAATTGGAGATTCTCGGCTATATAACGAGCAAACATGGTATAAAACCCGCGGAACATAACATCAAAGCTGTCAGAAATTTTCCTCGGCCCAAAAAGGTCAAAGAAGTACAATCCTTTTTGGGAATGTGTTCATATTATAGAAAATTTATCAAAGACTTTTCAAAAATTGCTGACCCTTTGACCAACCTTATTAAAAAAAGTGTATCATTTACCTGGACAGAAAGACAAGAGGAAGCGTTTCAAACCCTAAAAACAGCACTATTAAGTCCACCAATTTTAGGTCACTTCAATCCAAATGCACCTACTTATGTTCATACTGATGCGTCCAACATCGGCATAGGTGCAACACTTGTCCAAGACATCGGTGGTGAAGAGAAGGTGATCTCATATTTGAGTCGTACCCTAAGTAAAGCGGAGCAAAATTATTCAACCACTGAAAAAGAATGTCTGGCCGTTGTCTGGTCAATGTCAAAATTACGACCCTACCTTTATGGAAGACACTTTAAAATAGTAACAGACCATCACGCCTTATGCTGGCTCCTAAACTTGAAGGATCCAACAGGTCGATTGGCAAGATGGGCATTGAAAATTCAAGAATATGACTTCGATATAATACATAAATCGGGAAAGAAGCATCTGGACGCCGATGGCTTATCTAGGGGGCCCTTACCAGAAACTGATTGGGATGAGGATTTTGAAAGGCTATTTTTAAATCAAATAACAGACGAAGAGGATAAATTTATCGAAAGTGTTAAGAAAAACCTTAATGGAAGCAGGCGATCAATTGCGCAAAACTTTAAAGAAGAAGATGGATGCCTCTTTAAGAAAAACCCGAACCCTGAAGGCAGGGCGTGGTTGCTTGTGGTTCCAGAGAATAAAAAGAGAGAAATTATGAAAGAATATCACAATCATATGTCGAATGGCCATCTGGGCGTCGCCAGAACCATGTACCGAATAAAGAGTAAATACTTTTGGCCATCCATGCTAAAGGATGTCTCAGAATTCGTTAAGACGTGTCACCTTTGCCAAAGTAGGAAAGGCTCAAACCAATTACCTTCTGGACTACTACAGCCCATCCCCCCAGCCAACTTTCCTTTCGAAAGAATTGGAATTGACTTTGTTGGTCCACTACCATCTACGAAAAACAGGAAAAAATGGATAATCGTGCTGACGGACTACTACACTAGATATGCAGAAACAAGAGCAGTCTCGGAAGCAACAGTGAAAGAAGTTTCTAAATTTCTAGTAGAGGATATTTTTCTTCGGCACGGAGCCCC
The DNA here is from genome assembly GCA_030710605.1 of Cordylochernes scorpioides. Taxonomy (NCBI): domain Eukaryota; kingdom Metazoa; phylum Arthropoda; class Arachnida; order Pseudoscorpiones; family Chernetidae; genus Cordylochernes; species Cordylochernes scorpioides. The sequence goes on along the minus strand of CP092873.1, from coordinate 26,186,450 downwards.
ACAATATCTTATTAGTGACAGAGGCTCTCAATTTACCAGTAATTTAATGAAAGAGGTGATGAAAACGTGCAAGATTAAACATTGCTTCACAACGAGCTATCATCCCCAGACTAATGGATTGACAGAGCGGTTAAATAGAACATTGATCAATATGCTCAGTATGTATGTGAACACTGATCAGAAAAATTGGGACGAAATACTCCCATTCATCACTCACGCTTACAATACTACAATTCAGGAAACCGCAGGATATTCTCCCTTTTTCCTGATGTTTGGAAGAGAACCCACGTCTCTTTTGGACGACAGGAATATCTCGGTGGACATTGACAAAGATGATTATGATGAATACATAAAACATCACTTAGACAAAATAAACAGAACAAGAAAATTAGTTATTAACAACACAATAAAGACTCAAGAAAGAATGAAAAAGAACTATGACAAGAAACACATGGAAAGAAGCTACGAACCAGGAGAATTAGTAGCAGTTTGGACACCAATTAGGAAAATAGGAAAGTGTGAGAAACTACTGAGAAAATATTTTGGCCCATATAGAATATTAAAGAAGCTGTCTAACATAAATTACTTAATTGAGCCAAAAGATAATCCTGGCCAAGACCCATTGATTGTCCATGTCTCAAGACTCAAACCCTATTTTGAGAGAATTGATGAGGTAACTCACGAGGACGTGACGACCTCTGGAGAGGGGGAAGTGTTACATCATGATTAATGGCGTATTTCTTATATTATTTTTAATAAATTTGAAATTTAAATTATATATTTATTTATTTTTATATAAAATATTCTATGATATTTATTTAAAACACAGATTATTTAGATTGTCATCATTTGTATTTAGGTACACGTGTGACTTCACTGCTCTCTTTGATGTGAGAAAATAAATAGAGGATTCTGGTGGCTACTTAAAGAAGACTTATCTCGTTATTCCCTTTTATAAATTTGTAGGATGGTTGAAACACGCTCTGGTAAGATGCAAGACCCAGCACAGGAGAGAATCCAGGCTGAAGAGTCTGCCAAGCCGCAACCTGGTGCAACAATATATAGAATAATAGTGACTGAAACCACTTGTCTAGCTTTCACACAGATAAACAAATCAACCAAACTATAATACAACGTTTATTGATTGAAGCTGTTCAATCAGCTTTCACATGTAGGGATATCTTCATAGTTTTTTTTTAATTATTATTATCCTAATGTATAGTTATACAAAAGGGGTCATGGAGACTGAAAATTCATAGATTAAATTTATAATCTTGGTAGGGTTGGAATATAGGTCATGTCTTAAGGCTTCCATGCATTCCAATGGAATCTTGATAGTAAATGTTAGCTGTGTTTTGTACCAATTCTTCTTTTTTACGATAACTTCCTACTGACATGGAAAATATTGGAAGGGAGGGAGCAGCGTAAGACTGCAGGAAATAGTCGTATATCAATATGTGTATATGGTCTATTCTATAGTCTATTCCTGGCCATCTAGAAATCTGATATTTTGTACACTTGCATTCTTAGCTTGTGATTGAGTGTAAATGTACAAAATTTTTAGATTTTTCTATTTCTAAAATTGATCAGACACACAAAATTTAAAAATATATAAATAAATTACTCCATTTCTGACAACCCAGGAGTTTTAAATTGTGTAGACTTGAATTGTTAACAGGATCAAGTGACTATATAAAATTTTAGACTTCGATTTGGTCTCTGGAAATATATTAAAATTGATCACAAAAATTGAAAGGATATATACAAATTAGTCCAGTCCCAACAATATGTTTAATGGAATTCCAACCGCTCATTACACCAGAGAAAAAGCAGCGACTATTTTCTTTCATTTGAAAGTAAATATACAAATTCTCTTATCTAGTCTATTTTCCCCCAAGGCCACCTCAAAATCTGAAATTTTGTACACTTGCAATGTTAGTAGGATTGAATGGGTCTTTATAATACTAAAAGCATTCTAAAAACAAGCTATTACAGTAATACCTCCCTGTAAAGGACAACACCTAATTGCAGAGCTAAAGTGTCCTTTAGGGAGAGATGTCCTCTTACCGGAGAGTTGCTAAATTGTAAAAATGGTAATTTTGCAAATGAAAACTGTCCTTTGTAGAGAGGTGTCCTCTAGTGCGAGTGTCCTCTCATGGAGGTTCTATTGTACTAGAAAAATGTCATTATCAAAGCTTTTCAAAGTGAAACAACGCAGGCAAAATTTCAGAAAATGTTATAATAAGAAAATGTAACTTTTCTATTATAAGAGATAAAAATAGAAGGCTGTTAAAATTTTGAACAAAGAGGAATCAACCCCCAATTTTTCCACAAACATGTGTGTAAGGATGCCCATTTAGAAGCGTTCTATATCTAGCTACTTTATCCTGGGCTAAAAAAAATGTACAAATAAATGGGCCAATGATGCAACATGGAATATTTTTATGGCATGAACTATGGTGATTTTAATAGCCAGCAAAGGTTTGTTTGCATGACAGGTTGAAAACAAAATGAAATCTAGACTTCAGAAGAGTATGTGAAAACAGGAAATGGAATTGAAAGGTGCAATGCTTGAAGAGTGCTTTCAAGCAACAAGGTATTAGAGACATTTTTTCAAGTGTAAACCTTTTAATTATATCTTCTATATAAAAATGAATGTTTGTATGTTTGTTTGTTTGTATATATGTCCGGTATACAAATTCGCAGTAGTTCACTAATTCAAACCAAAATTTCCATACATAGGTAAAAAAAATACGGGGAAGACAATAGGCTATTTTAAAAAATATATAAATCAATTATTAAAACTATATATTCAAATTATTCTACTTAGCTCACGAACAGCGCCCTCTATCAAAGATTAGATTAAATTATGCTGATGCAAACAAATAGATAATGCTAATAACAAACAATTATTTAAAAAAATCTTATCTAAATATATATCACTCGGGTAGATATGTACACAGGTCAATCCCGGGGCGAAGCCCGGATCACCCGTCTAGTAATATTATAAAGAAGTTTAAAAATTATTTTATAGTTTTGAATATTTAATTAATAAAACTTGGCCCCTAGGATTTGTCTTGATTTTTAAATAGACATAGAGGGAGGTACATGTATGCTCTCTAATGATAAGAACCTATCATTAAATGATTTATTATTCAACATTAATGTAAGTAAATTGTTGTGTGTATATGGCAAATTAAACAAAGTGACCATTAATAAGAGGTAGCCTTTTACTGTGTGTATGGCTGTCTTTAATTATAAGATTTTAAAATGTTTAAGGGGGGTCGGTGGAAGGATGGTCTAAACCGTTGGTTTTTGACCGTTATAACCCGGGTTCAATTCCCGCAATAAAAAAAAAATGCCCCAATGGCTCCTGATTCTTGCAAAAATCCAACCCACCAGCGAGTGCAAGTAACCAAACAGGGTTCTGGCACATTTGTAAGTGCAAAGTCGAACTGCTTTTCAGTGTAGACACGAGGTGCACTTACAGTAAAAGCAGTAGCCTACCCACCATGATTATCATGGCCTGTACCACATGTACAAGGAATAAGCAAAAAAAAAAGTGTAAAGGTAAAAAATTAGGCAAACTGTGTGTGTGGCTATAGTGAACCAAAAGTTCTGTCCCATTGGGGTTCACTATAGGTTTTTTCTATATATTTTTTCAAAAATATCTCATACCTTCATTATTAAATGCACTGTGTATATAGGAAAAACAATCCAATACAAGAGCACTCTAGAAAATAATTTAGCAAAAGAACTGAGACGGTTCACCACTGAAGTCCTCTCATCTAATAGTTTCTATCATTGCAGTAAGGTTTGCAAAGATAATTTTTGAAACTATACATTTTAAGAAACACAAATGACAAGAATAAACATAAAATTTAACACTATGCATAGTAGTAATATTGTCGCCTACTTCTACTCACCATGATTACCATGGCTTGTACCACGTGTACTAGGGATTAGCAAAAAAATAAAGTATGATTGTTGTTGTTAACATCCATCAAATTGAGTTTGATGACCATATGGACAAATATTGTCCAATTTGACCAGGATATATGGTCCGTAGTTTTCTCAGCAGTACTTGATACAGAAATGGTTTGCCAGTGTCTTCCTATGTCATTGGCCAAATAAAATTTGGTTCTTTCTCTTTTGGGGCAATTTCTTTCCCCAAGGACAAGAGAATGTCTTTCTTCATTACAAGAAAGAAGTCAAAAGCTTATCCCAGCTTTCATTCTGTCCTCTTTTATGTTAGCCATCCCATTAGGATGTTGCCTGCCCTCTACCATAGTTAGTTGTAATATTGTCCTATATAAATTAAATCAAAAAAAGCATATCCTGACCATGAGCACATGAGCTTTTTATTTTTTTTTTAAATTATTTTTTAATCTATATTTGGCCCAGCCACTTTTCCAGCTAAACATCTCTTTAGCAGATTGTGAAGATTCTATTAGATCCTGTGTGGATATCATGGAATAAAGTCCAATCTAGGCTGACGAGGGCTATTAGCTCAAAAACATTGTCTCTAGGTGGATGCTTCTCAGTTTGCCAAAGCTGGTGTTGTGGCTTTGTCACTGACCTGAGGCTGCTAGTTTGTGGCGACGGTAAATAGATGGTGTCTAGTTTTGACGTTTATTTTGACGAGAGAGGCGCCCTATTCTTTTATATATATATATATATGGGGGGTCGGTGGAAGGCTGGTTAAACCGTTTGGCTTACGACCACTACGACCCGGGTTCGATCCCCGCATTGGACACTTTTTTCTGTTTAAAAAAAAAAATGCTCCAATGGCCCCCCGATTCTTGCAAAAGTCCAACTCCACCAGCGAGTGCAAGTAACCAAACGGGGCTCTGGCACATTTGTAAGTGCAAAGTCGAACTGCTTTCACATGTGTAGACATGTGGTGCGCTTACAGTTAAAAAAAAAAAAAGCAGTCGCTAACTACCCACCATGATTATCATGACCTGTACCACGTGTACTAGGGATAAGCAAAAAAAAATATATATATATAAAAGACACTTTTCCCTGGAGGCCAGATTAATTTTACTAAATATTGATGCAAGGGAAATTTTAAAGAAATATATAAATATATATATACAGGAGTCGTGGGTGGGTAGTGAAAGACTTTAATACAGAGATTTGATGGTAGAGGAAGACGTAGCTGTACATGGAAAGTCCCAAGTAGCTGCTGCGGGGTGTTTCTATACATAACATATGTACAGTGGTCCGTCAGCTCCCCTCGTTGTTCTTTGGGGGCCGGAGCTGGTTCCTCTGGACTCTCTGGGAGATCCACTTGATGCCTTCATGGATGCCGTCCCTGCACAGTCCCTGGGTCATCCTGCTGGTAATCCCCGGGTCGTACGTCGGGACATAAGTCAGGCTATTCTATTTAACATGGTGGTTTTAATGGGTCAGAAAATGTGTGCTAATATATATATAGTTGAACCTGTCTATAGCGCCCCCTCTTAATAACGCCTCCCTCTCTATAGCGGCCGATTTTAAATACGTAGTACGATGCAATTTACATTAAAAGTGACCTGTCTATAGCACCCTATTTTGGCAAGTCCCAAGAGGGGGCGCTATAGACAGGTTTAACTGTATATGAAAAAATAATTTAAAAAAACTAAATAATAAAAAGGTCAGGTGTTTGATATTAAAATAAAAAAGGCAGCATATCCTGACCACGCTCGCATGAACTTTTAGATGGCAGAGCGCCATCTAGTGAAACAGAAATCAACTAAATGTTTATTTAACCTGTTCCCTGATATTTGGCCAACCCATTTTGTTGATAAATCAAGAAAAGTCAGACTTTAATATATATTTTAGCTATCCTTTTAATTGTAAAACTTCAAAGGTTCACATGGCTTTAAATGTGTCCATTCAGAGCAAGAGAAATAATGATAGTGGGCAGTAAATCAGAAACCTTGTGACTCCAAGTTACACAAGCAAGGGTATTTCTAACAAGAACCCTGTAGCTCCAAGTTACACAACCTGGGTACTTTTGACCTGTGACCATATCAAAGCTTTGCAATCAACAGGGAGCAAGTTTGGGACTTGTATTGAAGTACTAAGCCCGGTTAGATGTACAGCAAGCTCCATTAGGACTCCTGGACTTCTTGCTGCTACCATTCCTATTAATTAATCTCCACTCTCGAGACCCGAGAACTTCTTCCCCCAACAATATGTTGATAGAATTTGTAGATGTGCGTTACTTTGTGAATCTTATCTACTATCCAAATTGTACTTTAATACTCTACTTAGAAAGCAATATAAACATATTTCTTCCTTCATCATCATTGCCATTACATGTTAAATTTCACTTTATTCCAACCATTCATTTTTTGGGTGCATTTACAAATATTCATATTTATATATGTTATAAATAGAAAAATGAGATTTCTGTTGTATTTTGATTGTTATTTATATAAAATGATTAGCTGTTGCTTGATTTTGGTATGCAGTCGTGGAAAAGATTATAATAAAATTAGTTATCAAAAATAGCTTTAATTGCGCTAAAGGAATATATAAAAAACATAATTTAAGAAAAGTACTGCCTGGCTTAAGGCGTAAGAATAAAAAATGAAAAACTTATTTACATAATGTACAAAAGGTTTGAGCCGGCCATTGGGAAACAACAAAAATGAGTTTTTATAGGGGAAGTGTGACCTCTGGCGGTCGATTTAACATAATATTTGAATCTATGAAATATAATTTTAAATAATATAATATTTTAATATAACATATATTATTTATTATTATTATAATATTAACACCTGACCCTTTTCTCTCATTTTTCTCTTTTTTTTTTTTTTCACATGAAAAGTGTATTTATTCTAATGTGGCCTTAAATACCCATTTCTTGATATCTCAGGAAGTCTCTAGAACCAAAATTTTGGTTGTTAAGGTACAGCCTGCACCACACTGATGAGGACCAACAGCTCGAAACATGTACAAGTTGGCATTTCTTGATTTGTCAAGAAATTGTGTTGGTTAAATATCATGAAACAAGTTAAATCAACATTTAGTTGATTTTTGTTCTACTAGATGGTGCTCTGCTATCTAAAATGTTCATGTGAGCAGTCAGGAAATGCTGTTTTTTATTCTTAATGTGTATATTTAGCTATGGAGTTGTCACATTGGAGTTATCACCGTAAAGATGGAACCTATACCATTATATGTGATCCAATATGTAAAATAGAAACACTCCCCTATAAATCATAATGTACAATTTGGATTATAGATTGTAAGCACAAGGTAATAAGACCAAATACAAATAAAAAGTGTATGACCATTCGGTAACAGTTACTGAAACGTCAAACACTATTTATTTGAATTTGGTCTTATTGCCTTGTGTTTATACTCCCCCATAAGCACAACAAAACACCGGGGACCTCCTCACTCACCCCTTCAGAGCCGAGGTGGCCATGACATGGCAGTCCCTCTTCCCCAGCAGGTGGGAGCTGTCTCGGAAGAAGAGCTTCATGTCCGACACAGAGAGACAGTTCTGCCACACAGAGATCAACATGAATGGAGTGGCAAAGTGATCCTACAGTGGAAAGATAGCCAATTCTATCTAAAAAAATAAATACTAATACCTCCCTATTTGTGTTTCTTATCCCCTTGTGCAAAGATTACACAAATTCCATGAGTCCATGCTCCTCAAGCTGTTTGATGATAAGCAGCAGCCTCTCCTAAAGGTCCTTTTTAGTATATCTAATGTATGCCAAAATGTGTTCTGGAGCGGCAGGCACCATCTACATTTTGGGCAAGTGGGATAGATTTTGTTATTTTCTATCTACAGTGGCTTGAGATGGCCTGTTCTAAATACTTTTTTCATTTATAACTACATTATAACAACATACAACTTTTTCAACTTTACAAATTGAACTCTTCAATGGGGCATTTTAAATAGCAAAGTACTGACTATTAGAAAATCCATCAACTACATGTTAATTTATTCCATGAAATTGGCCAATACAGATGAGGACCAAAAGCCTTTAAAAATTTGAAAGGGGACTTGTATACAGTATTTTCAATTAGAAAGTAAAATACAAAAGAAAAGATAGGCAATGAAAGGGAAAATATTAAACCATCTCTTGTCTTCTTCTTCTTTCTTATCTCTACTCAATCATATTAGGGTATCAAGCTTGTAAAGCTTGAGATCATGTCTGGGTGAAGTAGAATGTGTCTGCCATTGTCATTAAGACTGGGAGCACTACTCAGTGGCAGGCCGACTTAGCTTTAAAATAAATGGCCGCCTCTGACATGAGGAACAGACGCCATGTGCAGCCGCTCCTAACATGGAGTACAAATGCTGCTCATCCTGTATCCCTGGATTAGGAGCCCTTACAGGGTACTATCAGCCGGGCCAGCTGAGCCCAGGTTTTTTACTGAGCTTGTTACTACTCCCCCTCCTCCTTTTACATCCGGGCTTGGGACCGGCAGAGTTCACCACCATCTCTTGTTAAATATTTTGGCAGCTGCGCTTTGTTAAAATTGAGTAATCTCTTTGCACCATTCTTCCATGAGATGGGGTTACCTCGTCATCAGATAGTAGGTGTTGGACTGGATCTCTTCTATAAGACATTGTCAGTTAAAGAGATAATGGATGAGTATATGATTTTCCTGCAAAAATGACAAGGTGATTCTAAGTTGTTTCTTAATATATCAAGAAAATGGGTTGGCCAATATTAAGTTAAATCAACATTTAATTTATATTTAATTCTGAAAGAGAAACTTTTTGCGGTAGAGCTCATCCACACTTTTCGCTGTATTCCTTTCTTTCAGACTTGATAGATAATGGGTCAGCTATTTTAAAGTACTTTATTTTTTTTAAGACTGCAAGGAGGAAAAAAGACCTAACAAAGTAACTGAACTGTGTGGAAATATTTTTTCTTTACAAGATGCAACCATTTACTCAATAATCTACCTCTTAACTGTGTTCTATGCACCAAAAACGATGTATATAGTCTCAACTTCTGTACATAGATATTCTTTCCTTTTCTTCTTTTTCTCTTTTCTGAGTGAGGATTCAATTTCTTCCCCTGCTTCTCATTTTTTTAGATTCATTTCTAACAGGAGAATCGTCTGTATAAGACGGAATGTCTTAATAAAGGCTTGTGTGTGTGTGTGATTCTGAAAGATTGTGTTTTATCATCTCAAATGATCAATGGAGTGGTCAGGAGATGCCTATTTCATTGCTATACCTCCCTCCTCTTTTGTTTACCTCTCTTACTGGTAATTTGGAAAAATTGATTCAGTTCATTAATATTTGCATATTTCAGCTTATATCCAGTTGCATATAAAATACATGATTTTTATACAATATAATGCGGCCTATGATTGTAGAACGACATTTGAAAATATCCTGAATGTGTTTCTTTTGAACAAAAAAATCAAAACTTATTTTAAGGAGAAATAACGACCATTTCCAACCTTAGGGATGAGGCATGAAAGGATGAATTGTGAAGAGTAATGATAAACGGAAAAATAAGTTTCCAGGGATGTGAAACGAACCCACAGTGTTCCGCTTACCGGGCTGATGCCATGTCCACTAGGCTACCCTGGACATATTTAATATATAAAATACACTTTCCCTGTTTTATTAAGAAGCCTCTAAACCAGTTTATTGAGGTAAAGTCTGGGTCATAGAACCAATAACTTAAAATGTGTTGTTGGCCTCTCAGCTTTATTTACTTTACAATTTGAAAAAAAAATTAATAATTTATTACATGGGGAAAGAGTAATGATGAAATGTAATGAGTCAAATTTTACAATTTTTTTCTGATTCATTGGCTGATGAGAATCTTTGTTTAATTACACTCATAGACAAAGCTTAAGGAAGTGGAACGTCTTTGATGCTGCCAGTTGATTTTGTTCAGATTTGGTTATCTGGTGTGTCTTCAATAATCAGAGTTATTGTCTGAATCCCGATATACATGCTAAAAGGTACAACTTCCTTAAGTTTTGTCTGTGAGGGCATATGCCAGTTTGGCAGTAAAATTGAAAGGGAAGATGACTAGAAGAAACAAGAGGGTGTTTGTTATGATTCAACAGCAAGACTGTATATAGCTGTTTACTTAATTATTGATTGATTCTCTAATCATTGATTACTTTTTTCTCTTTAGACACTGGGATGAGTGTCTAAATATATAAAGATGTCTTAGTACAAAGTCTTTATTATTTATTTTAATTAAGATCAAGAATCAACATTTAATTGTTGTAATCAGGAGCCTGGTGAGTCCTGGTAACAAAATCTAATCCTAGGTAGTCTGTCATTACTCTGCTTGAAGAGAACAACAAGAGACATGGCAACTTGCTGGGGGTGGTCTAGTATTTGTTGTGTTTTATTTTACATAGATAATATGGTAGAAACTCCCATGAGAGACCATAGTCTAAGAATATGGCTGAACAGTCTTTTATGGCCTCTCATCAGAAATCTGGGTTGAAAGACTCCTTGTGACTTGGCCTGCCAACAAGATCAGACTCTCCACAATGGGAGACCATTTCCAGAAGATGCCAGATTTAGCAGTCTTTTTAAGTGGACTCTTATGGGAGAAACTTTACTGTAGCTTAAGGGAGGAATATAAAATGGGAGGTCTGTAGCCCCCCCTCAACAATTTGAATAAAGAATGAAGTAAAGAAGACCTACTGGAATGTCTTGTTTGTTGGCTAGTAGCAGCAAAGGCACTCCCTGCAGGTTCTCATTCTGGATCATCTTCTCTGTACACACATGGCAGGTATGTTTGGTATGTGTACACATATGGCAGGTATGTTTGGTATGTGTACACACATGGCTGGTATGTTTAGTATGTGTACACACATGGCTGGTATGTTTGGTATGTGTACACACATGGCAGGTATGTTTGGTATGTGTACACACATGGCAGGTATGTTTGGTATGTGTACACACATGGCAGGTATGTTTGGTATATGTAAACACATGGCTGGTATGTTTGGTATGCGTATACACATGGCAGGTATGTTGCCTCTGACACAACTTATGGTGGCTTCATCAGCACAGAAGTAACACATACATCACCTGAGAAGCCAAGAATGAACTAGGGAAAGGGTCGGAAATCTTTTGAGTCAGAAGAGTCAAAAATTATAATTTAAAAAATTTCATAGTTTTCAAAGAGCCATAAAATGTTTTTCTTGCCAACAATAAATAGTACTCACATAAATAAAAACTGTTTATGTGAGTACTACACGCAGCTTCACATCCAAAGAGCTGCATGTGGCTTGCTAGCTGCAGGTTGCCAACCCCTGGTCTAGGGTATAAAACCACATCATTGCTATCCTTACTTATCTTATCTTTTAGCCATGTATGGCATTACAGACCTTTACACTCAGCAAGCTGAAATTGTTACACTAGATGCTACTATACACACATTTTGACATAAGAGTAATACAATAGCAGTAGAACCTCTTTAATTCAACCAACATTGTTTAATGCTTGACATAATGCAACAATTTCTTAAATTTCCACTAAAGTGTCTTCAATAATTCAACAGAGAAATCGCCTTTTGAATGTTGAATTGAAAAGGTTTTACTAAATACAGTATATATATATATACTATTACTGAAACATCACACACTATTTTTTTTATTTGGAATTGGTCTTTTTTCTTCTTCTTTCTATCTTCACCAAATCATATCAGGGTATTAAGCCTGTAGAACTTGAGATTTTTGATGGTGTCTGCTGGGAATGAGTAGAGCTCATCAATGGATGAGTCACACACACACACAAAAGCCTTTATTAAGACACACTGGTCTTATAGAGGATTCTCCCAGAGATTACAAGAGAGATAAGCCTGTGAAAGTGGGGAATATACAGAAGAAAAAAAAAAAGATTATGTAAGTATGATATATTCATACACATACATATATATAACATAACAACAAAATCCCCCATTAAGACCCAAAGTCTTACATAAGACTCTTTTGCAGGATCCAAGAAGCAAAGTAAGAAAGAGATAAAGAAGTGAACAACAAAAAAAATTTTTTTTTAATAATATATATATATTGAAGCGATGCAGCAGAGAAATAGAAGAGAAGACGTGGGGAAGCGAAGAGAGAAGGGATCAGCCGGCGCGAGCCGCACGCAGTTCCTCGGGGTTCCGAAGAGGTAAACAAGGTGCCGGGTTGAAGCCTGGCCGAACATCCTGCCGAACGTCTTGGGCAGGGAGAACGGCGGGACAACAGACGCAGCAGGTGGGCTCCGAACGTGTGGCCGTATGGACTGACCGGGAAGACGGTAGCGGAGAAGGATCCCTCTAGTGGCGGGCATTGAAGGCAAGGCAATCTTCTACTGTATAGTTACTTATCTACTCTTTAAGCTCGTATAATAAATATACCGCACTAAGCTGTATCCTAAAGAATCCACATTGTTCTCTTAGAAACCTTGCACGCAAACATTGACGGCTGAGAAGCGTCGTAACAATTGGTGTCAGAAGTGGGATACAGCTTAGTTAATTTTAATTGAAGATTTTATTTTGCGCCAATTTAAAAAGAAAAATGGAAAAACTAACCGACCCCGAAATCGAAAAATTCACAAAATTGCTCAGTCTGATAAGCCAGAAATTAGATGTGCTCGGAGAAACCGTTAGATCGACTACTAAAGGGATTACTCCATTGGAATCTCGATTGAGCCGACTCGAGCATAATCGGAATGTCAAACGTTCTGCCACACCCATGTCTTGCGAAGTTAAGTTCAATGTACTACCGCCAGAAAATCCTGATGGCTTTTCAAAAACAATCACAGCAACCAATAGCCCACGTATTCAATGTCTGAGGGGACAAAAGACGATCCCAGGTGATGAAGATCCCGACAAGACCATCACAACAAAGATCATCACGTCAGGAGACGTTGTAAGTGAACTGTCAGAATCTACGCTAGAAGATTCTCCCGTGATCCAGAAGTCCGAAGAGTGTCGACAGCAGGAAATGATCAAGACTGGTTGTGTAGCGAAGGAGGACGAGCTGATCGCCTCAGACAACGGCTGTGGCACGAGTGATTCGAACCAAATCAAGCGGACGGAAGGAGAATGCCCTCAAGGTGATATACAGAGCGAAAATTCAACCCCTGGGATTCTTTCTGAAATACTCCATGAGAACAGCAACGATCTTGGCGAGCTGCAGTGCGACAGCGTGGCTGACTTCAGCGACAGTGTCAGACTGTCAGGGACTGCAGCGGCGATCCAACTGGACGGGACGGAGCTGGATGCTCCGTGGAAGTGCGACAAGGCTAGATGGTCGAAGCACCCCGAAGTTGGAGCCGGCAACCCGACTGAACGGGATAGAGCATTGGACGCTCTGTGGAAGTCCGACGACAATGTCTGTGACGCGGAAGTCGCGCGCAATGTGTCAGCGCCGTCGTCTGCAATGCAAGCTAAAAAGATGTGCCAAGAATGTGCACCATTCATCTTCGTTCCTTCGCCCGACAAGGTGCAGATCAAGCAGCCACCGCCTAGGAAAAGTTCTACCGACCTTGAGACTGCCACGGGATCCGACACCTCCAGGTTTGAGGAATCCACAGCCCTGTGCGTGGTCGGCACTAAGGAGCCCAGGTTTGAAGGGTTAGGAAAAAGAGAGCCTCTAGAGCAGTGATTCTCAACCTTTTTTTTGTTGCGGCATTATTTTAAAGATTTGAAAATTTGGCGGCACAATTTTAGAATTTCGCGGCACACTTTTGCTAACTTGAATGCAAGAAAATTCAAATTATGTATCAATATTTCTATGCAAAATATAAGTAATATACATCTATAACATTCAATTTGCTAATTTCGTTATTTTAAAAAGTAAAAAAATGAAAAAGAAAAAAAGAAAAACCAATACAAACGTGAACATAATCATATGACTAAAATTCGGCGGCACATTTTTAGAATTTCGCGGCACACAAAATTACCGCGGCACATTGGTTGAGAATCACTGCTCTAGAGCAAGAGAGTGGGAAACCTAAAGAAGAAAAGGGTGGCAACGATATGGACAGCGTAGATCAGGTGGACGAATCCACTGTAAAGATCGGCGATCTACAGCCCCGTCGTGGAAGGAAGCGGCGAAAGCGCAACACAAACGATCACAACCCTTTGTACATTGCGGCTACAGAGTGTTCACAAGGAGAATTCAAAATATCAGATGAAAGCATCGTAGGCAGTGAAATATGGCCGCCATCTTGTGGAGAACCACCGCCCTGTGCTAGACAGCGAGACCAATCAATGGCGTCGGCACTGGTTGAGAGTGGAAAGGAAGCCCGAGTTGAGATGTGGTTCTGCAAACAAGGGTTGGTGTTAACCCTGCCGTTACGCTTCCGGGAGGCTGATGACCCTCATGTGGCCAGGGACGTCAGGGAGATCAAAGGGCCGCCGATCAGCGCCTCTGGTGAAATCAGCCTTTTCGGGACGAAAAGGATTGAGAAGGGGGCAGTGAAGCGATGCAGCAGAGAAATAGAAGAGAAGACGTGGGGAAGCGAAGAGAGAAGGGATCAGCCGGCGCGAGCCGCACGCAGTTCCTCGGGGTTCCGAAGAGGTAAACAAGGTGCCGGGTTGAAGCCTGGACGAACATCCTGCCGAACGTCTTGGGCAGGGAGAACGGCGGGACAACAGACGCAGCAGGTGGGCTCCGAACGTGTGGCCGTATGGACTGACCGGGAAGACGGTAGCGGAGAAGGATCCCTCTAGTGGCGGGCATTGAAGGCAAGTCAATCTTCTACTGTATAGTTACTTATCTACTCTTTAAGCTCGTATAATAAATATACCGCACTAAGCTGTATCCTAAAGAATCCACATTGTTCTCTTAGAAACCTTGCACGCAAACATTGACGGCTGAGAAGCGTCGTAACAATATATACACATATATACATATTCACTCAATTCAAAGTAACAGTAACGATGACTTTTTATTCACTGCCTTGTAAAACCCACATAGATCCAGTGAAAACTTTCTATCTGTTATGTAGTTTGTTAAGATATCCTCAACTGTGTCCGGGAATCTATTATCCTGTTTCGAAATAAATGTTTTTCGTTCATCTGAAATACTTGTACAGTTGGAAAAATAGTGAGATATTTCGGAGTTCATTTTCTGCTTACAGAGCTTACATAACAGTTCCGCTTCTCCGAAAATGTTCTTGTGATTTTCCCGAAGGAATGTGTAAAGTACTCCCAGTTGGGCAATGTGTCGTTTAACAATGAATGGAAGATTGTCCGACAGATATCCTTCAGGAAGGGATGTTTTCTTCAGGTTTCTATAGTGAGGATATAGTTTTGTATTATTGATTCTCGCCCAGTCACCTTGTATGGATTGGTCTATTGCTGTTCTAGTAATCAGTGGCAGTTCATGTTGAAGAAAGTCCTTATCGGTGCAATTAATCAGATAAGAAAAACCAGTGGAATTCAGAATGTCATTAATGGTTTTAACAAGACCTATGTGGATATTTGAATTTCGGGACAAATTCATTAGTTCAGTTAAGCATATAAATGGTAATCGGTTAGCTTCCATATTGAGGATTCTGATCCAGTATTTCATTGTAAGTTTTATGGAGGTGACTGCAAGAGAAGTTCGTCCACACTCATTTCGAAGGATATATCCTGGGATCAATGGATGAGTCAATACAGTCAATAATGTGTTTTGAAGTTTCAGGTTGAGAATTGCACTTGGTACATAGTGGGAAGACCTTGCAACCATTCTGGAACGTCATTGTCCGTAAATGACCAGACTTCTTCTTCTTTCTTATTTCTACTCAATCATATCATGGTATCAAGCTCTACAAGCTTGAGACTTTTGATAGTGTCTGCTGGGGATGAGTAGAGCTCATCAATGGATGAGTCAATACAGTCAATGATGTGTTTAGAGGTTGCAGGTTGACACTTAGTACATAGTGGGAAAACCTTGCAACCATTCTGGAAAATCGGGAATTGGTCTTATTATCTTATGTTTCTGACCTATAATCCAAATTGTACTTCATCAAACTCCGACTCTTCTTTAATTCATTATTCCAAGGGATCACAGAATTTTTGGTTGAACTAAAGTGGACTTTTAATTATAATGAGTTAACTTAAAGAGATTATACTGTATATATATATACAGGCTCACATGAGCCTTTCTAGATGGCAGAGCGCCATCTAGTGGAGCAAAAATAAACTAAACGTTTATTTAACTTGCTCCGTGATATTTGGCCAACCCAATTTCTTGATAAATCAAGAAAAGTCAACCACGAACGTGTTTCGGGCTGTTGGTGCTCGTCAGCGTGGTACAGAGTTCTTGATTTATCAGGAAATTGGGTTGGCCAAATATCATGGATTAAGTTAAATATAAACAATTAGTTTATTTTTGTTCCACTAGATGGCGCTCTGCCATCTAGAAATGATCATGTGAGCCTGGTCAGGATATGTCTTTTTTTGTTTTTAATATATACATAGTGTATCATACACATATATCTCCAGGGTGTTGAGTATGTTGCAAGCGACTGGTAGGCCATCTAAAGATAATACCTGTTCATCCTTGCCTTTACAATTTAGCTAAATCAAGTAATTTGTAAATGCAAAGTCAAACTGCTTTTCACATGTATAGACATGTGGTGCGCTTACAGTAAAAGCAGTCGCTAACTACCCGCATGATTATCATGGCCTGTACCACGTGTACTAGGGATAAGCAAAAATAATAATAATAATTTAGCTAAATCAACAAGCAATCCAGAGCCAAGTTTCTTCAGCTACTTTTATTTCTCTATCTTTCTGGCCAAGATGCACTTCAACAAGAGAACTATAAGTATGCATTCCAGCTAACTTAGATCTAAAGATACATTCCAGGATCCTGAGTTACATATATGTTATGTTGTAAGTGGCTAATAGGTGATCTAGAGATACATTCCAGGATCCTGTTGTTTCTTATCCCCTTGTGTAAAGATTACACAAATTCTATGAGTTCATGCTCCTTGAGCTTCCAGTATCCTGGGTTACCTTAACTGTAACCTAAACTTCCAATGGATCCATTTCCATATCGACATACCTCTTAATGAAGAGGCAGGTAAATTAGCAAAAAAACCGTGTTACTTACCAAGCAATAGCAATAATCTTACCGTTGAAGAAATATATATGTTTAAAAAAAAATAATAATAAAATAAATCAAAACTGACAGCTTATCCAAATCATCACTGGTACAAACCATTGAAACAATTAGAAGAACTTCAAAAACTCAATAGAAATCAACAAACAGCTTTAGCAAAACTAAGAAGTGATCATATAAAAACCTTAAAATTTCAAAATGGACAAAAAACCTTCAATAACTGCTTGAAATGCAATAGTGCAGAAGCTTCTCCGGAACATGTCTTGTTATGCTCAGAACTTACAATAGAGGACCTATTTTCCAGGCCTATACCTACCATCGCAAAATTGGAGAGGAGTGGACTTCAGGAATTGGTTTAACCATGGAGATAAGCCCCACCACCACCACATCAGTGCAATGTTGTTACAAAGTTTGCTTATTTGTTATATGTAATGTATCTTCTTCTTTCTTATCTTCATATTAGGATATCAAGCTTGTAGAGCTTGTTGATGGTGTCTACTGGAGATGAGTATAGCTCATCAATGGATGAGTCAATACAGTCAATAATGTAGTTTGGGGTTGCAGGTTGAGAGTTGAAAAACAATATACAAAATTTGAAAAAATAGGGAAAAAAATAGAAAAATGGTCAGGTGTCTATTAAAACAAAATTGGCATATCCTGACATGAGCATTTTAGATGGCAGAGCACCACCTAATGGAACAGAAATCAACTTACGTTGATTTAGCTTGTTCCAAAAATAATTGGCCTACCCAATTTCTTGATAAATTTTTATGCAAACTTAGCCCTAAATATCCATTTCTTGATTTCTCAGGAAGCCTCTGGGACCACATTCTTGGTCTTAGAGGTATAGTTTACACCACGCTGACGAGGGCCAACAGCCTGAAACATGTACGTGGATGGCTTTTCTTGATTTATCAAGAAATTGGGTTGGCCAAATATTTTTGGAACAAGCTAAATCAACGTCTAGTTGATTTTTGTTCCACTAGATGGCGTTCTGCCATGTCAGGAAATGTCAATTTTGTTTTTTTATTTTAATTTATCCCAAGTACACGTGGTACAGGCCATGATAATCACAGTAGTTATTTAGCGACTGCTTTTACTGTAAGTGCACCACATGTCTACACATGTGAAAATCAGTTATAGTTTTGCACTTACAAGTATACCAGAGCTCAGTTTGGTACTTGCATTCGCTGGTGGGGTTGGACTTTTGCAAGAATCGGGGGCCATTGTAAAATTTTTTTCTTCAATTAGAAATAAGTTCACAATGAGGGATTTGATTCCGGGTCGTAGCAATCAAAAACCAATGGTTTAGCACACCCTTCCCCCGACCCCCCAATTTTGTTTCTAATATACATAATGTATAAATACTGCATAGCAGGGCGTCGATGGAAGGATGGTCTAAACCATTGGTTTTCAACTGCTAAGACCCGCCGGATTCGATTCCCGCATTGGGCACTTTTTTCTGATAAAAAAAAAAGCTCCAATGGCCCATGATTCCTTCAAAAGTTCAACCCCACCAGCAAGTGTAAGTAACCAAACGGGGCTCTGGCACATTTGTAAGTACAAAAGTCTAACTGCTTTTCACGTGTGTAGACATGTGGTGCACTTACAGTTAAAAGCAGTCGCCTTCTTCTACCCACCATGATTATCATGGCCTGTACCACGTGTACTAGGGATTTACAAAAAACACTGTATAGTGGCGATACACACAGAGTTAGAGAGAAAGCCAACCTTACTTACTGAAGGCATTCTTGGTCTCCTCCATCCTCTCTTGGTCTGAGCAGTCCACAATGTAGATCACCCCGTGGCACTCCGCATAGTACTGGAGAACACAACATCCACACCTAGATATAACAACGTTGCAGGAGAATGATAATCATGAACCAAAAGTGGCATCTCTCTTTTTAAAAAAGTCCTTAAAACAATGTACAGTTAAACCTGTCTATAGCACCCCCTCTTGGGACTCACCAAAATCAGGTGCTATAGAGATGGGGTGCTATAGACAGGTCACTTTTAATGTAAATCACATTGTACTACGTATTTAAAATCAGGCGCTATAGAGAGGGAGGTGCTATTTAGAGGGGGCGCTATAGACAGGTTTAACTGTATTTTGTTATTCCCCTGGTACAAAACATAGAGTTGGTACTAACGGATGAGCCACAACACACTAGTTTTGATAAAATCAGACAAAAAGCCAACCTGTATACCATGGTTTTAGGAGAGAGAGATTTGGCCCTTATTAGTGTAGGAGCAGCTTCAATTTCATAATATCCAGAGTTATGAAATCAGTAAAAATAGTAAAAAAAAAAAAGTATTTAAACTGGTGATGTGGCAAGATTCAAATTTCAGGATAGAATACAACAAAATTGCAGGAGATGATAATCATGAATCAAAAGTGGCATCTCTCTTTTTTTTAAAAAGGTCTTAAAACAATGCATTTTAGGTTATCAACCCGGTACAAAACTTAGAATTGATACTAAGGGATGAGCCACACAACACCAGTTATAACAAATTTAGACAAAAAGCTAACCTATATACAGTAAAACCCCGCTAAGACGAACCATGGATATAACGAACCTTCCCTTATAACGAACCCATCGAAAATCCCAATTCCATTCCATTAAAATTACCATCGTTATAACGAACTTTTCACTTTTCAAACTAGCGAACTATCGCTATAACGAACCCAATTTTGGTCCCAAAATATTAAATTCTATTAAAAATACCATGCTTATAACGAACTTCTAATTTTAATTCCAAAATTATAATTTTCAAAACTAATTAAAATTTTGTGTGAGCTCTAGCTCACAGATCGCAATTCAAAACAAAGAATTTAGCGACATTGGGTGTTTTTATTTACGTTCTATTTTTATACTGCGCCCTTTTATAATTTTTCATGCCTTATTGAAAACTAAATTTCTTAACTCTACATTAGGAAAATTCCTTAAAACATGATTTAAATTATTAAAACCAGTTTTAAAAGATAATGGAAGTGCCAAAGAAAAAGTCGCTCGTACCAAGATATCACTTGAAAAGAAATTAACCATCATAAAAGCTATTGAGAGTGGTACATCGCAAGCGGAACTTCGGAAGAAAATGAAAATGAGCAAAAGTAGCATTTCTACGATATGGGGCAAAAAAGAAGACTATAAAAAAAAAATGCTACAAAGAGGAATCAATCCCAACTATTGCCGCTATCGTCAGTGTCATTATCCACTTTTAGAAGCCTTGTATACGTGGTTAGTACAAGCTAGGCTTCATTTAAAAAAATGATTTCTTTGCTAGATATGAAACCAAATTTTTGAGGAATATGTTAAAGCAGAAAAAAATAACAGACTTCTTCAAGAAAGCCTTTGTATCCTATATTGTAATATAATATTTATTTATATAAAATATATTGTTATACCTTTTAAAATATTATTAATAAAGTTTTTATTTAATTTTTATATATAAGGTATACTTTTCTTGGATTTTTTTGACATATGGGAGGCAGGTTGCATTTATACTAATTAAATTATCAGAGGAACTGATCAAAAAGGCAATATTTTCACATGATTTTGTTTTTATTTTAATATACAGCTTTAATATATAGAAATAGGTTAATTTAGGGGGAAAAAAGCATCCAATATTAAGAGGTAGCCTTTTTTTTTTTTTTTGCGCATGCCCTTTAATTATATCCTCAAAAAAAAATTTAAATACCCAAACCGTGGCTATAGTGAACCGTGGCTATAGTGAACCAAAAGTCCCGTCCCAATGGGGTTCACTATAGAGGGGTTTTACTGTACCTTGGTATTAGGACTTGGCCCTTATTAGTGTAGGAGCAGCTTCAATTTCATATCATCCAGTTATGAAATCAGTAAAATTAGCACAAAAAAAGGCATTTAAGCTGGTGATGTGACAAGATTCAATTTTCAGACTAAAAATACAATAAATTTGTAGAAGAATGATATTAAGGTATCAAAAGTGGCATCATCTTTTTTTAAAAGGCCTTAAAACAATGCATTTTAGGTTATCAACCCGGTACGAAGAGTTGGTACTAATGGATGAGCCAAACAACACCAATTTTGACAAACTAGTTCAAAAAGACAACCTATATACCTTGGTATTAGGATTTGGCCCTTATTAGTGTATGGGCAGCTACAATTTCATAACATCCCGAGTTATGATATTCAGGTATCAAAAGTGGCACCTCTCTCTTTTAACAATGCATAAAAACATCTTTTCGACTATTCAACCAATTTCATATCGTAGGGTGTTATGAAATTGAATTTGCTAGTATAGTGTTGTCACAAGTGTAATTACCTTGTCCCAGAGCAGCTGGAGCTCCTGCTGTCCCCCCAGGTCCCAGAAGTTGAGCCGGATACCATCCAGGTCAATTCTCCCAACTGCCACACAGCATTGTGTACCATTTACAGAGGTGAAGTTCCTGAAGAATACACAGAGGGTCCTCGCAACAACATTGTTAAACCTGTCCCTTTCCAACAACACAACCTGTGTTCAAACTCCCACATTGGAGAATATTTACAAAGCCTACATCACTTCAATTTAACCCTATCTCTTGCACAGGTCCAAAGATTAGTGCAAGTAATCAATTGAGGTACAGGAATCTTGTAAGTGAATACATGTGGTGGTGCACTTGAAGTAAAACTACTCACAATACCCTATCCACCATGTTATCATGGCCATGAGAGAGAGTACTTGGGATTAAAAAATTTAAAAAAAGTTTATATTGTAAGCTTTTTGGTAAAGCTAAAAAATCCTTGCAGAAAGTTTATATACACGGAGATTAAGTGTACACATGTACAAGAGCTGATGTAATGTACAAATAAATGGTCATTTTTAAGTGCAAAGTCAAACTGCTTTTCACATGTGTAGACATGTGGTGCACTTACAGTAAAAGCAGTCGCCTACTTCTACCCACCATGATTATCATGGCGTGTTCCATGTGTACTAGGGATAAGCAAAAAAATAAAAATAAATAAATAAATGGTATTAAAATAATTCAGTTGCCATTCTAGTTTATTCAAGGGGACAAAGATTAAAGGATCAATGTAGAGCTACTAGGGCCCACTTTCAAGACACTGAGGGAAACCTTGACTGAAATATTGTAGGATCCACAGATGTCAGCAACAATACTCTATGCAAGCTGTGGGTCACAGTTCCCATAGGGAAGAAGCTTTGTAGCATATAATATTTAATGTTTAATTTCTTCATTTATTTTAACACACAAAACTTGAACATCCTCCTTGAGGATAATTACAACTCTGCTTTTGCCGGTCCCAAGCCCGGATGAAAAAGGAGCAGAGGGAACAGTAACAAGCTCACTAAAAAACTTGGCTCAGCTGGCCTGGCTGATAGTACCCTGTAAGGGCTACTAATCCAGGGATACAGGATGAGCAGCATTTGTACTCCATGTTAGGAGTGGCTGCACATGGTGTATGTTCCTCATGTCAGAGGCGGCCATTTCTTTTGGAGCTAAGTCGGCCTGCCACTGAGTAGTGCTCCCAGTCTTAATGACAAAGGCAGATGCATTCTACTTGACCCAGTCATGATGGTTGTCAAGCTCTACAGGCTTGATACCCTAATATGATTGAGTGGAGATAAGAAAGAAGAGAAGGGATAATTACAGCAATTTACAATTTTTATATAAATAGAAACACTTATTAAGATCATTATGCAAGAAAAAAATAATAAAAAGAAACGATAAGATAGATTAGGAACCTGATCCTTTCAGGTTGGAAAGATAATCATAAATATATTTACAAAATTGATTAAATCTCTGACAATTCTCTCTGGTATTTACAAATACATAAAGTTCTTCAACATTATTAACTCTCTGTTGTCTAACGCTATAGAAAAGTGGGCATTCCAACAGTAGGTGTCTCGAGTCCGGGATTTCCTTGTCACATTAACAGCTAGAGTCCTCAACAGCTCCAATTTTTGCTAAAAATGCTAACATTTCTGTGGTTTGTTATGAACTATTTATTGTCTTCTTCTTTCTTATCTCCACTCAATCATATTAGGGTGTCAAGTTTCTAAAGCTTGAGATCATGACTGGGTGAAGTAGAATGCATCTGCCTTTGTCATTAAGACTGAGAGCACTACTCAGTGGAAGGCCGACTTAGCTCCAAAAGAAATGGCCGCCTCTGACATGAGGAACAGAGGCCATACTATTTATTCTAAAAGTTAGAACAGAAAAATGATGGAATTCCAAACGGGAAAAAGTTTTGGATTGCTCGATTTGTTTTTACAAATAATTCATCCATTTTAACATGTATATTGGGATTCAGGCATTAATTCTGAAAGATATTTGATACACAGTTAAAAAGACATATATTGGATCAAAATATCATTTATTTTACCAATAGGACGCACATTAATATGTTATAAAAACAATGGTTGCCTGTAAAGTCGGTTTTACGGGCGAAGATTTTACGTGACAACGGTAGAATATTTATTGATAGTGCAGTGATGGTTTTAAGGTCATTCTTGAACCACAATCTGTCACAAACCGAGCAAGCATGGCCAAAATCGTTGTCCAGGAAAGTAGATTGAAATCTCCGTATTGACGATGACCATTTGGTATACCAGGTGGATTGTTCCAGTTGTATTGCTGTTTGGCTGGAAGAAGTAGTCGGTTGTACATCAGTCCGAGAAGATGCTGCTCTACGTTGTCGGAATGCACGTTGCCGTTGAGCGTTAGTTAGGGGAGCGCTCGTTCTCTCCGCCACGACAGGAACGCTTGTTCTCTCCACCACAGAACAAGACGTTGAAGCAGGTGACTCTGACGTACCGCTGGTGAGGGCTATGTTAGCAGATTTACGTATCTTGAACCTGCGTTGCCTCTCCGCAGCCGCTTTTGCAAAGGCTCTTACTTGTTCAGGAGTTCTGGTCAATGCTTTTCGTAGTCTGTACTCACGTTGTCGCTGAGCATTCGTTCTGGCGGTAGAGGTGGTGTGTGGAACAACGAAAGGTACTGCAGACGTTGACGGCACGATATCCTCCGTCTCCATTGAGGTACTGGAAGTTGAAGGCACCGTTTCCATTGTTTTGAGAGTGGTGATTCCTGTTGAACATTTGAAATTGAATGGATGAATTTTTAATTTTAAAGAATCAATTTGAAAATCAAAACACTTATTCAGATCGAAGGTTCAAATTTTTGCTAAATAAAATTGAAATTAAATAAAATTTGTAATTGTAAATGATGAAGTTGAAAATTAAAACATTTACTTATATTAGATGTTAAAATTCTTGCTCAACACAGTTTAAATAAAGTTTTCTTATATCTGCCACTTCTTCTTAATATTTGTAATTTTAAATAATCAATTCGAAAATCAAAACATTTATTCAGATCGAAGGTTCAAATTTTTGCTAAATAAATTTGAAACTATTTAAAATTTGTAAAATAATAATTAATTAATTAATTAATTTTAAACTAATAATTTACTTAACACTATCAACATTTATCAATAGTATGACATAACCTATAAACTCAGTTTCTCAACTTTTGTGTCAATCTAACAATTAATCAATCAATCATAGTTTACGATAATGAAATATCAGTGTACAATTATTTACCTTTATTGTTGTAGTTGTTGTAAATGACGAATCTAAGCACTCCACATTTTCACTACAGACACAGCTGACGATACTTTAACCACACGTGTGAACTTGTATTATGACGCTTTCTTGTTTTTCCAACGCCAAGAACGTTCGAGAAAGACAAAGACAGAGACAAGCATGCGCCGATTCAATGCGCCTAATTCTCTAGCGCTGCGCGCGCAGCACTCTCGTTCGGTGACTCATCGTAACGTTACCGGGCGTTACACTTTTTCATAAGTGACTCCCAGCCGCAACCTAATTTAAGACGTTGTCACGTCAATACCTTGATAAGGCACAATTTGGATTATAGATTATAAACACAAGGTAATAAGGATTTGGTTTTATTACCTTGTGGTTATAATACCTTGAAAAAAGTTGGCGTTTAGCCAACTGAAATATTGGTAAAATAAATGATATTTTGTTCCAATATATGCCTTTTTAATTAAAGATTTATTTATGGATTGCTCTATTTTCAAACATTGATCTTTATTGAAGACACAAGATAACCAAGTGTAAACAAAATTGCCTGTCTCCTTAACTTGTGAAATAAAAGACTTTCCACTTCCTTAAGTTTTGTACATGAGTGTAATTCTAAAGCTTCATGTTTAAAGTTATTTTAACCATGGTTATAGAAAAAACAGGCTGTTTATCCCAAGTGATGATGCTGTTATACTGAGGTTCAACTATTTTTTTTTGCTTATCCCTAGTACATGTGTACAGGCCATGGTAATCATGGTGGGTAGAAGTTGACGACTATTTTACTGTAAGTGCACCACATGTCTACACATGTGAAAAGCAGTTCGACTTTGCACTTACAAATATGCCAGAGCCCTGTTTGGTTACTTGCACTCGCTGGTGGGGTTGGACTTTTGCAAGAATCGGGGGCCATTGGAGCATTTTTTTTTAAACAGAAAAAAAGTGCCCAATGTGGGAATCAAACCCGGGTCGTAGCAGTCGAAAACCAACAGTTTAGACCAGCCTTCCACCGATTCCCCTGGTTCAACAACTATAGCTTATTTTATTATAGGTTATAATAACCTTTATAGGAGTCTAATGTGAGTTCTACCACAACGTGGCATAACTATATGTTGCTTTGAGTCAAAAGGTAATCCATCAAATGAGTTTATATAAAAGGGCATACCTGGATCTGTAAAGAAAAAAAAAAAAAAAAATTTTCTCAAAATATTTCGAGAGATTGCTCCCTCTTTATCAGTGAAATAAATTGATAAAGAGGGAGCAATCTCTTGAAATATTTTGAGAAAAAAATTGTTTCTTTTTTTTTTCTTTACAGATCCAGGTATGCCCTTTTATATAAACTTACATGTTACTTTGTTATTGGGGTTCGGAGGAGAGGTATAAACTATCTATTTATGACAGCCAAAACCCGGGATTGAATCCTGAATTGGGTACCTTTTTCTGAGGGGAAAAAAAATTGCTTTATTGGGGGGGCCTTGATTCTTGCAGAAGTGCAACCCCACCAGTGGGTGCAAGTAACCAAACGAGATTCTGGTACACTCGTGCCACTTATGTAATTGCAAGAGTCAAACTGATTTCTATATGTGTAGATATTTGGTGCACTTAGAGTAAAAGCAGTCGGTAACTACTCACCATGAATATCATGACTTGTATCATGTGTACTTAGGATATTCATGCACACACACATGCATGCAAACACACACATATATGCACACACACACAAGCACGCACACACATATGCACAGACACACATGTGCACACAGACATGCCCGCACACACACATATACAAGCACTTGCATGCACACACATACACAAACACATGTAAATACACACCCACACACATAAAACAAGCGTGCACATACACAAACATGTGAATATACACGCCCACATGCACAAATACACATACACAAGCGTGCACACACACAAAAACATGCAAACGCACACACCACTTGGGTATTTATACCTCCCTATCTAACCCACACAGCCACTTAATATCCCACAAGTTGCAGGAGGGAAGTAAAAGAGTTACTGTTGAGTCCGACGGTGGTAGTGATCTTGTTGGGGTTGAGGCTCTGGTAGTGTTTGGAGAACTTGGCCTTGGCATGTTCCAGGTAGGTCTGTGGCACACATCACGGACTGATCCTCACACTCTGTACAGTGTGTGCTTCCCACACTCAACAAGGGACCACCAATTATTTTACTGAAGTCTGCATTGAACTAATTTTATTACAGTAGAACCTCCATGATAGGACACCTCTCTACAAAGGACATTTTCATTTGCAAAATTACCATTTTTACTATTTAGCAACTCTCCGGTAAGAGTACACCTCTCCGTAAAGGACACTTGGGCTCTGCAACTAGGTGCCCTTTACATGGAGGTTCTACTGTATTTTTAATTATATCCCTAATACCCCAGTTACAGGCCATGATAATCATGGTGGGAAGTTAGCGACTGCTTTTACTGCAAGTGCACCATATGTCTACACAAGTAGCAAGCAGTATAACTTTTGCACTTACAAATGTGAAAGAGCCCAGTTATGTTACTTACAGTTATTGGAAGGATTGGAATTTTGCATGAATAAGCCCCTCCCCTGTTAAAAGGACACCTCTCTATAAAGGACTCATTGGCTCTGAAACTAGGTGTTGTGCTTTAAAGCATTGATTATCTCAATTGATAGTACAGTTGACTGCTATCAGCATTCTAAACATTCCTTGCAAATTTGTACTTGCCTGCTTTAAAAAAAAAATAGAATTTGGGACCAACTTCTTTATTAACCCCAGTCTTGCATAAAGTGCTTCCAACTCATGTTGGAATTCCTAGAAATTAACTAATAAACTCTCTGGTAAAAATCTGTAGCTCTTGGCCACCCTGAGGCCAGGGAATCTACCTCCCAACTAGATTAAAGAGACCTCCTCCGTACCATCAAAACCCAATGCCTACAGGAATGGAAATCTAATGCTGCATATGACTGGTACAGAGAAGGAGGGACAAGCACCGGTTCTGTCCTCCCAAGGGAACAACAGTCTTTAATTTCCAGACTTAAGTCTGGTCATCTACGGACAATGACTTTCCAGAATGGTTGCAGGGTTTTCCCACTATGTACTAAGTGCAATTCTCAACCTGAAACCCCAAACTATGTCATTGATTGTATTGGCTTATCCATTGATGAGCTATACTCATCCCCAGCAGACACCATCAAACGTCTAAACTTCAACAGGCTTGATACCCTAATTGATTATTGAGTGGTGATACAAAGACACAAGATTTAACATTAGATAAAGTTAGGTTTAGTTTAGGTTGAATTTGGGTTAAAATTAGTAAACAAGGGGGCTAGCCTGAAACCTCTCCAAAAAATTCCTTCTAATAAAGTCAATATCAGAATTTATTTAAAATGTATTTATCTAAAAAAATATCTCATTATCCACAAACCTTCAATACAGTAACCCATTTCAATAGAAAGACAATCTTAAATTCCTGCTTGACTTGTGACTTTACATGAGAAGAGCAAACTGGTTGGTGGTTAATATTAAAGTATTGAAGTGACTCGAGAATTTTTTTAAGCAATTGTTTTTTCTATTCTGCTTCCATATTTGAAAATAAAAGGTCTGTGAATATAAAATTGGTTGATTTTGGCTCCCCTTTAATCAAAATGTGCAAATATATTTAACTTCTTTCATTTCATATTTATATTTCACCTAGTAGTACAGAATAGTACAGCTAGTTTGACCATGAATGCACAATTTTTTTTTTCAAGTACAAATTTCCGTCAAAGTAATATTGACAGTTTTGATAAAGTGGGATAAATTGTGATGTCCTAAATCTTAAAATTGTAAAATAAAAGGATATAATTATGGACAACATTAATACACTTAAAATATAATGGTAATACTAAAAATACATACCGTTTTTCCAGCATTATCAAGACCTAATATTAATAAAAAATATTCATCCTTTTGAAATAAATACTTCCATAAACCATAAAACAAAGAAAACATTTCAAAGATTCATGAAGCTTTACAAGAATTGTTTTCATTTGGCGTGTAACATAAAACCATAGTTGCCAGATGATTATAATTAAATGTCTGTATAAGGTGGCTTGTTATTGTTTTTACAGAGTTTTTTTTTTTCCGCAAATAGAAATAAACTTTTCAATAATATAATTTAATTTGGCAAAAATATAAGTGCATTTTTGAAATATATATACATTTTTCGGAACTAAATAATTATAAAAAATAACACATATAATGTTTGTAAATTCCTTCATGAAGCGCTTTAAAATAAATCTTGAAGTAGTAATCATAAAGTTAACCCTCTGGTTCCTGGAGCGATAGAAATTTTGATAAAGATATTATTTAAAATACAAAACATTAAATGAGACTAAAAAATTTTTGTAACTTTTCAAGTTGTATGTATTCAAAAATGTAAGATAGAAAAGACACTTTATTATTTCTCTGAAATACCAAGAAGTAGACTTATTTTAGACACTTTAAATATAATATTTAATAAATTGTAGGAAAAAATGGCATAAAAATTAAATTGTACTGAGAGAGATCAGATGAATAAATCAGAAGATGATCGTGCAACTAAAAGTTGCTGATGGCTTTCACCGTCATTTTTAATCGTTTAGGTACAGCTTGCACTACGCTGACGAATGCCAATTACCTGGTTAGTTTCTCTTGATTAATCAAGAATGGGTTTTAGTCCAATTATGGGATATTTTTTTTTAAATCAATAAATATTTTATATTTATTACGACAGATGGCGCAAGCCATCAGCAACTTTTAGTTGCACATCAGGAGATGCCTTTTTCTTTTTTCTTAATAGATTGTGTTGATTTTTTAAAATTCAAATTTAAATATGAATATGTATAATAACTATATTTAGAAAAATCTATTTGAAGAATATAGAAATGTGTCTTCGTTCAGGGCTGCCCCAGGCTGAGTTGGGTAATAATGCATATTCTAACTCATACTTTATTATTTAGCTTTATTGTGGTAAACTATTAATACAGCTTAAAAATAGAGCTATTCTTGACCCACTCTTTGAAAGGGCCATTCCTATAGTTTATATCCATGATATGTGTATTTCCAGTGAATAATTTAGGAATATAGGAAATACCGAATTTCCTATAACAAAAATAAAAAAGAATTGCAGTTCTCCTAGTCTCTATAACGCAAAGGTTTTCTCACTGTTCTACCACTGCGGGTTCGCACACTAGGAGAAGTAGATGATTCTTCACCTTTCTTGGCAACGTCCTCCTTTGGATCATATGCTCTTCTGTTTTCGGAAGTGGGTCTTCCATGATCTTGTATGTTGTCATCCATGGCTGTCCCTGCTTGAGATCCAGGAATGCTTGGACTTTGAATTGTTGGGGCAGAATCTTCTACACTGAACTTTCTCGGTCTAAGGTTAGACCTGTTCCTGCGGTATTCAGACCCACTTGGTGTTTTCACCATATATGAGCGTGGAGTTTCATGCTTTGCGGTCACTGTTGCCAGAACCCATTTTCTGTGCCTTTCCTGCAACATGATGTTGTCTCCTACTTCCAAAGGTATCAAAATTCTCTTTGGACTTCCTGCATACTTTTGTTGATGGTCTCTCAATTTTTGGTAATTCTTTGTTGTGTCAAACAGTGGTTTCAACTGTTGTCGGGGGTGTATGTCGGGGGGGGGGGGGGGGTGTATGTCGAAAGAGTTCTCACAGATCTTCCCATAAGCATTTGGGTCGGAGATGGCAAGTCATACTTAGGTGTGTTGTTGAACTCCATCAAAGCCAGATTGGGATCTCTTCCTGACTTCACAGCTTCAATTATCAGTCCTTTGATGGTTTGAATTGTCCTCTCAACTTGTCCATTAGATCTTGGATATTTGGGACTGGAGGTTTGGTGTTTGAATTCATATTTCTGAGCAAATTTTTGAATCCAGTAGAGTTAAAAGGGGGTCCATTATCCGAAACTAGAGTTCTTGGAATTCCATGAGTCCTGAAAATGGTTTTCAACTGCATGATGGTTTCGGTTTCTCTTTTGCTTGATAATTTCCGAATTTCAACAAATTTTGAGTGGTAATCGACAACCAAGATGGAACTGGTTGCATCACCTCCATGAAATCTACAGCAATTTTTTCCCATGGAAATTCAGGGATTTCATTAGCTATTTTTGACTCCTCATGATTCTTTCTTGAATATTCCTGACATGTTCTGCACTTTTCCACTTCATTTTCTACTTGTGTTATCATGCTGGGCCAGTAAAATGCTGATCTTGCTTTTTCTTTGGAAGCTGCTGTGCCCTGGTGTGATGAATGAACAACCTGCAGGATTTCTTTTCGAAGAGTCGATGGCACCATGATGCAATTTCCTTTGTAAACAATTCCGTCACTCACATGAATTTCATCTTGAAATTGCCAGTAGGGTTTTGCTTCATCACAGACCTTCGTTTTATATTTCGGCCATCCATTCTTCGCATACTCTATTAGTTGTATCAAGGTGTGGTCCCCATGAGTTTCATTTTGTAGTCTCTTTATTTTTTCATCTGTGGTAACCAGAAACATGTGCACTGATTCAGTTTGACCTTCTAAATAGCTTGTGTCCACCTAATCTTTTAATGGATCTTTAGACAGATGGTCAGCTACAAACATGTTTTTCCCTGGTGTAAACTTCAAAGATATTTGAAATCTCATGAGACTTAAGAACATTCTTTGCAGTCTTGGGGAAAGATTTTCTAAAGGTTTCTTAACAATACTCAGGAGAGGTTTGTGGTCAGTTTCCACAATAACATAATTTCCCCAAATATAGTACTGGAAGCGTTCACATCCAAAGACTATAGCCAAAAGTTCTTTCTCTATCTGTGCGTATTTTCTTTGAATTGCATTCAGGCTGAAGGACGCATACTCAATTGCATGTCCCCCTTGCATGAGCACTGTACCAATACCATATTGGCTTGGTTGGGTCAAAAAATGTCAATATTGGAGCATACGAAACCATATCCTTGAGTTTTTCAAAACAATCATTTTCTTCGCCTCCAAATTTCCATTCACTCTTGTTTCTTATCAATTAACTGTTGACAGTGACATCGAAATATCTCTATCTTGGCTATCCCCTCACAACAACAATCTCGTTTAGTCAAGTGGCTTCATACTTTAAAGGCAAAGCGCTTGCAGCTACCGGCGAAGTATGGAAAATTATGGAGAAATCCAGGTTGAATTCATTTGGTTCATCAATGAAACTATTAGACTCGATTATCCTGTCAACTCTGCTGTATTCTGCTCCAATTTGGGCAAACGAAAAGTACAAAATCTTGGACCAAATTCAGAATAACTATCTCCGACGACTATTGAACTTGCCGAGTAACACACCAGGCTACATACTACGCATGGAAACCGGACGCTTCTCACTAGGAGTCACAGCAACCAAACTAATTCTAAAGTTCTGGTTAAGAATATTAAAAATGGAAAAATCCAGATTGCCCGCAATCTGTCTAGCCCAATTATGGGAAACGTCCACTCTGACGAATGCCTTTATAGGTTTTACAGAAAATTTAATGAATATCCTAAACTCAACTGGATTCATGTGGTTAAAGAATTGTTCAGACCCCAATATTCTACAGAAAGCAATACCTCAAATTATCAGAATCACTATAGAACAGTCTATCCAAACCGACCAATCAAGAATAACCAATTCGAAGCTACACACACACTACAAATATTTACATAAAACATTCGCAGCAGAGAACTATCTACTAAGTGAACTCCCACTGCCGGCTAAACGCCTCATTGCGCAATTGAGAATTCTATTTGTTTTATATCGAGAAGACCATATAAAATATCTAAGGACAGAAGACTTGTATTGCCAACTATGCAAAAATAGAACCGAAAATGAATTAGAACATTATATATTTGAATGCATGCCTCTTGACACGGAAAGAAAAATACTCTTCTCTAAGATAGGCCATACACACTTCACATTATATTCTTTATTATCCAACTTTATAGACAATAGTTCAGTAGCTCTAAATCTATATAACTTCCATAAAAATGCTGTAAAAAAGAAAGACTTAACCGAACATTCAAACATACCAAAAATTTCTGTTTGATAAGAAAGACAGAACCAACATCCAATTATTTGTTTAGGCAGATACGATAAGTTAACAATGATAAAACGGTGTTTACCTTACAACCCTGAACACGAGGATTTCCTGGGAAATCTCTTAAAGATTTCTTAAAAAATACATGGCCCACCTGCGCTGTTCCATCTTGTTCCATATGTAAATACCTGTTTTCTTTCCTCTTTTCGCTCTCCACTTCTCCCATCCATATTTCCAAAAATTTTTTTTTTTTTTTTCTCTTTTTTTGATTTTTTTTTTTTATTCTTCTTATTTTTTATTCTTTCTTATAATCTGTATATATTTACCAAATGTATATAATCTTTCTCCATTTTTTATTTCCCACTTTCATAGGTTTCTCCGTTTTGTAACCCCAAGGAGAATCCTCTGTAAGACCTGTGTGTCTTAATAAAGGCTTTTGTGTGTGTGTGTGTGTGTTTCTTATCAATTTCCTTAGAGGTGCAGTCTTGTCAGAAAGATTAGGAATGAATTTGCCAAGGTACGTTACCATACCTAAGAATCTTTGGACTTCAGTCTTGTTCTCGGGTCTTTTCAACTTTTGTATTGCCTCTGCTCTTGAAGCTTGAATGGCTATTCCATCTCGACTGATTATATGGCCTAAGAAATTTACTTTGTCGACAGCTATCTGCTGCTTCTTAGCATTGAGCTTGACATTATTTTCTTCCAACCTTCGAAGAACTGTTTCAAGGTTTCAGTTGTGCTCTTCCATTGTGCTTCCATAGATCAAGCTGTCATCCATATAGCAAGCAGTTCCCTGGAGACCTGAAAGAATATTGTTTATGCATCGCTGGAATACCTCCGATGCACTGTTCAATCCATAGGGAAGTCGCTTGAACCGGAATCTTCCAAAGGGAGTCGCAATGGTGCACAGGTTGGTGCTTTCTTTGTCTAATGGGATTTGCCAGAAAGCTGATGATGCATCAAATACAGAGAAAACTGTAGCACATTTCAGTTCAGAAAATATTGTTTCAGCTGTTGGCAGAATATAGCGCTCTCTCTGAACACACTTGTTCAGTTTCCTGGGGTCCATGCAAATTCTGAGATCTCCAGAAGGTTTTTGCACCACTACAATAGGGTGTGTCCATTCGCTTGGTTCTTCAACCTTTTCAATAATGTCAAGTTTTTCCATCCGTTCCATTTCTGCTTTAACTTTTTCTCTAATGGAAAAAGGAATTTTTCTGCTTGGAGCAATAACTGGAGTTGTATTTTCATTTAGTCTAATTTTGTGTTCAATTGGCAATCTTCCTATGCCTTCAAATATATTTTTGTGCTTGTTCAAAATTTATTTTGCTGAATTGTTCTGCAGTATTTGGACAGCATCACATTTCTTAATTAGTGAAAGCTTTTCAATAGATTCTATTCCTAAAATTGGTTGATAGTATCCATCAGAAATGAAAAATTCTAGACTTTCCGTCTTATTTTTAGTTTTGCAATTTAGTGTTGCAATTCCTTTTATCTTGATTTCATGTCCTGTATATGATGTTAGCTTTCGGTTAGTCTGAAATATTTACAAACCTTTCATTTGTCTGGTGAATGTGTATGGCAAAACATTTACTTCTGCTCCAGAGTCCAACTTGAAACATATTTCCTTTCCATTCACTATGATGGATTTTTTCCATTCCAAAGTATGGACTACTTTTGCTTCATGTATTGACCATACAGTTTCTTCTGTTTCATCATTCTGATTTCTGATAGCTGAACTTTTACAGAAAGCTGCAAAATGATTCATCTTTTTGCATTTGGAGCATGTTTTACCCCATGCAGGACAATTTTTTGCTCTGTGAGACTTCCCACACCTTTGGCATTTGAATTATTTTTCAGATTCTTGATTTTGTTTTGGACTGTGTTTCTTTTCATATTTTCTTATTTGACAGATGTTCTGGTTGTTCTGCATGATCTTGATCTGTTGCTTGCTTATTTCATCTGTTTTGCACATTTCAATGGCTTTTAGAAGAGTTAAATTAGGCTCTCTTAAGAGGCGTTCCTGCAAAGCCTTGTCTTGTATTCCATACACAATGCGATCCCTAATTAAACTATCCTTTTGTGATTCAAATTCACATGATGTGGATAATCCTTTTAGTTCTGTTATAAAACTATCGATGGATTCACCATCCTTCTGGGTCGCTGAAAAAAATTTGAATCTTTCAAAAATGACGTTCTTTTTAGGCTCGCAAAAATCATCAAATGTGTTTATTACAAGATCGAAATTTTCTGCTTCGTCTTCTTTTAAATGAAATGTGTTGAAAACTTCCAAGGCTTCTTCGCCAATAAAATTTTATAAAATGGCAACTTTCAGTTTATCAGGCTTTGTGGCTTTTTCTGTTGCTTCAAGATAAAGCGTTAATCGCTGTTTGAACCTTCGCCAATTTTCCGCTACATTACCGTGCAAGGCGAGTTGCTAGGCCTAACAAAGTCCATGTTTTCTTTTTTTCACTAATATTTGTCAATAATATATTTATTTGAAAAAGTACTCACTCTTTTCCGCTGCCACCATGTTGTTTATGTTGTTTTTTGTGCCTCTTTGATCACGCAGACTGCAACTGAACTAAGTTCTTTATTTATTAACTTATCTTTTTATAACATGGTTATATATCTAAGAATGTTTACAAGTCGAGTCTGCCGTGTTGCCGGATCAACTTGTCAGTTCAATCATAACAGGGTATGATGAATAGAAACCAGGTGATGACATTCCACAGAAATGGGTTTAGAAAGGAACCTTGGGGGTGCCAAGCTAAGAGAATGTGAAAGCCGTTGTCCACGCGGAGAAAGACACTGTGGTGTGTCGATTTACTGGTCCAGCGATGGCTCAGAAAGTCTCTCAAAGTTAGTGTTTATTGGAGTTTCTTGTTGGCTACATTTATATGGGAAGACAAAGAGGAGACAGCCCGGAATGCACGTCTGGTCCTCTCTCGGAATTCCTCCGCTGTGGTCCGCGGTCGTGGTGATTTATGGCAGCCGTCTGTTTATTTATCTCGGCGGCGGCGTCGGCGGGGTGCTGCATCCCTGGTCCCCACAGTACTCCCCCTCCAGTGGCGTAGTCACGATTTGTGCACAAAGTGGTTAAGTACAATATATATACATCATATAGGCAAGAAAATAAAATAAGGAGAAATATAGTCTATTGCTCCTTAAATCTCACGGGTTTCTTGATTATTCTCCCCGATCTTGTCCTAGGCAGGTCTGGTGCTGATCCTGTTCCTTGGAATTCTGTGTACTTCTCCACATCTGGTGGGTCAGGATTCTGTTGGGACGATGTAGAAGGCAGCGCTCCCGACACGATGGGTCTTGCTGCAGTAGGATGTTCTGCAGTTATATTGTGCGAATCTGCCAGTAAGTATGCAGGTCGCAATCGGTCAATCGATGTGGTAACGTTTTTTCCTTTCACTTTGAGTGTGAAATACTTGTCTGTTCTTTCAAGGACTGGGAAGGGTCCCTCATATGGTGGTTCCAGAGGTTTCTTCACTCGATCTGTCCTGATAAATACATGTGAACATGTTTTCAGATCTTTATGAACAAATACTTTAGTCTTCGAATGATGTTTTTCATTTAAGGGTTTGAGCAATTCCATTTGCTTTTGAAGCTGTTGAACAAATTCTTCAGCATGCAGGTGATGTTTAGAATCATCAAAGAATTCGCCAGGCAGTCTGATGGTTTTGCCATATACCATCTGAGACAAAGAATGGTTGGTATCTTTGTTGATAGCAGCACGCAAGCCTAGGAGAACTGTTGGCAGCGTTTCTGTCCACTTAATACTATTGTGGGCACGAATGGCAGTTTTAATGGTTCTATGAAGCCTTTCAATCTTCCCGTTACACTGAGGGTGGTACGCCGTGGAATGACGAAGTTTGATACCACACAGCGTTGTTAAATCTTTGAAAAGCTGAGAAGTAAACTGCTTTCCTTGATCTGATATCACTGTATGCGGTGCTCCAAATCTAACAATCCAGTTTTCGTAGAACGCTCTCGCTACCGTTTCAGACTTCATATCTGGTAGCGGAACAACTTCCATCCAGCTGGTGTACCTGTCGATGCAGGTCAGACAGTAGATGTTACCATTCGATGGAGGTAAAGCACCAATTAGATCTATGTGGACAACACTAAATCTTTCATCCACTTCTTGATATTTGCCTATTTCTGATTTCGTGTGTATGGACACCTTGCACTTTTGGCAGTTGACACAAGCTTGAGCCCATTTTCTAATGTCTTTATTCATATTGGGCCATATAAATCTTGATGTTAATTGTTTAGTAGTGGCTTTGATGCCTGGGTGTGAGAGTTCGTGGAAGTTCCTAAAAACCATCATTCGGAATTTAATTGGAATGAATGGTCTAATATTATTGGTAGACACGTCACACCATAACAAATTGCCTGATTGTAGTGGGCATTGCTTAAATTTTAGAGAAGTATTCTTTGAAATCAGGTTTTGTAGTTCTGAATCGCCAGTTTGTTCTTTGGCGATCTCTTCATAGTCGATAGTTGTGATAGCATCAACTCTGGAAAGAGCATCGGCGACTATGTTGTCAGTACCTTTTATGTACTTGATATCAGTAGTGAATTGGGAAATGTATTGTAGATGTCTTAATTGTTTAGGAGAAGCTTTCTCATTTTTTTGTTTGAATGCGTAAATTAAAGGTTTGTGATCAGTTAAAATTGTAAATTCACGTGCCTCAAGCAGGTGCTTGAAGAATTTGATAGACAAATATATTGCGAGAAGCTCTCTATCATATGTACTATAATTACATTGAGCAGGATTTAAGTTTTTAGAGAAAAATGCTATTGGTTTCCAATTATTATTGTCAAGCTGTTGGAGAACTGATCCAACTGCCCGATCTGAAGCATCTGTACAGAGTGAGATTGGCAGTTCAGTATCGGGGTAGGCTAACAGTGCTGTATTAGCTAGGGCTTGTTTGCATTTTTCAAACTGAACTTCAGCTTCTTTAGTCCATTTTATTTCGCTTCTATCCTTTTTCTTGGCTCCCCTCAAGTATTCATGAAGGATTGCCTGAGTCTCTGCGGCATTGTTTAAAAAGGTACGATAAAAGTTTAGCATTCCCAAAAATATGCGTAATTCATGAACTGTTTTTGGTTTCTTATATTCCAGAATAGCTTTAACCTTTGTTGGGAGTGGTTTCACACCGTGAGAGGTAATTAGGTATCCTAGAAAATCAATTTCCTGTACTAGGAATTTAGATTTAGAAAGATTGATTCTTAATCCATAGGAATTTAGTCTGCTGAATAAGGTTTCTAGGTGGCTATAATGCTCTTCTTCCGTTTCAGAGGCTACCAGAATATCATCTAAGTAGACAAATGCAAAGTCCAAGTTTCTTAAGACTTCATGCATGAATCTCTGAAAGGTAGCAGTAGCATTTCTAAGACCGAAACTCATTACATTAAATTCGAATAGCCCAAAAGGAGTAATGATGGCAGTCTTAGGTTTATCCTCTTCAGCAATTGGAATCTGATAGAATGCCTTGCATAGGTCTATTTTTGAGTAAACACGAGTACCTTTTAAGATGTGGTGGAAATCGTCCAGTCTAGGGATTGGATAACGATCTGGA
This sequence comes from Cordylochernes scorpioides, assembly GCA_030710605.1. Classification (NCBI taxonomy): domain Eukaryota; kingdom Metazoa; phylum Arthropoda; class Arachnida; order Pseudoscorpiones; family Chernetidae; genus Cordylochernes; species Cordylochernes scorpioides. The sequence goes on along the minus strand of CP092873.1, from coordinate 26,148,136 downwards.
AGTGTAACTGCATTGAGTCTTCTATAATCACCACAAGGTCTTAGCGACTCGTCCTTTTTTGAAACTAAATGTAGTGGACTCGCCCAAGGAGAATTTGAGGGTCTAATTATTCCATTATTCAACATATATTGAAATTCTGCCTTAGCAAGAGTTAATCTCTGTGAATCTAGACGACGGGCTTTTGAGTGAATTGGCTGACCTCTTGTAGGAATATAATGCTTAACGCTATGTTTTGCTTCTACAAAATCTGATGGTGGCCTACATAGGTTAGGATATTTGGTTAGGATAGCGCTGACCTTGGATGATGAATTTAGAGTGCTAATATTTCCCATGTCTGAGATTGACTGAATGACGCCTCTTATGGAAAGATTAGTTATTCCATCAATTAGGCGTTTATTTTTTATATCAATAATCAATCCAAAGTTGTTCAGAAAGTCTGCTCCTATTATTGCTCTGTTGGTATTGGCGATTACAAAAGGCCATTGGAATTGACGTCGAAGTCCGATATCCAAATTTCTAACCTTTGTTCCATAGGTAACAATTTCTGTACCATTGGCTGCATATAATTTATAATCAGAGCTAGGCATCCTATTTTTATCCTTTGGAGGTATTATAGATATATCAGCACCACTGTCCACCAAAAAGCGCAATCCCGTGTTTTTGTCCGTCACAAATAATCGGAGATTGCGACAATCCTGAATGCCGGCAGAAGAGCTTGTCGCTACTCTGTCCGCCGGTTGGAGTTTTCCGACTCATTCCAACTGCACGGAGACCTGCATTTATTTTGCAAGCAATTAGGACCAAATCTAAAATGGTAATAACAGTATTTCCCTTTTGGATCGAAAGGTCTTTGAGAATTACTTCTCGGTCTTGACTGAGTCCTATTTTTGGATCGAGATCTAGATCTATCCGATCTATCCAGTCTCAATTCGGACACCTGCCGTTCAAGATCTTCCAATTTGGCGATCAAGCGATCTGTTGATGAAGAAGGCACTTCCGCATCATATATTTCTTTGGAAGAGTTTATTTCATTTATTTTATCGGCCATTATGGCCAATTTGCTAATGTCCTCTTCGCTTACAATAAGTATATTCTTTATGGATGTGGGCAGTTTATCAAGCCATAAAGTTTTTATTAAATTGTCAGAGATATCTGGGGTAGCGAGGGATCTGAGCTTTTGTAGTAACTGGCTCGGCTTCATGTCTCCGAGCTCAATACCTGAAATTAACTTTTTAATTCTCAACCCTTCACTTTCTCTGAACAATTCAAGTAGTCGTGATTTACATTCAGAGTACTTGTTGTCGCTTTTGCTATTAATTATGTCCCAAATGTTTTCTATATATTTAGGTTCTAATTGGGAGATCAAATAATTAAATTTAGTGTCTTCCTGAATAATTCCACCTATTTTGAACTGTGCTTCTACTTGGAAGAACCATATTTCAGGTTTTTCAACCCAGAAAGGCGGTATTTTAACACTAACTTTGCATATTTCTGAGGTATCGCTAGGCTTATTTTCTGTTTCCATTTTACGTAAATTTAAATTCGACACAACAGCTTAGAGATAAAGTTAAAAAATAAAAATATTGAGATAAAATAACAAGGAAGATAATATAAAAACTTATCTTAGTCTTGAGATGATATCCCGATATCCTGGATGATGCTTCTTTTCAAACTTGAATCACTTTTTGCATTTCTTTATCTCTTGAGATCTTCGTATGCTTTTTCTTTTCAATCACGTCCGGCTCACCAATGTGGTGTGTCGATTTACTGGTCCAGCGATGGCTCAGAAAGTCTCTCAAAGTTAGTGTTTATTGGAGTTTCTTGTTGGCTACATTTATATGGGAAGACAAAGAGGAGACAGCCCGGAATGCACGTCTGGTCCTCTCTCGGAATTCCTCCGCTGTGGTCCGCGGTCGTGGTGATTTATGGCAGCCGTCTGTTTATTTATCTCGGCGGCGGCGTCGGCGGGGTGCTGCATCCCTGGTCCCCACAACACCTTCCTGTCTTCCAAAAAAAAACTTTGCACAAGACAGATCAGTGAATGTGGGCAAGCCAGGCGTTCGAGACCTTTTATGATGGCTGGTTTCCAAACCATGTCAAACGCTTTGCAAATGTATAATGTATAAAAAAAATATTCAAATTAATTTACAGAACAAAGAGGCGATTCTAGATGTTTCAGAATCAACATACAGAGCAACAGATTATAAAATAAACAATTAAGTAATAAATAAATTAAATGTTATAACATATTATACATTTCTTTAATTCTCTCTTATTTTAATGTTGTGGACTCATTGTTGTAGATAAAGTTTATCATTGTGTGTGGGGATACATTAATCATTGCTGCAGATTAAATTTCATTGTTTAAAAGAAGCCCTTGTTGCAGATTAATTAGTCATAGTTGAGGATAAATAGGTCATTGTTTTTATTGAATTTTATTGTTGTGACTATGAGTCGTCATTGTTGTGGGTAAAGTTTAATTGTTGCTGATAAAGTAGTCATTATTTTTGGATAAAGTAATCATTGATGAGGAAAAATTCCATTTTTGAAGAAAAAGTAGTCATTATTTGGTTAGAGTTTCATTGTTGCGGATAAAATAGTGTTGTGGTTAACCTTCATTGTTGTGGAAAAATTAATAATTGTTGAAGAAAATAAATAATATATTTTGTAGATTGAGTTTCTTTTTGTGTTTGGGGGTTGGTGGAAGGGTGGTCTAAATCATTGGTTTTCAACCGCTACGACCTGGCACCTGGTATCACCCAACATTGAATCCCGCATTGGGCACTTTTTTCTTATTAAAAAAAATACTACAATGACCGCCGATTCTTGCAAAAGTCCAACCCCACCTACGAGTGAAAGAAGCAAACGGGGCTCTGACGCATTTGTAAGTGCAAAGTCGAACTGCTTTCCACATGTGTAGACATGTGGTGCACTTACAGTAAAAGCAGTCGCTAACTACCCACCATGATTATCATGGCCTATACTACTTTTACTAGGGATACTAATTTTAAAAAAGTTTAATTGTTGTGGTTAAAATGAAATACCGTGGGCCAGCGATATGAGGTGGGCGTGCATAGTCAGAGCGGAAAAAGCACAGCGCTAGAGCGACGACCAGCCGATGTTTATAGAGAGGTTTAGATGATCCTCCCACCTTCTAGGGACCTGGTTGATGGGCAGGGCAGCCAGGCACAGGAGCTATAGCATGCGGCGAGCAGTGCGAATTGTGACTCGCAAGAACGGCATGGCCGACTCACGCAGCACTACAGCCTCTCCGATAGCGTTCGCTCGTAAGGTCACACGCAGATTTTCGTCGATAGGACTGCGGCAGAAGATGGGCAACGACGCGACGCCATCCAGGGCGCAGCGCGTTGGGCGAGTGAAGGGAGTGGCTGGGCCGGCTGCCATCACCAAGAATAAGAAATTCCTGGCAATCTGAGGAATCCCCTTTGCTAAATTATCTGAGATGATGAATCGTGCTGCATCTAAGAACAGAGGAATCTTGTCCTCCTCAGCTGGAGATCAACAGGGAGCTCGGGCGGCCAACATAACTATTGAGAAGATTCTGTTGAGTGAGCACCCTTTTATATGATTATGTAAAAAATGATATATTTCGTGTTTTTGTATATTTTTGTGTTTCTCTTGATATTATTGTATTTTATTCTAATACGATTCCTATTTTAGTTAATATTTATTAGCGTTAGAGAGAAATTTAAGTTTTATTCAAAATTTGAAATTGACAAAAATATAAGTTTTATAAAAAGTATTCTACAAGTGACTTGTTCAAAGTCTCTCTCTCTCTAACTTAAAGTTTTATAGCTGTAACTTTTGTTTTCTTTTGGTTTTAATTTTTGCTTGAACACCAAGGGAAAAGCCCAAACAAAACCAAACCTCAGTGTCAATTTTTTTGGAAAGTATAATTTTAAAATATTTTTAATTTGATGATTTGTTCCAACAATTATGATAGTGCCATTGAGATAAAAAAAAAACGTCTACGATGGTTGCTAGGCAAGATATGGTGTGACTTTTAAAATATTTCATGATTAGTTCTAAAGATTGGATAGAGTTTATTGAAATAAGAAAAATGTTTACAATGGTTGTTAAGCAAGTTATAGGGTATGAATTTTAAAATATTTGATTTCTTTTAACAATTAGATAGAGTTCATTGAGATAACGAAAGTTTATGATGGTTGCTAGGAGAGTTATGGTGGAACTGTGAGATATTTGATGATTGGTTAACAATTGGATAGAGTTCATTGAGATAACAAAAGTTTACAATGGTTGCTAAGCAAATTATGGTGTAACTTTTGAAAACTTTGATTTGTTAACAATTGATTAGAGCTTATTGAACGTTTACAGAACGACCAATTGGTATGGTCTCTGGCGCTCGCTTTTAAAGGGATTGCTCTGTGGCGACGACTAGTTAGGCTAAAAGCGTCTTCAGGAGTGATCTTCGGCTAACTGCTCTAATGGCCCTTCTGCTTAGACCTGGGTAACCCCGTCCTGCCCTCCAACAAGACTCCCTCATCTCCCTTTTAGCTCTTCTACACTTCTCTGTCCACCCCAAATCTGCTGATGAATTAAGGTACCCTGAGTCACAAAGTTGAAGCTGGGAACCTTGTGGATGGAGGGGGGGGGGTTACTGCTTTGTACGAACCTCGTTGTCTCATGACGCGCTTTGCAAGGACGCTACAAATTACGCGATGCTAAAGAGTTTCAAAATCTAATGGCGGGACCTCCATCAATGAATCCACTGGCACGAGGATCCCCACACGGGTCGCCCTTGTCACTCCCTCGCCTCTAACTATCAGCGCTGATGCGCAATTTATTCTGTGTTACTTTTGAATTGAATGTGCTTAATTTTTATCAATCATATCGTTATCAAAATAATAGTTCTGACGCAAACCAAAAATCGGCGCAATTATTATACCATATTTGATGAATTATTATTGAACGATACATACCATACCTATTATTCTTACTATTTGTAACTCAAATAACTTCCGCACGATTACGATGACAAAATATAAGCGCTAAATGGAAATTAGGGTAGGATGTATTTTGCCTTTTGAGACGCTAATAATTACTTCCTTTTAACGCTGATATATGCAACTTGACATGCGAATAAATCTTTTGAAAGTTTCTGACATCCAATAAGGAACATTATATAATCGAGTCATTTCCTATTACAATTGAATTATAATGTTCAAATAGTGTCTTTTGAAAATATATAAGATTAATAGGAAGAACCAATTTAACGAAAGGTTCTTCGCTTGTTTTAATGGTTCCGCGAAATCAAATGAATGCCACTGCCTACAATTAAAAAAACATATATGAATGGGATTATACAGGGTGTATCAGGTAAATTGAAAATAACCACAATGGAATTTTAATTTTACAATAAAAAATTGAAATGAAATTTGGCACAGTAGTATATAAAAAGATATGGTTTCGATTTACTCAAGGTAGTTTCCATTATCAGCTACAGCAGTCTCGAGGAGCGCGGAATGAAGCACAGGCCTTGGCAATGATGACCTTATCGATTTGAGTTATCACCGTGAACTGCTTTCTTGAAAGACTAGATGGTGTTGTGGGGAGCTCTCTTGACATCTCTCTCAACAACGTCATATACATAGTAGTCGAGGGGTTGCAGTCTGGAGAGTTAGGGGGAAATTTTTCAGGACTCCAGTGACTGGGGACATTAAGTGTCAGCCGCGATTGTGTCTTTTTTGCCTTGTGAGATGGAGCTGAGTTCTCTTGAAAGATATACTTCCTTCCTGCGGCCACCATGTCCATCCAAGGATTCACAATGGTCACCAGGACATTGATGTAGGTGTCAATGTTGATTCTAAGGCATTTCTCAAAGAAATTGGGAGGCATAACATCGACTTCACTGCTGATAACGCCAAGGACCATCAAAGAGGCAGGAAATTTCATGTGTATCACGACAGGTACTTCTGAGCGGTATTTACAGAAGCAGGGATCATTCCTTGGATTTAACTTTTGGTCCACGTGTTAAAGTTATTTACATGGGGGTAAAAACTCAGTTTGCGAAAATAGTCATGTTTCAGGTTGTTGAGGAGAACAGCATCCTTTCATTTTCTGTTATCCTTCCTATTCTCAGTCAGCAATTGGCCTTTCTGAAGGGATTAGGACTTGAGACTAAGATTCTCATGGATAGTACTGGTAAGTGTGTCATAGAGTCGACACCCATTTCCTTGGCTATGTCCTTTATGCTCTTCATAGGGTTCCCATCAATCTTCTCCTTGACGTTTTTTGACAAATTTTTCATATCTTATCCTGTCTGATAAATATAATGTCTGGTAATATATATGTGATAATCTGTATATAGGAATATCTAAACCCACCACAACCTATGTATATGTATCGTCAAACGGTTTATTAAAAGTTAGGCTTCGCGAGAAGGGAAAGAACAACTAACAGGATTGCATCATCCAGGAAGTAAATGTCACTGTCCTGGACCCCCCCCCCCCCCCATAAAACTTAAGTTCAAAGGTGTTGAAGTTTGAGATTGAATCAAGGAATAAAAAGATTATTTATTAAACAAAGTAACTTAAAACAAGATGTTAAAGTAGCAACATTTTAAAGGCAAGTATATATAGGAAAGCGAGGGACAAAGACTAAATATCTTGACGTCGACCGCAGCGCCGCCGCGGCCGTTGATTGGTCGATCCTCCAATACTCCACGCCAATCTTTGGATCGCTATTCCAACACTCCCTCTCGATCCAAAATGTTCAGTAGACCTCTTAAGTAGTGGAATTTGTTTCGTGGAAGAGGTTTAGTCATTATATCAGCTAGCTGTTCTGAGCTGCAAACATGATGCACTTTAAGTTCACCTTCTTCATGTTTGGATCTAATGAAGTGGTAGCGAACATCAATATGTTTCGTTCGTTTGTGGAATACTGGATTTTCAACAAGTTTTATTGCTGCTTGGTTGTCGATATAAAGTTCAGTTCCTTTAGTAATATCACAGCCGATGCCCTGTAGAAGTCTTCTGATCCAAATCAATTCCTTAGCAGCACTGCAGGCAGGGATGTATTCACTTTCGGTGGTTGAAAGTGCGATAATTGGTTGTCGTTGGCTTGCCCAAGAAACAGTTCCTCCGTTCATCATGAAGGCATAACCAGTCGTACTTTTTCTGGAGTCAACATCACGAGCAAAATCACTATCAGAGTAGCCAACAAGTTGGTCTTGTCCAGTGAAGAGAATTCCCATGTGTGGAGTGCCTTTCAGATAACGGAAAATATTCTTCACTGTTGTACAATGTGCAGGTCCTGGATATTCTAGGAATTTACTCACTTGTGAAACTGCATAAGTGATATCTGGACGTGAAACACATGATGCAAACATAAGGCATCCAACAGCTTCTCGAAAAGGGAATTTAGGCATCTTTTCCTTTTGTTCTGGAGTAGGACAGTCCTGCTTTGTTAAGATGACAGAAGGATCCATAGGCACCGAAGCAGGAATACAGTCAGCCATATTAAATTTACTCAAAATTTTGTCAATATATGATGACTGGTGAATGAAAATACTTGCCCTATCTTCTGACTGCTCTATTTGTAGCCCAACAAAAAAGTTAACACTTCCAGATGTAATTTCAAATGCGTGTTCTAACTCATCCATTATAATAGCTATTGCCTCTTTATCTTTAGATAGAATAATTCCATCATCAACATAAAGAGCTAAGATAACATTTGAATCATTGTGTGTTCCAATGAAAATGCACGGGTCGGCGTCTGATGTTTTGAAATTATGGCTATTCAAAAAATTGGTAAATTTCTTATTCCAATTTCTAGAAGATTGTTTAAGACCATACAGACTTTTATGTAATCTATAGCAGCTATTATCATCTCTCTTGTAGCCTTCTGGTTGTTCAAGATAAACAAGTTCCTCTAATTCGCCATTTAGAAAAGCTGTCTTTACATCGAATTGCTTAAGAAACATCCTTTCAGAAGCAGCGTGTGATAAAAGAATGCGTAACGAATCATACCTGACTACTGGGCTAAACGTATCGAAATAGTCAACATTTTTGATTTGAGAATAGCCTTTTGCAACTAATCTGGCTTTGAACCGTTGAATTGTACCATCGGACTCCGTTTTAATTTTATAAACCCATTTACAACTGATAGGTTTATGACCATCTGCCAAACGTTCTAAAGTCCATGTTTTATTTTTATTTAATGCATCAATCTCTTCATCCATGGCTAATTTCCATCTTTCTGAATCTGAACTTGTTATTGCATCTATATAGTTACTGGGTTCATCAGCGAGCGCAAAGTTACATTGGCTATTCGAAACTTTAGAGCGTGTTATCATTGGATGCGAACTGATATCGGATACTGGCGGCATTTCCTGCACTGGGATGTTTGTTGTTGCAACTGGTGATTCATCCGGAGCGCTGTTAATCTGAAATATTATTTCTTTTGGTTTGGTAGATTCTCTATCTGGAGTAGCTTTCTCATCGAATGTGACATCTTTAGAAATTCTTATTTTTCTAGTTTTCCAATCCCATAATCTAAAATTTTTGCTTGTATTCTCATAACCTAAAAACATAAGTTTTATCGATTTATTATCCCACTTTTTACGGTTTTCTTTGGGAATATGCATATAAGCATTACAGCCAAATATTTTATAGTTAGCTACATTAGGCTTTGTGCCAAAGAAAAGTTCATAAGGTGTCGTTCCAGGGGTTTGCTTAGTCGCACTTCTATTTAGAATATGAGTTGCTGTGTTACATGCCTCAGCCCAAAAAAATCCTGGAAGATTTCGTGAATTTAGCATGGACCTGGCTGCTTCCACAATCGTACGATTGTCTCTTTCTATACGTCCTATCTGTTCGTGCACATAAGGTGCAATGAACTCGTGAATTATCCCAAATCTTTTACATGAATCTGCAAAATTATCGCTTTTGAATTCTAGCGCATTATCAGTCCTAAGAACTTCTATCTTATTTCCAGTTTGAGTATAGATTAGAGTAGCATATTCTTTGAATATATCTAGCACATCTGATTTGTTTTTAATAAAATAAATATGGCGATAACCACTAAAGTAATCTTTAAATAAGCAGAAATACAGATATTTACTTAATGATTGAGTCTGCATTGGGCCACAAATATCAGCATAAATAAACTCACCTAGCTGGTAGTTTTTGCCATCTGAGGGATAGCACGACTTTCTATGGGCTTTTCCAAGTTGGCATCCTTCACAGAAGAAAAATTCTCCCTCTAAATCTTGAGGCTGCAGACCATCCACCAATCCTTTGGTCGCCATCTCTCGAAGTGTAGCAACTGGAAGATGCGCAAGTCTCTCGTGCCACAACTGAAGCTTGTTCTCGCTGGTGATGTATCCTTGTGATGATGACGTAACCTTGAAGAGCATCCTATAGAGGCCGTCATGACGCACTCCTACGGCTTTTAGGTCATTATCCATGAAGATCTGTAGCTCGTCATGTTTGATAATGACGTTGAATCCTCTTCTTGTGGACGTAGAAAGGCTATACAAATTTTTCTTTAGTTGCGGCGAGTAGAGCACATTTCTTATGTACGTATTGTACCATCCACCGTCGACGTAGGCTTGAATCTCGATGTCTCCCATGCCTTCTGCAAGTAGTGTCGAGTTGTCTCCCAAGTAGATTGGATGATCACTGGTGAACGGCGTGTAGGTCTTGAACCACTCTCGTCGAAATGTCATGCTGCAGCTTGCACCGCTGTCAGCATACCAAATATCATTGGGCTCTACTTGATTATCGCACAAAATAAGTCCATAATCACTTGAACTTCCTTTTGAATCATGAAGATTTTTGGATTTATTTTTCTCATTAGCTAATCTTTTTCTACATTCGCGGCTCCAATGTCCAATTTTGTGACAATAGTGGCATTTAGTGTTCTTCTTGGCATCTTGAAAAGAACGTTGTGTATCTTTAGGCTTAGTTCGTGCTTGCCTGTGTAATAAGGCCTCATCTTGTTTAGAAGAACCGCTTTGTTGATTCCTTGTTTCTTCAATCAAAAGTCTTGCAGTTAAATTGTTAAGAGTTTGAGCTTTCGGATCTAATCAGCGTGATTCCCACGCTGCAACAAAGTAGCGCATACTCGAAGGCAAAGTATTTAAAATTTTTGCTACCTTTTGATCTTCCGTTATGGTTCCGCCCATTTGTGAAATTTGTGCAGAAATATTTTCAATTTTTGCTATGTAATCACTTATTGTTTCCGATGTCAATCGTGCATCGAAGAATTGTTGCCAAAGTAGGCCAATAGTAAATTCGGATTTTTGTTCATGAATAGCAAGTAATTTCTGCCACATTTGTGAAGCGGAAGTACAGTTCATCAGGGGCTGAATAAACCTTAATTCGATTGCCTGTGATAACAACATCCTTGCCTTAACGTCCTTTGATTTCCAATTCTGTAGTGAACTTTCAGAGTTACTGTCGGAGGAAACAACATTCGGCTTTATTTCTAAGCCTTCCAATAATTCTAGTAATTTTTGTTGTTCCATAAGAAGCCTGAATTGGAATTTCCATAGTGAAAAGTTTTCACCATTAAAAACTTTAATCCTTGAAAGACAATCTTCGCTCATCTTCTTTGTCTTGGAATCGGCCAACGACAAAAAGAAACTAGGGTTATGGTTGGCGGTTGACGCCTAAACTTCGAGCAAAACAAAGGCTTACTCACTGCTGGCGGTTAATCCTTTTAGGCGCAGTGGAAGCGTGCTGGGCCCATAACCTGTTGAAATTTGAGATTGAATCAAGGAATAAAAGGATTATTTATTAAACAAAGTAACTTAAAACAAGATGTTAAAGTAGCAACATTTTAAAGGCAAGTATATATAGGAAGGCGAGGGACAAAGACTAAATATCTTGATGTCGACCGCAGCGCCGCCGCGGCCGTTGATTGGTCGATCCTCCAATACTCCACGCCAATCTTTGGATCGCTATTCCAACAAAAGGCCTTCTTTTTCCTGGAGGATTGCAATCATAACGACAATGGAGGTGCTGAGCCAATCACATTTAGGCATGACAAATCAACAACAAAACACCTTTAAGCATGACAACTTGATAGCGAATCATCAGAGAGTACGTGGAAGGATCTCCACCAATGAGAAGTCGAGAGAGTTGATGACGATGATCTCGGACAAGAAGTAAAAAGAAGGTAGGTAACGGTGCTATGAGCTAGGTGTGCTCAACATAGGCTCCAACCAAGGTAGTGTGCGCTCCATCATGTGAAAGGCCAAATACCTCCAGTCTCATCATTCTCCCTTTCGCTAAGGTCTTATTTTCTACCCCATCCAGGTGCACTCGTTCTTCCCCTGTGGAAAACCACCATTCGACCAAGACCTCGCCATCAATCCAATCATATCCACCTAACTACACAATTCGCCAGGATTCTACAGTGAGTCCACAGCAATCCCACAGTAGGTCAGCACCCCAAGTCGACACCACAAACACAATTCGACATGTATATATCGCCCAATAATAATTCATTAAATATGGTGTAATAATAACACAGATTGGTTTTTGCATAAGAGCTATTATTTTGATAGCGATATATGGCAAAATAATTTGTTCAAAGTCAGTTCCTATAGCCTCGAAAAAGACAAAAATATCAGAGTCTTAATCCATGGGGTTTGAACAGACATCTCACTAGAACCTCTCAAAAATGAATTTGAATCTCTAATTATTTACCTCATCTCTATTCACAAGGGTATAAATAAAAGACACATTCCTATTGATCCTGGCGTCACTTCCACCACATACAGTCAGTTCCAACCGAAATATTTTGAAGCCAACGATATTGAGCATCATATTGTGTACAGTTTAAACATTAAAAACAATTCTTCCTGACTATATCATAAGTGCCAACAGATTGGAAAATGCTCAGAAGAATTGCTTCCATGCATGAAGGTGTTTTAAATGTGCTGATGACCATTTCTGACTCAACTGCAATAAAAATAAAAATGACAGGCAGAAAGGATGCAATTGTGGCGGCTATCATTCTGTTAACACTGTTGAGCTAAAATTTCTGAAATAACAAATACAACTTATAAATATCCTGCACGCACTGAGTTTAAAAAATAATCGACTCTAAACCAAATTAATGACTCAGAGACAAAGTTGAGATTCAAAACAAATTTTTATATTTATTGTTCTATTAGAATGGTCAGACAAAAAAAAGGCAATGAGAATGAAATGGGGAATATACATAAAATTAACTTGTTAAAAATATTATCAGAAGTTACTCATCTTTTTTGGTGCTTCAGTTGGAGGGTTGGAAAATTTCTTACACTAAAATTTTAAAACCACATTTTTAGATGATTTTCTCAGAACCTCTCCCTGATCTGTCTCTCTCTAGTGCCGCCTTCTATATTCCCCTCCCTTATCTTTTCCGCCAAATTTTCTATTTAACAGAGTAAAATGAAAATTAATTTAATTTTCTAAAATATTCCAACTATTAAAATAAAATTGAAAAATAAAAATTATAATAAAAAATATTATTCGAAATATTGTTTTAATTAAAGACTATTATAAAAATATATTAAAACAAAATAGATGATTAGTTATTTAAAAAAAAAAGCAACCTTCACATATTATTCATTGTTCAATTATCATGAACTAGGTTGCTCTTGCTGAGCGGTACCTATTTATGTGAATTTGAACCAGAGAGAAAAAAAAGGAAATTTATTATAATGAGATAATAAATTATATACATGAAAAACTAATAAAAGAAAGGTGAAGAGATGGGTTGGTTTCACAATGATGAATGCTCGACGTCCAATTCGTTCTTGTCGAGGCAGCTTCACCATTGTTCACCAGTTTTCTATGGGGTACTGTGGGTGAGCTTTGTGGAGGTTGCAGAAGTGGGCTTCACAACACCTGAGGATGTCCTGTGTTCCAAAAACATGATAAAACAAGAACATCTTTGACTTGAAGGATCAGTTCCACCAGTTAATAATGCCTAGGGTGATTCAATTCAAAAGCAATGCCACTCATACACCTTAGCAAATTAGGACCAACAAATGGTTCTTACTCAATTCTCACAAAAGCTTAATTCAGGCTTGAAGTCATAGCAATACATAACTCTCAACTACTTAACCTACTCGAGGCCTATAAAAACCAACCTAAGCAGAGAAACTCTAATCCTTGATAAAAACAGATATAAAAATGTCTGAAAAAAAAACACCAACTTCAATCAAAATAAGAGTATTTTTTTTTTTATAAAAACTGAAAATTAGATATTTTCAGTTAAACTATTAAAATATTTAAAAAATCGAAAAATACAGTTTTAAAATGAAAATGTTGTTATTAAAGTGCGAAGTGTTGTTATAAATAAATGAAAAAGTTTTGTTAAAGTATAAAATGTTGTTACTGAAATGTAATGTTATTATTAAAGCTTAAAATATTGTCTTACAAGTACAAAATATATATAAATATTTTCATATTTCAAAATAAAAAAAACATATAATTATATAAGATTTTATATGAAAGGTTTAATATCTCTTTTTAAATTAAAACGCAATTTCTTAAAATTAATTTCTTTGAGGGTCGCAGGTCAAACTTTCGAATAATTTGACGAATGTGACTCTAGTCAAATATAAATTTATTTATTTATTTTAAAATCCAAGGTACTTCAAAAATGTAGCTGGGCATTTAAACGTTACTACTTATATAGTTCATTTTAAAAAATGTTTTTATTTTTTAAAGCTGATTTTACTAGGAATCCAGCACGATATATTAGTTTAAAAGAGCGTTAATTTATTGTTGTTTGTGCACTATAATGTTAGCTATGAACCTACCCAACTATGTCTAAACTTCAAGAAAAACAGTACAGCCAGACGTCACTTTTAAAACAAGAGCCAAAACTACATTGGAGTGAAAATATATACGAAATTGAAATATCTTTACAAAACAATGAAAATTTGTGCCTTTCAATAGAAGGAGGGTCAGATAATGGTGAATTTCCCTATTTTGGAAATACAGAACAATGTTCTTCAAACATTTCAAAACACTTCACAAAAGGAGATATAATACTAGAGATTCAAAGACAAAAAGTTGCAGGGTTTACCCAAAGAGATGTCATTGCATGGATTAATAATTGCTGTAAAGAAAAGAAACAACTACACATCAAAGCTGTTAAATCAGGTAGGTTTAAAATAATTACTTTTAAAATATGTGTGCTAATAATTAATTACCATTTACCATTTTTTACCTGTACAAAATTATTCTCTTTTCACTATTTAAAAAAATGAAAAATTCATACCTATTTTTTAATGACTAATATAGAATTTTCCTTTCTCTCTCTGGAAAGTATTTCTTATTATCAATTATTATAGATTTCTCAATAAATTCCCATTTTTAAGTTTATATATACATGTAAATATAGAGGAAATCTTCTCAAGAGAAATTTCATCTTAAAAAAAATTAAGACCACTTCCCCCCATCAAAATAGATGCAAAACTGTACTTTCTATTAACTGTCTTTGAAAGCTGGTTTACTTGGGTTGGTGACAAAGCCATAACACCAGCTTTGGCAAATTCAAAACGCCCACTAGGAGGCCATAATTTTGGGCTATGGCTATCTTTAGCAAAGGACTGGCTTGATTTGAGTCACATGGGATCTTTATTTAATAAATCCTTTATTTTGAATTTACTATAGCTGTTATTATGGCTTTGTTACTGACCTGAGAAGATAGGTAGATTTTTGGCCAAATGTAAACAAACAACATCATTACGTATAGCTACAAGAAAATAAGACCTAATCCAAATAAATCAATAGTGTGTGATGTTTCGGTAACAGCGTGTTATCATCATCAGACATAAAAATAAAATTTATATCATTTTATTCTGAAATGGTGCTGTGAGCTATAGTTCCAATAAGTTCCTGTTATGTGTTGATTTTTGTATATAGAGGTTGTAATATTGTTATTATTGTATGATAAGTTCATGTTCAGGAAATTTATTGATTATAATTGAATATAAATTTCCTGGACATGAACTTATCATACCAAAATAACAATATTACAACCTCTATATACAAAAATCAACACATAACATGAACTTATTGGAACTATAGCTCACAGCACCATTTCAGCCAAAAAGTAGGATTAGTAAAAAATCATTTTATTCTTTTGTCTAATGATGGTGACAACGCTGTTACTGAAAACATCACACACTATTAATTTATTTGGATTAGGTCTTATTTTCTTGTAGCTTTACTCCAAATTGTGCTTTATCATTATTGGGTATAATTTTCACTACACTTTTGAAAAATAATAATAAGATATTAAATAACAATATTTTGAAGTAAATAGTGCGTGACGTTTCAGTAAAAGCGTTGTTACCATCTTCAGACAAAAGTGATTATAAACACAAGGTAATAAGACTAAATCCATTTATTTAGATTTGGTCTTATTACCTTGTGTTTATAATCTATAATCCAAATTGTGCCTTATCAATATTTTGAAGTGTTAAATAATAATATTTTTTGTTTATAATTAAAAAAATAAAACATCCTAACCTAAACTAACCTAATTAATTCTTATATGCAAAAAAGGCGTACCTGGATCTGTAAAAGAAAAAAAAATTAAAAAATATATATTTTGAAGGATTAAACCCTCTTTATCAATTTATTGGACAAAAACTTTAAATTACTCGACATATAGGATTTTTTATTTATAATTTTTCCAAGTTATTCTAAAGTTTAATAATAATTTATGGAATATTTATAAAATTAATATAAAAATCTTTTATAATTTTCTATAATATGGCATGAAAAGTATTGTAATTTAAACAAAATTGACAGTTTTATAAAAAAATATAAATGCAAGGTCTTCTTCTTTCTTATCTCCACTCAATCATATTAAGGTATCAAGCTTATAAAGCTAAATGCAAGGTAATAAGACCAAATACAAATAAATTGTGTGATGTTTCAGTAACAGCATTGTTACCATCTTCAGACAAAAGTACTGAATGAGAAAAAAATATCACAGCATGTTTTAAATAGTTACTGTTATCAAGTGTGTAAACAAGTGTGATATTTTTTCTCATTCAGTACTTTTGTCTGAAGATGGTAACAACGTTGTTGCTGAAACATCACACACCATTTGGATTTGGTCTTATTACCTTGTGTTTATAATCTATAATTCAAATTGTGCCTCTTATCATAAATAATATAAAATAAAATTTAAATAAAATTTTGTCAATAGTAAAGTTTAAATATTATAAAAATGTCATTTTTCAACTTTAAAAATAATTGTTATATAATTTCTTTATTCTTTTTAAAGTGGTTTGAAGATTATGCACAATGACGCCAGTTTGTTTACATTTGACCAAACATCTCCATATATCACCCGGTTAATATAATAATCAAGATAAATAAATCTCCTAGATTAAACTAGCGAAACTGTTGGGAGGGTTCACCACTGATGAGCCAGGCCCTTCCATTAATTTTTCCATTGCAGTAAGGATAGTAGAAATTGTTTTATTTTTAAAAAGAATCATACGTGTCTATAATAGTTTCGCATTTTGATATCTCCTACATGTTGGCATTTAGTTAGTGTTTGGGGATGTTCCCACAACAACACTGAGGGTTTTATCCCTTGTCATTGATGATCACAATTGTGTTCACACATCTCTCACTTCTATGGAACTAGATCTCACCATTACCTCTCCATCTATGCAACTCTTCATAAAATAAGAAAGAAGAAGTAGGTTACTCCTGTTGAAGGGTTGATAAATCAGAAAGCTTGAGAAACATATTATAAACGAAACTTAGCCCTGGATGCTTTATTTATTTATTATCACAAGGTAATAAGACCAAATAAATCAATACTTTTGTCTGAAGATGGTAACAATGCTGTTACCGAAACGTCACATTTATGTATTTGGATTTAATCTTATTACCATGTGTTTATAATCTATAATACAAATTTTGCCTTATCGTTTATTTTATTATATTAATCAATGAGTGATAAAGCACAATTTGGATTATAGAAAACAAGACCTAATCCATATAAATTAATGACGTGTGTTTAGTGACGTTTCAGTAACAACGCCAAAATGTCGCACACTATTAATTTATTTAGATTAGATCTTATTTCCTTGTAGTTAATCAATGAGTTTTTGTGCTCATAGGGGTTGGAAGTTATCTCTTGCTATTCTCTTCTCTTTTTATTGTAGGTAAAATATTTTATTGGACTTCAGATTATTTGATTTCTAGCGAGCATCAATGAATAAGTAGCAGAGGCGATAGACCATGCATCAGCTTTCATGTTGACATTTCGTCCTGGTACAACCCCCATGAAGTTGAATTTCAGATTTACCATATTACCAAACATGTGGCCGTCCAATCAGTGACATGAACAATTCAGGGGTCTGTAAAGGTAGGTTTGATGTATCTAGCAAACACAACAACACTGTTGGTGATCATTAAAATACAACAATATTCCAACTAACGTAGAGTCAAAATGGTTCTGGTGCCATCCTCTGAATATGTGAAATTCAAACTATTTCTGATGCATATGTTTCTTTTAAAAATCAAATAATTTTCTACTGTACTTACTGCAATGATAAAAATAATGGGAGGTGCCTGGTTCATCAGTGGTGAACCCTCCCAGGGGATTAAAATGTATCATGTTAAATCAAAAGGTACAACCCTTCCTTACATGTCAAAAGTAGTTTGAATTTCTCATAATAAATGATGAGCTAATGGGTCATGTTAATGTGAAAGGGTATAATTTGGATTATAGATTAGAACTATAAGGTCAAATCCAATTAAATTAATAGTGTAAGACATTTCGGTAACTATTCTGTTATTAACACAAGGTAATAAGACCAAAGTGTGTCTTATTACCTTGTGTTTATAATCTAATAATCCAAATTGTGCCTTATCATACACTGTTATTGAAACATCACACACTATTAATTTATTTGGATTTGGTCTTATTACCTTATAGTGTCATGATAACATGGGATATGTATAGGAATACGATAGTTTTGGGTAGAACATTCCTCTCTCA
This sequence comes from Cordylochernes scorpioides, assembly GCA_030710605.1. Lineage (NCBI taxonomy): Eukaryota > Metazoa > Arthropoda > Arachnida > Pseudoscorpiones > Chernetidae > Cordylochernes > Cordylochernes scorpioides. The sequence continues at coordinate 26,130,112 of CP092873.1, read as the reverse complement.
TTGTTCCCGTCACTGTTTGCAGCTGCTATAACAGGAGAGCGTTGACCTTCCTGAATTAAATGTTTAATTCAGCACATGTCTGTAGGAATCTGGAGAGTTAGCTGTTTCTCTTCTTGTTATGATCCTGATGATTGAAAGTTTTCTAGTTGGGAAAAATGGCATGTTTTTTTTTGATACTACACTCTTTTCTGAGGAAGTGTTTATTTCCAAGTAGCCTCAGTTGCTGTGATTTTTTGCTGACCTAAACCATCATTTTTTTTTATGTAGGACTTGTACCTTTATGGACACATGGACATCTAATGAAATGGCTCTCAATGAGGCACCAGGATCTTGTCGAAGCACTGTTTGTACTTTGCTACAGTCGCCTCCTTCTGCACTTTATGGAGACATCATGGATTACATGGATCATGTAAAGAATCCCTGTATTTCCATATAAGTGTGTTTTACCTAAATATTGCAGCAGTGATTCCATTATTGATGCCTGTCCAAGGTTACCAGCAAAATACAAAGCATCATTTAGACATTTGAGGGCATACAAAGATATCTCTTCAAAGATCTTATATATCTGTGAAGACGCTCGTTCGGCAGTACAACTACTAAAATTGGAATGATACAGCGAAGATTAGCATGGCCCCTGCTCATGGATGACACACAAAAGTGTGAAACATTCCTCTGTGAATAATTTTCAGAAAATTTTCATACTTTTAGAAAAACTCATTTCAGCAATCAATTTCTCTATGACAAACTGAGGTAGGTCTGGATGGTGCTGTTGATCCTTGGGGTAGTGTCTCTATAATATAAAATTTGGTAATTGCTATGTCCTTGTAACACCAAGCCTTCATCTCAGTTCTATAGTATTATCCCTCCTTCACTGCTAACATTAGATATATTCTAGCACTTTTTTAATACTATAAATACTATGATACATTAGTGCGCCATCTGTTATGAGAATTTATAACTATTATAGACACATATGATTCTTTTAAAAATTAAACAATTATCTACTGCCCTTACTGCAATGGAAAATTGATGGATCATCAGTGGTGAACCCTCCCAGAAGTTTTGCCAGTTTAATCTACCATATATTGATAAGGCACAATTTGAATTATCTATATATATATAAATCAATGTTTGTATGTTTGTTTGTATGTCCGGTATACAAATTCGCAGTAGTTCACTAATTCAAACCAAAATTTCCATACATAGGTAAAAAAATACGAGGAAGACGATAGGCTATTTTAAAATATATATAAATCAATTATTAAAACTATATATTCAAATTATTCTACTTAGCTCACGAACAGCGCCCTCTATCAAAGATTAGATTAAATTATGCTGATGCAAACAAATAGATAATGCTAATAACAAACAATTATAAAAAAAATATTATCTAAATATATATCACTCGGGTAGATATGCTCACGGGTCAATCCCGGGGCGAAGCTCGGGTCACCCGTCTAGTAGATTATAAACACAAGGTAAAAAGACCAAACTGAAGATGGTAACAATGCTGTTACCGAAACGTCGCACACTATTTATTTATTTGGATTTGGTCTTATTACCTTGTGTATCATATATTATCATGGCATTTGTGGTAAAGCTTGTCAAACGTCACACACTATCTCTTTTATCTCTTGTATCTCTTTTAGGAGTTTTGCTAAATTTCTTGTGCATTTACAGAAACTCATTGCTTTAGTCATGTTTCTAACTAATTGTAGCAAGAAATTATTTTGTCTTCCATTAACCCATGAGACCTGCATGTATGCATTCCTATGCAATAAGCTTTTGTAAAAATAAACTCTGATCTATAATTTAATAAAATAAATGATGCTTCCAAGTATAAGTTTCTTGAATAACTTTTATTTTCAAGTTTTCTGACTTATCAGCGCTTCAACAGGAGTATTACATTAACAAATAAAGGATATATATGTAATAAATAAAAATATTTTATGCTTGATCTTGATTATCTTGAGGATTAGGCTATGGTAATGCAGTCGTGGTTAAAATCTTGAAAGAATAATAATAAAAATGGTTTTGATCAGAGATTTCTTTAATTGAGCTAAGGAATATATAAAAAAATATAATTTGATAAAAGTACTGCCTGGTTTAAGGCGTAAGAATCTAAAAAAATGAAAAACTTATTTACATAATATACAAAAGATGTGAGCTGGCCATCAGGAAACAACAACAATGAGTTTTTATAAGGGAAGCGTGACCTCTGGCGGTCGATTTAGCAGAGTATTTGAATCTATGAAATATAATTTAAAATAAAATTATATTTCATAGATTCAAATACTCTGCTAAATCGACCGCCAGAGGTCACGCTTCCCTTATAAAAACTCATTGTTGTTGTTTCCTGATGGCCAGCTCACATCTTTTGTATATTATGTAAATAAGTTTTTCATTTTTTTAGATTCTTACGCCTTAAACCAGGCAGTACTTTTATCAAATTATGTTTTTTTATATATTCCTTAGCTCAATTAAAGAAATCTCTGATCAAAACCATTTTTATTATTATTCTTTCAAGATTTTAACCACGACTGCATTACCATAGCCTAATCCTCAAGATAATCAAGATCAAGCATAAAATATTTTTATTTATTACATATATATCCTTTATTTGTTAATGTAATACTCCTGTTGAAGCGCTGATAAGTCCAAAAGCATGGAAATAAAAAGGTATTCAAGAAATTTATCCCTGGATAAGCATTTGTGTTATATATCTCTCAACTCTGCTACAAGCAACCATAATATGTCAATTATGAATATACACCCACTCTCTCTGTCACACTATAACAACATCACCAAGATTTTATGTTGTTATAACACCACATCTTAACTGTAGTTAAAATTAATTGGAACCACTTAGAATTAAGATGTTCTAACCAAGTTTCTGTTAAGCTGCTATATAATGAGCTCTATAATAGAGATACAATTGTAAAAAGAGAAAATCCCAAAGTGCAAAACAAGAGGAGAGGAGCAAAAGGTCAGACAGTAAAATAGACAACTCAAATGTGACGGCAAATCTGTGGAAATAAATAAACCTTGATTTATTCCAGGATATTGGTGGCTAACACACAACTGTTCCTCTCATACACAACAGGGTTAGATATGGACAGAAATCTTTGAAGCAATTTGTCTTCTCTGGGGGCTCTATACATCTCATTAGGTCCTTGCAAGACCAAACCAGAGGCATCTTTGGGAACTGGTTGTTTATTGGGCTCTTCACTTGTAAGGAGGAAGACATCCATTGTGTTGTTGGATGGAAGTTTAGTTAGCTCCTCTTGGCTGGAGGGTCGGCCATCGTGTTGATGGGGGTTACTCCTGTAAGGTATTGTGGATTGTAGTTAAAAGGTAAAAACTTGCTATCTGGTACCATAAAATGAGGTCTGTGGCCCAATATCATCTCTGGTGATGCTGCTTTTTTCTCAGAGATGAGACAAATTTAGTTTAAAAAAACTAAAATAATTGAAAATGAATTCAACAAATAGAAGTTCAATAACAATACTATCAATACTCAATGCTGAATGTTGGCAGTATCCCAATGCTGGTATTTGAAACAATTGAACATAAACCACTTGGTGATGTGGTGGGAGGCAGACCACATACTGGATGGATGAGTCAGGGCAGGACCACAGCTATCAAGTTACTCTCTGCTGAAATATTTCTTCCATAATCTCACTTTCACACTCTGTGACTCAGGAGAACCAGGCTGAGTCCAGTTATCAGGATTTCCTAACGTGTTGAAAGTGTTATCAATACATACTTATAGACATCTTCCTCCCCCAGTTGATCTAATTGTTGTCCTTCTAATTCCTCTAAATGTTTTCTTTGCCAAGTAAATCATTGGATGCCTTCATGCACATCAATAATTCTTTTTCGCATCCCCTATATGTTTCTAGTAGCACATATATATCTTTGATTTCCAGACTTAAGTCTGGCCATCTACTGACAATGACTTTACAGAATGGTTGCAAGGTTTTCCCACTGTGTATTAAGTGAAATTCTCAACTTCTTCAACCCCAAATCACATTATTGACTGTATTGACTCATCCATTGATGAGATCTACTTATCCCCAGTTACAGACACCATCAAAAGTCTCCAGTTCTACAGGCTTGATACTATAATATGATTGAGTGGAGTTAAGAAGAAGCACACATATATAATATTATTGCAATAACACAAATATGATCAAACCTCTCTCTCTAACAATAACACTTGAGACCATTATTTTAGATTGTTATTATAACACATCAAGATTGATAAAGCACAATTTGGATTATAGATACAAGATTGGATCTTGTATCAACACATGATGTTGTTATAACTAAGGTTAAAATAATTGGGACTTGAGATTTTTAATGAACCTAAACTAAAAAAGGCGCATAAAATTATTTCCACAAGTCATATTTTATTAAGTTTATTTGTTAGATTTTTTTTATTCCACAACGACATATTGAAGCTTTTTTCAAAGATTTATTATATCTCCATCTGTTTCTCTCTCAACCAGAGACACTGGCGGTTCTTTGAAAGAGATTCTTGGCAGAATACATTAGCAATGTTATCTCTCTACATTTGCTGTCTTGACTTTATACAAGTCAGGCTTTCATGATTCCTCCCTCATCAGAGAGACTACTACCTGCTATAAATGAGGACTTGAACAACTAGGAATTAAACACAGATCAAACCTATACAGCCTTCCTGATATTGTTATCATTCCTGGTGACAGATTTTATCTCAGGTCAGAGATAGCCTCTTCTCTTTGTCTTCAGCACTTCACCGGGTTGTTGTTACATCACTGGTCACAAAATGGCATTACTTTAGAAATTAAAGCATGGATGTTGTATATGTATACATAGTATTTACACCCCCGCCACTGTAGATTCACTATACAGAAAGAACTTGGAAGAAGACAATATTGATTTAAACAACCACAACCCCAGAATTGAATCCTGCATAAGTTCAAAATCACCAGTAGCAATGATGAGGTACAATTTTGATCAAAAATAAGAATCATAAAGTAACAAGACCAAATCCAAACAAGTAAATTATACGCAATGTTTAGGTTACAATATATCACATACATTGGGTTATATAATCACCTCAAGCAAATTCTCATAAACTCATAAAATTCGACATATGATTTCATGCTTTTTATGAATATGACATATAATTAGATTTGGTTTTGTTCCCTTCTTGTGAATCACCAGTAGCAAGTAGCCAAACTGGGCTCTGACACCTTGTAAGTCCGTAAGTCAACCGCTTCATTTTATCTGAAGATGGTAACAACACTGTTCCCAAAACCTCACCTAATAATAATGAGGACTCTCCTAACCATATGACTGGACAGATGCTCAGGATAAAATATGTCAATTTGTTAAAGACATCTCCTGATTGGCAAACTGAATTTATTATTAAGAAAAAGATATAGCTCTTGTACCACGCTGATGAGGGCCAACAAGCCAGAAACGCATACGTGGTTAGCTTGATTAATCAAGAAAGGGTATTGGACCAATTCTGGAATAATTAAAAATCAACGATTAGTTGATATTTATTAAGACAGATGGCGTGGGCCATCTGCAACTTTTACTCTCACAATTAAGAGATTAAATTAATTTATCAACCTAATCCCAGTAAAATTTCACTTTTGCATTTCACATAGTTTTATTATTGTTCCAAAACCAAATACTTTGTTATAATTAAAATCATAAGGCACAATTTGGATTATAGATTATAAACACAAGGTAATAAGACCAAATCCAAATAAATAAATAGTGTGTGACGTTTCAGTAACGTTTCAATGATATTTACAGGCATGCTTTTAATTATATCTAAAAAAATGAGGTTTTTGCCACTTCCAATTCTAAGAATAATATTTTAGGATTCTTATTATGTATATATATTATGTTCTTCTTATCTGCTATCTTGTTTACACACTTGGTAATAGTAACTATTTAAAACATGCTGTGGTATTTTTTTTCATTCAGTTCCCTTTTGTCTGATGATGGTAACAACACTGTTACCGAAACATCACACACTATTTATTGGATTTGGTGCTATAACTTTGTGTTTATAATAAAAAGCCAATCAAAGCGTGTTCCTCCCAAAGTAGGTAGGTAGGTAGTTCAGTAGGCCCAGATAAAGATCTGGTGGGGAGGTCACAGCATCCTCTCTCATTGTCTTCTAATTGACCCCACATGACTATCTCCCTCTCCCCACACTCAACATTGATTGCTTCCTTGGAACAACAATCAAACTCTATTCTGGGGTAGAGATGGTTTTCTTAATCACCACACAAATTATACAGCTAGATTTTATTCTCAGTTAGTTTTTTTAGAGATAAGATTACATATAAATGATAAGGCACAATTTGGATTATAGATTATAAACATAAGGTAATAAGACCAAATCCAAATAAATAATGTGTGACGTTTCGGTAACAGCGTTGTTACCGAAACGTCACACAATATTTATTTATTTGGATTTGGTCTTATTACCTTGTGTTTAAGATTCCATATAGTTTTGATTAGGTATACAATTTGGATTATAGATTAGAGAAACATAATTTATAGAGTAACAAGAAAGAAACAAACACAAGGTATATATCTTCTTCTTTCTTATCTCCACTCAATCATATTAGGGCATCAAGTTGTGACCCTTGATGGTGTCTGTTTGACAACCATCATGACTGAGTGAAGTAGAATGCATCTGCCTTTATCATTAAGACTGGGAGCACTACTCAGTGGCAGGCCGACTTAGCTCCGAAAGAAATGGCCGCCTCTGACATGAGGAACAGAAGCCATGTGCAGCCGCTCCTAACATGGAGTACAAACGCTGCTCATCCTGTATCCCTGGATTAGGAGCCCTTACAGGGTACTATCAGCCAGGCCAGCTGAGCCCAGGTTTTTTAGTGAGCTTGTTACTGCTTTCCCTCCTCCTTTTTCATCCGGGCTTGGGACTGGCAAAGGCGGAGTTCACAAGGTATATTTAAATCATTTTATTCGTGATCGAACATTGTGGCCAACTGTATGTATTACATGGGCGTTCATGGGAAAAGGATAAGGTAATAAGACCAAATCCATTCAGTTCTTTTTTTGTCAGATGATGGTAACAGATTTGTTACCGAAACTTCAAACATTATTTATTTATTTAGATTTGGTCTTATTACCTTGTGTTTATAATCTACTAGCGGACGTACCCGGCTTCGCCCGAGGTTTTACACGAGTAAAGGTTTGTCTAACGAACATTTGGTAAAACAATTCTCTATAAACGTATAAAAATATATATATATTTTAATAATTTGAAACTCGTAAATTTGAATCCCTCGATAAAGTGAACATTTTTTCCCGGTCCCTGTGTGCCGTGTCATCCTGAATTTTGTCTTTCATAATTTTCTACATTACAAAATCATCGTTTTATCTAGTGAACATATTTTCCCGGTCCCTTGAAAAATACTCGATAAGTTGAATAAAGTCATGGTCGTGAATCTCTCGATAAAGTGATTATTTTTTCCCGGTCCCTGTGTGCCGTGTCATCCTGAATTTTGTCTTTCCTAATTTTCTACATTACAAAATCATCGTTTTATCTAGTGAACATATTTTCCCGGTCCCTTGAAAAATACTCGATAAGTTGAATAAAATCATGGTCGTTTATGGAAGATGGACGTAGTTCCCGGAGGTCACCCGCCCCCCGCGCGCCAGGACCTCTTGATCACTCTGATTGTGATTGGCCGGTGGCCGGACGGGGGGGGGGCTCTTGATCCCTCTGATTGGTCGGTGGGAACTTGGAATGTCCAACCAACTGGCCGGCGGCCGGACGGTGGGGGGGGAGGGGCAGATCTCAGTTGCAAGATGGCGTTGCTTGCGAGTTAAAGCTACAAATCTGCAAATAACTCTAAGGATGTTAAAGATATTCAAGAAATTATTTTTCGTAAACCTTTCCGGAGATACACCTAATAATATCCCAAAATTACACGGCGATTGGATGTATGGTTTTTGAATCCATAGAGGACACACACACAGACATTCAATTTTATATATATAGATAATCCAAATTGTGCCTTATCAAAAAAGAAATACAAAGTACATTTAGTACTTCTGTGTCTGATGATGGACACAACGCAGTAACTGAAACATCACATTATTTATTTGGTCTTATTACTATTTGTTCCATATAGTGTCGTTTATCATAGATGATCCTCACTATGGCTAAAAACATGCAATATTTGGATGGTAACTTAGTCTCAATTGGACTTCCTTGTGTGAAACTTGCTAGTTTATCTGGAAACAAATTGTGTGGATCTCAATATCCACAGGGTGTTCCAAAATTTATCAAGAAGTAATTTTGATAGAAAATACAGGTTTCTAAATAAAAATGACAAATTTTTGATTGATTCCCAAACTATACAGTATAGAGGTTATGTGTAGAAAATGAGATTCCATACAGTCCAAGAAACAATGGAATTACTGCACATGTCATTTCCTGGTCATGTAATTTCCTCTTTAGATGATTAGAATTAGCCGTCCAGATCATGTGATTTGATTCCACAGGACTTTAATAAGGCACAACTTGGATTATAAACACAAGGTAATAAGACCAAATCCAAATAAATAGCGTGTGACGTTTCGGTAACAACATTGTTACCATCTTCAGACAAAAGTACTGAATGAAAAGGTAATAGCCTACTACATTCAGTACTTTTGTCTGAAGATGGTAACAATACTGTTTTCCGAAACGTCACACACTATTTATATATTTGGATTTGGTCTTATTACTTTGTGTCCACAGGACTTTGTTTATAATACAATATAATGCGGCTTATGATTGTAGAACGACATTTGAAAATTATCTTCATGTGTTTCTTTTGAACCAAAAATCTAAATTTATTTTAAAGAGAAATAATGATTATTTCTAACCTTAAGGATGAATTGTGAAGAGTAATGATAAAGGGAAAAATAAAATGTCCAGGGATGGGAACTTTGTTTATTTGATGCTTTTGGAAGTCAAAGGATTTTGTAAAGTCCAAGTCTACCCATATTTTGTAGGAGATATTAATAGCTGCATCAATGAAATTCTGCCCTATATATGAAAAATAGCTATGGAAACTCTCAACAAAATAGTACTATGTACCAACACCTTCAAAGTCATGGAGGCCATTTACCTGATATGCTGTTCCATACATAACCCTATACTGTGTATGATAAGGCACAATGTGGATTATAGATTATAAACACCAAAAACCACCAATACCGAACAAATCAAAATAAATAGTGTGTGACATTTCAGTAACAGCGTTGTTACCATCTTCAGACAAAAGTATTGAATGTCTTTGACTGAATAACTGAAAGTACTGAATTTTGTCTTAAAATGGTAACAACGCTGTTACCAAAACGTCACACACTAATTATTTATTTGGATTTGGGCTTATTACCTCGTGCCTATACTCTGTACTCTAATAATCAAATTAAAACTTTCAAATTTTAATTATAAACCTGTTTTCTCTCAAAATTACTAACATAAGGTAACAAGATCCAAATTTAGTCCAACCCCACCAGTGAGTGAAAGTAACCAAACGGGGCTATGGCACATTTGTAAGTGCAAAGTCAAACTGATTTTCACATGTGTGTAGACATGTGGTGCGCTTACAGTAAAAGCAGTCGCTAACTACCCACCATGATTATCATGGCCTGTACCACGTGTATTAGGGATAAGCAAAAAAAAAAAAAAAGATCCAAATTTAATAAATTGTGTTAAGGTTTCAGTAACCAGCAGTTTTACTATCTTCCTAGGAAATGAGGAGAAAACTCTTTGGGCTGATAAAAAAAAATATCACAGCTTGTTTTTAAATAGTTGGTGCTCCGTTATCATTTGTGTGTAAACTAAAAAATACTGACAAGAATAGAAAATTTGACTTATAAGAAGAAAATAGACAATTATCTTTCTACGAACCCTAAATACTATTTTTAACATAAAAGAAAATAAGACCTATTCCAAATAATTTATTTGGTCTTAGGGTTGGATTAGGTCTTATTTTCTTTTATTATAATATCTATAATCTAAATTGTGCTTTATCACAATTTTTAATAATAAAAGTGAGGGCATATCTGTTTTTTTTTTTAAATTTTTTTTTGCTTATTCCTAGTACACGTGGTGGTACAGGCCATGATAATCATGGTGGGTAGTTAGCGACTGCTTTTTCTGTAAGTGCACCACATGTCTACATATGTGAAAATCAGTTCGACTTTGCACTTACAAATGTGCCAGAGCCCCGTTTGGTTACTTGCACTCGCTGGTGGGGTTGGGCTTTTGCAAGAATCAGGGGCCATTGGAGCATTTTTGTTTTTTTAACAGAAAAAAGTGTCCAATGCAGGAATCGAACCCAGGTCGTAGTGGTCGGAAACCAAAAGGTTTAACCAGCCTTCCACCGACCCCCCGGGCATATCTGTAATTATCATTAATATTTCTTCTTTCTTTCATTCTGTTAATTGTCACACATTTATTTTGAATGAAAATGGCTTCTTTAAATTGTCTCTTAAAATGATATTTCTCATTATCTTGTGTCGTAGTTTCTTTCAGATTGATATTATTGTGCCCAGTGTTTTTCTCTACAAGTGCAGAATTCTCAATTTATCCCATTTTAGAGTATATTCGTGGTATTTCCATTCTTTATTTTAAAGTTATGGCTGTTTGTCCTATATAACATTGGTTTCACATTTCACTTTGATAAGGCACAATTTGGATTATAGACATTATAAACACAAGGTAATAAGACCAAATCCAAATAAATAAATAGTGTTGTTTATTAAATATTTATCTATTTATTTATTTGGTCTTATTACCTTGTGTTTACATTTCACTTTGTAAATTAAACCTGCTCTTTTTGGTAATTGGGTGTTCAATCAGACTTCATTGTGGCACCAATATCAGATTTCTGGAAGAATGCTATGAGTATTTCCAGCAGTAGTCCCCCATTTCACAGTACCTGCCTGCCAGCATTAAACCACAATAGACAGGTATTTCCTGTTGTATATCTAGCTCTATTTAACAGCTTCCTTCTCAACACTGACCTAGTCTTGCTTTGCTGCCTAGCTCATCTGGAATTGAAGATGTGACTAGGAAATTTGGGGCTGTGCGGGATATTCAAGCAGTGTAGTTTAGGCCAACATTAGAATTAACTGTGATCAACTTTGAATGAGACTGGTGGGCTTAAACACAGATCATAAAGATAAAAACAGAATACAGTATTATAACCTCTTTTATTCTCAACAGAGCAATAATTCAATACTTCAATTATTTTTCAAATCCAATTCAACCTATTTACTTTAATTCAATCCAAAATTCTGAACCCTTGAGGTGTTACTTGTTCTGTTAAAAAATACCACTTTTTTTTTGTTCAAATGGAAGTAAAATTTATTTCATTTTAAAGATGTAAGTTTTCACTGCTCAAAGAAAATTTGTTTACAAAGTGACATTAAGGTTAGGAATGCTTACAAAATGTTATAATTGTTCAAATGGTGAAAAAAATTGACAAAAGTTTTTGAAAAGCTACCAATGGATCAAATAGGACTGAGACAGCCTAAATAAAATGCTAGAAGACTCCTCAGTAAATGAAAAACACAGAGAGAATTCTTAACAAGAAATCTTTGCAATACTCTAGGCACACCCAGGAACATGGCAACAAAGTCATGAAACCCCTCAAGCCGAATGAAATGAAAATAGAGGATATTGCATATAGAACAAACTGCCAGGACGGCAACAAAACATACATAGAAATGAAACATACCTTGGAAGTAGAAAAAAAGGAGCTCAGACAAGGACTGAAAGGCATAAGAAACCTATTGAGCATGAGCTTACATGTACTGGAACAGAATCACAATGTCAATTTAGGAAGGAGCATGCATACTGTACAAAGAAAGCAAATATAAATTTGAAAGACTGGTTTTGGAGGGATGAGAATCTGAGAAAAACTCTGTAATTTTCTTCTTCTTCTTCTTTCTTATCTCCATTCAATCATATTAGGGCATCAAGTTGTGACCCTTGATGGTGTCTGTTTGACAACCATCATAACTGGGTGAAGTAGAATGCGTCTGCCTTTGTCATTAAGACTGGGAGCACTACTCAGTGGCAGGCCGACTTAGCTCTAAAAGAAATGGCCGCCTCTGACATGAGGAACAGACGCCATGTGCAGCCGCTCCTAACATGGAGTACAAACGCTGATCATACTGTATCCCTGGATTAGGAGCCCTTACAGGGTACTATCAGCATGGCCAGCTGAGCCCAGGTTTTTAGCGAGCTTGTTACTGCTCCCCCTCCTCCTTTTTCATCCGGGCTTGGGACCGGCAAAGGCTGTAATTTTCTAAACAAGAAAAGTGAGATGTCCCATTAGAGTACAAACATTTAATTGAGAAAATAGGGGGATGATCCAGACTAAGGAGGGCAACGAGTTTTATACTTATGTATTCTGTTATATATATTTTTTAATTTAATATTATTTTTTAGTGATATAAAACTACTTTTATGCCTTTTAAACTTCATTTGTACTTCATGTATATTTTTATCAGCTTTAATTATATACAGTTAAACCTCACTAAAATGAACAGGGAATAACCCGATCTGGTAGATTAAATTATCAAAATCGCAGTAAGGACAGTAGAAGTTTGTTTTATATGCAAAAGAAACATTCGTGTATTAATGCTTTAGTCTGATTACCTTCTGCTGGAACAGTTAAAGAGTAGTACAGTAGAACCTCCATGGGAGGACACTCCAACTAGAGGACACCTCTCTATAAAGGACAGTTTCATTCCCAAAATTACCATTTTTACTAGTTAGTAACTCTGGTAAGAGGACACCTTTAGCCAACAGCTCTTGTCACAGTGCAATGGCTTCCAGCTCACGTTGGAATTCTTGGAAATGAGCTGGCAGACTCTCTGGCAAAGGCTGGAGCTCTTGGCCTACCTGAAGCCAGAAAATCTACCACCCAACTAGATGAAAGAGACCTCCTCCGTACCATCAAAACCCAATGCCTGCAGGAATGGAAATCTAATGCTGTACATGACTGGTACAGAGCAGGAGGGACAAGCACCGGTTCTGTCCTCCCAAGAGAACAACAGTCTTTGATTTCCAAACTTAAGTCTGGTCATCTACAGACAATGACTTTCCAGAATGGTTGCAAGGTTTTCCCACTGTGTACTAAGTGAAATACTCAATCTGCAACCCCAAAACACATTATTGACTGAATTGACTCATTCATTGATGAACTTTACTCTTCCCCGGCAGACACCATCAAAAGTCTCAAGCTTTACAATCTTGATACCCTAATATGATTGAGTGGAGATAAGAAAGAATAAGATGAAGAAGAAGGACACCTCTTCCTAAAGGACACTTTAGCTCTGAAACTAGATGTCCTTTACAGAGAGGTTCTACTGTATCTTTAAATTATTTTTTTTTTCTATCAATCTACCCTGTGTGATGTTTTTGCTGGGTGAGCCTACCTACCTGGAGACTGGAGGAAGTTGTTAACTTGGTGATGTGATCAGGCTCCCTCACTCCAGACCTGAGGCAGTTCCTCAACACCGGCTTCAAGAAAGGTTCCCTGGACCATGAACTCCAGAACACCATCCGGGACAACCTCTACCTCCGCACCGTGCCGTGTGAGTTGGAGATGCATTCTACTTACACAAAACATCCCATGTTACTCTTTAAGAAGTTAGAATCTCATTTAAAATTACAGTACAACCTGTCTTGGAAGAGTTTAGCCAGTTCAAGGCAAAAATGCACCCGCAAAGCAGCTTGACTCTTAATACAGGTTGAATAAAATTGGTTAAATTAAGCCTAAAATTATTCTTATGCAAATTCAATAAGAAACTCTTTAAAATAAGATATTTAACACATTTTGCCTTGAGGAGCTTAAAAAATTTAGATGTGAACACATTAAGACAGGGTCAGATGTTTTAAGATAGCTAAATTAATAGAAAACCTAATAGTTCCCACTAGAAATCAACTCCTATGCCAGGAAAACTTCCAAGACAGCTGACTTCTAAGGTAGGTTTGGCCAAATATATACTTATTAGTCTCCCTATGGGGTGGGTGTATTAGGCCATATTCCTGTCACCAAGGGTCCTGTCACAGTCACGTTAGCGAAACGTCACACACACTATTTATTTAGATTTGGTCTTATTACCTTTGAACTAAATGCAGTATAATATCTTTAATTCCTCACTTAAATTCAACAATTTTTCAAATCTCAATCAGTCTATTCAATCGATTATAATTCAACACCGACTTTTTTATTCAACCTTAAATTTCTGATTCCCTGAGGTGTAGATTTAAAGTATTTGAACTCTAACTGAATTGAGTTTAAACCTTTTTACATCTCTATCACACTTACAGGGAATATATAGAGTTGTGAAATATATAAAATTACCTCTATTGTGTGTGTGTAAGTCAAAACACTATAATCAAACCTCACTCTAACTATAGCACTTGGGTTGTTGAAACCAGGGTTAAAGCAACTAGAACTTGAAACTCTTGGAACCAACAAATAACTATGATGTTATAACACTGTTATAAAAGAGGATGGTATAACAAGGTTCCAATGTGATTGCTAGTCCAAACAGCCCATTTTATAATGGGCAATTACCTTGAAAAGCCCAACAGGTGAAATAGATCAGCATTAAATATATTATTCAAGTTATTTCTTACATTGAGAATTTCTCCACAGTCGAAATGGTTGAAACTGGACTTGCTGTTCATTTTCAGCATGCCATTAGTCTTCTTCTTTCTTATCTCCGTCTTATATTACCACTAGTGATGATGGTATATTATTGTCCAGTGTAACTTAATGAAGAGGATTTTATAAAGGTGTATACTGTATATTTTGGTGTTTCCTGTGGTCACTTATGGATGTGAGAGTTGGACTCTCAGAAGAGAAGAAAGAATTGAAGCTTTTGCAAGAATACCTTTCAGTAATAATGTAATCCTCTTTGTGATATATTCACCCTATGTTTTTTTGGTTTTCCAGGCACAACACGCCCTCGCCGGGAAAATGAGATAAGTGGGGTGGACTACACTTTTCTCTCCCCAGAAGAGTTCCTTGCCCTTGATCGCAGTGGCAACTTGCTGGAGAGTGGACTCTTCGAAGGTACTCCACTAACTAGCTACCACACTACGTCGGTTAGATAGACTAACAACATTCCACTTCACTACTAACATGACTGCATGGTTTTGTCTAGGGAACTTTTATGGCACCCCTAAGCCAGCTCCTGCTGCCTCTGCTTTTTCTAAGCCTTGCTTCTTTCCTCCATGTGAGCAGACTCTTTCTTCCTCCTGTTCTCTGTCCTCCCTCTGTTCCCTGTCCCCCGATGACTCTTCCACTAACAACCAGTACAGACCTTTGGTCAGAGATCCTGAGGGCTATCTAGTCCAGGAGGATCAAGGACCCCCACTAGTTGATTCTAAAAGAGAAAGTTACTTGATTACCACATTCCAGTCTCCGGGAGATACATCTTACTCCAGTGCTTCTTTTGAAAGAAGTGATTCAGCTTCCACAGCACAGTTACCAACTGTGAACTCTTCCAAACACCTTAGTCGTTCTCTCTGTGACCTGAGGCCTAATGTTGGTAGTAGAGGGGGGAGGCCACTTGCTCCGTGTCCTGAAGGGGCTCTGTCCCACGCTGCCTCTCTGAGTGAAGTTGTCCCTGCTGTGCCCCGGCCCCCTCCCAGGTCCTCCAGCATAGCCAGTCTGGGCCCCAAGAGGGTGGACTTGAGCAGTCTGTCTCCCGGGGAGCTGAATAGCTTCATGGACTCCAACTGGGTCCATAAAGTGAGCTGGCTGGACCTGAAGAGGGGGCAGGGTCCATCTCTCAGCACTGTTGATCTCTCTTGTGTTGTGACCCCTCCACGTTCCCCAGGCAATCACTATGGCACCCCTAAGCCGCCTCCTGGCCCCCCGCCAGAGGAGGATATCCTTCCAGGCATGCATCCTTCCTCGGAAGGCAAGCGACGGAGGAACCGCTCCAATGTGGAAGCCATGACAATCAAATCTCTTGAAGGAGGAGAACACAGGTGAGGAGTTATTACATGTAGTCTGCTTTCCTCATAACAGGGACCACACAATTGGTCTGGTAGAAGGGATGTCCTCTATAAAGTACCAATCACTTTTATCATCATATTCTCAAAATTTTAAAATAGCTATTGTGCCATTGATTTTTATATAAATTGCATAATGAAAATCACAATAACATTTAAAAAAATAATAATAATACAGTTAAACCTGTCTATAGCGCCTCCTCTTGGGACTCACCAAAATAGGGTGCTATAGACAGGTCACTTTTAATGTAAATTGCATCATACTACGTATTTAAAATCGGCCGCTATAGAGAGGGAGGCGTTATTT
Organism: Cordylochernes scorpioides; assembly: GCA_030710605.1. Lineage (NCBI taxonomy): Eukaryota > Metazoa > Arthropoda > Arachnida > Pseudoscorpiones > Chernetidae > Cordylochernes > Cordylochernes scorpioides. Next base: position 26,113,718 of record CP092873.1, on the reverse strand, counting down.
AGAGGTGGCAATATAGACAGGTTTAACTGTATATGGATTTTCCATTAATTTTTAAGAGGTTTTCACTGCCATTCATATGGATATAGGATAGTAATTCCTTCCTTTTAAATACTTTCCCTTTAAATATAAAAAGTTTTATTTGGGTCAATTTTAAAAATGAAAAGTTTTATTCCATTTATGATTCTCTCTCTTATTTGGACTTAAAAATGTTTCCCACAAGGTGGGAGTGGAATATGGTTGAGTTCAGAAGCTTTCCATTTTGATCTATAGTTGTACAGTGGTGTCGCTGGAGACCCACTGGCGATTCTCCACCAAACTCTGCAGCTGTTTATTGACATCTTGTCAATACATGCAAAAGTGCACATTCTGCACTATTTTAAAATGATAATTATATATACAGTTAAACCTGTCTATAACGCCCCCTCTTGGGACTCACCAAAATAGGGTGCTATAGAGAGAGGGTGCTAAAGACAGGTCAATTTTAATGTAAATCGCATTGTACTATGTATTTAAAATCCGGCGCTATAGAGAGGAAGGCACTATTTAGAGGGGGCACTATAGACAGGTTTAACTGTATACGGATTTATCTCTTTTAAATAGTGCAGACTGTGCACTTTTGCATGTATTGACAAAATGTCAATAACATAATTTTAATTGTTAAATTGTCTATAGTTGTACAGCAGAAATAGATTTGTAGCAAACATTTTTTTAGGTACTTCTCTCCAAACCCCACCCCTTAGTAACATTCATTCCCAATTCTGTATCATAAAATCTCCCTAAATTAACCAGAGAAATAGCAAGTCTTATCTTATAGTGAACCTGAAAAATTCTACAAGGTAATAAGACCACAAATACAAATAAATAGTGTGTGACGTTTCAGTAAAAGAGTTGTTACTGAAATGTCACACTATTTATTTATTTAGATTTGGTCTTATTACCTTGTGTTACTAATCTATAATCCAAATTATAGCTTATTATCTAAAATAGTTCCCAATAATAGAGTAGATTGAGCCATGGCTAGAGTGAAACCATGGTTGTTATAGTGAGCTAATAGCTGGGTCCCATTAGGGTTTACTCTAGAGAGGTTTTACTGTATACAATATATAGGACCTTCATTAGCAGACATTAGTGAACTCCTCTGAACTAAGCACACTTATCATTGACAAAAATGCCCTTCCTTTGAAAATTTGTTCTTGCTAACATACACCCTCAAGTAAGACACTTTCCCCATCATGTTTTTTAGTCATTTTTTAAATATAAAATGGACATTCTCTCTGCCAGGAATGCAAAAAAAATTACCAAAACAAAAATTGAAGTTGATTAAAAAAATGAAAATACTTAATTAAATATAATATTGTGAACAAATTATTTATTATTTCATGAACAGATTGTTAATTCTTATATTCTCTTAAATTCTCTGTAAACATCCTTCATTATGAGGCATTAGCGCACCATCTGTTATCAAAATTCAAAACTATTATAGACGTGTATGATTCTTTTTTAAAAATAAATAATTTCTACTGCCCTTACTGCAATTGAAAATGAATTTTTCCCATTGCAGTAAGGGCAGTAGAAATTGTTTATTTTTAAAAAAAGAATCATACATGTCTATAATAGTTTCGAATTTTGAAAACATCCTTCATCTCTCCTTTCTGTTTATAAACACAAGGTAATAAGACCAAATCCAAATAAATAAATAGTGTGTGACGTGTTTCGTTAACAGTGTTGTTACTGAGACATCACACACAATTTATTTATTTGGATTTGGTCTTATTACCTTGTGTTTAAAATCTATAATCCAAATTGTGCCTTATCATCTCCTCTCTGGTATTTTATAAACTTTCTGTATAGGTGGTGACTTCTGGCTCCAGGAATCCAGGTTACACACAGTTAGTAGTTATCTTTATTCCACCCGGGTAGTTGGTGACTTCTTATGTTGACATTTTAGTTAGGTTTGGAGGAGAGCTTGCTCCCTGCTAAGAAGTGCAACAGAAAGGAAATGGAGATATGCAAGCTTTGTTCTGTTGAGGCTCTTCAGGAGATATACAATTTGACTCTGTCCTTGGAAGGATACATACAAGGAAGAATGTGGATCCATGACCTCAACTAGACCATCAAAGTGGATGGAACTCCACATCTGCCAAAATTGGGATATTTAGCTGCAACATTTTCCTTTCCCAGATGGAATGGTACCTTCAACCTGGCTCTCAGCCCATCATTCTCATTGAGATAAGGATAGGAAGAAGGATTGAATCAAAGGTGTCATCTATAGACTAGGCTTACAATAAAATTCTAATGATGAGTGGCCACTTTTTGTAAAATAAGAGGCTTGAACTGAACTATTCCAACTTGTTTCCATTTAGACCACCTTCAGGAGACACCTATTTTTTAAAGTCTTACTTTATAAGAGTTTTTTTACTGTATTGAGTTGATATCCTCACCATTAAGTACATGGCTGTGAGCCCATATATTTGTATGAAACAATCTGACCAGTGGATAGATAAATTGCTGTGCTGCTGTAGCATCAGTCGGCCCATGGAGAGCCGTTCTGAGCTAGGACCTGTGCCTGAGCAGCAGCCCTACCCAGAGTGAGTTGTCTTACAGTTTGTCTCAATAATAACCTAGCCAGAATGTAGTTAGAATCTCAGATCTAACCAGCATACTGCTATAGTGACCTTCCTTCTGTGGTGTTTAGGCAGCAGCAGCAGCAACAACAGGCCCAGCAACAACAACAGGGGGATCTCCCCTACGGCTGGGAACAGATCAATGACCCCCAATATGGCACCTACTATATTGAGTGAGTGTATGGATGCACTTCCACCAACTGGGCATCAACCCCTTCCCTGTGGTGCAGCCATATCAACAGAAGGACACAATATGAGAGCCCCGTCTTCCCACACCTCAATGGTAAGACTTTCTTTTCACCTTCTGGTCTTGCACACAAAGATTGATTGATCAGGTACAATTTGAGTTATAGATTAGAAACACAAAGTAATAAGACTGAATCCAAATAAATAAATAGTGTGTGAGGTTTCAGTAACAACATTATTACCATCATCAGACAAAAGTACCTACCACCACTACCATCCTCACAGCCATGTCCTAGCAGACCTCAGCTATCCCAGCACATTTTCACCCTGCTCTCACTACTCAGAAAAACAGTGGATTATTTTCTCTTCAACTGTCCAGCTTTCTTGAGCATAAGCTACAAACTGCTAGAACAGCCCTTACACACTCAAGGCTATCGTGGAACTTTCTGGTTAACTGGTTGTACTCAGCATCCTGCAGTGTATGGGTGCCCAGGTTATTTCTCTACTGTCATACCTACCTTTCCTAAAACTTTCATGTCAGCTGGAGTAATAGTGCTGTGTCCTAATTTTACTTTTTTTCTTGTTACTTCATGGAGGTATTGCATAGTCCATTTGAATGTTGTGGATGATCCAGTCAGAACTGAGGTGGTGTTTCCAGGAGAAGAGGTGGACCTAGCACCTTCCACCAGCAGCCAGGCCACACTGCCCTGCCAGGCCACGCTGTCTCGCCAGGCTACACTGCTCTCCTCCTCTGCTGACCTCCTTCCTGGTAACTTGGGGTCCCATTCCTCCAGTGCTGGAGGATCCCACTCCTCCCCTCCTGCTGCTGACTTGAGGTCCCTCCCTCCCCCTCCTGCTGGGTCCCTCCCTCCCCCTCCTGCTGGGTCCTTCCCTCCCCCTGCTGCTAGGTCCCTCCCTTCCCCTCCTGCTGGGTGCCTCTCCTCCCCTGCTGCTGATTTGAGGTCCCTCTCTCCCCCTGCTGCCGGGTCCCTCCCTCTCCCTGCTGCTGGATCCCTCCCTACCCCTGCTGACCCCCCTCCTGCTGATCCGGGGTCCCTCACATCCACTGCTGACCCCCCACCTCTTGATTTGGGGTCACTATCCTCCCCTGCTGACTTGGGGTCCCTCTCCTCTCCTAATGATCCCCCTCATGGTAACTTGGAGTCCCTCCCCTCCTCTGCTGGACGCCCTCATGTTAACTTGGGATCCCTCTCCACACTTGCTGACCCCTCTGAGCTAGGATCCCTCCTTTCCCCTGCTAACTCCTATCCTGCTGACCCTGCTAACTTAGGGACCCTCTCCTTAACTGCTGACCCCTCCTCCCCTGCTAACTTGGCCCCCCTCTCCTCCCCTGCTGTCCCCTGTCCTGGTAACTTGAGCTTCATTAGTGCTTTGTTTCTAACTCCAGTAGACTCTATGATGAACACCCTCAAACCTACTGTTATCATGTAGTTGAGTGGGATGTTTGAGGTGTATGCATCAAGGTATAGATGGTTTTAAAGAGGCAAGAACTAAAGTTGTAAAATAAACTTATTATAAAAGAAACTCATCCCTTGATTCTTGAATTTTATCGTAACTAAAGTTGTGTTTGGGATGATTGAATGTTGAAGTTGTTGTTTTAAATGCAAAAATGTGTGTTGTAATGGTCTCAGTGTTCATATCTTGAAGTGTTTCTCTCAACTCGGTAAAGATATGGTTCACAATGATGTTAAGCTGGAGAACCTTGACATGGACACACTTTGTAGGGAGGAAAATAATTTTTTTTTCTTATCCCTAGTACACGTGGTACAGGCCATGATAATCATGGTGGGTAGAAGTAGGCAACTGCTTTTACTGTAAGTGCACCACATGTCTACACATGTGAAAAGCAGTTCAACTTTGCACTTACAAATGTGCCAGAGCCCCGTTTGGTTACTTGTACTCGCTGGTGGGGTTAGACTTTTGCAAGAATCAGGGGCCATTAGAGCATTTTTTTTTAATCAGAAAAAAAAGTGTCCAATGCAGGAATCGAACCCAAGTCGTAGCAGTTGAAAACCAACAGTTTAGACCAGTGTCGGGCAACCTTTTTCGAGTTGCGGCGCACTAAGCTTAATTTATTTTTTTCGCGGCGCACCTGTGGTTCTCACTATAAATTTCCACGTAGGTAATTAAAATACAACAATAAATACTAGTAAAAATTTAAACATATATATCACATTTTATTAATTTTCAATATTAAATTAACATAATCAATGCGAGCATTGCGATTGTTTTTGAGAGCATATCAAATCAATACGAGGATCTACTTGTGAAAGACAAACGCGCATCTCCTCATCTATCATTTGAAGTCTTTCGCGCTTCTTAGACTTCATTTCTGTGAGTGTTGAAAAACCTTGCTCACACAGGTAGGAACTTCCAAATGGCAACAATGATTCGATGGCCGCATTACTAAGTTTAGGAAATTTGGAGTTTAAGCACAACCAAAACTCAGATAGCTCCTTTTCAGTGAATAGTCTTTTGAAAACTAAATCGTTTTTTAAATCAATTAAGTTTTCTTGAAAAAATTATTAAAATTGAATAAAAATTATAAAAAATATTTTTTGAAACATTATTTTTAAATTTAACCAAAAGTTCTAAATACCTACAAAAATGTTCGCGGCACACCTAGAATTCTTCGCGGCACACCAGTGTGCCACGGCACACCGGTTGCCCGACACTGGTTTAGACCATCCTTCCACCGACCCCCTTGGAAAACAATTGTAGATGTGTCGGGGGAAAACCAGTAGCCTGGTAAAATTGTCTTATCTCCACTCAATCATATTTGTGTGACCCTTGACAACCATCATGACTGGGTGAAGTAGAATGCCTTTGTCATTAAGACTGGGAGCACTACTCAGTGGCAGGCCGACTTAGCTCCAAAAGAAATGGCCACCTCTGACATGAGGAACAGACATAATGTCAGCTGCTCCTAACATGGGGTACAAACGCTGCTCATCCTGTATCCTTGGATTAGGAGCCCTTACATGGTACTATCAGCCGGGCCAGCTGAGCCCAGGTTTTTTTAATGGTCATTAGTTAGATGGTCATTGTGGGGTGGTTGCAGTATAGTCTATCATAGAGCCTGAGGTTGCAAAGGAGGTGACTGCAGTCACACTTTAGTTGACTAAATACTTTGGTCTGAGGTTGCAATTACAAAATGTAGCCTCCACAGTAACTTATCCTAAATATGGATGCTTATTGAATTCATTGAATTTTGATATGTGTTGGGAATTAATTGTGTGTGCAGGTTTTAATATCCGTTGATTGCCAATTCACATAATGTTTTCACTATATTAATGAAAATGATCTTATTAATGCCATTGATCTTCTGTATGTTGAGTAGCAAACAATAACTTTACCTCCATTAATAGAGAGATTTAGGAAAGAAAACTAGTCTATAATGGAACTAAGAAAAATGGATTTTTTAAAACATCAATTTTATATTTTACCCCCTTTTTTGTAGATAGAGTAGAATCTCCCTGTAAAGGACAACACCTAATTGCAGAGCCAAAATGTCCTTTAGGGAGAGCTGTCCTCTTTCTGGAGAGTTTCTAAATAGTAAATATGATAATTTTGCAAGTGAAAACTGTCCTTTGTAGAGAGGTGTCCTCTAGCGAGAATGCCTTCTCATGGAGGTTCTCCTGTATTTGAAATATATTTTATTAATTTGATATTTTGTTTATATTTCCTTGTGGGTATTGAGTATTGACATGCTCCTAAATATCCGTCTCCTCATAATTATCAAATACAAAGTAAACAAGAGCCAATTCAGTTTTCCTTGAATAAGGTGACAGTAGGTCATCGAAATGTTGGAAATAAAATATAAAAAGATGGAAGATATTCATTTAAAATATTTAAATGACCTTAAATAAATACAAGAAAATCAGACTAATACAAATAAATTAATAGTGTGTGACGTTTCAGTAACAGCGTTGTTGCTGAAATGTCACACACTATTAATTTATTTGGATTAGGTCTAATTTTCTTGTAGCTATAATCTATAATCAAAATTGTGCTTTATTGACCTTAAATAAAGTTTCTTTAAATTGTTTCCTCCTAATCAGATATCTTGCTAAGAAAACCCCAAAGGTTGATCCCATGTGTAAGACCAGAAATGTCTTTCATCCAACCCCTGACAGCAGGATGATGGACTCCAGCTATTCCTTCCTGATTTCCTTGGTGTTACATTTCATCATCATGATC